>JAFBMS010000056.1:2110376-2710376 GCA_019788955.1 Albula glossodonta | reverse complement strand
GGAAAAATCTGGAAAAATAAATCCTAAAAAAAAAAAAAAAAAAGTTTAGGGAAGCGAAAACTTCCTCCTTGTAAGACAATGCTGGTGAATATTAAAAGTGTACAGTTTTAGAATTGACTCAAATGAAACTAATTTGAAATATTAGTTGTTTGCTCGTCTTAGATTTGATGCTTTTATTTATTTGTGTGGGAACCTCAGGGAATTGGAGATACCATCAGGGGTGGCACACTTTGAAGCTTAAAATAACAGAACTGGCTGTCAGCACCAATCAGCTCTTATTGAGAGGTGCCTCCGATCCCGCCTTTAATCTTTCACAATTGCCTTGCAAACCCATCTCAGTAAAACAGCACTGCGATCTGTTGCACGTTTGGCTCGGGGGGTCTCGTGTGTTGTGTGGATTTCTAAGAGTGCGGGGTTGTCTCACAGCTTCCCTTTGCTGTTCTCTCAACTGAAACGCAGATGCATTTCCTTTGAGTGTCAACAGTTTTAAGACGCAGTCTTCGGTCTCTGTCTAAGGTATCTGAGCCTGCCTCCGGCTTGTAAACAGGCTTTGAAGCCCATAAACACACTGTCATGCTGTTTTACAGACAAGAGCCATTTTAATCTGCCACACATTTCTATTGTGTAAACCTCTGTTTATGGTTTGGTTTTGATCTGAAAATGGCAGGCGTATATAATGGAAATTTTAATTACCCATTAATCATTTTCTGTGTTAATGTGTAACATTCCAGTAACACTTGAAGTTCTATGAAATTATAACAAGAGTAGAAACAATAGGCATTTCGATTGGATTATTTCATGTCAGTGAAATCAATAATTTTAATCAATTTGTGCTGTTGTTGGTCCATATTCTGTCAGGTCAGGTATAATCATGCAAAAAAAAAAAAATTCTGCGGTGCAAATCACGTGTATAATGCCTGGAGATTGTGCATCCTCTACACATGGTGGGATGAGGTTGTGAAAAAAAAAAATTATTTTTGAAAGGAATGGAACATATTTTTTCACCCTGACAATTCATATGAAGTCATCATGTTGATAATGAAACAGGTTGGTCCAATCATGTGGAGGTTTACAAGTAATGGATGCCCTCCTTCATAAGTAAGTACGCTGTTTTGGAGATATGGAGATGTGCTGTAAAGCTGAAGAGACGGTAATTTTATAGCTGGTCCGTGATGCGGATTTGCTATTGCAGTTCCAGGCTGACTCAATGGGGCCCCCTGGTGTGATGAAAATTCAGAGCAGGTCCGTACCAAGGGGTTCCGTCAGCACCTTGGACAGCAGTAATTGATGCTCAGCTAGGAGGGAACCCGGGGAATCTGAATATGTAGGGAGTAAGAGAAGGAGAGAGGAGGATTCTGAAGGTGAATAATGTAGTGAGTTGACTGATTCGTTATATGTCAGAATGACTGGTATTGGGGAGGAACAGAGGTGTAGTAATTTCTCCCAAAAATAAGTTGTAAAACTTAGTCTGCTGGTGAAGTAAGAGTTGTTTGTCAGGATTACTTACTGTCATGGCCATGGTTGTTTTGCTGGCTACCTACACTTACTACAACTTCCTAGAGTTTTGGATCTACAAGCATCAAACTTTGTAAAGTTATAATACTGTGTGACATCTGAGTTTCTACACATACATTTTCTTTACATAAATAATAAAAGAAACCTTGTTTTACATTGACCATGTGCTCAGAATTCCAAACTGACTCTTCAATGAACAAGCAGATAATTCAGGAAACAGGCTGTGGTGTAGTCTTCCTTCCACAATCATTCGAGATCGATATAAATGTACTTGAAAAGCTGAAATGGGTGCAGAAAAGTTAAAAGCCCACTTGGCTCATCCCAATGTTTTGAGCTATATATCCAGGGATGTAATTTTTCCAGATTTGTAATATCGCATCCTGTACTGAAAAAGTGTTGCTGCTCTATGATACAAGTGTAACAAACTGTCATGTTAGTGCCGTTGTATTGACTGTGAAAGCCAACTCTCCCAAAATGCCTTCCTGTGTGTTGCAAAGTATGTTATTGCGTTCAGAACTTTTCTAACTAGTTTTATGAACCAAAGACAGTTGAGACAAAGAAATTTAGCTGAAAACAAAAACATAAAAAAACAACATCTAGGTAGAGTGATAGGTCTTTTCACCATACTTTGGCAATCTCTTTTTCAAATCGGATCAGGGCCAGCAAACAGAAGAGCTAGCTGTCCCTTCACCTTTTCTTCTGCTGTTGTTGGCCATATGCCTGACTCTCCAAAACACTCCAAAATATCCTCTACATCTGTGTACACCACTAAGAATAATGATTCACAGTTCTTTGCTTCAGGAAAACCACACAGTGGAATAAATTTATCAGAAAGCTATCATTTCTTTTTCACTCTCCATAGCACGGGAATGCCTCAGGTGCTCTTGAGGACCAATTTATCAACTGATGAATAAAACGTTTTCCAGTATTTTGTCAGGGTTCTGACTTTCAATTTCAGTCCTATGTAAAGTGGCCTGTAACGTCCCACTCCTCCCCTCTGTCTTCTGGAAAGTAATTATCACTTTTTTGTGCTTTATCTCTCTGTTAGGGCAAAGGGCCATAGCCCCTTTGCCAAATCAGAAACAGAAGAATTAATGGAAACTATGACAGTAACACCATTCACTGGAATCTTCCTGGACGGTACATTGTTATCTGTGATTTTTTTTTACATGACAGAGTATTAGGTGAATCAGTGGCATGGTTAGCAGCAGAAACACATTATATCCATCGCAAATATATGAATCACAGAGCAGTGATAGCAAATGACCTGCCATTGCACACAGTGAGGGATTTTAATTCGCTGGAGCCTTCATGTGTACAATAGACGGCCATTTTGGAGGGACCTGGAGGCCATCATTTTCTGTACAGCTTTGCATTACAAGGAAAACTGAGGTCCACACCAACTGCCCAGAAATTTCAATTTATTTTAATATTTCACTGATAATGACATCTGTATGGTTGTACAAGAAGAGTGAAAATATTGAATTGTAAGAACTCTTGTGGCTTCTTTTTACAAAGTTCTGCTTGGGAAAAACAAATAGTAACACTTTACTTCTGACTCTTTGCCAAAAGTTTATGACAGATTTTTTAGTATTTCAGTGCTGCCTATTTTTGCTATGAATAGTATCTTAATTTATTTTTGAACGAGTAATCTATACACTATCTCAGTTTTGACTGTTAGGTAATATCTTAATTGACTGTGGAATTGACTCCAGCCTCAGCTGAAGCTTTGAGAGAGACCTACACACCCCACTCATAAAATGGGAAGATTGCTAGGTGCAGGTCCAGGGTTTCCTACTCTTGAAGTCTGTAATTTGACAGTCCTGCACTTTGAATATAATGCAGTCAGACCAGGCCTGAAATGAAAAGATGACTCATAGGAGTCAAGCTGGAGTTTCTGTGATTTCAATCATTTCAGTCTGGAAAAGTTCCTACTGACTTGCAGTGACATGTACTTGATTAAACTTTAAAAAATCCAAAAACCTCAACCAAATAATTTACAAAATATATGCATCCTACCTTTATTGATGAAAATAAAAACACACATTATCATCCTTTGGATTCCCCCATTAGTTAAAATTATTACATTGTAATGTTTACTTATTCTATGAGGCAGAGTGAGGAAGGAAAAGAAAAGTAAGGATAAAGATGATGGGCTGGTATTGCAGCATAACATGCATTGATAAATTCCTGAGTCCTCATCACACATCCCACTTCTCTGTCCAAGCAGGCAGTAATTGAATTGAATTGAATTGAATTGAATTGAATTGAATTGAATTGAATTGAATTCCATGCCCACTCCTTTCCCTGATGTGCAGCACTCTTGGTTGTGTGAGCCACAGCAAGGCAATATTCTCTCCAAAAAAAAAAAATGGGACCGGAAAGTAATTTACCCAGAGAACTCTGTTAGGGACCTGACCTGCTCATCATGGCTGGCTTTCATAGCTCACCTCACCTGTGTGCCATCCCTTACCCAGTGAGGTCACCATCACTGTCAGTGAGTGGCAGCATTGAATAATACACTGCAATAGCTGGATTCCCTCATTGAAAAAGACCCTTATAGGTCTCTAAGATAACTAGTTTTATAGGTATAGCCAAAAATTCTAGACAACCAGAATTCATAGGTGCAAACTCTCAGCTTCAGAAAGTAAAAGTACAACCATGTATTTGTGCCATCCATGCCCTAAACCTGCTGATACTAATTGGTAAATTTACCTGTGCTGCCTCAATACTTGGAGAGCTGGATAACTCAGAAACAGGTGATATTTGACAGGTATGAATACAAACACAGGCATGGCAATTGATATGGAAGACGCTGTAAGGTCTGTGGTCTACTGCAAGAGCAAGATGAGTTTCATTACTTCTCAATAGACTAAAGGAGGCAGTGAACAAAAGAGAAACACCGATGGCACAAACACTGGGGTAAAATAAACAGTTGGATTTTATAAAGGTCACGCAGGCATGCAAACTACCTCCAAATGCAGGGCTTGTCAACATGTCAGTCTACAGAGATTTGTTAATGCAGTAACAGCTTTTCCAAGGTGTCAACTATAGACAAAGTCAAACGCCTGCTTCTGGTAAAGCATAACAGCTAACAAGCTGGAAAGTTACAGGGTCTACAGTGATTAATTTTCAAGAAAACATTTGTGAAACAGGATGCGTTCTTCAAGGATACTAAAATAAGAAAGGTTTCAGTGTAAACAGCATTGAATTGGGATGTAAATGCACCTACATATGAAAGTTTATTAATCTGACCACGACTTCATGAAATAATAAGTGGTGTTAAACAAGTGTATTGTATTCGATTCTTGATTTATTTGTGATTTCAATAAAGCATGTCACTCTTCATCTCCCCCATTGACTAGAGTTAACCTCCATATTTTTACCACTACATTCCTGAGTGTAATATGTGAGTGTAATGGAGATTGTAAATGGAAACAAAAATCTAAATCTTCTCCAAGATTTACTCTGGTAATATATCATTGCTGATTTGCTGATTGAGACAAAAGTGGAAATGATGACAGGTTTCAGAGGGCTATGTTAACTGTCATTTCTGTGCTGTTGGTTTTGGGATTGTAAATGGCTGCTTGCTGTTGACTGTGTTTCAGGGAAAGGCTGAGTGTCCTTAGCCCTCCGATCATCCCTGCCAGTCAGCAGGAGCGAGCCGAAGAGACCGGTCACCACCACAGGAGCACCGTGACAGGTGAGATTCAGGTGTGCCGAAAGGGGCACTAGCTGAGCACCGAAATGGAATTCAGACAGTGTCCTGTTCACTTAATTCTGACCACTACCTCCTCTCTGCCCACTGCCTACACCCAGGTCCCCCCGTTATCCTGTAAAATGCTGGTTATCTCTGTGTTGAATGTCTCTATTACCCATTCTCAAACCTTTGGGTTCCTGTGAAATGAAAAAGAATAAATCCTCTCCCACAGAAGTCACTGTCTCTCCCAGAGGAAAGCACTACACTCCGGTCCCCCTGGGCTTTCCAAACGTCAACACTGTCAGGAATTAAAGCAAACAGGACCCATTTGCCACTGAAATTTTATATTTGGTCTTATTTTTAACACTGAGTTGAGCAGAAGCTCAGGGGGTTTTCTTTAACTGTTGGAATGCCTTTCTAAACCTCTGGCATATTTACAGTGCTTACACCGCTGCTTTGTGAAGCAGTTCTTGGAATTGTGGAATTAGACCCAATACATACAATGCATTTACATTCCCTTCGATGAAAAAGGAAGATCTGTAAGATTGGCCAGGATTCAATCAGCATTTGTCCTTAACTCCAATTTACAAGCCAATCAGAGTGTTCTGCCTTTTCTCTACAAGAAGAGCTTGGCAACTGAACTTTCATGATTGCTGAACGTACCAAACTGCCGGTGAAGACAAACATAAACACTGGCATTTAGTTGGAAAAGTTAAGGGCAAATGTGGATTGAATCCCAGGCACTGCCTTTCAGTCCACAGTATTGAGTGAACAAACCTTTAATGATAAAAGCAGAGACCCATTACTTTGCCATTAAGTCATTTGTCATATATTTTTTAATGGTGAATTTGTTTACAATGAATATAGAAGAGTTTTGAAAAGAAATGGGGCTGCATGAGCACTTTGTGTTTCACAGGCACTGAGCTATCGATGAGCGAAGGCCAAGAGGAGGATGAGTTTCTGAATCTCCTGTATGACCCCTGTCTCAACTGCTACTTTGATCCTGAGTCTGGAAAGTATTATGAGTTAGTTTGATTTTAACACATGTCACATTAACAGCATCATTCATGCTCTTTTGTAAATATAATCTAACTATTTAATTACACAGTTTAGATACGATGCATGTCCACAATTAACTGATATGCAATGATTTATATGACTTATACATTTATATGTCTATTTATAGGACTTGTGGATAAAAGTCTATGAATTTTAATCTAAATATTCCTTCTATGCATATGTAGTTTTTCACTTGCACTGACGTGATATTAATTTTCTATTAATGGGAAGGATTTTTACATTAAATAGAATGTTAAATTTACAGTCTTCAAGACAGAAGTACATGCCATTGAATAAGCTTCTTCTGTATTTCAGGTTCTCAATAACAGAATTCTGTCCTCTTGTAATGTAATGGATGAGCTACACATTCCACTGTAAAATGAGAGTTTTTATCATTTATGGCAACACTTGAGCGCAATTCAAGAAACATAAAGATGTATCCTGGCTACAATATGCAAAATGAAATATTAAAACATCTGTTCATCCACAAATTCCAACTGCACATAACATAAATAAATGAGCTGTGGAAAGGCCGCAAGACTCTGATATCAGATTACAAAAGTACTGTGTTTTTACATCTTTAATTATGCTGTAGAAATAAATGAACTGACCTTAAAAAAGTGTGAGCATGTAACATATAGGATTCCAATTTACATACAGCCCTTGAGTAATTCCTATGTATGCTACATATCTTCTCAGGTATTCAGAGGGAATTCAAGAAAAAAATGAGCTGGTAAAACCATGAGTGAATTTCCTAGTTTCTTGCACTTCTCAAGAGGCAAGAAATGGTGTGTATGTTAACAGATCAAATACATGCAGTAATTATTGTGGTATTATTTTGGAAGCTTTTATTCCCAGAACCATATAAAAGAACTAGACGTGGATGGTGTGTGTGTGTGTGTGTGTGTGTGTGTGTGTGTGTGTGTGTGTGTTGACCTTCTTCTGACAGTAAAAGAACACCAGCCAAGAATTTCAGCGCTGAGGATCTGCATCAACGAGACATGAAAAATTATTTTCAGATGATGAGAGATACACACAAAGATGTCCTCTTTTACCACTTTGGTTCAGTTTAAGCCAAGAGGCAGAACAACATCAACAGTCTGCCATAGTTAATGAGTCAGAAATTTACTGTACAAGGTTGATACTTTGTTTTTGATATAGAAACTCCACCACACACTGTGTGTAGCCTGTCAAAGTCCTATCAGATCTGCAAACAGCAAAGTTATAAAGGCTTGGAAACGGAGAATATAATTTAGATTGGGCCTATAAACACAAAAGTTAGTTGATAAACCACAAAAATATGTGACCAGTTTCACAAGGAACGATTTCAATTAATTATCAAAAAACTCATCATAGGCTTTTCTAGGCTACAGAGTATCCAGCACTGCATCAAGCCTGGTCACTCCAAAGGTCTCTGTCTCTACTTCATGACCTGACAAGCTGTTCCAAGCATTGACAACTCTTTGAGTAAAACAATACTCGTTGATATCAGTTTGAAATTGTAATTGTTTGGAGGTATTGTCTTCCAGTCCACATTACTTTCATGTTCAGGTAAGTTCAAAACAATTAGATCTCATTTGCATGATTAAGAAAATTAAATCATAGATATTCAGATCTACATTAGATGTTTGTTAGGTAATTACTATAAGCAATTATTAGAACCAATTACTCAAACTTAGTTTGTGTTGGCAAAATTAATGAGACATGAAGCAATGGACTTAAAACAGAAAAACTGGTTCATGAATGTGGATACTATCACAGATGGAACAGTGAAGAAGGTCCAAGTGGTAATTAAAGCATTTCCAATAAAAAGGGGAATACCATGGACAGCTCCTATACGGGTTCACGCCACAACCTCCAAGAGTTTGCTACAGGAACATCCAATACATGCAACATTTTATATTCCAGAGGAAGGTGCTTGCACATTCGAGTTGCTTTTGAAAGAAAACTGTTAGAAGCAGATTTGTGAGAAATAAGTCTTTGTAATCATGTTAAGATTTTCTATAAAGAGAGAGACCCACCCTTATTAAATGAAATAGCTTAGCCAAAGCTGTCTAGCAGCTGGCTATTAAAACATCTTTCAGTTTCCATTAAATTCAAATATTTCAGTACAAATTTGGTCCAGTGTGTTATGGTCCAGCCTGAAGCTAGTTTTACAGGTAAAACAACATTTTCAAGGCAAAATAGGAGTAAATATATTTAAATTGCTGGGAGTCCTGGAACTGGTTTCTATGAACAGGTGTCATTATTGCTGACTAATGAGGATTATTACTAATTGTAAGTACAGAGTATTTGTGATGATGAAATTGGCAGGGAGGATAAAGGGGAGATGATTGATAAGGAAGAAACACAAAATGCTGGTCTAGTGGCTGTGTGAGGTTGTACCTATCTGAACTGTGTGTGTTTCTGTCAGAGGGAACACAAGTTAAATGTGTGCAAGGACTGAAAGGCCGAGTACATCAAGATCTTTCAATGCGGAACTCTCAGACATGCACCGGCATGTGGTATGACTTGTCACGTTGCATTCCTGCGATCCCCATCGCATTCAGTCTAGTCTCTGAGCCCAAAAGGTCAGATCTTGAAAAATTCCAAGACTGTGAAAAACCAAAAACTAGACAATCCTTGCTCAGATTTCACCCATACATGGCCAAAAAGAATATGAGCCCTCTTTTTTGATAAAAATAAATAGTATATACGCCTGTAATTGCACGATTTGATGTACTATTTTACAATGTGTTTTCAGTGGCGTAATCCGGGATACAATATTCATTGTAGTTCATTCTAACTTCCGCCTGAAAACTGAATGTACCCAAACATGATTAAAAGTTCACGGACAAAGTTTATCAAGAACAATAATTATATAATCACAAACATCTAACCACAGACCATGGTGTACCTTTAATATTTTTAACTAACTCCTCGTCCAATCACAAACAGTTACACACTTACTGTAAGTCAGCGAGCTAACGACATAGCTAGCTAGACCCAGGAAGTACATGGCCATGTCATTGAGTACGGGACGGGACGCTTTCGATTACGCGATTTCATGTTTAGTATTTTCTGTGTTATTGTATTTGGACAGCCGAGTTCTTGCATTACATTTCCCTTCGTCGTATAAGCGTCTGCAGTCTGGGGATGATGACACCGCAATGTTATCTTTACGCGACAACAACTCTCCCAAACCCTCACCCGCAGCTCCACAGGTGAAATTAGCTTGCTAGCTCGCTACATGAAAACATAAAGCTTGTCCCTGAGGAGAAAGCTACTGACATGCATATCTTCAAATTCAAGCGATGATATAAGTAAATAAAATCTTTAGTAGAGTTGTCGCTAATTCCCAGCACTTAAAGCGACACAACATGAAGTAGCTTCGTAAGCTAAACTTTATTGAGTACAGTACACAGTTTCAGCTTGCTAACTCCCTTGTGTAGCCAGTAGCAAGACCGCACATATCCGACCCAAATTTAAGTTCTGTTCTCATATTATGCAGGCAAGACTACACCCCGGAGTTGTTGCAGCAGTGGTTGTCGTGTCATTAATGGCGATTGTGGCTGCAGTTTTTATAATCAAGAAATACTGCTTTCAACAAAGGTAAGGACAAGCATGAAATATTTAACGAGGCAGTAACCCAAGAGTAAGTTCTGGTGTTGGAATTGAATAATACAGTTAAATGACAGGTACCTTTCTTACAAATCAAGCCAGTCCCACGGTCAGATTTTATTCGAAATGTCACATGCATCGTCCTCGAATCGGATGTTTTCATGTGTCTAAGGATTAAAATAAGCAATCGACTACCATAGCTTGATACTGCATGATAATAGAGGATATTGCACGCGTGCTCCCCCCTAACCTTTGCACATATCAAGGGTACCTTTATTTTCTATATAATCCATGCCATAGCTGGTGACGTCCAGTCAAACAGACGGTCAATGGATTTTTATTATTATTTACTTTCGGCAGCAGGAGAACTATGTCACTGTAATTTTATTATCTCTGTTCACCAAGGAAGAATCCTTGAAATTCGGGAATTTTCAAGACCTGGCCAAGGTAGCAGCCAGTACAGTCTGAGCATAGAGTAATGTAATTCAGGTAGTGTGTTGCCAATACCTTTGGTATGTGCTCCAGCATCTCTTTCTGTTTCTGTTCGTTTGTTTTTCAGTAATGCTCTATTTGCACTGTACGTTTCTACTAAACTGTCACTGATCGTATTAAACGAGTTAAACGTTTTTTAAATGCTTATGAGAATAATGAATGAACAAATCGACCAGTGAGTTTTGAAGGTTTCCGTCTTTAGTCACTAGAAGTTTGCTTGTTTTATTTCAAGTAAAAAAAAAAAAATTGCTTTAAGTTCATTACCTAGCCATAGCCCCACTGGATATAGTGATATTTTATGTGATCTCGTAGCTGCTTAGGAAACCACTTTATGTATCTCCCGTACTGATTTGTGAGATACTAGACAGATAAACACAGACTCAGTCACACAATCTGTCACAAGCCAGTGCACTATGGTTCTAACAGTGTTCTGGTATGACTTTGTGAAAGTAATCCTAGCTAGAATGGTGTGCCCTGTGAAGCAAGGTTTTGCATTTTCCTTCATATTTTATGCAGTGAAGCTACATACAGATACTCGACCCTGCGGGCGATGGAGGAAGAGGTCACTGCTGAAGGTGCTGAAGATAGCGACACAGACCTTGAAGCGGATAGAGAGGAGTCCGATGATGAGGTGAGACCTAACAGCCTCTCTTTCCAGTCAGTTCCTGTCCCTTTTCGAGGAGGTAAAGCGTGGAGGCTGACAGATTTGATTGCAACCCTCAGTCCGGCCGCTGGATGCTGGAGGTCCAGCCATACCAGTGCTCGCTTTGGCAAGGCAACACTTGGCTAAGCCTTGTCGGGGAAAGATGCAGGTTGACCCAGTTAAAACCATCATCTCTCTAGCTGCCACTCCAAAACTGTAATTTGCAATTCAAGGACTGCCTAAATTTAAATGGCAGATTAGGAAATTTAGAAGTAATAATAAATAACTTATAAACTAAACTCATAATATACTACTCATGAATTTCTAAATAGTTTGCCAAGTTTTTCCTAGTTTGAGGTATATGTGCATGTTGAAAGGAAACATGTCCAGGCACACCCAGATCACGCAGGGTTTGCCCTTCAGCAAGCCCCTTTTTTCCCTCAAAAATGGGACATAATAAAACACACCCGTGGAACACAAACATTTGATACTGTTCCAGGGTGCCTTCAGAGGCACTGACAACAACTTCAGGGTCCAGAATGTCTCGGAAAAGTGTTTAATTCTGATACTCAATTCACAACCACTCTGCACTGAAAGTGTGTAATGTCATGGTGGAGAAAGGCTATTGATTACTGAGGAGCAAAACACCTTTGTATGACAGATGTATTGAACTTTGCCATTTCCTACCCCACACAGGATCTGTTGGAATGAATCAGAACACTGACCTTCTGCAGGAAAGCTGTTGAGTAGCTGTTCAAACCTTTTTTTTTTTTTTCCGAGAGTTGTTGCTTCTATTATTTGTTTGTTTCCATCTCCTTTGTATCTGCTGGTAATTACTTCTGATTGCCACAGGCTTCTTCAGCTCGTCCTTCAAAACCTGCAAAGCTATTTATTTTCAAGGACTAGAATTCTCCTGATTTGAAGGAGTTATTCGCACCTCCTCCTACATTGTTATTTGGACTTGGTACTTACAAAAAACTGGATTTGGTTGTCCCTGCCAGTGTTTTTACCTCTGTTGGTGAGAGAATATTGGGTGTCAGGTTTTGCAGAAAGAGAATTCTCTAGAAGGTCTTTGGATGAGTAGCGCATCATATTTAAAGAGCAGAAAGACGCCTACATCAATGTCAAGCCAACTGTCACTTAAATATCTCTTTCTAAGGTGTTCTCCACTCCATAGCTCTGAATACAGATCAAATGACTCCAAGCTATTGCCAGGAAGAGGGGGTTGACAGATAGGTGGAACCTTTGTAGCATAGCTGTAAACCGTTCAAATGAATGTGTCGCCCTTGCGACCACCTCCCTCTTTTTATTACTTCTGAAGGACGACCTTAGGTAACCTTAGGTAAAGTCTGTAGCACTGTAAGCACAACTGTTAGAATGTCTTTTTCAACTGAATAACTTTTTTCATGTTTTATAAACTGAAGATGCAGGTTGTTACTCCAAAATACTTTGAGCCCCCCTCTACCTCCTCTGACTTTAAACTTGATGTTTTCGAAATCACTGTGCCTTATATTTGTATCTGAACTGTTTGTGTGTTTTTATTCAGCCTGTGAGTCTTTCCTTTGTTTTAAAGGCTGTGTATTAACTTGTCTGCACGTGTGTTAATGTAAAATATGTATGCCTTATTCTGATATTAATATACTTTTGTTATCCGGTCACAATGATCACATGATTTTTACAGGTATTCTTAACTTTGATGCTCATGCCTTGTTAATCATAATTATAATAAGTGAACAACCCCATAAAAGACAAGCCGACTTCTGCATTTTGTGCAAACAAGCCACAGAGGAAACTGGAAGAGAAAAAAGAACATTGACATTTTCAGAAGCCGAGATGGAGGGTTTGTTGTCCAAAGTCAATCAAATGAATGTATCAAGTTTGTGCAAGATAGTCGCTAGGTCAGCTGAAGAAGGTTTTTTTTTTTTTTTTGGAGGGGGAGGAATACAGGTAAAAACTTCCCCCTACTGTTATTGCAGCCTTACCTGCATATCTTCATTGTACACCTGGTGTGCATCCTCAGTGTACGCCCAGTGACGATTGCATACTGGATAAAATCCTGAACATCAGTCCAAAGATCATCGCTCCACTGCACACAGAAGACTGATAAGAGAGACATTTTTATCATGTGTTGACACACTGTGCTGTGATTGGATAGTGATCACTTTGATCAGGTATGAAAAGTAACCTGTTACTATCTCAGTACCTCTATTACAGGTTCCTGGTGCTACCACTTAAAGTATATACTGTGCACTTTTGTGGTTCTTGTTAGAACAAAGAGGTCTGATTTTTAGCTGAGGCAAGCTGGATGTGACTTCCTCTTTCTGACTATCTGGTGTAGTGTGCTTTACACTTTATAGTACTGCAGTGGTTTTCAGCTCTGATCTCGGAGGCGTGTGGTGTGTGCTGGGTTTTGTTTTCACCTGGAATTCCACAGTCAGCTCAGACCCAGGAAGCCAGCTAGGGTGAGTTAACTGCAATTATCCGTTTCAGTTAATCATTAGACAGTGAGTATTAACAAAAAAAGCTTGCATATCCTGCAGCCCGTCAGGGACAGAATTGAAGACTGGTTTAATGGCCTTGTGATCAGTGCTCATCTCTTTCCATTGAGCTGGGGGATCCCACCAACGCTCAAGCCTTTCACTGCATCATACACGAGAAAGTTTCTGTCTGGCATCCTTTAGGGTTCTTTGTTTGTTCCCCCAGGGTAGAACCCTTAAAGGTTCCTCATAGACGCTGGTACCATTACAGTGTTCTGTGTAGAACTCCCAGAATAAGGTTTTACATAGCACCCTTTTCGTTATATCATGATCTTAGAAGAATCTTCCAGAGGGACAAGCAAAGAACCTGTAAGGAATCTTGTTCTTCCCATTGCATACCAAAGGTGTAAGAATCAGTCTACCTCTGTCTCCCTGCATTAGCCTAAGTCTTATGTGCTTATAGAGATATGTTGAGGGGCATAGCCCAGGACTACGCTGTTGTGCTGTAAGAGTGTGCAGGACATGAGCAGCTACATGCCAGAGAGGTGGGCTCCAGCCCTCCGAGCCTCCATGCTCAGACACGACTTCCACCCTCCTCACCCTTGTGTTTGGATTGAGAACATAAATATTTTAGCAGATATGATTATTGTGCGCTGTATATATTTACTCCATGTGTTACTTACCTCAGTAATGTGAACAGCTTCATTTTATTTTATCTGGTATTCCAGGGATTCTCAGCTTTGGTTCTGAGGGTTCCCTGTGCATGCCTTTTCATTCCAGCTTCCTTTGAATTGAAAAAGGTTTGATAAACTAAATAGACACTTAGGGCTCTGTTTTGACAGTCCACATTGTAATGCAATGACTTGTGGAGCTAAAATTAATTTGGTGCAATTTAAACATGTTCAGCAGCTTAAAACAGCATGTTGACTAATGAGAACCGTACAAACATTAAGGCTGAAAACTACTGAAATTTTCCAGCAATATGCAGATTCTCTTGAACTGTCTTTTGGGGTCTTCATTTGCATTTGAGGCCTCTTGTATCTTCTGGTTATGTTTTTTTTCTTCAGAAGAAACAGCTTGCCTCGGACAACAAAGATAAAAATTAATACTTGTGTCTCATTGTCTTGTATGCTCACGTCATGTTGTTTCTGCATCTGTTTGAAAATAAATTTCCTTCCATCAGAGTGTGTGTATGTGTTACTATGGCAGTGAAAAGGCTTAGGAGCAGCAGGGCTTTGGCTGCAGGGCCTTCTGGGTCTTTCTGGCCTCAAAGCTCAGAAAGCACAACTCATGCAATGGTGCAGAGATGTTTTTCGTGGTAGTACGATTTTATGGCAAGGCTCCAGCATACTGAAAGTACAATTATCCATCTTTACATTTTATAGATGCACCAAAAAAAATTGTGTTTTCAAAATGCAGATACTTAAATATAAATGTATTTGACCAAGTTCTGTGCTTGTGTATGCAGCCATTCAAAGTCAGTGTGTCCACTGTGTCTGTCCTTGTAGTGTGGATCTGATTGTCATGAGGTCAAACGGTCTGTTGCCTGGAATCCCATGTATTCAGCTAAACATGTAACCAAGCACGCAATTCTTAACAGACAGCAAACCAGGGTGACGAAAATATTTCACCCTTCATTTCCTTGAGTGTCTTCCTGTCTTTCAACGGACAAAAAACAGTAAGAGAAGCAGAGGGTTTTCTGTTACTGTAATTAACGGGGTGCCCTGTTGTAGTGTAAATAATTATGTGCAAAAAAATCAGTTTTTAATCTCCAGTATTGACTCTGAAATATGTTTATATATCTTTAAAATGTGTTAAGGACTATTTTAGTATTATGTACGAGAAATGTCATATACACCACTTTTTGGCCTTGCACCACCAGAGTTAATTTCCGTTCACTGGAATTTACATCACCAGCAGGTGCGAAAACGTGCAGGTTTCTTTCAAGCATTGCACAATACGGCATCCACCCCTAATACTTAAACATTAAACATTTCCCAATATTAAACTCGTGCCTGAAAGATCCCAGTACGTTGACACTGCGGCAGCCACATCCTGGTTCTGTGACGCAAGGCCACTGTGTCAACACACCCCCAGTGACTGCAGTGTGGTAGCTATGAGCTATTCACAGAGCAGCGCCTCAGAACGTCCAGAGAGCGAACACAAGCTTACTCAAACACCATTATTAATTACATTTACTCAGGTAAATATCGACATTTTTCAGTGGTTTCTATGGTATGTGGTGGTGGGATCAGTTGCAGGCTACCACTATATACATGGATAGTGTATAGGAATGTAAAACTGTCTAAATCGTTCTGGATAAAATATAATGTAATCTCTACCACTCAGGAAAAGGTGCCTTAGAACTGATCGGTGAAATGAGACCAAGAGGTAAATATGTTGCTTAATAAAAAATAATGAATGGAAATATTAAATATATGAAATATATTAAGCTATGTAACAATGAAATTTACAATGAATTTAACTATTAATAAAGAATGTAAGTTTCGTATTTGTTTCATTTTTTTAAACATTTTTCTGCATTGCTGTTGAATAGACATCATTCAGCTTGTTATGGTCCTGACTGCCATCTTGGTGATGGTGTACATCGCCACCAACCCACCCCACAATGCGTGGAAGAGGGCACAGAAGATCCGAGACATCTTTGGTGAAGTACCCCTCACTGTGTGGTTCAAAGGAACTTTTTAGCTTTTCTGTCAGTTTGCTTGCCAGTTCCCCTGACTTAGGCTAAACCTAATCTAATCAAATCTGCTATTTCAGGATCAGTGGGATCAAAAAAAGATCAGCTGACGGCTCGCGGTGAGTGACTCACACCCTGCACATCATACATACATACATACAGTGTATGTATGTATAATGCACCAATACATGTCATAACAATAGAATGAATTTGCATACATATACAGATAATATAAGCGCCATCAGCAAAACTATGATGATGAGTTGTCACTAAAATACTTCATGAAAGCTTGTTCTGCATACACCTATCTCTTACCAGTTGTTCATCTTGAGAAATACAGAAGACTTAATTCAGTTTTAGCTGTAGCAAAGAGAATGAGCTGGACCAAGGTTTTGCTAACACATCTGACAATAGAGCAAACAGTCACCTGGTGATAGAAGATTCCATTAAAATGAATACATTTCATCACCATATACAGTCACAATATCTCTTATTTATTATCTATATATTTTCATTCAGTAGGAAGTGTCTTATATATCCACTACTTTATATTTTATAGATTTTTTAATGGAACAAAATGGCATCTATTTTTGGTCTGTTTTGAACATGAGTGACATGAGACGATGATACCAGTAAAATATTTCTCAGGAAAAATTAACGCTGGTGTTGATTATGCAAACTTAATTAGGCCACAAAGTGATTCCATGCTGGTTCAATCTGTCACATACGGTAATGCAAGTCACATTACAGTAATATATTCACTCTAAATATTTTATGAGACCTTTCATCTTTCTTTTATTTTTAAACAGTCTCCATTTGTCCTGTACCGTTATGACAGTGACTGCTTTCTCTGTTTGATCAGCTGCAGATTGTGACACAAATACAGCTTTAAACCAGCAGAACTTCTAGCTCAGATCTGATTTGATTTTCAAATCGTTCCCATTTGAGGACGCTCTCCACAGAACTCTTTTCAGGTGGCCAGACTGAATAGGTGTGCTCGGACAAGCCGTTGGCATGTGATCACTTGCACTTCATTTGCTGTTATCTGTGACAAAGAGTGATAACATTCAGTGAAGAAGTGAGTGCTGCGACACTAGGGGAATGATAAAATCCACCTGAAGGCAAAAAATAGCGAATTGATCAGTCGGGCACAAAGCACATTGTGGTTTTTAACCACATATGAAAGTGGATTGGAAAAAAAAAATCTGATGTCTTGTCATCTGGACTTCAATGAAAAGATCAGAAACAAACCAGCCAGTTATGAGAAATCAGATCTGAGTCACCACACTTTGAGTCACCTGGCCATCTAAACACACCCTTTATGAAGCTGTATTTCTGTTCTTATCTAACATCTCAACATGTGATTGCTTATCCCTAAACTTTATTACGTCAAGGCATAGGACCGCGTTTCAGCCTACACCACATAGCATGATGCCCAGTTCATTTATATATATATATATTTAATTTAATACTGGTCACGAGTCTGTAACATAGGTAACTGTATTTTTGGGTAAATGTCTGTAGAATGCTATGCTAATTTGAACTGTGATGGGTTTGTTTTTTTTTTGGATTTCCAGTTTCTGATGCATTCATTGTTATGTCCAACCAATTAGAATCAACCGCAGCCGTTCTCTACAAGTGCGGACTCCCGAAAAAGTGCCCTGTCGATCAATTTGCATTTCTCATAAGGAGTGGAGCAGCGAATGTCATCGGACCGAAGATCTGCTTCGATGGCGAAGTGTGAGTATCAAAACATGGTACGTGGGCGCAAGAACCGTTAGATCGATAAAATAGGAATGCCTTTAAAACATTATTACGCAAATGTTTTTGTATGTCGACAGCCACTGATACCGCCCCGCCCTCACAACCAAAACGGTAGCCTGGTGCAGGTTGATAGTTGAAGTAAATGATAAAGCGCAGTAGCCCAGTGGATGGCAGTATACATCCACTACAGTTATGAAGTCCAGACTTACAGTTTCTTGTTAGCGTTTGAATCTACGACTTGAATCTTACAAACATACACTTACACACAGCTTTTTTTTTTTTAACCCTAACCGCAGTATAGCATGTAATAGGAGTACTTTATCTGTCAGGAATGTCATAGTGAGCTACTTTACTCATTCCCTAAGGACTCTAAGCAGGGAGGACCATCATCCTCGTCACCATCATTAACCATCTCATACACAGACTAATTATGTCAATTTCTTCATCAACAGGATCATGAGCAGTGTGAAAAACAATATCGGTTCAGGGCTGAATATTGCACTCGTAAACGGTGAGTTCCATTTGTTAAAAAAAAAAAAATTCTCCATTTTTGGAAAAATCATAAGTTGTTATTCGATAGAACTACCTCTTTCCTCTTTAGTTGAACGAGCAATTTTCATAATTTACATTAAAACTGCTTAAAGCAACAACAGTGTTATCAGCACATAACACAGAGTTACCGCACTGACTGCAAAGATGTCGAGGTATAGTCCACAGGTAAGCAACCATACATGCGCTGTATCACTAGACCAATAATTTCATTGTAGGGACAACCTTTATAGATGATTTATATATCAGATTTGCTATAAGCCTGACTGGTATATGGTGGAGTATGAAGTACAGTATAAAGTACAGCATACAGAAAAGAAGCTAGTCTTCTTAATCCAGCATTAGATTTCATAAATATCTGAACAAAATCCTGTTCTTATTTTTAATTGTTATGTACTGTTTTTGTCTGCAGGTGCAACAGGGAAGGTTGAGAAGATTGGTGACTTTAACATGTACTCCGGAGGTTAGGCTTATTTCATGTTGGTTTTGTCCTTTATTGTGGTAGAGATTAACTTTACACTTATCTGTTCCTGCTGTTAAAGCAGTTTTGTCAATTTAACAGCTTATTTTGTTGATTACATAATTTATGTACATAAATAGCAGTAACTGAATGTCACAGTTATGGCTACGCTCTTTCAGTCTTAATCTTTTCGGAAACAGTACTTACAGCCTGGGAACTCCTGTGCGTATAACAGTTTAAAGCCTTTCATTCTATCCGTCTGTCACTTAATATCACTTAAGTTCAACTTCATACTCAGCTGTCAGTCTCCATGTAGATAAAGATTTTCTGTCACTCAAATATTCAATGGCAAATGAAAAACAGAAAATATTTTAATGATTTCCTGGGTGACTTTCCCCCTCTTCAATATAGATGTGAAAGAGCTGCTGAAATTTATGAAAGACATAAAACCAGGAACAGTTGTTCTTGTGGCTTCATATGATGAGCCAGCAACAAAGTAAGTGCTGTGACAAACCATTGCATTACATTAAATTACATTACTGTACGTTTACATAGGGCATTCAGCAGATCTATAAAATAACATTTCTATGTAGTCAAAGTCATATTTTCACATGAATTCCCTGTAATATGTCCATTTCAGTGTTGATATCAGTGTTTGAATGGGAACCATGTTGAAGTTGTGGGGTACGGAGGACACTTCACTGATGCTTCACTCATACTGCCCTCCTCTTCCTCAGAATGACAAACGAACTGCGGGAAATATTTGTTAGTTTGGGAAGCTCCATGATCAAGTCTGTGGGTTTCAGAGATGGCTGGGTGTTTGCAGGAGCTGTTGGAATAAAACAGAAGACTCCCTTTGAGCGGGTAAAGACTGACACCATCTCTGATAGATGACAAATATAAAAATGAAGATGATGAGTGGTGCAGATGTGTTATGACTTCATGCTCCACAGGGAGCAAACAGGATACGTAAGTTAAATGAATTTCTGAAGATACAGATGATGGTCAATCTTTTGGATATTACAGTCCTATAGAAACAGAAAATACGTAGAGTTAAATGACAAGACACTGGCTGGAATTTAGTCTACATTTTTCCTCAAATTTGTCTCAATTAAATGTAAGTGTATCTTCTCTGATGCAATTTGGCGATTGCAGCAATCATAAAAATGTACCAAAGTGTTCTCATACAGTAAATGCATAACAGTCTTACTCCGCTGTAAGTA
Source organism: Albula glossodonta (assembly GCA_019788955.1). NCBI lineage: Eukaryota > Metazoa > Chordata > Actinopteri > Albuliformes > Albulidae > Albula > Albula glossodonta. Next base: position 2,690,193 of record JAFBMS010000056.1, on the reverse strand, counting down.
CAGTTTAAGCACAAATGTTAAATGAATTCCAGCCACTGGGCTAAATTCAGTCAAATGCACTTTGTTTAAGGGAAAATGCAATTAAATCAAAACAAACTGTACATTATAACACAATTTTCTTTGATTGCATTATTTTTGAGATAAGCAAAAATGTTCTTTGAAATATGTCCTTTTCATTTCAAAATAGAATAGCACATGCCCCCTCAGTTTTGACTGAATTGCAGATGCACTTAAAGAGACCGGGTGCATTCAACTGAATCTAGCCCACTGCATTGCTGACAGGCTTATGTGTTCAGTATGTATTCGAAGGAACAAATTGCATTGCTGATTGTATTGCTCTTTACCCCCGCAGCACATAAAGAATGACAAGGCAAAAAATGTTTATGATGGCTGGCCGGAGATGCTGGAGATGGGCGGGTGCATTCCCAAGAGGCACTGACCAAAGGCTGCAGAATATTAACAATCATTCATTAGACACTTCCCTCAAGACTGATTAGTGACACGTGCAGGTTATCAGATCATTTACGGTCATTACTGAAAGTTTCAACAGCGGAGCCTGTGATCTCCTCTGCACTATACTGTGTATCTTGTTTGTCTGCTTTACTTTTTTATTGTTATTTGCAAACAAATAAATCTCATAACTTTTTTTAAAAAAATGTCCATCTGTGGTTTTCATGGCCTGCTGCTGTAAGGCTAAAACTGGACAGTGATTCAGCACAAACACTGGACAGTATTTCTAAAAACCAGTCTAGTATTTACATTTAAAGAAACTCAATAATTCCAGACAGAACCTTAAAGTATTTTAATGTTATGATTTTTAAAAATTAAAAAAAGAAGAAAATCTAAGTAAGCAGAAGAATGCCTAGGATGTAACTGTGGATAAAGTTTAAAGTTCTGTCCAGTGGTGGTTGAAATGAAGTTTCATGAATCCAGTTATGGGTAGTGCTACTACGTTGTCAGTTATTGACTTGTTTGAAACATTCAAAAATGTTCATCTGTCCACATCCAATGCATTCATTAGTCAAAATCATGTTTGTTAAGTGCACTGTCACACTTCAAACCATTCAAACCAGCATCCATGTCACCTGAACATTTTAAAGAAAACAAATTTGGTGTGTGTTCTTTTTCTACACTTTGCATGCATGTGACAGTACATTATTCTTAAACTAAACTGAAAACCGATGCCCTAAGTTTATGAAAATATGTCTTCATGTAAATTACTGTGAAACATGTTGTGATCTTGCTCACTCAACAGGCACTCTTTCAACTTCCTTTATGTTTCTGCAAGAATATAAGAGTCATGGCTTTATTTTGTATAACCCATTATGAGTTGTTTGTGAGAAATATTTGAAGTAAACAAACATAGCCATATCATTCTTTCTGACCTGAGAAGAAGAGTAGAATATATTAAGGTAGGTCTTCCTTTGACTCTATTACCAAATTAAAACTCTTACTATTTGTCCATTTCTATTCTTTCCCTCTCAAACTGCATGCTGCTCAGTTTCTATATTAAATGTTTAAATGTTTTCTAATTTAGAATCTAGCATGTTAGTGCTTTTATTATGGATGAATGTTGGTACTCAGGATTTGTACTGTAGATCTGGTAAGCATAGTTAATATGCAGTTGTGCTTTGCTGATATCAAATATATATTTCCTAGTCTTGTAATGCTACTGACTAGGGCTTGCCCTATTTCTCATCCTAATGAGGCGAATCAACTTCTCAATGTTCTCACTGGAGAGAAGCTCTGCTACATGACTGTAATGTAATATAATGACAACATATTCCCCACTAGATGGCACTTTTTAGTAAAAAAAAAAAAAAAAAAAATCTACTGCAAACAAGCCATAAAACGAAAAAAACGAACGATGATCTGTTCCAGAGTAAAACTGGCTGGTTAGTTCAGAAAACAAGTTTTGCTTCCTTTCATCGAATTTGCTTGGTAACCAGTAGTCTGCTCCTAATGTTGTTTCATTCAGTTGTAGGCTTTTTCTGAGGTGTCTTCATGAACACGGCTCATATATTGTTTCAATTTCACTTTCTCTAAAGAGGCGCCTGCTCCCGTCCTAACTACAGGAGAATCATCCTATACCTAGTCCAACAGTTTTCATCTGCAGACCCTAGTTTACATCATATTCTTTATATTGTGTAATCCTTTGTAATATTGTGTGAGTTGTAAGTGATATTTGATTATTAATGTAAACGCGTGTAAAATCAATGTTGAGCCAAATGAAATCCGAAATGGTTTTAGATAACATTGATCATGTGGATTAACCGCCATCACAAAATAATACGAGTTTAGCTTCCTTCGGGGCTTACACCCTAACTATAAGTACAGTTGTGTAAAATTCAGAAAAGGGTATGGTTCTCCAGGAACTACTCTTAACTCATGATTAGGCCTACTCTCCGCTAAATCTAGATGCTATCTTATTTTACAGGTTGGGCCAAAAACATCCACTTAAAACAACAGACATTCAAATATGTTCATGTTTATCGCATCCAATAAACACAAGCGGTTTTCTTAGAGGACTCTTATTTTGAAACGGGTGCGAATGGCAAATTCCATCGGAACAAGAATTCCTCCGGATAGTTTCACTGCTTCCTGGTTCCTCCAAGACTGAATCGCGGTTGTTGTTATGTAAGCAGTCTGAAAACTTTATAAAATTATTAAGAGGAGATACTGAAGCTAAGGTAAGACACCGATAGACCACTCCTCTGGTTTGTTTGTTTGTTTGTTTTTTACAGTAAGCCAATTTGTTATTGTCAAGTTTGATTGTAATGGGAATGGCGAGTTCTTGTCAGCTAATACTAGCTAATTTAGCACTAACTCTTATTTTCTCAGTAAGCCTGTAGATATCTCGGTGTACGATTGATTCGGTTTTTGCTTGACGACTTGTGGCTAGATAACGTTAGGAGAACCGTAATAATCTATACAACTTTTGGCCGTACAGTGACCCCTTAAAAGCCGCGCAATTAAAATTAGCTTGCTAAACGTTAGTTCGCAATGTAAGTTAAAGATTTGGTCGTTGTACCAAGCCAGTTTTATTCTCTTTAAATTCCCTGTACAACGTTAATGAACTGATAACATTATGTTAATTAACTGTTTGACGGCCAAGTTTACCAAACTCGGCACTTTGTAAAGTGGTCTAACTAGCCTGAAAAACATGGAAACCGTTTCTATTCAAACCTCAATAGCAATAAGATAGCTATAGGTGACCACAGTGCATACCATTGCTCTTTAAAATGGAGTAGAGTATACTAACAGGTTATACTGTCTGACTTTGTAGGCCTAGGATGTAATTAACTCCTTTAATCGAGGAATGGTAATGCTGCCATGCATAGTATGTCATTCGGCTACTTTCTGTTTTCATGCAGTTCTAACAAGGACAACCACGGAAATGCATGGTGAACTTCAGTGGCATCTGAAATAGTGTAATACATTGTAATTGCCTAATACAAGGCTTGACACATTTTCATATATTAAATGTGCTGTACTGTTCATATCCATCATATTGGAAGGGGCGGAATACCTTCATCATCAGTCGACCTTTTCATGACACTCGTTCAGCATGTTGAGCATGTTTTTGGCTTTCTCGTGGAAATGTACAAATGGGACGATTTAAGCACATGTTTTTCAGCACCCTAACTGGAATACGCGCATATGTAACTACTAAATTAAACGTGCTGCTGTAGTGTCTATTGCGACTTTAAATGGCTAGTTGACAATTACATCAGCAGTGAGGTTCAAATTTCATTGATGATAATATCCAGGAATTGCGTAATTTTTTTAAGTATTACTTCAATAAACGAATTCATACCTGGAATGCCATCTGCAAATTTAATTTGAGCAGTAATTTGAATAACACAAATGGTTCATGTAACTTATACATGATATAATTTAGTCTAAAGCAACGAGTATAAAACCACTAGCAAGGTCTGTAAACAAGCTAATTGGAACTGGCAAAAGTCAGTAATAGAGTCAACGAAACTCAATGGCGGTACCATTGTCCCTAGCAAAAGGTTAAAGGTCCCCTTTCTCATGACAAAAAGCAAATAATGTATGTGTTTATAAATGAAGGAAATGTAAAATATTTATCAGAGGACAAAAAATTACTGATCAATCTTTCAGGGCAATGTGAAAGGTGGCTTTTTCTGAACAGCAGATTCACTTTATTTGTACAGTCGTTTTTCACGTTTGCATGACATCACACCACTGTGTAATCTAGTTCCCTGTGACTAGTGCTCACAATTATATGAAAGTCTTTTATTAGCTAGATCGATATCTATCATTATCTACTAGAAATGGGAATGCTGAGCTAAATAAAGTAACTGTTAAAGTTGCTGTGTTGTTGGGTTACAGAAATAACAACTTCATTGCCTTTGAGCTAATCGCTGTCTGGCACATACAAATTCTATTTTAAAAATATGTCACCATTCATCACTTGCATAACAAATTTTCTGTTTTTAGATCTTTCTAAGTACAAAGTTGTCCTAGTTGCAGCAAATTACAGAAAACAATTACAGGCCTAGATATTCAATAAATAAAAATGTCTTCTCTAAATAAAAATGAATATGAATAGCAAGACCAATGTTTTCAATAAAATAGTAAATAAGCAAGAAATCTCTGTCACTAAACTGTTAGCTTATTGGAAGAACAAAGCAGAAAAACTAACCGTACGAGGAACAAATAATGGCAGTAATATGCTCGGCTAATTACTTGATATTTCAGGTGGATATGTCTCTGCATTTCAAGTCAGAATGTAGAATGTCCACCTTTCCAGCCATCAATAACTTAACACGACAGCCTGTGGCACACGTTGACATCTTGGCCCAATATTATACATCCCGATATGTCCCCTTGTTCTGCCAGCTGAAGTCGATATTAAAAGGGAAATCTTCATGTCGCTCTGGTGCACCGTCTGTGTGAGAAAGTTCTGATTGGGTCCTGAGTACCGTGAGAACTGCCTCAGTGTGAGAGAGCATTTTTCAGTCTGTAAAAAAAAAAGTCCCACTCTTGTGTTGTGCAAGTTGAGGGCTTGAACGGGGAAGCGGTGAAGGTAGTCTAGCTACGTGTTAAGACTGTGCAAAAGTGCAAAGAGAAATGGGAGAGAATGGATGAGAGCCCATTGAATTTGCATTCAGTTCCTTGGGATACATTAGGCTTACTACATTTCCTGTGATGTCACGCTACCATGATATGAAAATGATCAGCTTTCACACAGTCGGTTGTTAACCAATCGCCATGGTGTTGAGTGAGAGAGAAAGGACCAGCACTTGTGGGTGAGAATTGAAACTTCTATTACGTCAAACCGTGGTTCTGAGTTCTCAGATGAGTAATTGGTCTTATTCCATTGTCCTTCCTGGGGACATGAAATTAGTGAGAATAAAGACTGCTCTGCCTAAAGTGTGTGTGGTGTGGTTGAGGTCCCTACCCTCTTTGCCATGAGGTCTGTGATCTGGTAGTGAAGTTTCAGCTGACAGAGCAGGAGACATAACGGTTTCTCTGATGCCACTGAAGACAGTGAGGTGCTTGAATGAACTGAAAGGGGTAATCCATCCTAATGATGCAGTCTAACCAGGGTATTAGTCTGTGCGCAGTGGCCTGTATGCCAGAAAAGACACGCGGGAGGGGAGGGAATTTTCTTTTTTCAGAATCTGGTGTGCAATGAAGAAAAAGCAAGTCTTCCCCTCCCTTCCCTACAGACAGAGGGTGAAGAGGGTGGGTGAGTCACAAAAAGAGAGACCGTTTGCTTGTGAGTGTCAAACTTTGGCAAACAGAGAGAGTTGGTGTGTGATTTTAGTTTTGGTTACAATTTATGGGACACTCATGCTCCTGAAAGGGGCCATGCAGCATGCCTTTTAGTTCCACAAGGGAAGCAGGCAGCATTTTGAAACACTAATAGCCGCTGTTGCCCCCCCTCAGCAGAACTGGGGTAATCTAAGCCAGCGCAGGAGGAGGTCACCGCGGTCTGCGTGGCTGGGAGCTGGGGTTTTTCATTAGACCAGCCAATCACTGTTGGCAGGAAGTAGTGCAGAGGCATCGCAATTAATGGTGAGTAGTGGGACACTGGGGTTCATTGGAGCACTGAGGACCTCATTATTTCATCTAATAGCTGTAGCTGTTTCCACTGGGGCAAGCTGGGCGGAATGTCGGAAGCAGGGCGGAATGTCTGAAGCTTGGCGGAATGGCAGGTGCACCTGCAGCAGGACCTCTCATAGAAAGTGGAACTTCTTGACTGGCTAGTGAGGAAAGGAATCAGACAGCATAGGGAGCATATAGCTAACCCACCAACATTGGATAGTGGACAGAAGGGAGATCTCCAAGAAAATAAGGGAGATTTCAAAGTAACATTTGTAAGGATGTCTTACTCTCTGCAGTTGGACGAGTTGTTGTTCAGAACTTGTCACTCATTGCCTCTGGCCTCTTATGCACCATCAGCAGGGAGTTGGATCACCTGTTGGCAAGGCTACAAACAAATAGTTTACTTTCCAACCAGTTTGGGTTGCCAGGTTTCATGGATGAGATTGTGTGTATGGTGTGTACTCTGTGAAAGAGATTACTTGGGTTACCTGGTCAAATCTGGCAGCACCAGGTCTAGCTCAAACAATGAGTATTTTTTTATTGCTGAACTCAATTTAGAAATTTGCAATGTTTACAAAAATGAGCAATTTCAAAAGTTTAATGGAAGAGGAAACTAAACATGTAAGATGGGGGAAGGTATTAAAATAAGGGAGAAACATGGGGAGAATGTTACCACGTAAGTTATACCATTACTGATGCCCTTACCCTTGGGATGAGCAAACACTGGACGCCTCGTGTTGCACCAACTCATTTAAGTTAGTCACACAAGTTCTGCATGACTGGAAATAAATACAGGACAGAGAAAGTAATGCATTCTACAATATCAAAAACGTCACAATGAGTAAAACAGTAACTTATGATAAATATTTTAAGTCGACAATCTTTACGCCGCCAGTATTTTGAAATCACTGAATGTAAACTGCTTACTGTGTACACTAGAAAATGTTACATTCAGACGAGTTAAGGGGTCAAAAAGAGGTTCACCTCTTTGATGAGTTCACCTTCTAGCCGAAAGGCCTTCTCTTTTAGTACTCAGACATGCTTTAGGCTATTTCTAAACAGGACAGTGACAGAAAATAGGGTGCTCTTTTCTCAACTTGACACATAAGCAAATTTCAAAGTGTAACAAGCCCACGGGCGTTTTAAGCATGTCCTAAGCATGTTTACTTCTTCTGTGAAAGTGGCATGTTTTTCTCTTCAAAAAGAAGTATCTCTCCGCTTTTCTCACAAAGGCTGTTTCTCTTTGCGTTCATCACGAGATGCCGCAGTGAAAAGCCGCCCGCTTCTGCGCGGCTGCGTGGGCCACATAAGTAGGGAGACTGTAGGTAGCTTGGCACATTTTCAAACGGGGGAAATATCTCTGAGCTGGTAAGTTATTCGAGATGAATTGCAGTATTAGTTTATCTCTTTTCTCAAAGCTCATTGCAACTTCATGTGATTATTAATTAAATGCATATTGGCCAGTTTTTGCAAGCTTCTCAATCACTGGGCCGGTTCTCGCAGCATTTTCATACAGATATTTGAGGAGTTGATGGCAGCACCGATTTAACATTGTATACCTTTATCAATGTGTCTTAAAAAGCCAGCTAATATATGATACATGTTATGTCTTATTAAAGATAAGCCTCACCCTCATACAAAAAAAACTCAACTATAAATATCGTAGTCCGTTTATAACAGTTTGGAATTAGATAAAGTAGATTATTCGTGGGCCCTTGCCGAACTGTTGACCAAAATGAATCTGAAACCACCATTTGAACACCCCTGACTTCTCAGCCGCATATGGATATGGTCTAACCTTTTGTTTTTTTTTTTTTTTTAAAACTTACAGATAACCAATTCAATAATGACACACGTCCTCAATTTAGTTGCTAGTTCTTAGGCGTCTTTTAGGAAGGCACAAAAAAGAACAATTATAAAGTAGCAACTTATGCTTCAAAAATAAATTTCCGAAAAGAGAATTTTTGTTTAAAGCACACATTATTTTAACTACATGACGTGAAAGACTGGTATGTATCCGGAATCGCCCTATCACACTAGTTAACCGCTGCTTGCCTAACTCGAATTTGTTAGCGATAGCTAGATAGCTAGTCATCCCGGGGAGACCTGCAGAGAAGGAGACATAGCTAGTTATGAATTGCCTGGCTAACTATACCCAGTTATTAGGTTTTTGGGTTCGATAAACTAAAGTTATAAATGTTATAAATAACATTCATTCAAGGACCAATGTAATAAATGAATAAAATGATCCCCTCAAACATCCATTTTCCATCCGATATTTGAATATTAAGTGTAGAGGGCATGCAGAAACATGCCTAAATAACCGTTGCCGCTGAGCGCACGGCAGGAAGGCCGGCCTACTGTCCACCAGTAACCCTCTGATTTCTGCTGTGTTTGTTATACCGCATTTACTTTAACTTTGTAGAGGTCTTTAGCATGTCACTGTGTGTTTTAATCCAGTAGTGATAGACATGCTGGTTTTTGAGGCTTTTCATTTTAGTTTTGAGGCGTGAGTTGTTGAAGATTTAGGTCGACCTACAGCTATTTTGACAGCTGTATTGTCCAATTGATGTTTTTCAATGAAGGTGGAAAACTTGATGAAAACAGCCAGACTGGTTTCGTGTATTGTGATACTGGTATATTCATTCCTACTATCTACCTGAGAAGTTGGGCAAATGAGAGTTTAGTTTTAACACCGTAACGATTAATTGCGAAGCGTTGACCCTATTTTTATATCGGAATTCAAATCGTAATCGAAATAAATTCTCAAGATTTTGTTATGTCTTAGCGTATGTGTGCGTAGTCACTGTCGCTGTCCGAGAAAAATTTGCCTAACGTATGTATATTATTATGTAAACTGCGCAGATTAATGAAATGCAAATCACATTGTGTACATAAAGCCGTTGCATATATGTTTTTTTTTAACTTAATCATATCAGTAGCACTCTGACCGGGAGCCCATAGTTTCATTCAGTTGCATTTTATTTTTTGAGCATTGAATATTCCTTTAATGGTGTTCGTTTTCTTTCTTGTATTAGAAAGCAGTTGTAGTTGCATGGCAATATCGGAGCAGGTTTTCACAGGTGACAGCATGCCTGAAATCAGTGTGACAGCTACTCAATAGTCACCAAGTTTAAGTTTCACTGTTGAGCACTCCTCATTCTTTTGACTGCTTGACTGATCAAGTACTCACACCCAACCTTAGCTTTGTACCTCTGACATTTTACCTTAACAGTGTGCATTTGGCTGACTCCTCTGCAGAGTGAATGAACATTTTTACACATACCCATTTGCATAGCTGGATTTGTTTTTTTTTTTTTTTTTTTTTTTTTTTTTTTCAGGTGAAGTTCCTTGGTACAGAAGCACAGTGGCAGTCCCCTACCTGTGCATTGAACCTGCAACCTCTGACACAAGCTCCTACTAGTTCCCTAACTTGAACCTGCAACCTCTGACACAAGCGCCAACTAGTTACTTCACTACATACACTTCACAGTTATATAGGCCACCCTGGTGCAATGGCCACCGGGGGTGGGGATGACCCCTTGCAGCCTGACCAGAAAGAGAACAGTGGAAACGTGCTGACACCAGACACCGGTAAGGACATTTTTATACCCACCTTCAAGCAGCTGTCGTTTGTCATACAAGACATAAAAGGGATATTATGCCGTTATACAACAAAATACTGTCCCTGCATCGACCGGGTTTGTGTACGTGTTAGAATTAAAGATTTTGAACGCTGTTGGGAAGACCTGTGTTTGTGTTAGAGGTCATCCTTTTGGTGTCTTGAATCTTGAAAAAAATAGTGTACATTAACAGTGCATGTTAAAATGCTCCCATCAGGCCAGTTGGATAGTTTGTGGGCAGGTTCTGTTAATCGGAGGTGGACATATCCAATATGCTGTACTTATAGTGTTGTTGTGAAAAGCCACAAGAAGTACATGGGTTATTCAGCAAAAGTTTAACATTACCAGAAATCAGAAATGCTGGACACACATTTTGTGTGCATCAGTTTGGTGTTTTTTTTTAGTGGAGCAACTAACAACTAAAACACTCATCCTTCAAAATGTTTGGAAAATCCAATTGTATGTCTCCATTAAGTAAATTTGTTCCTTGTGAGGAGAGGAATTTGTAGTTACCAGATTATGAAGGTCTTGTGAGGGTCTGACGTTTGTCACGTGCGCTGTAGAAAGCAGAAGTCGGCCACTCTGGGCCTTGCTTTAACTGAAGAAAGTGGCCAATTGATAGAGAGGAAATATAGATAAAATGTATTTAGGCGCTCTCTGCCTATGTAGTAGTTGGATGGTCAGCAGGCTTTTAATTAATTTTTTTTACATTCGCTAATAGTAAAGGAAGAAAAGTGTTTAAAAGAGTGATCCATGTCTGGGTCCTTGCAGAACCTGAAGTAAAGGAGGCACAAAATGTATGCAAGATGAATATTGATTGGCAGAATAATATGTTGCTGAGCCAGCTGTCATGGTTTGGTTCCCCCAGAAGAGAATGTGGTGGAAGGAGCAGAGGAAGTGTTCTGCAGTTACGTCTTTCACCGTTACAACCAGGAGAGGCAGCAGGACGAGCAGCTGCCCGCTGACCCCGAGATCACAGGCCTGCAGCCGGACAAGACCAGGTGAGCACTGGTGGGAACACCTGGATGGTGCACCTGCACATGGTCGGAAAGGAGAGGATGAGGTCAGACCGTGTCGGTCCTCCGTGTGGATCGGTTAGTGCAGTGGTGTCAAGCTCGGGTCCTGGAGGGCTGCAGTACCTGCTGGTTTTTTTTATTGTGTTTCAGCAAGTGATAAATTCGTTCAAATCACTGAATGGCCACAGAGCCCACACATCTGGTTTTCAAGGCCTAAAATTGCTGTGGATTGAGAGGAAACAGAAGCCTGCAAACACTGCATCCCTCCAGGACTGGAGTTTGACAGCCCTGCCTTAGAGGCACATGTTCATGGTGCAGCTGTGAGTCCAGAAACTGGGTGGTAGAGTCCTTAAACCTCAGTACTTTTTTTGGTTGAGGGTATGATAGTACACTTCTTAATTTATTCGAAACCCTGCTGCCATAGCCACCAATTAAAGTAATCGGCTGCATTGCTCCCTAGCAGCCACTGCTGGCCAGCTTGGGTAACTGCAAGTGCGTGAATGAAGTTTGTGCTGACTTTATGTTGCTCCCACGTCTGGCTGAGCAGGATTACAGATTGGCCATTACAGATTGATGAGCCTGACAATGTTAACAGGGATAACCCTACTCTGACCAATGTGGACCTGTAGCCATAACCAGTAATGGCAGAAGGTATTTAATGAATTAGAAGAGTACTACAATACCCTCAACAAAACCTCTGCAGGGCTTAAAAAGGATGAAATACAACTACAGTAACAATAATGTTAAAGGAAGTATAGAACCAAGTTACATAATACAACTAACATGCAATAATTAGGTTCAGCACAGAGGAACATGACATTTTTAGCAATTTAGCACACACCTCTCACCCAGTCATTATTTTTTGGCCTATGAAATGGTAGGTAGTCCTAAGGCTACAGAGTAATGGCTTGGGTGATGCGTTAGGCTGTTAAAAATGACAGTATTTCTCTCCTCTTTCCACCTTTTTCCCCTCTGCAGTCAGATGTGTCGAGTCGGCCAGCAGTTAGCCATCATCGGAGATGACATAAACCGGCGCTATGACCTCAACTTCAAGGAAATGCTGTCCCAACTGTCTGTGACCCCAGAAAACGCTTACAACTACTTCTGCAAGATCGCCAAGAGGTTTGTGTGCAGCACAAAATAACTGTGTGGCCTTACTGAACCCTGCTTGAGTCTTAATGCACAATATATTTGTACTCATTCATTCAGTCTGACAAATTGGTAAAGTAAAAAAATTCATTATTTTGTGTTTGTTATTCATGTGCATATATATATATATTTTTTTTTTATAATTTCCCTTTTTGTTAACAGTCCTGTTTCATATGTCTCTTCCAGTTTGGAATTCTCAGTCATTTTTGTATGCCTGTCCATTGCTGCGACATGCTTTGTCATGTTTGAGGTCTGCAGACAAACAGGCGCTGTCCCCCTTAGTGCATCCACACAGCTGCCTCCAGACAAGTCTGTCACCAGTCATTGTACTGGCCGGGACTTCACACATAGCTGGCACCAACAGACAGCAGATTCCCTTGACATCCCACCTTGGTGGCCTGTAGAAATAATTACTGTGTTGCTCAGGCATCTCCTCCTGTTGGCCGTTGTCTGTATTTTCCAGTGATAGAATACCCCTGACATAGTGCTGCGCTCATTTGTTAAGATGTTCGTTTTGAGAACCCACAAGGTTGAGTGGGTTTTTTGATTTATTGTGAGATTTTTTTTTTTTGCAGTCGTTATTTGTATGTTAACCTGTCCTGAGAAGCATGTATGTGTTGGCATGTCTTGGACTGGGAAGAGTGTTGTGTTTCTCATCACTCAAAGTAGCGGTTGCATCACAGTCATCACTGACAGGCTGACTGGGTTTCCACTGTGGCTGCATCATATTGGGGGGAAAAAAAAACTGGCATTGCAAAAAAAAAAAAAAATTTTCTGCAACATATATTGTAATATGAAAAAGTACAGGAATTTTCACCAGATGACTTGAATAGCTCTATTTGGAAAGAGTTAATAATTCCAAAATGTTTGGGGTGATATTGTAGGGTAGTGCATCTTCATAGAAAATAAAAATAATAATAGAAAACAGCTTAAAAAAAAAAAATACTTTTTACCCTGAAGTCGGCAAAAGCATCCAAAATAGTTTTTTTTTTTTTTTTTGCTTTTGATGGCATTCAGATCTGGCTTTGCACTCGTCATACAGAGCTTTGTGGTGTGTATTTAAATGATCAACAAATTACTCGTGTTGTGGCAACAATTTCAAGGCACTGTTGACAAAGTACCTGTTTTTGGTCAACATCATCCTTTTTGTAGCCGAAATAATTCCATCCAACCGACGTTGCTTTTCTTTTAGCAACCAAATCTTCCTTTACGTTTTTTTTTTCCTCCTGTTCCTCGCACAAATTTTCAGGTTGTGGTCGAAGACTAGCGGGGGCGGGGCCTGCTTTAGTTGTCTGATCAAGAATGATTGTGATTGGTGGTTCGCTGTGCATGCTGAGCTTGCATGTCAGTCACGAGCAACAAACTCCGTGAATCCAAGAACCCTTAAAACGGGTAGTAAAAAGTAAATTATGTTATATCAGACAGACTTTTCTTGTAGATTAGTCATGGAAAATGAGAACCGTGCCTTACTTGACAATGCACGTCATGCAATGTGACTCTTGCGTATGCGCACATCGCGATTAAGTTGCTGAAACAATAATATTGTGTAGCCCTAGCTTCCGCCGTAATTTCAGTTGTGGTCAGAGACAGCGTTGCACTTTTATTGGGTTGATGTGGTTAAAGTGGGCTCTTAGAGGGCTCAAGCCATATTTAATTACCGTAAATGTACAAATTTAATTCATTATCACTGAGTCTGTATATCAATAGGGATCAGAAATGGGTAGGGGAAATATAATGGCAGAAAATAAATACCATCTGCCTGTGTTAATGACTGGTTTGGGTTGTGTAAAAATTCCTGTTTGCAATGGCTGTTGGTGTGCCATGAAAGCTTGAATATGCCATTGAATCTGATAGGAACAGAACTAAGTGAACGATCAGCTCTGTATTGATGGTTTTGTTGCTGTGATTATGGCATATGCTCTGATAGAGTATTAAAGACACAGGATATAAATACTGTGACAACATACAGCACATTAAAATGGTGGTATCTACTTGCCTTTTTGGTGTGGAGCTGGTGTCGCTAGCAGCTTTTTTTTTGGTGTGGAGCTGGTGTCGCTAGCAGCTTTTTAGCACTGACTTTAGCCAACCCAAATCATACTCTAACTGTCCTCTCTAAAATGCCCCTCCCAGTCCACTGGTTCAGAACTTCTGGATGGATTCTAGGTTTGTGTGCACCCCACCATTAGCATCAGTTTAAACCACTTTGAGAGTGAGCGATTTGATTTTCTCTTGGGAACGGACTCATGTAGGTGGTAAGGGATTTTAGAGAAGGTCGCCACCATAATAGGCCTTGAAAGTATGTATAAATTATGACCTAATCCACAAGCCACATATTGCTGGCGGTGGCTTTTAGATGGTAGTCCACTCTCTTAAAGTATCTGTTGGAAGGTTGCTTCCCTTGATACCTTTCCTGCAACAGAGCAGCGTCTGTCTCCTTTTTTCTGTTTTAGAAACAAACAGTTTAGGGACACAACGAAAAAAAAAACTCGTAATAATCTGATTGTTCCTCTGAGAAGTCTTACTTCAGTTATAGGGAAGTGACAGAGGGTTGCCTCTGATGACAGAGAGCAGTATGGGTGTTAACTTCCCTATGAGAAGCGGCAAGCTGTGCTCACCTGTTGTGTTAGCAGTGGAAGGTGAGGATTTTTCCTCAGGTGAGGGGTCACCTGGATTTACAGTAGAACCTTTGACATGTGAACAGCTCAGGAACAGGGGTGATGCGGAACTCTGAAAGTGCTGTAATTCTGAAACAGGTGTAAAAACAACACTATAGCAAGAATTTGAATCCTTTTTTGATTGAAATTGCTGCTTACACAAGTACTGCTTGCTGTCACCTCATTTTTAACTAGGGTCCTGCCTTATTTTACCTACGCAAAAAAAAAAAAAAAAAATCCTGTCATTTAACATTGGTACACTTCTTCAGCAAACCTATGTATCTGTTGCTGATAAGTACAAAAATATGTATGGGCCATTCCATTTTTTTGGTGATGGGAAGTATACACTGGCTTCTATCTATATAATGAATAAGTACAGTAGTAGATTACTATCTTCTCATTTTCATGGGTTATTGAGATTGTAAAATAAATTGGGAAAATAAATCACTGAAGTTCCTATTTTGGTTGAGAACCACTGAAGTCCCAGTGTTAGTTTGTTCCCAAAATTTTTTTGAAACGGGAGAAAAAACGTTGGTAGTAACCATACTGTTTTAATAAGCCAAAGCATGTTGCATAATTATTTGAATAAGCTAAAAACCTTGTGTAAGTGTTCCGCATGACACACAACACTGAGAACACCCCCATATTTCATATCCAATTTAAGTTTAAATTCTTATCACTTAAATGTTTAAATGGTTGAAAATGATCCCTTTAAACATTCAGTCACTTGTGTGTATTATAATATCCCTTTCAAATCCTCTGTAACTCTTCTGTGGTGGATACTCAACACTGGTCAAGGAGGGCCGCTGGCTTATTTCTGAAGCTCAAAATCAAAACAATCCCATTTAGAGAACATGAACCAGATGAGGTGAACTGGCAGGTGAAAGCAGCAGCTTTAATTGATAAAGTGCTGGTAAAAACACAAAGCCAGCATACACCATGGCCCTCCAGGACTGGTGTGGAGCACATCCCCGCTGCGCTGTACCTTTAAAAGCGTGCTCACTTTTAATCCTGCTTGTTCTTCCTCTTTTGTCACCGCTTGGCTGCTATAGAGGGGATGAAGGCCCAGGTAAATACCCCAGTAAAAACAGGATACTGCCATTCTGACAGGATCAGAGAAAGCATCCAAGTGTTGTCCTCATTCAGAGTGACCCTGTGTGTGTTTGTGTATTATACACTGTTGTATGATAAACTGCAGCCTCTTTATTCTTTTCCTCGTGTGGTTGAATGTAGTGTTGTAGTTCGGTGCTGTGAAAGCAAAATGTAGTGTTAAATCCTTTAAATACTTTGTTTGGGAACTAGAATATCCTGTCATTCAGTTCGGAAACATTGATAGGTGAGGATTCGTAAATTCCTCTGTGACGGGATTTTATCTGTTGGTTAAATAATGTGAAAGGAGGCACCTTTTAGTTTTGGTTTCGTTCTGAAAAGACCAACTTTAGAATCTTGGACAGAGCACCAGTGTATTTGCCATAATGTTCTGTCATAACATATGAAGTGTGTTTGTTATAAAATATAGATAGCTGGGACTGTAACTTGAGGTTGCAGGTTTTATTCCCAGGTAGTACCCTACTGTTGTACCCTTGAGTAAGATGCTTCACCTGAGGAAGCAGGTGACTTGAATAGCTTTATTTGGAAAGTGTTAATAATTCTTTGTATAAATGGATAATGTGCAAACGTTGCTCTGGATAACATGTCTGCTGAATGGCTAGAATTAAATGGTTTTCTTCTGTGTTTAAAACTGCTGCTCACGCTCTTAAAATATTCCTCTTGAAGCATTGACTGGGCCAGAATGAAAAACCAACGTTCGAAACAAGTCATTCAGTTTGGCTCAGTAGTGGATTTCCCCTTATATTATGTTGATAGGTACTAGCATTTGAATTGAAGACAACATGCAGTGCACGCTTTTGCTGGAATACCCAGGACCAGTCTGTATTTGATCACAGAAACAGAGGATGTATCTGCTAACACTGCCGTTGAGTGCCACTGGTTAAAACTGAAGTGAAATCAAACAAGTTGCGTTTGTATGGAATGTAAGAGGGTTTTTCTACATTTAACAAATGGTGTTATGAGTAAGCTCCTCCGTGGGTTTTCCCTCACCAGGCCGTGCCTCTAAAATTATAAAAGGTGTTTTGGAAGATACCAGCATGTTGTGCTGAAGTCATGCGCTAGGCGCACAAAGGTCACATATGGATCAAGAGTACATTCAAGAAAAAGTTGTAATCTGTAAATTGCTGGAGCGGTTCACAGCTTTAAAGCTTTTCGGTGAGCCACTTGAGGCCTTGCACCCCTGAGGAGAGACCGTATGCTTGTGCTCTCCTAAATTAACAGCAGAGGTTGTGCTTTTGAGGCTTGTGAATATGGTTGTGGATTCAAAAATGGGAGAAAAAAATATGACTTGTCAGCTCAAAGGCATCAGCTGCATTGGCATGGAGCATTCTGTGATTGGCTCATTGAAGTCTCCTCTATAAAAGTTATCAAAATAAAAGTTTATTCGTGAAAAAAATATTTTCGCAGTAAGCAATTGAACTTGACGTTGTTTTTGCAAAATTGCTTGTGAAAATGTAAATGGGATTTGTAACTTATAAATAGCATGTAGTCCAACTGATATAATTTGTTAGTGGTGCAGAAAGCTACAGTGTGACTTCAGGCTGACGGCATATCATAACACATATAAATGTCCTATTGGTGAACAACATATTGAATTGGCTACTGTTAACCAATCAATACAGCTATAAAAAAAACCCTATCTCGCCAACCCAAACTCACAGAATGTTAGTATGCATGTATGAATGTTGGTGTCTTTAATTGATTTGCCACATGGGTGCACTTTGGTGTATGTTTTAAATTCGTTTACTTATCACAGTGCAGTGATGTAAACTTATGTAAGCATGTTTCTGACTGGCCAAGAACGGAGCGGATTGAAACTTTCAGGGGTTGTTTATGCTTGTCCATTGGTCACCGGATACCACATGGTTCACGCATGCACGCTGTGGTTCGACATACATTATTTAATAGCCACACCTTGTGTATATATTTGCTTTTGTCATACTTCAAATTCTCATGGGTTGCTTTGAGTTAAAAGCAACTGTTAAATGACTAAAATGTACATGTAAAAATGTAATTGTTTCTGATGAATAATTTTGCAGTTGTTTGGTTTTAATCCGTCTCCTTGGTTCCCCTCCTAGCCTGTTTGACTCCGGGATCAACTGGGGGCGAGTGATCGCCCTGCTGGGTTTCGGTTACCGCATGGCGCTGCATGTGTTCCAGCAGGGAATGAGGGGCTTCCTGTCCCAGATCGTGCGCTTCTTAAGGGACTTCCTGTTGAGGAACCGTATCGCTCAGTGGATTGCACAGCAGGGAGGATGGGTGAGTAACCCCCCCCCAATCCACCAGCTTCAGCAGCCTTCGTCATCCCCCATGTCACACGCTGCAGACCTCGCTACAGGTCGAGCATCCCTGTTTATTCCGAAATGCTCCAAAATCCGAAACTTTTTCAGCGCCAGCATGACGCCACAAGTGGAAGATTCCACACCTGACATCGCTTGCTCATGTGGGGCTCTGATGCTCTGCTGGAGCCAGTGTGTCACCAGCCACCCTCAGGCTACATGCACAAGGTGTATATGAAACATAAATGGATTTTGTGTTCAGACTTGGGATCCATCCCCGAGATATCTCTATAAATAGGACATTATGTGATTTGGATGTTGTGTGAACACCATATTATCAAAGCTATATGGGATACTGTGGTGTACCTGTATTGACTAAATAGCCAGGATACTGTACACATACAGTGCTGTATTTCAGCTAATGTGTCTGGCAAGGTAATATATGGGCAAAAAAGGTTACGTCCGTTACATCCCATTCTCTGATCGGGATTTCTGAACTATTACAACCTTACGGAACCATGGACATATATGCGGTCGGATGATGCCCTAACGGACATTATTTATTTTTATCTGAAAAAATCCAAAACACTTCTGGTTCCAGGCATTTCAGATTAAGGGATACTCAACCCGTAATTTTTATCATGCACAAATGTTGAGAGTGACGGTGTTACTTGTCTCCCCTGTAGGTGGCCGCTCTGGATCTGGATAACGTGTATGTAAAGTACATGGTGGTTCTGCTAGGAGTGATTCTTCTGGGCCAGTACGTCGTCAGGAGGTTCTTCAGCTCCTGATGCCATTGGCCGATCAGCCATCCCTAACTTTTGGCCCCTAATCGAGCTCAGGGATTTGCTATGCAGGGACTGAAACTTGAGAAGAGAGATGGGAGAGGGCCGGGCGAGAGAAAGGGACTGGAGAGCGGGTGCCTCCTCTGAAGGCATCACAGCTGATTTTATGTGTCTTTTTTTTTTTTTTTTTTTCCTGTAGAGAATTTAAAATATGTCTTGCTGTCGATGGTGAATGATGGTGACATCACTCCCTGTGAATAGTGTGCTTACTCTCCAACACTCCAAATGCACAATCTCCCAAGTCTTTCAGGGATCATTTTTTATCGTTAGTAAGATCTTTTTTGTTGAATTGTGGAACAATCGAGTTCATTGACATCGGTGAAACCAAGTGATGACCCCACGCTGAAGCCCAACTCTCTTAAGCTGTGTTTAGACAGACAGCATGAAGTGATTCAGACATTATTTTTTTATCCATTATCTGATTCATATCTGATTTTTGCTTGAGTTTTAAACATCAAGTAGAAATGTTTAATCCGATTGTTTCAAATCCAGTTTGAATCAGTTTGAATAATGGTCACAATCTGATTTTGAATCTGATTCCTGCCCATGTGACCTGTATCTGGCCAATCGAATCAGATTTTTTTTTCGTTCCTCATGATATGTAGCATTGACTTGTGTCATCACTTCATGCCAAAAACAGTCAAAACTGCCACCAGCAATTTCAGTGAACGATCTCAAGCCAGTATTTTATATGGACACAAAAATATGATTTGGTGACTTGAAAAGTATTGTGTGAGCAGCATCCAAAAAAAAATGAATGGATTTGAAAAACGGTGATCTGATTTTAGCTTTAGCGGCTCCTGTCTAACCACAGCCTTAGTGACCTGTTAGTAGGCTTTTCCACACCTCACAAACAAACCTGGTGCTTCCCCTCGGCTGGTTGTTTTGTACCCATTCTCAACTTTGCTATCACAGTAAATGCTTTAAATATGGTGTATTTAGATAGGTCAGTAAATGAAAACAAGTAATTGTCAATTTTGATAAAAAATTAACTTTTTTAAAAGTGGTGTTTTATCCAGAATGGACAGCACTATGTTGAGATAATGGGAAGCATTTTTTAAAGATGGGTGGAAAGTTGTATGGGAACATGTGAGTTCGCTAAACTGCTTGAGCATTAATTTCCCCTGAATAATCGGAGGAGCATCATGTGTCATATTTTATGAAATCAAATGTGATATTTCCTCTGTGGTCACTTGCTTTCCAGAGAAAAACCACTGAGCTTCTTGCAGTAATCACTAATTATTTGCTTTTGCTGAACTAAAGTTTTTCATTTGACCTCATTCAGTTCAAATGGTCCCTGTGTATCTCTTTGCAAGCATATTTTGTTAGGATCGCAACCTATATCTTGCACACACGTTTTTTCATGCCTGCAGATTTGCAAGTCAGTGCCAATGTCCAGCTTTACGTGGGGTGTTTCTGTACAACAGGGCTGTCGGACTCCAGTCTGGAAGGGTTTCCGTTTAATCAGAACATAATACTGGCCTTTAAAATGAGGTGTGTGGACTCTCTTTAGCCAATCAGGCTAATGCACTCTAGGCACAGAATCGCATCAAAACCAGCATACACTGTAGCCCTGAAGAGCTGGGCTCTGACACCTGTACTATAGAATGTTCTAAGGTACCATGTCTTATTTCTCTGTGTGTGTTCTTTTCTTCAAATTTTGATTTAGATTGAACGTAAAATATGTGAATTTGTTAACTGATGTTTAGAGATCTATTATTTGAACCCAAAATCCTTAAATTTCTAATTAGATTTCACTGGTTTATAATTTACTAAAAGTAGATTTTGTGTTGAGACTGCAGGGAACTTTTATAATGAGGAACGCCATGTGAGAGGAATTTAGGCTGGCCTCTTGGTGAAGTTAAAAGATGACTATGCTTAATTTAAATGGTTTTCGTGCCTCTTTTAGTTCATTTTAATTTAAATTGTTAAACCATTACTGTAACCACACTATAGATGTTTTATTTTTTTGCAGACCTGTCAACTGTTGCTAGTTTTATTTTTTTCAAAGGATTTTTGACATTTGCTGCTTAAATGTTTCCAGTTTTAATTCTTAATTCAGCTAGATTAAATCAGTTAAACAAAACCAACACTGATGCCCGATGAAGCTTTATGCTCAATTTGAACTAAGGGAATACAAAGATATTTTTGAATGTGTTCGAATGTATAATTATATCAAGTGAAACACATTTATAAAATGAGTGTGAATAAATGTGGTTATGTACAGAAAAATATTGTATTTCATTTTTACAGTTTGGTAAAATAAGTTTTAAGATAAGATTAAAATAAGATTTAATGCATTGTTCCAAAGAACCTGATTGCTTCAATTTTTAAAGTATAATACACAGTATAAGTGTTACAAATGCTTAAAACGTTTATTCTTACTGGCTGCCCACCAGTACAGTCTTAAGTTGCATCTCTGGGTCTGTTTACATTTAATTATGTTGCTGCAGAGTTTCAGCAGTCTTCAGTCACACCATGGACTCAGTCAGGACACACTGTGGGTTCAGTCAGTCACACCATTGGACTCAGTCTGGACACACTGTGGGTTCAGTCAGTCACACCATTGGACTCAGTCTGGACACACTGTGTTCAGTCAGTCACACCATTGGACTCAGTCTGGACACACTGTGTTCAGTCAGTCACACCATTGGACTCAGGACACACTGGTTCAGTCAGTCACACCATTGGAGTCAGTCTGGACACACTGTGGGTTCAGTCAGTCACACCATTGGACTTAGTCAGGACACACTGTGGTTCAGTCAGTCACACTGTGGGTTTAGTTAGTCACACTGCAAGATAAAATATGCTTGAATATACGCCACAGCAAAAAGGAATTATTTTTGGAGGTCAAACAATAAAAGCAAGCCAAAATACTCATGCTTTTACCGAAATTTCAATTTTCTGACCTGCATCATTGGCTGAATACAGGATGTGATGTATCAGCTGAAAAACACAAAAATGAGGTCTGTGCCTTAAAGCCTTGACATCACAGGTTTGAGCTTGGGCTCTGTCTTAAGCTGACAGTCTGTCATCCATTTGTTGTCGATCCAGCAAAAGGGTGCAAAAAATTATCCCTTCCGACATTTTGTTTTTCCCACAATTACATGACTGATTCACATGCCTGCTTGCTCCGACCTTCAGCTATGTTGCTATGGGAGACATAACATTTAAGGGAGGAAAGGTTTTAGGGCATTTTGCATTTTGATTTATGTTCAAGCTACACTACCTGCTGTCAATCAGAGGGCCTTACCTGTCTGTATGTGAAAAAGCATCATGACATTGCTCACTCTTGGCAAGGGAGGAAGGGAGGGGGATACAGTCCTATACATCCACATTCAGGAGCAGAGTTCAGGCTGACCGAACCATTCACCAGCCCTCAGCCTCAACACCTTAACCACTATTCATCAGTGCTGAACAACCCAGCAAAAGTGTATTTATAAATTATGTAGCCAAATGTTTAACTACCGATACATTTATAATGCAATTGCATGAAATGTGTTCATTTGGATACACAGACAGCAACCTTCACTAGTCTGTAAAGCCACCTGCACTACCTAAAAAGGGTCCATCCTCATAGACATTGTGTTTGCATTTACCCTCATAGCATAATAAATGTTGCCACCACAGAGACGTAGAGCAAGCAAATTACATGGACATACTTTCATATCCAGGATTAGCTTTCCATGTTTCAACATAGCAACCCACACATGTTATGGGATCTACACATATATGTGTATGGGCTTCTTTCATTTATAGTGTGTGAAAGGCCACCGTTGTGTGCTTATGAAAGAATGAAGTCTGCATGATTATAAACCCGGGTCAAGACCCAATCAAACACATGCAGTTTCCTGAAGGCAATATCCTCTTCAATCAAAATGGATGTTTGACCTTCTAAGGGCACATACTATTCTATTTTGCAATGAAAAGAACACATTCCAAAATATGTTTACTTTTCTCCAATAAAATAGAAAATCTGTGCTTATGTTGTAATGTACAGTCTCGTTTGTCTGAATTACATATGTCCTGTAAGATACTAAGTGCATTTGATTGTGTGTGAATAGGCCCCAAGGTTTGGTATCCAATTCATATTGTAACAGTGCCAAACATGGTTGCCAGTCCTGCAGAGGTGAACAAACACGACAGAAAACAAAGACTTCTTTCAGATAGAAGATTGCTTTCCATGTGAACAACATCTTACTTTTCAGTCGGCCCCTGCAAGCAGCTGACAGGCAGTGCCCTTCAGGTTTTTTTGGGACCGTTTCTGCCATGGTTGAGGCAAAGAAGATAAGAAACAACATACCTGGTAGTTGCTGATTGGCTGAATGTACAACACATCCAGCTCCACTTCATTTGATCCCATGCAAGATCTGTTGTTAGCAACATCCTAAGCTAAGATTGAAGCAATTTGTTTTCGGTTCCCCTTGTTAAAAATTAAGCTGAAATTTGGAGTGGTTTATGTATGTAAGTAAAAGTTGAACATTTTCTCGCTGAGACAACATTTTTGCACATTGTTGTTGGCCTATATGTACGGATATACAATGTCACAGAATTAACAGAAGCAAACTTTTATTATGAAGTTTTAACTTCATGACTAGAAACCGAAAATGTCCCAGCTGTTCCCTTCCCGGAACCTCGAGAATGCGTAAGGAGCGTGTGCAACGTCACACTTCATGTTTCTGTTCACATGCGTAATTTGCGGTAAACTGAACCACAGTGACCGTGACGATTGGCTAAGTATTGACAGATAGAGCTACGTGCGGCTGAAGGTAAGGGCGGACGAGAAGCTTCCTGGTTTTTCAAAATCGGTTATTTCTGATACACAAACCGTATGTCTGGTGGAATTTCCTGGCTGCATAGTTCTCTGGAATGAGCGTCGATAGCCAGCTGCCAGACCAAAGATTCCTGCGTTTGGTAGTTGTAGGATGCTATCTATTTAGCTACCATGGCTGTGTTGGGTTCTGCAGAATGTGGAATGTCACGGGGGCCAAAACTACGACCGAGTGCTTTAAGTAAACCAGAGACTGCTGTAACCTTTTTTGGTAACTGCTTTGCGGTGTTGTAGTTAATCAGTTGGACTGATTGATAGAGTCGATTTATTGGTTTTTATCTGATCTTATAGTTGTAGCAAGTGTTTGTCAAAATGAAACAAGCCGCCTTTGCGTAACCTTAGTCAAGTTAATATATGCAGCGGATCCAATGTAACAGTAATATTTACCGTCAGCGAATGGCGTAACGTACTCTTAGGAATTAAAAACACTGGTCATGTAACAATGTCATCAGCTTGTTTGTCTTAAATTAACAGACGATGACATTAAACGTCCACGACCTGACGCTTGAAACTTTATTTTAGGCAACAATTTACTTCCACCGTGCTGCTAGCGCCAAATTTTGGAGGGCTTTCAAATTGTGTAAGTCCTTGCTTGACCTGTCATGCAACGTAGTGTTGGGTAACGCTTCAGCAACCCGGAGTTAAGGAGGGAACAACAGTCCGCATAAGGATATTAAATTATGAATTAGAAGAGCTTAATGAATTTTATACTTGTCGCTTAATTCGTCATAGCTACCGCTAATTTAATCGAATGTTAGGTAGTTTTATGTCCATCTCAAAGTGTGACGTTAGCAGGCAAAGGACAGTCAGAATTCTGTACTGTTTTTGTACAGAATTTTAGAGTTATGAGCTTATCACGTCAGCGTGCAGTTAACTTCTGCCATGAACGTACCAGATTCAGCTGCTGATGTGTTTTTATTTCTAAAGAGTGCATACGAAGTACGCCAACTGCTTCTACTTGTCGGTTTTGTTGGACATGTATTCGCCCACTCCCTTCGTTATCCATTAAAAGTTAGTGTGCACCACACCTTGTTTCTAGCAAGGAAGGCTACTGATAAGAGGTCCTTGGTATTTCTGTTGAAAAAATGTTGCTGAATGATCATGTTAGGTTTTAAATAACATAGTTGCCGTAAACATTTGAATTATTTTGTTTTTTGACCACTGCCGAAAATCTCAATTAATAGACTTACTTGGACATCTTTATCTGAAATAATCTAAAAAGGCATACAGAGCATGATAAGAGAGAGCTCAAACTCACATGCAAAATATAAAACAGAAGTGTCAAAATTCCGACTGTGTCCACGTGTGTTTTGAGGCTAATGAAAGTCTCTCAGGTTGCTCAGTCATCATATTTTCTCATACCCCCTTCACAGGTAAGAAATATGGCACATCGAAATATAAACGTGAAGGGAGGGGGAAGCATACTTTGGCAGTCTTACACTTTACACATTGGATGCCTAATGTTCACAAATCAGGATCTCAAATCCCGAGATACTTTGATATTCTTTTAGTTAACAAGGATGGTCTTACGTAGTCTGTACTTTATCAAACAATTCAGATGACATGATACATTTATGAGTTAGGAAGAGTCTGTTTCACTTGAGTACATAATATTTAAAACAGTACTGGTACTTTCAAAATGAGATTTCTTGTTTTGGTTATGACAGATGTTTTTGAGTTCTGATGGCAGACATCTTAGAGCAGAGAGTGCTAACGTAGGTAAATTTGTGTAATTATCAGTTAGGCTTTTTCCTGTATGTGTGGATAACCATATGCACAGGTATGCTTTCTGACACTTTGGAGAACACGGTTAAAAATCCAGGAATTCGCAAAAACCCACACAACCAGTTGCCAGGGAACGTGCAGCCAGTTGTCAATATTACACCATTTGGCCATATGGTGGCATATTAGCAGGGTATAAAATGAATTTCCAACATGTGAATGTCTTATTTTTTATGTGAGTTTTTACTGTGTCATGGCTGCATTGGCATGAGGTAGTGTTATCTTTGATTCGTGCATTTCTCTGTCACTCATTTGCATTTGTGCATGAGAACAGTGTGCAGTTTTATTTGTACTTATTTTTTTAACAGTTGAGTATTTCAGAATTGTAAGTGGTGAGAACCGGCAGTTTAACTAGTTGATGGTCTGAACACGGCATATTCACCGCTGCCTCTCCTCTCGCACAGCGATGGGGTGGGCTTCTGTTCTGGGACTGACTGCACTGCCCCACCTTGGGGGTTTGTGGGGGGGCTATATCACGCGTCAAGAAGTGAAGACCTGGTACCCCACGCTCAACAAGCCCTCCTGGCGACCCCCAAATGCAGCCTTCCCCGTTGTGTGGTTCTCCCTCTACACAGGAATGGGGTGAGTGGCAGTCAAACTACAGCCGTTGATTGGGTCCAAGTTCACGAGCCATACAAAAACCCTATCCCAGAAGCCCCAGCGGCTCATTAGCTACGCTAAGAGTTCCCTCTGCAGAGTGGCTGTGTAAGAAGGGTAAATGGTTATGTACAGCATGTCTGTATGGATGGAAGCACCTACGACACTTATGTTATGACATAACCTGACTGACAGAAACATGGTATTTATGTTGAAGACCTAAACATTTAACAGTTGGATTGAATTCCTGATTCAAAAAGACTGAGTGGCCTTTCAGGTCAGCAGTAAAACATTTATCATTTCTAGCGAGTGAACTGCATATGAAAAACTTGTATTTTGGCTTCACGTGTAAACATCCAAAATTATTTTCGTGGAGATCAGGTATGATGCCAAATGTAACAACGTAAATGTGCATATCAATCATACAAACTTGTTAACTTAAGAAAAAAGATCAACCTGTATCCTTCCTGTTCACCCAGAGCCAGGTAAAAAACAAAACCCAGTTTATTGCTAATGTTCAGTTCAAGAGTACATTAGTCCCAGTTGGCCGCTCGGTATATGCCTACAGGGAGGTCCAGCGTCTGGCAGGAGACCTGAACTAGGAAGCTTGGATGTGTTGTTGGATTGGAGATGGATGTCCTCTTTCATATTACTTTAGAAAGGGAACGGATTGAGGATCAGGAAGGGTAGACACAACCTTTCTGATGCTTGTTCTGGGTGTTGTTGTGGCAGGTATGGGTCGTACCTGGTGTGGAAGGAGCTGGGGGAGAGGCAGGAAGACGCCCTCGTTCCATTGGGGCTCTACGGCCTGCAGCTTGCCCTGAACTGGGCCTGGACCCCCATCTTTTTCGGTGCACACAAACTCAAACTGGTAAGATAGCCTTATTTTTAAAATAATATTTTATTATTTTTCTGTTTTCATTTATTTTATTTTCATGCACCCTTTATGTTACCATTGCAGTCCCATTGATATTAATATCTCTTTTGCAAGGCTGTCCTAGCCAGGGGCAACATACAATATGTCATACTGTTGGTTCCTCTAAAATGGTGACAGAGCAGGATTGCAGTGCTGCCAAATGAAGTGGCGTGTAATTTATTCAGAGAACAGCTTGAAACTAATATATGTAAGGTGACATTTTACTCCACAGCTGTTTGCTGAATCAGTGTGATAAATACATGTGTTAATGGTATATGGTTTCAGCTTTATTTTCTGTAGGAAATAACAAGCTTCCTGGTCATCCTGAAAAATTATTATTGACCACCCTTTTGCTAAATAGACTTCATGTGCTTGCTTTTATATGAGCAGTTAGATTATCCTAATCTTTTCAGTCTCTCTGGGTGGAGTAGAGACTAAACTGGTTAAAGTCCTCCATCTCATAGCTCTTTAGTGCCCTCTCCTGGTGAACAGTGCTAGCAGAACTTATTGACCTCTTAATAAAACATTTTAATTGTATGCCGACCTAATGCACTGTTGCTATTTTTCAGAGCCCACTTTCCAAAATGAATCTGTCTATTGTTGCACCAAAAACATATTTTCTTGTTATTTATTCCAGTGTTATGCATAGCTTTGCAGTTGTTGTAGTTTTCTAAAGTCGTAGTGTAGGTTTCTTCCCACTAAATGTGAAATTCTTCACTGTTCTCAAAGCTGAGTGAAAAATGAACAGAGGAATTGTTGTAGGAACCACTAAATTACCCATAATTCCCTCATCCAGATGTTTGTTGTGTTGTTTGTGTGAGAGAATAATGCTTCAGAAAACACTTAAATAATGAAAAACAATACAGAAAAGTAGAACAAACTGTCACTAAATACAGATAAGAAAAAAGGAGGTAAGAAAGAAAACAGGTGAGAGGGCATACAAAACCAGTCTATACATGCATCTTGTAGATGTATTTTTTTTTATTGAAATCATGAACCACCCCCCCCCCCCCACACACACACACACACCCTGATCCCCTCTTTCTTCCAGGCCCTGATTGAGATCGTGCTGCTGACAGGGACAGTGGGGGCCACCATGGTGTCCTGGTACCCCATCAGCCGGATGGCCACCCTGATAATGACCCCTTACCTGATGTGGCTGTGCCTGGCCACCTCTCTCAACTACTGCATCTGGAGAGACAACCCCGACCCCAAGGAGGAGTAGAGCAGAGTACAGCTAACCCCGACCCCCCCTCGCGCGCTCACGTGTGGGAACACTAGGGCTGTGCCATTACAAATACAGTGGGAAGAAGTGTGATTATTTTACTCGATGCTATGATTATAATCATTAACCGTGACACTGGGAGCATGAAACAGAGATCGTAGATATTTTGTGACAACTGACTATACTAAGCAAGGACTACAGCCTTTTATGTGCTCATTACACCAGCACAGTGGCAAATGTTAAATGGAAGCAGCGGTAGCACTTAGAATCTCATCAACAGCTAATTAGCAGCACTTGATTTAAAGTGGCAGCCTTGCTAAGTGGAGTGCATTCACCACAGTAAAAAATCAATTGTGGAGCCTCTCACTACTAGTTAATTGCACAACTGCAGTCATGATTAATTGTGCGGCCCTAGTGCATATTTTGACCTTGGAAGATGCCTTGCTCTGATTTATGCTTGTTTTATATATATTTTTTTTTACATTCACTTCCAAATAAAAATAATAATTTTTCATACTTTCTCAACATTTAATTGCATGAGATTTGTGGATTATTGGTGAATATGAGATTATCTTCGATTTCTGTGTGTGAGGTGTGAGTGCTGAATTTCATAACATGAACCACAAAAGCATTGTTTTAAGATGCATCATATTCACTTAGCAGATTGACTTACAATGTGGGAGAACATAAGTGCCTGCACCTGGTGAATATGAGCGATGGTGTCAGACCTGGCTAACGTTTCAAAAACAGTGAGCACATGTCACATTGCTAAAGCATTAATGCAAGTTAATGCTAACTGGCCCCACACAGGAAGTAGTCATAGATTGCACTACTCCAGCATATTTATGTTAGGTTTCTTTTTCAGGAAAATCACTTTGTGGATGATAACTTTGAGAAATTTCCACATCCAAATCTAATTTGGATAAAAAAAAAACAAAATAATTAAAAAAAACATATGATTGTTTGTTGAAGCACTTTGTTCTATCCTGTGTGAAACTTAATATAAATAACTAAATGAATAACTAAACTGTAAAAAAATAAATGCTTTGTTCATGCACATCATGGTCCACATATTACAAGTGAAACAGGCAGAAGAAGTGCCACCAGGCAGCTTTTTCCCTTGTGTGTCACAATGATTCAAGACATCTGAAGTCCTGCCAGATCTGAGCAAGAAAGAGGTGTGGTTTCATAACCAATCAGCTGTTTTTCATTTGGCTCACTGAGGCCATTTTGCATGGTGAAAAGCTTAGTAAGCACTACAGTAGTGAGCATGCTTGGAAGGCTGAAAGCTTTAATATAGTTCTGACTGCAAGTAAGACACTCAGTACTAACCACAACTTTACAGTCAAGGCAAAAATGTTCAGCAAGACAAATGATTAGTAATTACAATATAAAAAGGCTCATTTAAAAAAAAAATGTATTGTGCTTCTGATCAAATATTTTTTTAAATGGAAGCAAAATTATTTCTGTTCAGTTTTACAAATAAATAGACAGCTTCTTATTGTAATGAGAAAACAAAGCTTTTAATTTTAAAACACAAAGAAGAAAAACAAAACACTGAGTCGAGGTCTGTTTGGCGAGTGCTACTTTTCTTTTTCCTTTTCCTTTTCCGGGCCCTTTTCCGCGGCTTCCTCTGATGACTTCGAGGAAAACCGTTCCATCATCGTTTTCCACAAACCCTTCTTCTCATTCATCTGCTGCAGGCTCTCTGAGAGAGGAGGAATTTACGTTAAACACTGCCAATCTTGTGTATTTAAGGGAAAATGATTCCTTCAGAGCAGTACTTAAAGCACATGAAATTCTGCCTTAGAATGAAAAGAACACATTCCAAAGGACAAGTTGTCTCCAAAAAAATAAAACATGCTCAAGGAAACTTATAATACAGACTTGATGTTTCCTTATAAGAAATAAGTATAGAAATGAGTCTATATTGATTGAATTATCAACCTTTAGAGCAACTTTGGTGTGTTTTATTGAATCTGGCCTTAGATCTTGGCGTTGGTCAATAAAACAATTAAATATAAAAAAAGGCTCATAAAAGCACAAGATCAGTCACATGTTAAAACTGCTGTCATGCATTCTGTTGGTTGTGTAATGTTAAAGAAAAATGTTCCATTTTCCTACCTGTGGATAAAAGTAGTCTGCATTCCTCCACCGTCACACCTGTGAAGCTTGTGTCCTTTGCACGGGGGAACTGCAAACCCATAAACAGACCATCATGAAAACTGGTAGCTTCAACTGTGCTTCCTTGCAACCAGACTGTCCTAGACCTGGACTTGTAACCAAAGAAGTTACAAGCAGTAGGATCCCAGAAACACCAACAGAAAAAACTTCCATGCCAAGACTTCTTACAATGATAATGAAGCATTTTGACATCTGCTCTCCAGTGCGGGGCGCAGACACACAGCTTATACTTCATATGCAAAGAAAGGCCTAGGGCCTTTCGCTCGGTGACAAGGAAACAAGGTGGCCAAACAAGCTGATCTCAGACAAATAAGATTCTACTGCAGCATGCACACCAGAATCCCTGGCTTGGAATGGTCAAATGGGTAACTTTTGGTTTTATTACACAAAACAATGCACTCCAACTAAAAGGTGTGCAGCCTGAGTCCAAGCCTAAAATACTAGAACTTGAAACTTACCCTTTCTCTGTAGAAGTTACCGTTGATGCGAGCTAAACTTTCATACATCTGATCACATTTCTCTGGGTCTGATATCTGAAAGAAAAACGTGTCATGCCGTTAATGTCAGCACTCCATTTTAGAAACCCAAAAGGTGCACTGGCTGATCCAGCTGCAGACTGCAGTTAGCCTGGCTGATGGAGCGACTTTGCCTCACCTATGACAGCTTTCCTTACAATGATTTATTCTACAGCCGAGAGCAAAAATTTTTCGTTTGGTTAACAGCTGACACAGCAGAAATCTACAGAACACTGAATCTTTATATAAGACAATACTCATGGCTTAAAGGAAAGTTGCTAATCAAGTATTGATATGCATTAGCGACAACAGAAATTTACATTCTACAATTCAACTAAGATTACATACATATCGAACTGGCAAAAACTTTTCTTGACATGTTAGACAAGCATGTGATGTTAAGGGCGAAATGCATACATAATGTAGTTGCAACAAAATAGCGGCCGCCTTCATGCTATTTCCTTACAATTCCTGTACCAAATGAAATTAAACATGACGAACATCGTCTGGTTTCTGAATCTATCATTCACATTCAATTAGTTGTCTGGATTCTTCGAATTTAAAAGCATGTAACGTTACATAATCTGATTCAGTAAATAGTAAGCCATTGTCGGGCCGATGGGAGGGCTGCATCGCTTGTTAAAGCCGTCGGTTAGACATATTTTATGTTGATACACAGTCTATGACAGTACACCATATTGGTAAGCCTTGGTGTTGCTGTCAGAAGGCTACTTTGCTGGTCAAAGTATAATTAAATCGAGGAGAATTTTACAATGATGTAATCAGTGACGTTGTCTCCAATATGGCTGCGCCCAGCCATGTTTTCAGACAACTTAAAAAACAATATTCTTAATGTGTTGTTTTCATTTTAAGAACTCAGTTGAGTTACATTTTTTGATTTCCAACCAAAATCACCCTTGAAAATGACACCTTAACGTTTAATAGCGAGAACACTTCAGAAGCGACAATGTCTGTTGTGACGCTTGTCTGCCACAGGATGTCATTGTGAAGCGTGATTTGTGATGTTGCATAAACCACATAATCATAAATACAATATAATCTTAAATGCAGCGATTGAAAATATTTGTTATTACTACTGCAAACTATTTCTTCCCCGTCACAAAAGCTGAAGCGTAGCAAGTGTTTTACAAGATGAAGTGTTGTTGCAAGATTGGTAACATACACAATGTGCTTAAGTATGTTCAAAAAACCTCAGGCTGCTACTCACATATTCCCCAACCTACTGTAAGCATTAAACCGGACGGACATAACTACATAATCTTAAATATAGCTGATGTTAATTCAGTTTTCAAAATTCACCTGCAATTGCGGTCATGGTCGTTGACATTGGCCATACAATCACTGTCAAGACAGTTTTGTTGACAGCTGGAATTATTAGCTTTTTGGCTACGTTACCTGCGTATTTTCACCCTCCCGAAAGGCAAGGGCTACTCTTTGTCGTAAGAAAGTCCCCAAGTCCCGGCCTTTCTTAGTTTCATCTTTCGGCCACTCTTCGCATAGTTTTAGGAACCGACGATACCTAGTAGCAGCCATTCTGGGTTACGAGAGGGTAATCAAGAGGGAAGGATACAGAGCAGGGCAAAGATCCTCCTTTTCCTCCCCGGGACTGTGCTGACAGGAAATGCTTTTTCCCTACTTTGCATACTCGAATTTGATTGGCTCAGAAATGTCACAGTGGCAAGGAACAACAATTCCAACATTACTGGATTCTAAACCTTCTTATTCTAACAGTGATCATTTATAATCTATGTATGAGCAAACTTAATGTTTACCGGAACTTCTCAACACCTACACAACAACCTTACCATAGGATCTATCGGAACGTCAGCCTAACAATAAGAACTCTCAGTTGCTCCGTAGTCTCTGTACTGATTGAGGATCTCAGCGGAATGTATTACTAAATGTTCTCGAGTATAATGCTTAATTTTCTGAGCTGGGCAACCATACTTGAATAAATATTGTGTTGTATGGGAAGTGTTTGATTGGACATAAACAAAGTTATTGTTCAGAGAGCTACATCACAGCGGCAATATGATTGGTCTTTACTCTGATGACATCCTCTTGACAAAGTTATTTCCTCCCATCTTGAGAACTGAACACAGTACCTGTAACACTGGAATTCGCATTGAGCTAGCTGGCTAGATTAGGCTGGTTAACGGAGAAGAGTAGAATTAATAAGAAAATTATCGATGCATTTGCAGGGGAATATAAGTCAGAATGTGAGGTGTTCTTGGGATTCGTGAAGGGAGAAACTTTGTCCGTTCATTACATATACCTCTCTAGGCTTGCACGGTCACTACAGTCCTCTCGCTCTTTCAATAATTGATGAGGTGCATCGCTACATTGCTACCTAGCTTGCTATGCTTTCTTGGTCTGTTCTGCAATAACGCGTTTGGCTAATTTAGGTGCAGCTAACGGTATTTACATTTTCTTGCCGCCGCCTTTAACTAACACCTACTCAGCTAACTGGATAACATTTGTATGCGTGGTTGTTTTATTTTAGTTGCTCTATTGTCATTTGAATAGTATGGTCAGCTAACTCGGGAGCTCATATCAACAGCTGCAAGCCTCCCTATTGGCTAGCTAACGTTAGCTGGCTTGCTGCTCGGGCAGATACCGTTAACCTCATAATATTGCATAGTTAGCCAGCTAGCCAATATTGTCCGCTGGAAGGCACGTTAGGCGTAATGTTGGTAAATATTTTCAGTTAGCAAAGCTAACAGATTTCATGGAGAGGTTAGCTAGTGGTCCCTTAACAATAAGGGTATTATCTAGCTTGAAGTTTAGCCAGTGCTGATAGGTTAATCAAGCATCGTTATGTGTCTTGGTTTCGATGTTAGCTAGCTAGTCGCTAGTTTGATTGCAATGGATGATCTTGCTATCTGCTGTTGACCAGCGATATTCGATATTGGAATCGCTATGTTCAATTTTTAATGTTTTTTTATATATATATTACTTTTTATCGAGCTAGCCTGGTGTGTTTGATTACCTATTGTATAGCTTGTTAGCTGTGATGCTGAACATCCTAGCAAGGTGTGTCAAAACCAATATGGATTGTGAATCTTCCATATGAACTGCATGCTCACATTTTCCATAGGTTTTACATAGGAAGGAACGGATAGTTATTTTTAGTATCTTAAAGAAACGAGGATGAAACGTTGCAAATCGGACGACTTCACCTCGATTGTGGACAACAGTAACCCTGCTGTGGCCGTGGCTAGGGCGGGAGATGAAGAAACACCTAGTGTGTTTATCGTGGAGGTGAAACACGGGGACAACCCGGGAGGCAATCCCGATTTAAGCAGCCCGGCCCCGAATCAGCAAACCGCGTTAACCAGGAGCAAGCCACCAGATTTAAAGGTATTTCCCTTGCTTCTGTATACTTGATATCCATTGTACATGGGGAGCAAAGGCGTGGTCCATGCCACACCGCAATATGCGCATGACAGGTGTACCGTTCTTTATTGCTGCTGGAAGATTTTCGGTCAGGGAGTGTAGTCAAGCGCTAGGAAGCTACGAAGTGCCAAACATTTCTTCGAGGTGATGTTGAGTGTTGAATGCCTGTAATATTTCGAGGAAGCACTGTATGAAAACCTTTCATAGCCTACAAATTCCCAGAATAATTGTAGGTTCAGAAGGATGTAACGTTTGCTATCGAGAGTGTAAATTGTAAGAATGTTTGAAGTGAGCGTTCAGATAACGTAATTTGTGTCGTTCATAAGCGTTAAATGTTTTTGCTTTCATCTGTTCTGTCACTTTAGCTTGACTAAATGAATGAAAAGAACACTGATGTCGTTTCCAGACACCTCAAGTCCAATGACGTCAATGGGAGCATGACTCTGAACTATGGAAGCATTTTTGTGCCAAATTGGAAATAGAATAAACAATGCTTGCCTTTTTCGCAAATAAAATTACGATTTTATTTCTCATGCATTGTATTTTTCACGCATGCAAAATTAAAAGGAAAAAGTCTTGAATTATTTTTTGGCATGTATCGCTTTTCACTGTCCTCGCCTGGATTCCTTTTGTGCTTTAATGACATGTACTATGAAAAGCTTTTCCTTTTTCCGCTTTTATCTGCTTTTTCCTGTTCGTCCTGGTATGTCCATTGCTTCATAGGGGCGGGTTTGGGCAGAGTTTTGCTTTCTTTGCTAGGACAAGTTCAGTGCCCTTCTCTTGCGGTCCAGTTTTCGTGGAGGACTCATGTTATGCCACTTGTTGTCGTGCAGAGGTGTAGGTGTTAGCACTAGTCGCGGAAGATTGAGCCAGGTAATATTACATAAAAATGTAGGTTTGGGTGTAAAGGTGCGTGTAGAAGTTTTCAGCCTAGTTGCAAAGGATACGAAGTTCACTAACAGATTAATTTTAAAATATATGCACATAACATAACTGAAGTACTGTAAACATGAACTCCGAGAATGACCAAATTATTTGGTAATGTAACATGTTGACTAAGACAGGACGAGTGAGATAAGCATGCAAAGCACCCTGACAACCTGTATCTCCCTGAAGTCAAAAGGGAGGATATTAGACCGTGGGTTTAGAAAATAGTATTTTCACTTACTTTTGAATTCACAAATAAAAGATTTTTGCTGTTCAGGTAACATCGGATTTTTGTCTGTTGATATTGGCTATGTTCTGTACTGGACTGATTACTGTTATAGTGTATGTTATCATCTTTTGCACAAAGCTACGTGGGGTATAAACTGCATGGTCTTAGAAATGCATATGAGATCACACATGCTATTTGTATTATTAATTTTGAAGAAAACTGCAGTGCTGCTCATAATATAACTTATGAAACTGCAAACTGTCTGTTATCTGGTAAATCATTTCAGCACATAAAAAGCTGAGTGATCCCACTCTTTAATCAGTTAAAAGGGGAATGATCAATTATTGAACAAGCAATTTAGCAATATACAATAATCTGTCAGATTGTGTGATTTATGGAACCAGTAAATACTAGAATAATGAAATGGATTGCATTACATTACATTACTTTCAAGGCATTTGTTAGACGCTCTTATCCAGAGCAACTTACAAGGCAAAATGCATATGAATGGTACAAAAAGTGCAAAGATAACTCTAGATAGGGGTAAAGTCCCAAGTGCCAAAGGTGACAGAATGTATTAGGACTCCCCTACAGACTATCTAAAGAGAAAGTTAACAACAACAGCCTGGGTTACAGAAGAAATCACAGTTAAAAACAAGGGCAAATAAGTGCAGATACATTAATTGTCATTCCTGAGCATTAGAACTTTAAAGACTAACAAGCCACTTTTTTTTCTCAAAGAAACACTCATGAAACAGAAGCAGAGAGTATTGATGTGGGAGTTGATGCAACTATACCAATACAAAAGCAATAGATGTGGGAGTTGATGCAACTGTACCAATACAAAATCAATAAAATCCATTCAGACTGATGAGCAGACCCCAGAAAATTTGATAATGAAGTTTAAAAAAGGTGAAACTGGTGTATTAATAGTTCTTTGTGGAGAAGAAGATGTAAGCTGCAAGGTACTCTATACACCATCAAATGGAAGCATTTGGCTGCATTTGGAATCCACATAAACATGTAAACACTATAATGAGTTTGATAGACGGCTGAGACCTCTTGCTGAATTTGTTGAGTAAAAATGTTATCAGTCGCAGAGTGAAGCAGTACAGCAGTGTGCGTGAACTCTCATCTGAATTCTTGAAAAGACACGGCAGATTCACCGTGAAGAGACTCGTTAGCCAGTCTCTCAGACGGGGACTCATGATTGGATTCTGCTTAAGCCGGATCCAGCCTGATTAAATGAATGCCGCAAAGCAGGCTGACTATTGAAAGGGCAACACAAGTCATTTCAGGGCCAAATATTGAGTGCCAGCATCAACAAGAGTTGTCCAGGCTAAAGGCTGCCGAGACGGCATAAGCAGAAACAAGAGAAAGTTGTTCTCTGTCTCTGGTCATTTGAAATTGCTCAGCGATCCTCCCAGAGTTATTGATTTTAGTAATGGCATCAAATTTCATCGTCACAGCAGATTCTGATCTGTTTGTTGCATCCATAGTGAAATCAGTGACGATACCAAAGCATCTATTTACTGCACTTAATTCAAGATGTATATATATATATATATATATTTTTTTTTTTAAAGGCATCACCTCAGACTGCTTGCACAAATGAAGAACTCTTTAAAGTTTTTCCGTTCTGGATAGAACTTCTAGTCTTCAAGAATTGATTTTTTTTTAAAGGATTGAGTGTGCCTTTGCAGTGATTTGTTTTTGGTGTAGTGAGTCCATAGCCTGGATGAGCTCTATTTCAGTGAGAGCATTAAGGCAAACACACCAAGGCAATGGCCTCTCTGTTTCTCCTGTCTCCTTTGTGTCTCTCCCAAATTGTATATTTCTCACCTCCCCCGAGTTTGGTAGTTTGATCTGTTGAAACTATCTGTTCGGTTAAATTCACCTTCCTTTCTACTGTGTCTTTTACTGAGACCTTATCACTGAGCTCAGACAGCAGCCTGTCTGCCCCTGCCCAGCACCGGGCTGTCTTAATGAGGTAAAAAGGGCAGCGTGTAAGAGCTGTCTAAGAGGTCCGATTCCTGGCATGAACTGACAGCAGAGCAGAACCAGCGAGCCAGACCGGGTTGCTTGATTGATGCTCCAGGCAGATTATGTAAAAGAATTCCGATCATTTAGTGCTTTGCAGATTAACCCTGTGAAGTAGCTATCATAATTTATTTTTTTTTTTATTTTATTTACCCTGATTTTTTTTCCCCGTTTTTTTCCCAACCCGAATGTTCAACCGAACTTGTTGACCTCACCGCAGCACTCGCCCTGACAGCTGTGGGAGGAGAAGTCGAGCACGTGACTCCTCCGATTCACGTGACGACGCTCTTGCTTCTTTTCACATTGCGGCCGCACCACCGACCTCACGCTGCCTATGATGTCGGAGGAAGACGTAGTCTGTTCAGCATAACAAGGAGAGTGTTATTGTGATGAGGCCAACGGGAGTGAGGCCGACCTACCCCGTATCGAACCCTGGCGAGTCTGGCCAGTTGTTGCCTTGCCAATGGGACCTCTGGCCATGGCGAAGTCAGGAATCGAACCCCTGACCTCAGGACCCGTAGGCAGCAATTTATCCTACGATATTAATTTAGCCACCCAGAGGCCTGTATCATATCATCTATCATAATTTAGAACCAACATCAGATGTCATCATATAGCACCAATTTCTTTTCTTTCTTTTTGGCAATGAATGGCCATCAGTAATTGTGTGGAACTGAAGCAAATTTCGGAGTCTGAGCAAT
This sequence comes from Albula glossodonta, assembly GCA_019788955.1. Lineage (NCBI taxonomy): Eukaryota > Metazoa > Chordata > Actinopteri > Albuliformes > Albulidae > Albula > Albula glossodonta. The sequence goes on along the minus strand of JAFBMS010000056.1, from coordinate 2,652,072 downwards.
GCTGTAAGTCGAAGCAGTTAACACATCTCAGAATGGAATAGCGCGCTGTGTTGCGTTGAAATCTACGATCAAAGTGCAGCAGGTGACTTCCTCTGTGCTCAGAGGAAGAAATGTGATTTTTTTTAATGCTGCTGAGTCTTCAGCCTCCTTTGAGGAAGCCAGTTATGGAAGCTCTCTTTTGGCGTCGCCTAAAAGGTTGGCCTTCTGCCTGATGCGCCTGACATTATTGCACTCTTCCGTGTTCACAAATTCAAAAAAATTTGTAAAAAACCTGGAAATCATATCAGTCATATCCTCTCTGGAGTGAATTTGTGGCAGACCAACAGGTGAGTGGTTACTCTGTTTAGGGCCTACGAAACACAGCAGATATACATTTCAGCAGCATGTTGACATACCATTCTTGTTGGAACTGCGATGACAAGCACAATTAACCTGCTCAGAATAAGAAGGCAAAGCTGACATGTTTTTGTTGAAAGATAAAAGTATGTACACTGGCTTAGCTTTCAGTTCTTTTCGTAGTCATTACTTTGGGACTCAGTCCATAATTTTGTTCAAGCTGGATTGATGAGAATACCATTGAGGACGCAGCAGCTTTGGTTTTTCTCAGAAGACATATTCCTGTTGTAGAAGTTGCATCCTCTTTAAAATTAGACCCATGGTTGAGACTTAAATAAGCCGAGATTCAAAATTTGACATAACTGTGCTCAAATGCAGACATGTGATTAACTTTCCCTGCCTTGACTTTTTTAAAACATCCATTTTACCCCCAAAACAAATGTTGTGAAAGATCATTTTATGATTAAACTGGACAATCATTGGTCCAAATATTAACATGTCCTTATCTTATTTAAAGTACTTTCTGTCTCGTGTGAAGAAGATTGTAAAGCCCACTCAAAACAGTTTTCAACATTGTGCTTCTGCATTAAATGCGTGGTGTTTGACACTTCCTGCCACATTCCCGGAAGTGACCAGAGTATCGAGTAGAATGTCATTAGCCTGCCCCGGTTGAAAAAGTGTTCCATTGGTGTAGTCTGACCAGCTAACATGTGGAACTGAAGGAAACTGCTTCAGTACAAACAAATGAATAAATGAGACCTGTTCCAGTCCACGTTTCACAGGTATCCAAAGTCCTGAGTGTATTTATCGTCCAGTGAAGACTAACTGAAGGTCACCACATGGCCAGCCTTTGTCAGCCTCATCATCTTTCGATGCATTCTTTTTTAAATCATCTCCATCTTTTCTTTAACTTATACAAATGAACGTTTTCATAAGTCATAAACTATATACATAGCTTGTGTATTCAGGCTCATGTTCTTGAGATGTACATGCAAGTCAGGTTTAAGATAATTCTGCATCTGTTGGCTTTATGTTTTGTGGTGACATGGTAGCAAACCATCCTTCAGCCTTTGAATTTGACTGATTTTAGCAGTAATTATTAATGTTACATGCAGCACTGAAGGAACCAGGAACCAGAAACATGAAAATATAAGAGTCCAGTAGAAATCTGATTGTAGGCACGCCCCGATGGCTCAGCTGGTACAGCGCATGCCACGTAAGGCCTCGGCCTTACCGCAGCAGCCCAGGTTCTGGGCCCTTTGCTGCATGTCCTCTCCCCTCTCTCTCTCCTGCATTTCCTGTCTACCTCTCTACTGTAACTGTCAAATAAAGTGGAAAAATCCCAAAATAATATCTTTAAAAAAAAAAAAAAAGAAATCTGATTGTACACCTATCAAGGAAACTAAAAACAATTAGCGTACAAATAAATATATCCAGTGACAGCCCCAAAAACACAATTTGGTTATGTACATAACACATCACATGGCACAGAAACAGCAGATTCATAACTTAGTGGTGTATATAATAGCTTTGGAGGTTTAGGGGAGGAGGCACGATCTGACCATGACAGTGTTGGTCTGTGCTGGAAAATGGCCAGTTTCTCTGAAACTCTGACCGTTGTGGGAAGGTCATTCACCACTGGGGGGGCCTAGAACAGACAGAGGATGTGAGCAGGAAGTGCAGGCTGACAGGGGGAGGGGCCATGTGTGCTGAGGGTTCAGAATAAAGAGGTCTGGAGGGTGTGTGCAGTCTAGATATCACCAGCGTTTTAAATTTGATGTGAGCCATGCCGGGTGGCCAGAGGATGGCCGTGGGAAAGGGCGTGTATGTCCACAGAACTCAGAGTTCTGACTGTAGAGGCCAGTGTGGAGGGAATTTAAGTAGTCCAAGCTAGACAGTGCCAGTGTTTGGAAAAGGATCTGTTTTGAGAAAGATGATCTGATCTGAAAGTGCCAGATTCTCCTGATGTAGTATAAACAGAATCAGATTCTTTTATTTTTGTTTATTAAAGTTTGGTCAGAAATAGGATGCAAGCAGCAATCTCCAGTATCCAAGCACCAAGCAAAAAGTCTTTGACACTGACTGCACGAACCATTAGTAAAAAATTAACTAGTAATATTTCTGTCAAAATGCAAAAGTTACACATCTTTACAGACAGAAACACTGTGAGCCACAACAACTGGGTTGGGGGGGAAAAAAGGACCTAAAATATCCAGGAGGAAATTTTTTCCGTATAAGGAAGAGGAACACAAGTGTCATGACTATATAAATCAAACTGTTGAAGAGTTCTATCAAGAGTCTGCATTTTCAGATGTTTGTTATAGTGCCACCGTGTGGTCACATGGTGGCATGTCGGTGTGGCTTGCGCTAGTCTTGAGAACCCAGATGGTCAGAGAACTCTCAAGACATTTTTCCCTTATCATCTAGAAACAGTCACCTCGTCAAGAACGTGGCCTCTTAGATTTTGGTTGGATTCTCGTTTATGACGCACGGTTTGCTATTCACCCTAAAAGTGATAGTGTGTCGTAATTTCTATGTAAATAGCTGGATTGAGGCTCTCATTTACAATGGTACTCTGTAAAGGTGCTGTATTTGGTGAGATTTTGAGAATAGCTGTGTTGCTATTTTGCTAGATTGGCGGAAATAAAACAGTAGTATTATATAATGACAAAAAAATATGTAGTAGCAAAAATTTGTGTGTACATTTGAATTATAGTAAATTTGGGTAGACTTTTACAGGATGCCAGAACCAGATTCAGTGGTGCATGGTGTATTGGAATTCTCTCTCTTATAACTTGTTACTTTAATATTCTTATCCTCACACTATTGTTGCAACTTTCATGAAGTAATGATTTCCTTTGTATTTGTGACATCACTTGCACATTTGCACAGAAAACCGTGGAATGGAGTGATGGATAGTTTTGCCATGGTGAGACAGACTTTGGATCATGCTGTCATATCACTGCGGCTGTTAATGTCTGAGCATATAGGCTAACGCGGGACAGACAAAACTAGGCGTGGGGACATTTGATGACTTAAATACTGTTTGTTTGTTTGTTTCTTTATTTACACATACAAAACATGTTTTTAAAAAAGATGCATTCCTTTTTTTTAAGGAATGCGAAGGGGAATTGCCAAAAAAAACCCACTAGGGGCGTAACAATTGGCAAGTTCTCTGAGCATCAAATTATAGAAAATAATTTCAAGAACAATTTAAATATATCAATAATATTATACATTTAAGACAAACAGGAGCATAATAAGTTATACTACAAAACACCAATCCATCCCAAACACCCATCTGATACACAAATATAAAGAATAAATCATATACGTATGACACATGACACCCGCACACAGAACACACCCCAAAAACACTCATAACATTTATGATACCGACAAGATACACAAAGACTAACATTGACAAACTAAAATATGATAGAAGATATCCGTTGGCGTATGAATTCTGCCCATGCACATGACAAAGTGGTTTGATTCTGAGGTCCCAGTGAAGTGCATTTCAGAACCCTGAAGTAAGTTGAATAATTCATATCATTTTGTGTGTACTAGCAGTAGATGTAAAAGTAGTGAACTGTTATGCATTGCTGTTACCGAAGATACACTGTGGATCCCTAATTACTGTGGTCACAGTAGGGTGTCTATTTGAACATATTCTTGTGTAAAAAGATTTCCTTAAAGGGCTGTGCGCTGAAGTTTTAATTCTCTGCTAAAAAGCCTCAGATACCCTGAAATCCGTTAAGCCATGCAAAACAATCGGTATAAATTACTGTAATACTTATGATGGCCTACTTGAACATGTAATGGATTAACACAGGCAAAATGACCTAAATGAACTATCAAAGCAGTACATATAGGACCTCATGAGTAGACACACCAAGGGACTATAAAACAATTATTAACTATTATCACACTATCATTTGTTGGTGTAAAATAGGTACCTGCTAGCTATGTAACCACATCCAACTTTGATGAATAGCTAGCTACTTGTTAGTTAGAAAGTGGAAGTAGTCTTGATGCTGGCTAGTAGATAGCTAATAAGTAGTCAATAACTAGTTAACTAGGTTTTAGTTTGATAACTAGTTAGATAAAATCAGTCTACAATGAAGCTATGATACGTAATTTTAGGAGAGTTAACAATTTGACATTGTAAATAAACCTTTGCCTCTGCCTCCCTCAGAAAATCCAGCAGTTGTCGGAAGGCTCCATGTTTGGCCATGGACTGAAGCACCTGTTTCACAGCCGTCGGCGTTCGCGGGAACGCGATCACCAGAGCTCGCAGGACCCCAGTGCGGCGGGGGCGGGGCCGGGGGCGGGGCTCAGCAAGGCCGGCGCGTACTCGGACCATGACTCCGCCGACGAGAAGGAGCGTTCGCCGGAAATGCACCGCGTGTCGTACGCCGTCTCCCTGCACGACCTGCCGGCCAGGCCCACGGCGTTTAACCGGGTCCTGCAGCAGATCCGTGCGCGGCCCTCCATCCGACGCGGCGCCAGCCTTCACAGCAGCAGCCGCCGCACCAAGAGCAACCCCGCCGCCGAGGGCTCCAAAGGGGGCAGCCCGCACCTGTCCCGCCGGGGGCCCCAGGACAGCTCCCTCAGCGTAGGCCCCCAACACAGCCGGCCCCGCTCGTCCTCCACCACAGACACCGCCCTGCTGGCCATCGACACCACGCTCCACTGGGGGCCAGAGGACTCCGACCGGGCTGCTGATAAGGTAAAAATAAAAACAAATAAAACAGAGGCTTGTGTCTATACTGTTGTCACAATCAGATATGAATTTGCTGTAAAAGGTACCGGATTATGAAAATGTTCCATTTTTTTTTTAAAACATTTACGGGCCATGTTTTTCATGGGGAACCTTCCTTGATTTTTAGAAATGTGTATTTCCTCATCCTTCCAAAGAGCATATCTTTGGCATTAGTTGTCCTCTGTTTTTATTGTTTTGGCTTCTCTTTGGGGCTTTGTTCTGATCCTTAACTGTGGAATTGACCTTTTTCATTAGTGAGGATGGTGAAAATGTGAATGTGAATGTTTTTGGCTTTCACTGACCCACATGGTGAAGCTCCTAAGCCTCTGCATGTCTCTGTGTTGTGTTCTCCCCTCCCCCTCAGGCGGATAAAGGGGAGGTGAGCACGCTGGGCCTCCCTCCCGCCACCAGCCATGGCGGCTCGGACGGGAACATCAGCATGGACGTGCCGGACGCGCCCGACCCCCAGCGCATGCGGGCCGCCATCGAGCACCTGCAGCAGAAGATCCTGAAGATCACCGAGCAGATCCGCGTGGAGCAGGAGGCCCGCGACGACAACGTGGCCGAGTACCTGAAGCTCGCCCACAACGCCGACAAGCAGCAGGCCTCCCGCATTAAGCAGGTCTTCGAGAAGAAGAACCAGAAGTCAGCCCAGACCATTGCCCACCTGCACAAGAAGCTTGAGCACTACCACAAGAAACTTAAAGAGATCGAGCAGGTGAAGACTTCTTCATGGGCGGTGTGATAGGAAAGAGAAAGTTAAAGCTCACCAGCTTTTCTTTTAATGAGCTCAGCACCCATGATCATGAAAGTGGGTCCGTGAAAACTGGGTAGTGAGTCAGTCAAGATGTATGTACTGTGTGACATAAATAGAACTATGAAGCGGCAAGTTGTGTAGCTATGTCAAAACTGTGAACGTATCCAGGAAAGCACTACAGAATCTGGCTACATCCTACAAACCTTATGCTAATATAACTAAAGAAATTGTGGCCAAACTGCTGACTGAAATTCACTCAGATTTTTGATAATGCTTTAGCTTATTATGTAATTTAATCTCTGGATGAATGTCAAAGATAAGAAAACAAGAGCTCTGTTGGGTGACTTTAACACTGAGTGACAAATCCACAAACAAGTTATAATAATTTAGGTGGTTATAAATCACAGTGTCTGAAGTGAAAGTGGGCAGTGTGTGATAGCTTCTGTTACTCACCTGCATGTCCCTCTCCTCCAATCCCCCACCCCCTCCCCTGAAGAATGGGCCCTCTCGCCAGCCTAAGGACGTGTTGCGAGACATGCAGCAGGGCCTAAAGGACGTCGGGGCCAACATGCGGGCAGGGATCAGTGGATTCGGGGGCGGGGTGGTGGAGGGCGTGAAAGGGGGCGTGTCGGCCCTCTCGCACACGGCCGTGGTCTCCAAGCCGCGGGAGTTCGCCAGCCTGATTCGCAACAAGTTCGGCAGCGCGGACAACATCGCCCAGCTGAAGGACACGCTGGAGGACCCGCATGGCGAGGATGCGCCGCGGACGCTCAGTGGGAGCGCCACGCTCGTCTCCAGCCCCAAGTACGGCAGCGACGACGAGTGCTCCAGCGCCACCTCGGGGTCCGGGGCCGGCAGCAACTCGGGCGGCGCCGGGGGGATCAGCGTGCCAGTCGTGGGCATGGGTATGGGCAGCCCCAAGGCCAACATGGTGGAGAGCCACCACGGCCTCCACAGCTCCTGGGACGTCCTCCTGGAGGAGCTGCGCGAGATCAAGGCCGGGCAGACCCACCTGGAGGACGACATCGAGGACATGAAGACGCAGCTGCAGAGCGACTACTCCTACATGACCCAGTGCCTCCAGGAGGAGAGATACAGGTACGGCCCGCTGTAACGGCTTTGACTGGTCCAGTGTTGTTGAGTATGAATTAGCCTCACACGTAAGGGCTCTTAAATATCCATTCAGATAAAAAGCATGTCCCTAAAAGCACTGCAATAGGCGATAAACCTTCCCTTACTGCAAAGCAGCCCTAATCATCCCAGCCCAGTGCACTCTGAACAGCCAACTAATAAAAAGAACTTCACAAATCCTGAAGCAGAAATCATAGCTGGCAGTACAGTGTAAAGGTTAGGGAGATGAGTTAAAATTTTACAAGTACAAAGGCTACAAGTTTGATTAAGTAGGGCACTGCAACTGTGCCCTTGGGTAAGGCACTCCACATGAAATTGCTTTATAAATGGGCACTATGGGCAGTTCAAGCAGTACAAGCCTTCTGTATGAGAGCATCTGCTAAAAGCCTAAAATGTGATATAATTACTGGCTAAGGAATATTATCCTGAATTAAAAACAAACTGGGGGTTAAAAACAGATTAGGAATATGAGGTTGTTTGTTTTGTCTTCTGTGGCAGACATGTTTTCGAAACTCTTGTCTGTTACTTTCTAGGTACGAGCGTCTTGAGGAACAGCTAAACGACCTGACTGAGTTACATCAGAATGAAATGACCAACCTAAAGCAGGAGCTCGCTAGCATGGAGGAGAAAGTGGCCTACCAGTCATATGAGAGAGGCAGAGACATACAGGTGAGTCGATTATATCTGTGTTTTCATTTGTCTGGTGATCTTTGTTCCAATAGGCGATCCATTGGTAATGTCTGTCACAGAAAGGAAATTACCTAAAGCAACTGGCCAACCCATTCCTAATGTTAATTCGTTTGATGTTAATTTAGTTTGTTTATACCCAGGGCTGGGAACACTAATTCATACATAATTCAGTACAGATCTAGTGACCTCCATCTTGTGTTCTGAAATACAGTAGTAGTTTTCCAACATCATGACAGAGCAAAAGCTACAGCTTAATGTAGTGATGGCTAAAATGAGGTTTCAGCTGTCAATCATCAACTTATCTGAACCAATCAGAATTGTTCATCCTCTCTACAGCCAATGTGGTCATTGATATTATATGGTAGCTCCATCCATTTTTGGTTCAGTGAAACCTCCGCCCCCATCAGTGGCCTAAGAATGAAGCTTTATTGCTTTAAAACCGTCTGAACAGGTAAATGGCTGTGTTGATCAGGATCTTGTCAGGACTCTCCTGCAGAAATATCAGAGGGATTGCATCGGGGCTTCGGATGCCTCATGGAACAAAAGCACCTTTTGGTGGTGATGCTTTGGGTCCCTCAGCTGGGTGCTTGAGTCCCAGCCACGCCACGCTGCCATGGCAGCAACTGTCTCAGCCTCATTGGGGGGGTTTAGCCACCTCTCATTAAAATGTATAAACAAATCCCCTGTTTTGCGATCAATAATAACTTTTTAAACAGAAGGTAACTATGAAACTCGCAAAGCAAAGATGTATCCATAATCTGTAGCTCTAGCCAGAGTCGGTATGTTTTTTGGGTTGGGCTGCTGACAGTCTGACCCTCGGCGTGTGCGTGCTGTAAGGTTTCATGGGAACTCACATGTCAAAACAAGCAACAGATGGCTTGACTGCCATGACGCAAGTGATGACAGGTTGATGGTTTGATATCTGTGAGCATTAATCTTTTATGAGCACAGACATCAAGCGTTCTGTGTCTTATTGCAGCGATGATTTGCACTTTGCACGTTCATTAAAAGAACTATTTAGAGTTGTATAAATGTCATCATTAATGTATTTCAGCAAAGTGTGCTTGTATGTGTGGCATTTCAAAGGGTCTGTGTGTGTCTGTGCATGTGTCCATTTGCAGGTGCAGGTACAGAAGCTAATGTGTGTGTTTGTATGTGCAGCTAGCTGAAGCTAATATGTATGTTTTTGTATGTGCAGAGATCTGGAAATGCTATTTTTACTAAAATGTACAGATGGCTGAAGCTGATGTGTGTTTATACATGGAGGAAGCTGAAGCTGATGTGTGTTTATATGAGCGGGAAGCTGAAGCTGATGTGTGTTTATATATGCAGGAAGCTGAAGCTGATGTGTGTTTATATGTGCAGGAAGCTGAAGCAGATGTGTGTTTATATGTGCAGGAAGCTGAAGCTGATGTGTGTGTTTATACGTGCAGGAAGCTGAAGCTGATGTGTGTGTTTATATGTGCAGGAAGCTGAAGCTGATGTGTGTGTTTATACGTGCAGGAAGCTGAAGCTGATGTGTGTGTTTATTTGTGCATGAAGCTGAAGCTGATGTGTGTTTATACGTGCAGGAAGCTGAAGCTGATGTGTTTTTATATGTGCAGGAAGCTGAAGCTGATGTGTGTGTTTATATGTGCAGGAAGCTGAAGCTGATGTGTGTGTTTATATGTGCAGGAAGCTGAAGCTGATGTGTGTTTATATGTGCAGGAAGCTGAAGCTGATGTGTGTTTATATGTGCTGGAAGCTGAAGCTGATGTGTGTTTATACGAGCGGGAAGCTGAAGCTGATGTGTGTTTATACGTGCATGAAGCTGAAGCTGATGTGTTTTTATATATGCAGGAAGCTGAAGCTGATGTGTGTGTTTATATGTGTGCAGGAAGCTGAAGCTGATGTGTGTGTTTATATGTGTGCAGGAAGCTGAAGCTGATGTGTGTGTTTATATGTGTGCAGGAAGCTGAAGCTGATGTGTGTTTATATGTGCAGGAAGCTGAAGCTGATGTGTGTTTATACGTGCAGGAAGCTGAAGCTGATGTGTGTTTATACGTGCAGGAAGCTGAAGCTGATGTGTGTTTATATGTGCAGGAAGCTGAAGCTGATGTGTGTTTATATGTGCAGGAAGCTGAAGCTGATGTGTGTTTATATGTGCAGGAAGCTGAAGCTGATGTGTGTGTTTATATGTGCAGGAAGCTGAAGCTGATGTGTGTTTATATGTGCAGGAAGCTGAAGCTGATGTGTGTTTATATGTGCAGGAAGCTGAAGCTGATGTGTGTTTATATGTGCAGGAAGCTGAAGCTGATGTGTGTTTATATGTGCAGGAAGCTGAAGCTGATGTGTGTGTTTATATGTGCAGGAAGCTGAAGCTGATGTGTGTTTATATGTGCAGGAAGCTGAAGCTGATGTGTGTGTTTATATGTGCAGGAAGCTGAAGCTGATGTGTGTTTATATGTGCAGGAAGCTGAAGCTGATGTGTGTGTTTATTTGTGCAGGAAGCTGAAGCTGATGTGTGTTTATATGTGCAGGAAGCTGAAGCTGATGTGTGTTTATATGTGCAGGAAGCTGAAGCTGATGTGTGTGTTTATATGTGCAGGAAGCTGAAGCTGATGTGTTTTTATATGTGCAGGAAGCTGAAGCTGATGTGTGTTTATATGTGCAGGAAGCTGAAGCTGATGTGTGTTTATATGTGCAGGAAGCTGAAGCTGATGTGTGTGTTTATATGTGCAGGAAGCTGAAGCTGATGTGTTTTTATATATGCAGGAAGCTGAAGCTGATGTGTGTTTATATGTGCAGGAAGCTGAAGCTGATGTGTGTTTATATGTGCAGGAAGCTGAAGCTGATGTGTGTTTATATGTGCATGAAGCTGAAGCTGATGTGTGTGTTTATATGTGCAGGAAGCTGAAGCTGATGTGTGTGTTTATTTGTGCATGAAGCTGAAGCTGATGTGTGTTTATATGTGCAGGAAGCTGAAGCTGATGTGTGTTTATACGTGCAGGAAGCTGAAGCAGATGTGTGTTTATACGTGCATGAAGCTGAAGCAGATGTGTGTTTATATGTGCTGGAAGCTGAAGCTGATGTGTGTTTATATGTGCAGGAAGCTGAAGCAGATGTGTGTTTATATGTGCAGGAAGCTGAAGCTGATGCGTGTGTTTATTCACGCAGGAGGCCGTGGAATCGTGCCTGACGCGCATCACTAAGCTGGAGCTGCAGCAGCAGCAGCAGCAGGTGGTGCAGCTGGAGGGGGTGGAGAACGCCAACGCCCGCGCCCTGCTGGGGAAGTTCATCAACGTCATCCTCGCTCTCATGGCCGTGCTGCTGGTCTTCGTCTCCACGCTGGCCAACTTCATCACCCCGCTGATGAAGACGCGTGAGCGTGTCGCCGCCACCATCCTCCTGGCGCTGCTGCTCTTCTCCCTCTGGAAGCACTGGGACTTTGTCGAGCCTTGGCTGTTACCCAGCTGAGTGCCTGACCCAGCCCTGTCGCCTCCCTCATCCAGACAACCCGAGAAAACAGACTCAACACTGAGAATCCTGACTGAAAACTTAAGCTACTGATTGAAAAAAAACTTGAGAATGAATGACTAACAGGGGTAGCTGATGGGCTCTTGGCCAGATTTCACCCCTCCTGTTTCAGAGAACCATGTTTGTGTGACATTTTTTCCACATTAGTGTTTTTATTTGTGTCTCAAATGTAAAAATTTGTTTGTAGGTATGGGCAATAGTTGTTCTTTTCCTTTATGAAAAATTGGACTCATGTTTTGTCCCATGAAGATGAGTGTCTGCAAAGCTTTGTGTGTGCAACCTGGCTCGAGTTCGATTGATGTTGAAGGAGATGATTATGGGATTTGGGGAATGACTGGTGTTACGCGTTAGGTCTGTTTGCTTAATGAATGCTTCTGTATGTCAGCTACTTGCACTAAATCGTGACAGTGCTATATAATGTATTTATAGATTTTTATATTATTTATATCATCACACCTAATGATTTTAATTAACATAAAACCGTAATATTGATTACCCAAACATGATTAATACAGTTTTCAGATTTTTTATTTATTATTTTTTTGAAATTGGGGAATAAGCTTAATACTTAAGTGCCATTGTTTGAAAGTCATTGGGTAAGAATCCTACTTAAAATACATTTTCAAAGGGCTTACCTTTCTTACTTCTAAGTTTGAATGCCTTCTTCTAGGATTTATTTCCACATCAGTCAGTTATCCAGCTGGTAATGACCGTGGTAATACTATATATACATATAGTATATATAAATCGTTATTAAGTGGATTATATCCTACAAACCTTTACATTGTGATGCTCCCATGATCCAGTTAACATGATGATGAAAATAAATGCACATAATCTAGCTAACTTGCCGGGGTTGTTTCATTATCAAATGCATAGCCATGTTGTGCACTTTATGGTAAACCCATGAGTTTAGTGAATTTCTAGTTCTGAAGTGTACATACACAATGTGCTGAAGTTTGATCCTGAACCGTGTTTGTCGAGCATCTGTGTAGCTAGTTCATTTGCAGAGCTTAGCGTTCCCCACTGAGCTCTGCTCAGCGTCGCTTTCCCGAGCCAGTCACTGAACGGGGTTATTGTGGGTGCAAGATGGTTTTGATCAGGGTCGAATGAAACAGAAGAGAAGTATCTTGATAAGCAGCGTGTGTGTATGTGCATGTGTGTGTGTATGTGTGTAAATGTACCTGAGGTCTGTCCACTGGGGATGTCAGGTCATTTCTTTCAAAGCTTTTTGGTGCCCTGTAAAATCAGGTCCTTCAACGAACACCTGAATGCACTTACCGAACGTACCCACCTCCTATTCCCAATGTGGTACACGTTTCCCTTCCAAATACTCCGCCCTCTCGATTACTCGCAAACTTGCGTTTGTGCCCATTGGAAAACCAGTGAGTTTTCAAGGGGAGCTGGAGAGTGAAACAGAAACGGCAGTACCCACCTGTGTACAGTAGAACACATGTTTGTAATGATGCGTTTATTCGTTAACAGTGTAAGAATGTACCTCCACTGATGCTGTCCTGTATCAAACCGCAACAGTACTCTCTTTCAACTCAAAGTCTGGTCATGTATCCTTATAGCCAGTGCTTTTCTTGGTCAACAGCTTTCCTCTTCTCTGAAATAGAGAAACATGCATTATTTCTTTTTGACATTCTGATTATAGTTTGTAATGTTTTAGCTTTTGAGAATGTGAAACGGTTGTTTTGTTCTGTTTTAGTTTTTTTTTTTTTTCGTACGTATCTGCATTTGCCAGCTACAGCTGCAGGTGGTTCACAGTGCGTTCACAGTTAGTTTGATGTCATCCCCACTCTTCAGGTCTGGAACATGACAGTACGCTGGCCGCCAATGTACAAGGGAATTATCCATCTGCCAATAACAAGGGCAAGTTAAGGAGGGGCAGGCATCTGTCCTGGGCTGGTTGTTTTTTTTGGGGATGAATCCGAGCTCAGTTCTTTTAAGAGATTAGTAAAATGGCACATCTGAGGCTCTTTAATTTGGGAAATTCGAGAGATTCTAAAGTCTTGATGGATTCAAGAACAGAAGTGCAGGTGCCTCTGTTCATAGAATGTAGGTTTTGAAATGACAATCATTTCAAAGAGGAAGTCCTTATAAGGCATGTAAACCTCTTTGTTGAAGTCCATAATGGAAAAAGGAGGTCAATACAGCATAGAAATTAAGGTTCTTATATTTAAGAACAATTAACGCTGTTTGCAGGACATGTCATTGAAGATATAGCGTGGAGGAATATAGAGACTGATCAGTCTGGTCAAAGCGTGGTGAAACTAACCTGTGTTCTGTTCATATGGAATTAGGAGTCAGGTAAACAGCTCTACATGTACAGCTATCTGTACTATGACTGCTAAGTTCTGTGCAGTTAGTAAAGAGTTGTGATGGCAGTAGCCATCGGTTAAATAACTTGCTTGGAAAGATACGAACGTCAAAGACATGTCTGCTTCTTTTACATTTTCCTCTTTACTGAAAATCTTAATGACTTAATAAGGCTATGGAATACAAAAACTATAATGTATGCACATTTCAAGAAGCCTTCAGATTTGACAGATTTGTCACTGGTGAGTAACATGTCTTTAGCAGCTAGCTAGATAGAAGATAATCGTGTTCTGATCGACTGCAGTTTTTTTTAACAGAATAGCTGAGATGAGGCCAGGTTTACTAGGGCTGTAAATCTCCAACCTAACAATGATTCGATTCACTTATGATTCTTTAGGAAACCATTCAATGTACCATGAAATTTCTATTTTCACCACAATTTGATTATTTTATTAATTCAAACAATTTTCAACACAGAATTGGATTCACAAATACAATTTGAACATGCAAATGTGACTGGGGGAACAGATTTACTCAGTTTTTGTGGAATATAGATAATAAAAACAATGCGCCCGGGTGTAAGTTCTCTGCATAAAAGATTCCAAGAATTTATTTTGCCAAAAAAATGAGCACGTAGCCTAGTAACTAATTGTAAACGATTCAAACATTCCAAATAAATGTCGTTAAATTTAATACTTGATGCATCATGATGCACTGATGCATTTTTTGCACCCCTAGTTTTTCCTGACTATTCAAAAATGAATGGTCCATGACAGGGAGCAGAGCTGTTTGTTTGCTGTGTTTTTACACATAAGCGATTCATTGAAATCAGTGCTTGGCTGAAAAGTCAACACGCCTTGTGTCCAAGGCCAAAAATGGCTGCTAATCGAAAGGAAACCTGAAAAATCACTAACAGATACTGCAGCCCTCTGTTGCAAATGCAGAGACAGGAGGCGCCCGCGGGGAAGAGGCTGTTATTTTGTCATGTTTATTTTGTGGCTGTTTTAACTTTATTTGTTATGAAGCCAAATTGAGCACCAGCATGCCAAATTATAGCTCAGTAGGTCTTTCAGTCTGGGCCATTTAAGGGCTCAGAGTTTTGAAAAACAAACCGTTTTTGTTTCCAGTGGTTTGATCGTTGGAATATGCAATTTAATCATGGAATATATCCCCATTCCAAAATTTGACTTCCTATGTACTAAACAGAACTGTCAGTGGCAGTTTGACAGCTGAGTTAATGGAAAACAGCCACATATTTGACTAGTTATGTAACAACATTTTCCTGTAAGATACAGAAAAGTGCCAAGACTCAAAATGACATTGAAATGTAGTTCACTACAATATTCTGTAATGTACACCTTTAAATGGCAAAACCTGATGTTATGTAATATGAATTAAATAAAAGTTCTGAAATGTGAAAAGACTAAAATAACCACACTCTTTTTCAGTCCATTTCTGGTTTGGAGGGAGAGGAAGCTAGAAGTGAACCAGTTTTTTGTCCAATGTTTTCTTATCACACTGTAATGATTCTCATATGCCTATTCTCATATTTAAATGGACTTGGTTCAATTGCAAAGTGTGCAGTCACACAGAAAGGCGTACGTATATGAAATAAACACCAATATGTAAAAAAGACCTGTATGTGCCAAGACTCACACAGGTCTTAGCAAACTGATAAAAGAATATGTAATGCTTTTGTGTAAATCCTGTGTACATTTTGTTAATATTGATTAAATCCATTTATACCACAACCTTTCCAGAAAAATATTCACAAATATTAAGTACTTGTAATTTACTTTTTGTTCATTTGAGAAATTTGGAAATCATCAAAATTCCTTGGTTTCAAATTATTTATGAAAGCCTCAACTATGTTCCAGCTAATGCACTTTAATCAAGTGAAAGTTTCAGAGTGAATTCTCTTCTGGGTTCCACTTATTTAATTGGGGGTCAGTCTGAAGGAAATATTTAGCAGCTAGTGGTGGAACATGACCCCAGAATGAACATGCTCACAGATCTTAAATTCATGATGAAAAGTGCTGCTCTGTTGATGGTAGCGTTGTAGCGATGAAGTTGTTGTAGCCAGTGTTCAGGTCCTATATGTGCAAGGAAAGGTTGCATTGGCTTCAACAGGCTTCATTCACTTACTTGTGATGCCTGCAGTGTTTCTGACTTGCCTGAAGGGGTCACTGAAGTGCCCAACAGACCTTGAGCTCCTCCATCGTGAACTCGCTTGAAGACCATCAAATATGGCAGCATTTCCCCACAAGCCCACAGATTGTAGTTCTTGGGGTCAGTTTAAGTCTTTAGGCCCCAGATCAGAATTCACTACTGCACCCATAATGCCCTGCTTCCCCATGGGTTGTGAGAGCTATTCTCATTTCTACCTGAAGACCCATAAGACAAGGATTAGTGTAAGGCACATTCACAGCATGTGACAAGACATGACAGCTATTTTTCAATTGTTTCCTTGCTTATTGCAGTTAAATTTTTATCAGCATTTGTAGAGTTACCCGTTCACCATCTGCTAACATCACAAGCCAGTGATGAAGCTCTTTCAGTTAAACAAAACACCCCTCTGTTCATGGCCTCAACAAAAACGCTCAGTCCTGGGCCCTCACATTCGCATTGTCCGCATGTCAGTACGCAATTGTGTACAAAGACAATGAAAAAGCAGATGCAAAGAGTCACCTGCTTTTTCCACACAAACCGGAAAACACACTACTTCCAGGCATGCGGCGTAATCGGAAACTCCATTCATGGACGATAGAGATGTTCGTGCTTTGGATTCGTGGACTTTTAGAGCTACGGCAACAAAGATGCCCCAAAAGTTCAAAACGCCTCTCAGTTTTACGAGCACGCATTCAACTGCACATTCAAAAATCAGGATTCAACATATTTACAAGGTATAAGAGAAAGGAAATCAAATGTGTGCATCTCGAATAGTATGCGTCCAGAATGAATGGACACAAGAGAGCGTAGCTCTCACTGTCTTATGATAATAAACACGTAATGAGAGAATATATCTTGACTGTTCATTATCACTAAACTAGTCATTTTGAGCTAGTGGGAGTTTCTGCCTTGACTTGACATGAAGTATGTTTTCTGCAAGTGAAATGCACAAACATCAACTTCTCACTGCAATTTTTGTAAACACTGAAAATTTTCAATTAGGGGTGTGGTTAACCCACTACTTTTTCACCAATCATACTAAACCACTAAATGTTTTGCTGGAGAATTACAAGCTATTACAAGTTCAAGGTATTTGCTCTTTCTTTTACATGCACTGAACAGACCATTTTTGGGAGTACAGAACTGTACTAAATCGCCATCTGAGTCAAATGCAGTCATTCACTATTATTTTGCAAAATTGCCACACAGAAAATGAAAAGAAGTTCTGCACCCAACACCCAGAGGTTTAGGTGCATTTACTTCCTTTCACCAGCAGATAGCACTGTTGAACTCAGTCAGACTAACAATCCATTTTAAATAATTTATGCACAGACTCACAATTCTATTCTCACCCCTAATGAACTTATTCCACATTGTGTATCAATCAATCACAATTCTAGTACAGGTTCTCTGACCCTGACTCCCAAAAGAAACATGCAGTCAAAAGATCTCACTTCAGGGACCTCGGCAACCCTGGCCCTTTCAAACATATAATTTGAGAGCACTATGTCCAATAGTGATGAAGGTTTCATTGAATCAGAAATATGGGGAGCTACCATTTAGCATTAGTGACTCAACGATTTATGACCAATGACCACACTGGCCGTGGAGAGAAAAAATTCAGACAGTTGAGTTGAGCTCCACCAATCAACTGGGTCATGAAGCTTAATTTCAACCATCGTTAGAGTTCAGATTGTTATTATCACAGAGCTGCCTTGTGTGGTTGACCCATGTACAACAGGTAGGCCTGCCTGGACTCATTTAAAGGCCACGCCCAGCACGCAACCTTCATCATTTTACTCAAAGAAAACATGATTTTACTCAAAGAATTACAGTGACCTTGCATTATTTCTTTCTCAGATTTAAATGTGTTCAATGATAAAAACCAATTTGCAGGTCTAATCTATTTATTTTTGTTGAGTTTGCACTTGATCCTGGATAAAGAAATGATGGAAGGTTAAGATCACCTAATAGAGGCAATATTAATCTTACAGGGCCAGTGCTTAATCAAACCTGAGAATGATCCTTAATTCCTCCGGGCAGCCATGACAGCTTATCTCTCTGATCCACACAGTCAGCAGTTTGGGGCTGGCTGGGGTGGCAGAGCCTTAGGGGAGGCATGTTAACACACTTTACTCAGACCTGACGAAGACATGACAGCGCTGGAACACTGTCCGCTAATGTCCGCCCCGCTCCATTTAACTAAAGCTTTGCAAAATCCTGTCCAGGATGTACCCAGCTCCCTGCTGGTTTCTGTCCATCACCCTGCCTAAATTAGCTATTACAGCCCATTCACCAATGCTGATTCAGTCATATGTTCACCCGTATATAAGAACATGGTAAAACACCTCACATGCAGACAAGGGAACAATCTTTGGCTTTCATCCATGACCTTATCAAGGAGTTCAGCAAAATTGTCATGAAAGTACACAGGATGGCAGATTATAATGGGTAAGAGGCTGTAATCTTCACGCTGTCTCACCGAACACACTGCAGGTCTATAGTCAGTGGCTTTGAGCTTTTAGTGTGTTTTCTGGGATTTGCTAGAGGCATTTATTTGGTTCCAGTTCATCTTGCACCAGCATTCCCAACTTGCAATGTTGCTAGGTGATGCTGCTGAAGTAGTTGTTGGTCTAGAAACATGACTAGCTAATATCTGGCACTATCACTCATTATCAGGTGGATACACTTAATGTTCTCCCACACTGTAAGTCATTCTGGATAGGAGCATCCGCTAAGTGACTGTAATATAATCTAATGAAACACAATCCATAAAAATGTGGCCCTCCATGCCCTCTCCTGAGTTAAACTGCATTTTGTCCATGATGTTGCCTTGGATTCTGCTTAGTTTCCATGACAGAACATATTTTGTCCACTGTTTTGCCTCCAGGGAGGACTGGGAAAACTGTACACGCTATTCACACAGTAAGGCATTCTCTGTATCGTTCAGGCACACAGTGTAATGTATATTCTGGGCTCTGTTTGATAGTATTTAGCGTGAGAATAAGCACCGTTACCCTGGGTCCACAGCTCTGAGTCTATTGCATCCAGTGTCTGTACAAACTTTCCACAAACAGATAGGTCATCTATAGTGAGAATGATCATTAAATATGTTTCCTAACCATATTCAGAAGTTTTTTTTTTTTTCGATTTCCCCTTATGTATTATTTATAACAACTATAACTGTGTTTGCAAGGACAAAATAACAATACGTTTCGCACATACAAATAATAAGTAACTCCAGGTGCAAGAGGATAACACATTAATATAATATTGAACATTAAAAAATCAGCCAAAATGACATGCCAGCTCATTTTATGTACATTTTATGTAGCATTAAAAAACCAGCCAAAATGACATGCCAGCTCATTTTATGTACGTTTTAGGAGCTTTACAGCTCTGATGAAAGTCTGTGGAGTAAAAGCCCAGCAACTGAAATAATACAATAAATCAGTCTGATTTTTTAAAAAAGTCTTTCAGTGTTTTGGGTGCCCTTTCATTAATACAACAACCACTGTGTGTGAAATGTAAGACTTACACACTTATAACATTTTTAGCTGTAATGCCCTGATGAGAACCTGACAATGTGGTAGTAGTGTCACATAAACAGATCTGATAAGGAGGTAACCTTTGTGTGATAACAAACCTCCAACCTGCATGAAAGTGTCCTTCCATTCCTGTTTCTTATTGGACAATACAAAGTGAGCATGTATGTATGCCACCATTCCTGTGTCTTATTGGCTGATGAAAAAAATGAACATGAATATCTGCCACCATTCCTGTTCCTCATTGGCTGATTAAAGTAAACATGAATATCTGGCCTCATCTGCTTACAGGTGAAATCCAGCATAAGGTATATTGTGTCCAGATTATTTATAGCTTGTCCTGATTCTAAGCACATGGCCAGATTCAAAAACATAATCACACAATCCATCCATACTATCAGTGCACATGTATTTGTTGAATTGTTGTACTAATGTATTTCTTCTTCCTCTTATTATTATTAACACAAATATGTATTATAATATATTGTATACATATAATAATATAAATATAATGAAGTATCCCATATATGTGTGCATTAAAAAAAACTGCTACCAGTTAAGGGCTACCTCAAAGTCAAATGCTGTAGGCTACATGTATGCAAAACTAATAATTTGGGTATGTTATAATTCTTCATGTCACAAATCACAGAGTGTGCTTTATGACTATGTGAAGTTAGGATGTTTCATAGTGTAGTATTTGGATATCATGCTTTTGTAGCAATAATTAATGGATGACAGTACTTAATTTAATCTCACAAACTACTTGTCCTCTTTCAGCAACTTGTTGGACACCTGAGTTTGTGAAATCCACGCTCTGTTATAATGAGGTCTTTAGGTCATATGGCTCACAGGTATGTTTTGGGTTCCTGTGATCCTGCTTTGTGCACTGTGTGCAGATGTTGGTCAGTGCTCAGGGATATGACGCAGTGGCTCACGCTTTCGTCTGCAGGCAAACCCATTTTCCAAAGAAATACGGAAAGGTGGCGTAATTAACATCACTCCACTTTGCAAATTCAGGCCATAAACCCATGTTTGCTGTATGTTATTACAGCATGACTACAAATAGCACAAAGTCATTGGAGGATTAGAGACTGAGAAGGGATTATATCAGAGCCGTATGATTCATAGGGTAGCCCAGACAAGGAAATGGCTTCACATTAAAGGGCCTTGCTGTAATTTGTTATCTTGATATTAATTCTGCAGTTGTCGTGACCAAAAATGTAAATAAATTTTAAGTGATTTTTTCAGATGACAAATACTATGATTAGGCGAATGGCTGGTTTTACATAAACTACATGCTTTCAAATGTAGTCTATAAGGCTGCTCTTTTCGGAAATAACTGCTTCAAAAAAATGATTAAGATGCTTTTAAAGAGTTTATTTCCATATTCCATAACATGCAAAATGATCGTGTGCTGGAGGAAGAGTACCCCCTCTGCAGGAAGGAGGAACCCTGAATTTGGAGGGGGGGGGTGGCACACTGAATTGTTGGTGTGCTGGGGGGAGACAATTCTATGCCAGCTGCTCATGATGTTTACACTTTTTATTTTATGTATTTTACACACATACAGCATGTATCTGGGGTATCTGCAGGGTGTTCTGGAACTCGGGCACCTGCCACTTTTCCTTCTCCAGTGTCCTTTTGAGAGGATTCTTTAACACTTGAAGGAATTGGAGGCAGTGGTGGGTGGTGGCAGTGGTCTTGTTTTGTAATTCATTCCACAAGGTGGTTGCTGCCTGGGGTGGAGACAGTAGATAGGATGGTGCCCCCTTTTTTTGCTTGAGGCACTGCACCCCCCCCCCCCCCCCCAAAATATCAGTGCCTGGCCCTGGCTTCACCTTTACAAGATGGAAGCTGACATGGTTCTGCACGGCGACACCAGTAACATCCTGATCAGCTTATCGATGCTCCTGTGGAGCTTGTCTGGGAAATCCAGAAGATGTGAAGAATCGCAAAGCCCTAACTGTACCGGTGCTTCCTGTCACCTGTGTCAGCCAGCGTAGGCCAGTGGTGCTCATTTCCTGTCCTGGAGGGCCCCAGCGTATGCTGGTTTTAGTATTCACCCCAACAAGCTCACACTCAAAAACCAGGTGAGGTGAATTACCTGTGTCATCAACTGTTTTAACAGCTCATTAAGTCTTGAGTAGGAACAAAATCCAGCATACACTGTAGCCCTCGAGGACCAGGAATTAGAACCAATGGCCAAGTCTGTAATCAGTGTCTCTCCCTTTTGATACCAGGTTTTCAGCTGGATGAATATGTAGTCTCAACACAGTCTAATATTTTGGGTAGCTGAATGCTTATATGTAATTTAAAGCAGGATTGAGGAGAGAAGGACACTACTGCAATTACAGAAAGAAAGGTGTTATATTTCAGCATGGTAACAATGGGCAGAGGTGATGAGCTACAGAGAATCTCCTCATCCATCTCTGCCTTAATTGATCTTGACACCAGCTGACACTGCTAATCTCTGCGGAAGCGCGAGCCAAAACAGACGCCTGGGACAGCAAGCATTCCCAGACCAGGAGAACGTTGGCTCCTTTTCTGTGGGTTTGTCCTTGTGAATGTCCTCGCTTTCATTTAGCTAGTTTCTGTTTTACAGAAGGTTTAGGTTTTGGGGAAATATCTTGAACCAGCAGAGTCAAAGAAGGATACCCTGTAATGGAATCTGGTGGAGACAGGGAAGTTACTTTGTAAAAAAATTTAATTAATTAAACGAGCCAAATCTCTCCGGTGACTAACGAAAGACAAAAGACGTGCTTTGTTTTTTTGTTTGGTATAGGAGTGGACCAACCAAACAGCACCTACAACTTACATTTGAACATGAGAGTAACAACCTTTGATTGAAACACAAATTGAAAAATAATAATAAAAATCAAGTTGAAAAGTTCAGGATGGGTCAACGCCTTAGCGAAGAGACGGACGATAAGGAGATCGATGTTGCAGAATTGCAGGAGTGGTACAAGAAGTTTGTGGTGGAATGCCCAAGCGGCACGCTCTTCATGCACG
Organism: Albula glossodonta; assembly: GCA_019788955.1. Lineage (NCBI taxonomy): Eukaryota > Metazoa > Chordata > Actinopteri > Albuliformes > Albulidae > Albula > Albula glossodonta. The sequence goes on along the minus strand of JAFBMS010000056.1, from coordinate 2,629,832 downwards.
AATTTAAGAGTTTCTTTGGCGTGACTGACAACCAGGAGGCGGCCAATTACATCGAGAACATGTTTCGAGCCTTTGATAAGAACGGGGTAAGCTTGCTTTGCTCAACTGAAGCCATACTGTGGCTAAAAAAAAAAAAAAAACAACAGTTTTAATATTGCTATGGTATTGACATATTGATGCATTCTTATGATTATACAATGGTTTATTAGCTATACACCAGTAATAGTCATCAAAATGTTAATAATAAATACATTACAGATTATATGCACATAAAAACACTTTATATATCACAATTACTACTACGTATTTATGGTCTTTTATTAAGTCAAATGTTAATCCTTCCCTCTGGTAAGTAAAAATTTCAACTTGCGTAGGTGCATTCATCTTATATCATAATCCATTTCATATGAATTGGTATAAAAACTGACATCTGTTGACAATGAAAATCATATGTAAATATTGATGAAAGTCTCAAATTTAAATATTATATGAAACTTCCATATGTGTGGGTTCATTACTAATGATTTATGTCTTATTACCCTTTGCTTGATTCAGGTATACATGTTATACATCAGTATAAATAATAACCTGTAATAAGAGTGAATTGATCACTTGCTCTGACAGATGAAGAAAAGTAAGTGAAACAGAAATTCTAACTTACATTTCTCTGTAACCCAGGATAACACCATAGACTTTCTGGAGTACGTGGCCGCGCTGAACCTGGTACTGAGGGGGAAACTAGAGCACAAGCTGAAATGGACGTTTAAAATGTACGACAAGGACGGCAGCGGCTGCATCGATAAGACAGAGCTGCTGGAGATCGTGGAGGTAGGAACCTGTCCAGTCTGCAGCTTTAAGGCTGTGACAAAACTATGCAGCTTTTTTATGAGTTGCGGTCGGTGTTCATGGGCGTAGGTCGCACATTCACTGTCCTGAATACCTCATCTCAAAACAAGAATACCACACGGTAAGCCTAGTTATAAAGACATAATACCATGCATTACACCTTGTTATAAACAAATCAGTCTTGTTATAGAGCAGTAATACTTCACTGCATTGTCGCTGCATTACATCACACTGCCAGTCATTAGTTGAACACAATGATTTGTAGCACATATTAGAATGTGGCTCGGGCCACATATTTCTGTCCAAATCCGATCCGAGTCCAAGAGAGTCGTAACCGAGCCTGACCCGAACCCAACAGGCCTTCTGTTTTTTTTTTGTCCGAACCCAATCCGACACAGTTAATGTAAGCTGAAGCACTGAGTTTTTGAATTCCCAGTCTTCTTGCTGTCATATCTCATCAAAATCCCACACCTTTTACATTTTACATAACCATCTGCACCGTTATTATACGCATTGCTAACTAAATCGAAATGCCTCCATACCGTCGATTTCCCTGCACAGTGTTCAGTAGTCTTAAACTTCCCCAATGACAAATTTTGTTTGACATCCTCCATCTTTAGTCTATGAATGTTTACTGCCTGAAATAGACAATGTGTTGCGTTGTCACGTAAATAAACAAACCCCAGCCCTGAACTTAAGGTAACCCAACACAGACAGTAGGTCCATCATTTATTTTTACTCAATATTTTCACTAAAAACAACTTAAAGCACCATGTCAACTAGACTAGCCCATCCTAATTAGTAGTTCAAAAGTCAAATGTTCACTGCCTAGCTATTGTTCGGCTGACGTAACTTAACCTGACCCAAACCCAAACGTCATCTCTGAATTTCTGTCCAAACCTTGGCCAGCCCATCGGTACCGGTGGGTCTCGTTGGGCTCGGATCGGGTATCCACCCTCTATTATATATCTCTGATCCACCCTCTTTGCTCAGTGTATTACTCTAGTGCCTATGATTCCATCTCCTCATGAGAGAGATGGATATCTAAGTTAAACAGAAGCACACAATTACCTGTACTTACAAGTGGACATTTACAACTGTATGTGTATGTGAGTGTGTGTGTGTTTCCTCTAGACTTCCTCTGGAAATCCCATAATTCCAAGGGAAATATAGTTTTTGTTTGTGTATCTACACTCAAAAGTGCAGTTTTGTCATTTTCTTTTTTTACTTGTACCACTTGGTAAAAAAAGGGTTTATGAAACCCTTAAATCTTGTGAGGGTAAAGAAAATGGACCAGAATGTCAGTGGATATTTAGGACTTGCCTGTATCAGACTGTATTGTGTCATGCCCATGGTGAGTCATGCTAGCACGGCTAATGCTTTTAGGTGGTGATATGCTAGCCTTTCCGCTTCAGCTTGCTAAAGCAGTGTATTTCACTGCATCATATAATGGTTGATTGTGAACAAATTTATACTTGTGCAAAGGTAAAATATAATACAATTTGAATGGAAAATGTAAATCTTTCCACCCAGTATGAACTCTTGCATGATAACTGAGATTTTGGGTCACAAGAGTGGCCTTTGTGCTTTTAGTGTCATGGGACAAAATCTTACTTGGAAAAACATGTGAGGCTGTTACTTGGATATCTTCATTACATCCACACCGTCAACTTAAACATGGTTCTTCCGTTTTGTAGCTACCAGCATTTCCTGTAAACAAAAACAGGATCGCAGGCCGCATCTGGCAGTCCCAATTTGCCCTCCTGTGGCTGTCGTACTACAGGCATCTATGATAGATAAAGATTCGGTGGCAGTTGTTGAGTTAAAGGGCTGTCAAATCACAAATATCCAGTCATTTAAGTTTGGATAATTTTTCATTTAGCGAATTTAGCGTTTTCCTAATCATGGCCATAATCGCTAGCTAGCTAACGATTATAGCCATGATAATTTTGTCAATGAAAATTGGCTCATATTAATATCCCAATTCCATTCCTGATCCCTAGTCTATTCCGCGCTAGAAGTGGACTCGGGACCAGGATTACGTAATCATTTTGGAAATATAAATGGCACCTAAATCTGTGAAGCATTTTGGTCCGGTATGTCTTGGTCATATTGAGAATCAATGGACAGACAACCCAACCCTAACTAAGGAGGCATTACTTTTCCAACTAGCTAACTCCATGGACTAGTTTCTGTGTCATCGCTTTATGCTTAAGTTTTATGGGAATTTCTTCGAGTAAAATCAGGTTGTGAATTTAGCTGGAGTGGGTCTTTAACCTTTGTCATCATGCCCACCTTTTAATGCTCTCCAAAGTTGATTATGAAATGTTGGTATAACCCACATTAGAGCTGCAGACGATTAGCTACCAAAGCCCGTTCAGCCCTACATTTGGCGTCCTTTCTCCAGCTGTCTTAGTTGCTGGGGTTACCTAAATCTCTCACCTTCTGGGCAGATTATGTCATAACCATATGATTAATAATTACTCAGATGATTCAGCGCAGACGCAGATGGAACGCTGGGACTGAAATGTTTAACGGTCTCCTTTTTTAAAATTTGGTAAATATTCCGAGCCAATTTGAAAATTTGTAAACGCATTTTGGTTGATAATACATTTTGAATGTATTGAAACTGGGCAGGGTAGCTGTTACTACATACTGTCTGACACAACGCACTGTCTGATACCTATAAAATGAATCCACCCGTGGAATAGTTGTGTGTTAGAGAATGGGCTCTCCCAAAGATGACAAAGATGAGTTCCCACAATTTTGGCTCAAACTAATTCTTTCAGCCTTTCTTTTTCCCCCACTGCTTGGTGCAGTTTTGACATTTGAGGCTTGCAAGCCATTTTTCTTATCTTCTTTCATCCATTTTATGTTATGTGTCACACTGGTATAATCTCACAGATAATATTGATATCTGATATCGTGAACCATACTAATTGTGTTTACATTCCCACAGTCAATATACCGCTTGAAGAAAGCATGCCATGGAGAATTGGATGAAGAGTGTAACCTGCTGACCCCAGATCAGGTGGTGGACCGGATATTTGAGCTGGTGGATGAGAATGGAGATGGTGAGCGCCTCCTGCAGGCTGTGTGTTTGAGCGTCTGTTGGTTCAAATGCCCTCTAACTCTTGGGGGGATGGTGGTGTGACAAACAGTAACAACACCTGGAGGGGTGATTACATCAGTGTGATAAAATAGGTCATGGGGACCCCCAAAATTTTCTTTCGAATGGGGGATCCCAGGTGCCTTTCGGAGGGTCCCTGATCCTCCTCATTTTAGGCCCTGCCTGCAAGTTCATGACAGAAAATATGTGTATGAAAAGGGAGTTATGTGTATGAATGATGTGTGTGTATGTCAAGGGTAGGGTATATGAAAAGACACATTTAGAATTACAATGCAAAGCAAAATTGATCCGTCTCTTCAGTCAAATTGCTGATTATTCATTTCGTGATCAATATATCAGATACTGCCCACACTCATACTCCTTTATGTATGACTAAAAACGTACTTTACAAAAATGCATAAGTTTCTGCTAATACTCGTATTGTCATAGCTTGATACAATATTCAAATCAGAAAGTATTCCTGTATTCCTATAAATAATTACCAAGAACCAATTATAAACAGTTTGACTGATCAGTTATTGGCTCCATAGTTAATTTGATGCTGTGGCATTTATTAGGCAAAACAAAGCTAAAAATCCCCCATAAGGAGTCTAACTACATCTAGGAACTAGAGATGGGTTGAATGAAACTAAGTCATTGAAACCTGTTAGATAAGTTTGTTAAGTTTCTTTACTTGTGTTTCATTGGGTTCGGTCATGATAGTTTCCCAAAAGCTAATGAAAAAAAAAACCTTAATAAGAATAATTTTGGCCCCTGAAAGCCTTGTAAAGCTCACTGTAAATAGTGTCCATTTAGCATTTAGGTGTACCACAGGCCCGATCAGACAGGCTGAAAATAGGTGGAAGTGCCACCTAATGCCCAGCAGATGTCACTAAAGTTTAAATATGTGTCACCTCTCAATGACTCACCACAGGGCTTCCTCTCTGCTGGCTTTGCATTTCTGATTTACAACCTACTGTGTTAAATGATCAATTAAGTGGTGTAGCTCTACAGTGCCAGGGCAGGCCGCCCCCTATCTGCAGGAAGTGGTATTGTATATTAATGGCATAACGCCCTCTGAGGTGTCCATTGTATCTGTAGGAATGTTTTCTGTGACTATCTGTGACCAACTGGTGTTTCCAAACTTGACAGTTCTGGGGCATCTAACATCTGGCTTTGAGTTCAGGAGACAGTCGCCTACTCCAGCATAAAGTAGTGCCTATCATCTATAGTGAAAGGATATTTCTTAAAATAATCATATTATGAGCCTAAAAACTGACCATTTATTGAAATGACCACACCTAGCATGTAACCGTGATATAAGCGGCATAACACCCTTCAAGGTGTCCGTAGTACAAATTTAAGGGACTTGGCGGAGGCAACTGCACTCCACTTAACGTCGTGGAGTTCTTCGCCTCCATATCATCCCTTACATTCATACAACGGAGGCCTCATTGGGTGTTACTTAGCCAAGCAGGCCTTTAACATTTCTGAAAAGAGAATGATGTGGATTTCCTTCCCTCCAGGTGAGCTCTCTCTGGATGAGTTCATTGACGGAGCTCGTCGGGACAAATGGGTGATGAAGATGCTACAGATGGACGTAAACCCAGGAGACTGGATCAGCGAGCAGAGGCGAAGGAGCGACAACGAATGACAAAAGAACGAATATCCATTAATGGAGCACAGTTGAAATGGGGGTTTGGATCTGTTCCACCTCTTACACCAATACTGTCCCGTGTCCTCCCCCCTTCTGCCACATTACTTAAAGAGACATTTCCATCCCTTCCTGGTTTCCATACCATTTTTTAATTTTTGAAACTGTAAATTTCCATATGCATTCATGCCTATGCGCGCTGATATAATTCCAAATTCCACATTAGCTCTCTGTTGTATCCTGTTTGTGTCACACTTCTCATTTCTGCATGTTTGGCAGTCTGTGTTTGAGTGTAGTTTGTGTATGTTCGTTCTGATAATGATTTTTTCTGCAGACTCCCAAGCATGTGCAACATGTAATCAGATATCAGTATCTCCCAGCTGAATGTTGTAGGTTAGTAGTTCCCAAACAGTTGGCTGTAAGAGGTTTGAGGAAAGTCATAATACATATGAAAAGCCAACAGATCCTTGCACTGCCCTTTGCATAGTTGTTCTGATATATATTGCAAATGTAAATTACAAAAAATATTTAACTCCATGTTTGAAGATTTACCAAGATGCATTAAAATTGAACTCAAAAAACAGAATATCATGATACGATTCTTAGCATGGCAAATGGAGGGCACATGGTGACTGTCTACCTGCACAACTGGAAGGTACTTATGTCTATATGCTCCTCCTGCTGAAATGCCCACAGAATGTAATGTGTCACAAATCCACATATCACCTGTTTCTGCTTGAGTGTCTGTGTGCTAACGATGGTTAACATGAAGTTTCATGTACCCCGTTAGGATGGAGCTACACTGACCTGTTGGTCATCAAGCTGTTTGGGTCAACAAAAATGTTTTTCAGGTACAGGAAAATATTCAAAATTTAATTACATCAGCGAAGCCATTCACCATGGGGTTTTACAAATGAGCGATGTGACTTTAAAAAAATGTGTTCAGTTGACTGTTGAGCAAAAATAAATCATGAATTCATGATTATGCATAATATATGCTTTTAGTGAAATTTTGGAGCACCCCTTACGAGTACACTCATAAAGAGGGCTGTGTGCTTTGAAAGTGTGGAGTCCTCTAGCACAGATTAAGTAAATTTATGCAAACTTTATTATAAGCACTGCCATATTACAGCCTACCCATTGCTTGGTTTCCCTGGGTTTGCTTGCTTGCTTTTACTGTACATTGCTAATTCAAGAACTGTGGAAAGCATTTATAAAAGTTGAATGCTACACAGAGCAAAGGAAATGAGCCCTCTGAACCAGTCATGAGGAATTCACTCAATTTGCTGCATCATGTTTGCAAATGAAACTATTAACACCATTATATGTACTTGTGTGAAATTATTTGTTGCTTTACTGTTCTTATAATTCAAAAACCTTTGCTGCAATAACTACCAATTTCAACATATCAATAATGATACCAATCACTACCCATATGTAAGACAATGTTTTCAATTTTCCCTGGATAAAATCTAAATATACTTCTTTAACAGTTCTGAGGAGTTGGTCTTATCCTGCTCTGTACAGGTATCCAGCCAAATGTGAATACATTTCTTTTCATTGACCCAATAAATGTAATTTAGTATATTCTGTACACAGAATATACTAATTCCCTTTTCTCAAATGATGAGATTTGTCAGACTTGACCATTATCAATTGAATCAATACTTTACTGTATGACCATTCTTCTGGGTAAAATGATGTACAATTAAAAGCTAAAAGAAATAATTATTGTCTGGTGTATTTTTAATAACTGATCGCCCTCTCATATCTTGTCAAGTGAACCTTATTATGTCCACGATAGGTCTGTGATGAATGAGAGGGTTGTATAACGCACTACATGTTTTAAAGTTTGCTCTGGTCTTCTGACTGTGTTTTGTAAAATTAGACCCCATCCATCAAAACACTGGAAATGCACTCATGTTCCTCCAAAGGTTGTCTCAACAAGAGCTTGGTTTAGTTTATTTCGAGCGAACATCAATTCGCACAGGTGTATGATGTATGATCTAGCCGACGGTATAGTTATCCATGACTTCATTGGATTTATACATTCCAGTCTCTTCACAGCTTACCGTCCACGGTAGTATCACTCGGAGTCACCTGAGTATTGATCAAGGGGGTTCGCTTGCATTTCAGATGTATTCGCGCGTTCTCTGGTATGTGTGTGCAATCAATGGGACCGAGGAACCCTGAGTACGCATAGTTCACCATACACATTAATGTCGTCCGTTTTTAACTGTCAGATGTAAGAAGTAATCAGCTACATATATTAATTAATTAATTACCAATTAGTTGCTGGCATGTATTTAACGAATATAGCAGTATGCCTATACACGCGTCCTCATCATTTATCTGTCCCTCTTGAAATGCTCTCACTAGCTATAATCGACAGTAAAATGACTGATTTGACAACAAATTAACTCCATTTAAAATTCAGCCACAGTGGTCAACAAGCATCTTTCCCAGACACACCAACAATATAATGCACTGTTCATGCAAAGACATTATACCTTTTGTGTCAACTGTCGCAGAAGTATCGGCTCAGTCAAAGCAATGCAACGTTAATTCTAAGATCGTATCAGTGCCCGCAGGATAAGAGTTTGGAAACACAACTACGAAGCCAATCGCTCGGCGTGGCACCAAAACAGAAAACCTGAATGAAGCTATCTCAGAAGTTTTGTAAAATAATCTAGAATTCTTAAATGAATTTATTTATGCTGAGCACATTTCTTTGCTCCATGTCTCAAATGTCAGTCCGGTTTCGCTGAGCGCGGTTGTTCGTGACTCCGTCTCCCCGCAACCGGCATCCGCTCGGTCCTCCAGCGCCTGTACCTTCTTGTCGCTCCCTAAACCGTCGTTGTCAGTCATTGAACCCCGACCCCATTGAATGGGAGACGTCAAGCCAAGGCCTATGCAGCAGTGGAAGGGGGCGGTGACAGAAAAATCCTATATTTTAATATTCCCCCTTTCGTTTTTCTAATTTATAACAAGTGATAAAGCAAACGTAAATCAAAGTCGACGCTTGTCAGTGCTTCGCAACCCGCAGTAGGCGTAGTCAACAATTCGCTGCCTTGGTATTGACCAGTCGGTTCGCAATGCAATGTTAGCTTAACATGTGAGTAGCAATTGCAGCTTATGTTCTAACAAGTACAAACTGTACTGCAGCTAGCTAATATTCTGGGGCAATATGCTGGTGTTTGCCCCTCAGGCAGACCTAATGATATGTCCGCATTGATTGTGTATCATCTGGAACCGTGTATTGATGTACTACGGTTGGATGTTGTGACTGCTGCGCTAATGATAACAACCCTTAACATGGTCCCAATCTTAGCTTGCTAGCTCGCGAAAATCAAGTTGATGCATATCCAGTTAGCTGGTTAAAATCGCTCCACTGTGTTACTTCAGGCTTCTCTGTAGTGATTGACGTGCACAATGTTGTGTGAAGATGCCTTTTCACTGCTGTGGATGTTGGTTTAAACATGACTGTAGTCTGCTGTAGAACTCAGGTAAATAACCAAAGGTACAATGGTGGAGTGGTGAGAAAGGTAGATCCATTGCTAGGTAAGATGAAAACGTTAGTCTTCTGGATTGCCAGTAAGCGATACAGGTATTTGCATAGAGAACGTTATATTGTCGTACGCCGGTGATCATTAAATTGTAAAATAAATTTGGTAGGTTATCATGTACACAAAACAGTTTTACCATCTATGAAGTGTATAGTCATTTTTCTTTCCCAGTGAAGCATGGCTTTGGTTTGTAATCTGTGTTTATATTCGCTTGCTGATTTCCAGATGGTGGTAAAATGATTGTGTGAATCCATAGGTGTGTTTTCAAACAGTATCCTAAACGACATGTAAGGTATGCTGTCAGATTGTATCTGGAGAGTCATTGAAGTTCCTTCACCCTCACAAAATGGTTCAAATGTTCCCATGATATCTGCGGTTGAGGTAAACGCTGATGGAAATGATTACATTAATTGGAATGTTTATACAATTTTAACCTTGGTTTCTGCATTTATGTCTATAATTTATCAAATTATGCACAGGTGATATTTGTGTCCTTAAAGCAATGTATGTGGTCCATCGTCTTTGAGCCATTTGAGATTTGTTTTGAATACATTTATATATTTTTAGCACATGTTAACATATTGGTGTTTTGCAGTCATACTTTTTGGTATCTACACCATATTTAAGTGTTCTAGAGGTAGAATATTCTTGGCCAAGTGTTTCTTTGAAAATATACAGCTGCACTATGAAATGCAAATATTAAAAAAAATATTTTGTATTTGAAAACTTATAAAACAGTTTTTCTACAACCACTACATGCATGGACAAGTTTACAAAACAAATGCAATTGGTGAAAAATGGCATATTTTCTGAAGGTGACGTCAAGGAAGCGTCATTGAGATGCATGCTGTAGTCCAGTGTGTCCTGTTTCCTCCTTTCATGGGGCAAGTTAGATCTCATTTAGCCTGTTATCGACAAGATTCCTTTAAACTGTCATTATTGGGACCAAGCGGAAATGCTGTGTATTAGCGTGGTTGATTTTGACTTGGGTTGTATGTACGCTTTAACACCTGCAGTGTCATTGGTCTCTTCCATCCAAGTGTACAGTGAGGTTGGTAGGGTCCGTTGGTGTGTCTTGTGAATGGTGATTGTAGCCTGTGTTATTTCAAATTCAGTTAGTAACACCAATGCACATTACATCTGTCTGATTCATATTATGCACTTTAGAGTAAACAGATTGACTCTGCTCTCCTGCCGTCTGTTCATTTAGAGGCTGTCACTGGAGGCATGAGATAGTCATACTCAACCTGTTGCTTGGCTGTGTCTCTGAGTACTGTGAACGTGCTGGTGTCCAGCTCTGACTTTACAGCTCTAACTTAGGCTGCGTCATTCTAACTAAGAATGTCGATTGTCATTATTTATTTGTTTCTCGGGTGCCTTCAATGCCGTAAAGTATGTTCTGTACATTGTCATATATTTATGAATGAAAACTTACTAAGACTTGACTGCCCATTTAAGATTAACAGCGTAATGTAAACCCCCAAGTCCAAGGGAGGTTAGACTTCTCTGTAAGGTAACCACTGTTATGTGTGTACGTTTGAAAGGGTTTTCATCTTAAGTAAGAAGTCAGAATGATATTTATGTGTAAAAAATGTTTGAAATTTTACAGCAAGGTTATGCAGACTGTCATCTAAACAAACTATTAGAAGTCAAATACTCCCTGTCCTTGTTGATGAGATTTTGAGATGTAATTGTGCCCATGAAATCATTTTGATTGGTGGTTTTAATATGTTGTTTAGTAAAGCATTTTTCACATTACATAAGTTTTAGCTTAGCTGCGAGGCTGAGGGAGTTTATACCCCAGAGTTCATGGTTTCCATAGTTCACAATTGTCCTACACCTTAAGAAGCATGCCTGTTACTCACCAACCACGACTTAATGATCCATGCTCTGCTAAATACACAGAACTTTTGGAGTCCAGTAATGGTGCTTTGCAGTTACTTTGAATACAGTCCTGGTGCCTTGATAGATTCTCCACCCTGGAAACAGCCGTAGCTTACCTTATTAATTTTTGATTTTTTAAAAATGTTTGGTCTCGTAATGTGGTTGTTCTTTACAATACAAATCCTGTTTTTCCTGTCATTCATAAACTCAGCCAATCACATGGCAGCTGCTGTATTGTGACCAATTTGCTAGCTGGCTGGTAAGAAGCCACAGTTTTAGCAGTCCAGAACACAGAATTCAAGGTGCAGGGCTTTCTATGTTACCTTTAATAAATAATGCAATGTAGGTGTATGGGAACCTGCTTTCTTTCGTTTGTTTGAGAATGGCAGTCTTGGAGAGAGTGAAGTTATGTGAATTCTAAGTTGAGGATTCACAGTGATGTAGACCTGTTGCTGCGATTTACCTTTGTTTACTAGAGCAGTTAAAAGGTCACTACTCCTCATCGTTTCTGATCATTAGGGGGCCGTTTAGAGATGGCAGACAGGGCAGACTGTGTCTGTCTGGACCGTGCCATAGACTGCCTCAGGGAAGGTTAAGTACTTGATTATGGAGACAGAGGAAGTGGCTTATGCAAAATAAGTGCCGTAGTATGAATTAATTTCTGGACAGAGACGTCTTAAGATGACCTCATCTGTGATTGGTTGTTTAAGCACCAAGAGTTAAACAACGTAGATCCGAACGGCCCGGTCTGCACTGTAGAAAAGAAATCGGTAGAGTTCGAGAATCTGGTTAGTACACCTTTTAGGGGGGCATGGGGCAGTCTTTTGAGTTCATGAAAAGGTCATGCACATTCTGAAGGGACGTTACCTCCAGATATTAAGGGTTTCAACCAAACCCAGCCCCTCTCACAAAGAGGGAAGACTGCGGCTCTGTGAGCAGGTATACCTCAAGGCAGGCAGGAAACCACATGACCGAAGACGTGGACCTGTGGGATTTCCAGTTACTCAGGGTGGAGACGAGACATCATAGTGTGCTCACATGAAAAGGGGTTTCACTGGTTGTGCTTTATGTTGTAATTCCCCATCCCTCCCTCAATCTTCTGTATAGCCATAGTTTTATGACTAGTGGTCTTGTAATTTTGCTGTTGTTGTTGATGGCTTTTTTGTGTCCTCTGCAGGTCCCTCACAGGGTTATAGTCCATGCTTATGTTACCCCCTCTGGAACTTAATGGTATAGTCCATGCTTATGCTATCCCCTCTGGAACTTAATGGTATAGTCCATGCCATGCTTATGTTATCCCCTCTGGAACTTAATGGTATAGTCCATGCTTATGTTATCCCCTCTGGAACTTAATGGTATAGTCCATGCTTATGCTATCCCCTCTGGAACTTAATGGTATAGTCCATGCCATGCTTATGTTATCCCCTCTGGAACTTAATGGTATAGTCCATGCTTATGTTATCCCCTCTGGAACTTAATGGTATAGTCCATGCTTATGTTATCCCCTCTGGAAATTAATGGTATAGTCCATGCTTATGTTATCCCCTCTGGCAATTAATGGTATAGTCCATGCTTTTGTTATCCCCCTGGAAATTAATGGTATAGTCCATGCTTATGTTATCCCCCTGGAATTAATGGTATAGTCCATGCTTATGTTATACCCTCTGGAACTTAATGCCTGTTATGTCATGTAGTTAATAACAGACAGGCAGGGAAAGGAGCATTCTCCATATGTAGAAATGTCGCAAAATACATATGTTCTTTGATGCTTCATATATACTAAGTTTTGATGTTGAACTTTGTCCTAAAATCAATGAAAATGTGTATTCTTTAATTTTATTCATTGTATTTTTAATATCTTGGTGTGAGTGGATGGACCTGTTGTTATGATATATCTTTGTTTTTATGGACACATTTACACCAAGAATATAAAGAAAGTCTTTGAGCCAGCTTATGTTAATTGTCAGTGTTGCTGCATGTCGCTGCCACAAATCTGAAGCTCTGAAGCGCAACAATAAACACTCTTGTTTTATTCACGTATTACTTTGTACATTTTATAGTGTCAGTGGAAATGAAACATGCATTTAAAGCATGCTGTTAATGCAGTTACTTCAGTGTTGAAAAGTGCTTTATGGCAAGGTACAAAAGCTTAAATAAGTTGATGTATGTAAAAATAAATGTGCAGTCATGTTACTTGCCTTTCAAATCTGAAGGAGGCACATGACCTCTGTCATGTCTGTTAGGAATGGTAAACTGCTGGGTTCCCGTGGAAACGCACTTTGAACCCATGTGCTCCTGCTCACCATGACACCCAGCAGAGGATTCTGGGATTGATGCGGGACTCCCCCTGATGGCCTGGATTGGGTGAGTGAGAGAGACTCAGAGAGTTTGTGACATACTGTCAACAGGTATTGGCTCACATCAGATACATGTATTTGCAGAAATTTGCCTGACAATGCACTGATAAAATGAAGAAAAACAGCACTAATGCAAGCTTATACACGTTTGTTATTTGAAAACAATTTATTGATACAGCCTGCTTCATATTGCTTTTGCACTGACAGGTAGATTATGTGTATAGTGTTTGTCTATAAATAAACACAGTATTGATTGTGCTAATTTAATGAATCCTGTTAAATAATACTGTACTGCTCGAATGTTAGACTCCTGCCTTTGTTTCTTTTAAGGCTTCTTGAGGGGCATATGTCAGGATATTTCTGTTTTTCATGTGAATACACAAGTCACCAGTGGCAGTTATGTCAATATTAGGTTTATTTTGCTTCCAAACGATCAGCATTGGCACTGGACCCCAAACTCCTGTTTCGGTTGGGCCCAAATGTATATGTGAATGTGTGTGAGTGAGTGAGTGAGTGGGTGGGCGACTGACTGACTGAGTATGCGTTGTGCTCTTGCAAGAGATGACCGTTTGTATTTGTGCGTGTTTCGTTATTTCTTTATTACAGTCTCTGAGTCGTGAAAAGAGTAATGATAAAAATCTTTATAAATTCCTGTCTGTTACAATAAGTACCTGTGTATCCAGGAGAATGTGTGGACTGGTGAAATGACACCTGGTGCTGGCGTCTCTCTCTCTCTGTCTCTCTGTCCCTCTCTCTCTCTCTCTCTCTCTCTCTCACCCTGCCCCCCAGGTGTCGGCCGGCCTGCTGAAGCCATGGGGAGCTGCTGGAGCTGTCTGTACAGAGACACAATCCCAGACAACCACCCCACCAAATTCAAGGTCTTTATCACAATCAAATCCCCATGCGCTCATCTCACTGTCAGTGTCAAATCACTCCTGGGGACCTGCAAAGTTAATGTGTAAAGTTTTGTTTGAATGAAAACGTCCATAGGTGCTAATTATTTATTCCTGGGCAGCAATTTCTTTCCTCGAAGTGAACAGGCAGTTTGAGTGGGCGTGACACATTCATGCGTTCAAATTAATGAGCCACAGCCCTGATTGGCTGCCAGCACTGGCCCAACCCTCTTAGCCCCTCAAATTGTATTTTGAGTTCCAAACTGAAAGTAGGCAAAACAGGTGCTAAAACTCACATAAACATCAAGCTGACGAGGACAAACTGTCTTTTTTATGATAAACTGTCTTTTTTTATGTCAAAGAATACATTTTGGGAAAGTTTATCGTGACTTTTGTTTAATTTATATGCCCGTAAAGGACTATTCATACATATATTTTTTAGTAAATGTGAAAATCTGATTGTTTAGGCTCACATCCAGGGTGGTGTCTGTGGTTGTGGGGTCCTTGCAGGTGACGAACGTGGATGATGAAGGAAACGAACTGGGCTCGGGGACGATGGAGCTCACTCAGACCGAGCTCATCCTGCACACCAGGAAGAGGGACGCGGTTCGGTGGCCCTACCTCTGCCTGCGTCGCTATGGCTACGACTCCAACCTCTTCTCCTTCGAGAGCGGCAGGCGCTGCCAGACCGGGCAAGGTGAGACCACCACCTGCCAAGCCCTCGGGGCTGATACATTTGACATTACGTGTTTACATTTTAATCATTTATCCAGGCAGCTTATGTCTGCACACACTGCACACATTACATGCACAGCTGGGTATTTACTAACCTGATTCAGCTCATGTGCATTGCTTTAGGGTGCAGCAATAGTGGGAACTGGAGGGATGACAGGGATTAATGTAACCTGGTGCATGCATGAACACTCACTGCAGGTAGGGGGCAGCAGAGGACAGTAAAAAATTCAGTTGCAGACTTTTATTTTTACACAAAAATCTCTCCAGCCCCATCCTGACTAAGACACTCAAACCATTTAAGCTCAGTCTCTAAACAATGATGTGTTTACATTTATATTATATTTTTGTACCCATCTGAATCTATCAGCTCCACTACAGTAATTTTTTGAGAAGGGGGAAATTATCCCTCTCCACACATTGAACAAGCTCACGGTCTCCAGTATTGCGTGTGCATATGTATTTGCATTGGTACATACATACGCACAGATGATGAATCATGTGCAGTGTAGTGAACAGCTGTCATGTCCCAGCCCTGATTGGCTGGAGCAGAAGATGGCGTACCGCGTATGAGGTGTGTTTTTTGTGGATCCTCGCAGGGATCTTTGCCTTCAAGTGCTCCCGCGCCGAGGAGATCTTCAACCTGCTGCAGGAGCTGATGCAGTGCAACAGCATTAATGTGGTGGAGGAGCCGGTTCTGATCACCCGGGCTGGACACACGCCCGAACTGGACCTGCCCCGAACGCCGCAGACTCCCAACAGTGAGTACTATACAAACACACACTCGCACTCACTAACACACACATACACACAATCACTCACTCACTAACACACACACCTACACACACACTCACTCACACACACACACACAGAATCACTCACTCACTAACACACACACATCTACACACTCACTCACACACACACACACACACACACACACACACACACACACACACACACACACACACACACACACACACACACACACACACACACACACTCACACACACACACACACACACTCGCTCACACACGCACAGTCACTCACTCACTAACACACACACACACAGAAACACTCACATACACACACACACACTGAAACACACACACACACACAGGAACACTCACTCACACACAAACACAAACACACACACACATCGGACACGGAAAAGGTGAAACTTATTAAAGCTTTTGTCCTCTCCTCCTCCAGCTCCGGCGTACACAGTCCAGGGGTTCCCCAACGGATACCCCGGGTACCCCATTAGTGCAGACTCCTCCCACCAGTCGTCCCGCCAGCCCTCAGTGGCTGACGAACATGGCCACAGCCTCATGGGCCTGGATGACCAGGTACGCGCCGCTCTTCATCCTTATCCTCATCCTCACACAGCGCCACGTGTACGGGAACCAGAACACAACACGTGACAATGCGCTGAACTTGGGAACTGGGAAGACACTATTCCTGATTGGCTTATTGACCCCTGTTAAATGCATGTGTGCTTTTGGTTTGAAGCACTTTTAAATCATCCGCTATTGGAATATCCAGCTTAATTTGAGCTTTTTCCACTGAGTGCTGTATCCTGGACCCACACTGGGCCAACACTGAAGCAAAGGTTCGACAGACAGAGTTAAAACTCCGGTATCATTTTCTGACGCTGCTTCTGCAGTCATGACCGTGTTCATTAATTGTGTAACAACAATTGTAAGCTACAATGTGTCACATACTGGTTGTACACTGGTTTGAGTGTCTTATGTAGAAATGTACTCTACTGTGGGCACCGTGTACAGAGAGTTTATACAGATAAGTGGGGTTGTTTTTTTAAATGAGAAGTTAAGCCTATAAAGGCCAGGGAGGATAAGTAATGAGCATGTCTCTGTAAGCTCAGTGTTAAGTTGACCCCTCTGTGATTGTGTTCACTGGCAGGGGTCAGGGGTAGGACGTGCAGGGCATGTGTGCTCGTTAAACTGTGTCTTCCCTCCTCTGTAGGCTCACACCTATGTGAACACGGCCAGCGTGGAGGGGGAGATCCGGGGTCGCCACTGCGTCCACTCCCTGCCCGAGGTGCGCCCCAGCTCCTTCGCTGAGACCGCCAGGGGCGTTCCTCCCATGGGTGGCCAGGGGGGCGGGCATCCCGGCATGCACTGCTGCCCCCTGGAGGAGCACGAGGACCCGCAGGTCTTCTTGCAGACGGCGTCCCAGGAGGCCAAGTTCATGCTGGGGCC
This sequence comes from Albula glossodonta, assembly GCA_019788955.1. Classification (NCBI taxonomy): domain Eukaryota; kingdom Metazoa; phylum Chordata; class Actinopteri; order Albuliformes; family Albulidae; genus Albula; species Albula glossodonta. The sequence goes on along the minus strand of JAFBMS010000056.1, from coordinate 2,612,571 downwards.
CACGCCAGCCCAGCGCCGCTTCCTGGAGATGGAGAGGGAGAGGCGTGCCATGCACTCCCACGGCCTCCGCGGTCTGGAGGACGGGGGCGCGGGGTCGGAGCTGGAGGGGCCGGGCCAGGCCCCGCCCCTGCCCCCCATGCACATGCGAAACCCGCACTCCTACCACCATCACCACCACCACGTCCACCACCGGCACCCGGGCCCCGAGCACCAGGAGGGCTGCCAGCTGACCAGGCTGACCTATGAGAACATCAACGGCCTGAGGGGCGGCGGCCGGCGGGGCGGGGGCGGCCGGCTCAAGATGTGCCCGGGCAGCGTGTCCCATTCGGGGTCCAGCAGCTCCTCCAGCGGGGGCGACAGCCACCCCCACCCCCACCCCCTCTCGCTCCAGCACCCCCACTCCCACTCCCTGCCCCCCCAGACCTACGTCTGCGACCGGAGCATGGGCGCCCACGGCGGAGGCTGCCACCGGAAGACCGCGCTCCTCAACTACGAGAACCTGCCCTCGCTGCCCCCCGTGTGGGAGTACCAGGCCCTGCAGCGGGACGAGGACCAGGACGAGGATGAGGAAGACGAGGACCAGGAGGAGGACGAGGAGTACGAGGAGGAGGACTACGATGAGTACGAGTTCTCCGAGGGGCCCGGCACGCCCAACGGGTACCACCACCAGGGGGGAGACGGTCTCCACGGCGACAGCCTCCGGAACTACGTCAACACAGAGAGGATGGGGCTGGGGTCCCGGCGGCCGGCCTGCCCCCCCCGCAGGCAGCAGTGCCAGGGCGGGGGGGTCTTCAGCTTCGATTTCCGGAGGGGGGGTTCGGGGCGCGGTTCGGGCGGGGCCATGGGCTGTGACCACGCCCACATGGCCCCGTCACGGCAGCTGAACTACATACAGGTGGACCTGGACGGGGACCCCGACCGCCAGGCCATGGGGGGCGGAGGGGGGGAGCCGCCCCAGGCGGCCACGCAGCACCAGCCCCCCCTCCCCTCCGCCTGCGCCCCGCCCCCCCGCCGCAGCGAGTTCTACGCCGTCATAGACCTGAAGAAGACGGCCGCCATGTCCAACCTGCAGAAGGCCCTGCCCAGGGACGACGGAACGTCCCGGAAAACGCGGCACAACAGCACGGACCTGCCGCTGTGAGGGAGCCGGCGGAACGTGGGATAGGTAGGGAAGAAAAAAAAAAGAGAGAGACGGAGGGGTAACAGGACGAAGGCGGACTGAGGCCTCTTGCTCTTCCACCCTCCTTCCCTCCCTTATCGTTGCACTGAAAGGCAGCGGCTGTCTTGATTGGACAGGCAGGCTGAAATGCTTAACTTGAAAGGAGAAAACAAAAAAATCTAATATAATTCCTCAATTATTAAAATAATGTATAAAGACCTGTTGAAAGTTTGGTTTAAATGGGTTGTTTTTTTTGTTTTTTTTTGCCATGTGTTGATCACTTTTGGCAAAGCCCATGGCCCTTGGTTGCGTTTAGGTTTTGGGGTGGAACAGAGGCTATCTGCACTGTGTCTGCGGTCGTCCAGCCCTCAGGCTACGGGCGTCGCACCCATCTGTAGATTCCTCTCTTCCTCTTCATTCAAGCATATTTAACTTTTCCAGTTTTATTACTTTGTCTTTTTTTATTTGGATTAATTATTTTAATCTTCTTTTTTTACTGCGAGAGAAAGATTTTTTTATTTAAAAAAAGGGCCAATTTTTCATAAGCATTTATTTTAATGTCATTTTTTTGTAGGTTTACAGTCCAATAAAGGCAGTCTTATCGAGCCTGACCAGTACTGGTAGGAAACGGAAGGAGTAGCAGTACTGAATTCAGCTGCTTATCACAGAGCACTTACTGGAGCTTTTAGTTTATCATTGATGTGAAATAAAAAAAAAAATGTATGCATTTCATAAAACAAACCACGAGTTCACATGGTTTGAAATGTCTGGTGGAAACGAGTGAAATCTTTACTGAGCTTGTGATACTCTTCTTAGTCTAAGAAGCCAGAGTATTAAATTTTTTTTTTATGTTGGAATCATGTCAAACCCTGGTTGGAGAGTACATGAGTTAACAGTGTTGCCAATGTAGGTGCTGAAGGAAAGCAGTTATTTTTGTAAAATGCTGGAGCTCACCCGTGCCAATAGAGAAGGTTCTGGAAGGACTGCGTTGTCCGGTGCGGCGGCAGTACATTTCAGTTGCGGTTCCTCGTGGGCATGCACTGGTCTGGAGGTGTAGCACATTTCAGTTGACAGATTCTGTTGCGAGCCGGTCGAAATGTCGCCGGCATTTTGAAGACACTCACGCGTTCTTGTTGGGAGATTGTCATCATTAATTCACTTAGGAGATGCCCTCAGTCAGGGGGCCGAATGGTGGAGCTAAACCGGGGTGTGCTGAGGTAAATGGAATAACAGGTGTGGACCTCAGGTGTGTTTCTGTGTGGGGCGTCTCAAACTCGGTCCCAGGGGACACGCCCAGTCCTGTTTATATCCCCAAAAAAATTACTATTTTAATAAACCCAACAAGTAACATGCAGATAAAATGAGTAAATCTGAATTTAAAAGAATCGGTTCCATGCTAAATTATACAGAAGAGAATTGATTGTGGGAAATCAGATTTACTTTGTTTAAATGACTTTGAACATGTTGACGTGATCAAAGTAAGTGCATCCAGTTTCATTTTTTAAGTGATGCTGGTGTTTGTGAGAGCCAGTTGAGATTGTTGAAGATGCGTCTATCTCGGTGCAGGTTGTTTTATTACAACAGGTGACCACATCTGCTCACATTCACCAGTAGGACCCCACTGGGTTCACCACCATGTTTAGAATTGAACAAAAATGTAACCTCTCTCTGAAGGAGTCATGTTGTGCCATGTTGCACCATCTCAGAATGGAAGTATTAGTTTATCCGACTGACAGTCCTGGGTAGTGAGCTGGGGGCGTTTGTTCTTCATGGTGTGCATAGTTTTGGTCTGCCGTAATGAAGCTGAAGAGAGGAAACCGCCCGTAAAACATTACACATGTCCAGCCACTTGTCAACAGCCCGTCACATTTCAGGGGTTGAAACCATGGAAAAAAAAAAAAAAGAAAAGTGTGCATAGGTGTTCCCTAGGACCAGGTCTGAGAGCACCTTTCCCGCAGAGTACGACATATTATATGTCACTGCAAGGTGAAAGGCTTCACCTGCTCCCCAGTGTAGCTGGCTCACCCCCCATTCTGTTTCACTGTCTGTTTTCATTTGGAATTTGGAATCGTACCCTGGAGAAGAATCAGCTACATAAAGCAGAAGTTGATTTAAAAACAAAAAACAGAAAAAACCTCAGTTAAGCAGGGCTTGTAGCTAATTAACAGGTGTTCACTTTGTCAGTTTATAATATGTGGGTTTGTTGATTGAGTTTTGGTGTTTATTCTGTAAGCATTGAGTGTGAAAGTTCCATTATCTAGTGGTATATTGACATGCCTAACAACTTAAACACCTATTCTACCTCTTTCTGAAACTGAAATGCCGTAAACCTTGTGGGTAAAATATCATAAAACCTGGTAGATAACACACACCAGTAAATACCCTGCCGTTAATTGGCCAAAAAAATAAACATATTTATTTGAGAAGAGAATGAGTATCAATTTGTTAAGTTTATAATGGACAGATAGTTAAACATTGTGAACTGTAGAGGGCAGCGTTGTGCCAAGGAAACGCAAACATATATTAGTTGGCTGTGTTTTACCAGCGATTGAAACCAACGAGCAAGGAACCTCGTCAATGTGGTCTCACCGTCCTGCTCCGTCGATTTGCGCTCTCGCTGGGCTGCTGTGAAAGAACAGACTACATTTAGCCTAATCGCGCCTGTTCTTAAACAAAATAAATCATTATTTTGTGAAAATAGAGAATGTGCAAAGAAGAATAAGTATTGTTTACATGGATCACATCAACATAACTACTGACAAACTAGAAATATATTTAGATGATTAGATTGTGCTGCATCTATGTACAACTGTAATCCTTCAGTGCAGCGATCACATGCTTCTGATGTCATCTTAGTTCACAATAACTCCTTCTGGTCGCTCTTATTTTCACTCTCCCTCATTGATTCGGTTGTGTTTACATCAGGCCCACAAACATAACTGAGGAAAATTCTGTCATTACTCTTTGCCTTCAGTACCTTTTTGTTGCCCAGCTAGCTAGTGTTATTGAATGTGTTGAGCTAAATTGCTGGCTGTTTAATCCATTGTAAATGAAAGGTGGAAATGGCTGATAGATGTCATGCATTCTCCTCACCTTTCCACAGCAGAAGACGGACAAGAAACAAAAATTATGTTACAGCATAGATTGTGACGAGAGGCGCAAGTGTATTAATGAATACCACGCACCTTCATTCTTCGAAACTGAATAAAGCATGCGTTTTATCTACAGGGTTTTATGGTACAAACCTACATTACGCTAATGACACGATTTCACAACTGTGTCTGCAATTTTTACACCACAAACTATCTGTCATATCAATATCCTCTCAAAAGCTTAAATTCAAATAGTGTGTCAAGCAGCATTAGAGATCAATGGGTAGAGTTGTTCCATAAACTAAAATAGAGTCTGGGTTGATTAGCTGAGAGTGAAGGTATTTTCCATATTCAGTTTTGGCATATTCTGGTGCATTGACCAGTGGGAATGCCTGCCGCATTACCTCTGAAGGAGTGTCTCTGCCATGTTTGGCACTCGTTTCATTTCCCTCGCTGGCGGTATGGTGCTTTCCCTCTGCCCCCGGAACATTCAGCACCCACAGCAGGCCCATGTCTGATGTCCTGACAGCTCTTTGTGTTTGACTAATTCAGTAAAGCAAGGGTTTGCCCAGGTTCAGACCTGGAGATGTGTGATGTTTCACCTTTTACCCAATCACCTCCTTCAGCGCCTGATTCAAATCGCTCCTGAATTTCGGCTTATTAAACCCTCTGGTTGCTGCTTCATGAGTTTGCCCCTAGCTGTTCAACAGCATGTCTTCAAATGACCCATGTCATGCGCTGTGTCTCTCCTCCAGTCAACGCAAGCTCTCCTGTAGCGCGTTGTGTCTCTCCTCCAATCAACGCAAGCTCTCCTGTAGCGCGTTGTGTCTCTCCTCCAATCAACGCAAGGTCTCCTGTAGTACGTTGTGTCTCTCCTCCAATAAACGCAAGCTCTCCTGCGCTGTGTGCCTCATCCAATTAGAGCAGGCTCTCCTGTACAGTTGTGTGACTGACCACAAGTAGAGAGAGTACTGGAGGAATCCCCACACACAGGTGCAGCAAAACCAAAGTGTAGCACCCTTAGAGATCCCAGGAAAGGGGGAAAGAACATACTGTATTGCAGAGAATACAGTATCAGAGGAGCATATTCACAAATATAACAGCTGCTGTGTTTCTCAAGAGGTTAGGTAATACGCTGCCTTTGGAAAATTTGATCCAAATCAATGTTTTGATTTGGTTAGTAGTACTTTCTATAAGAATATGTGTTGCCTGCTTGCAGTGAGGCGCTACTCAAGGGGTATAAGACAGTTAACCAGACATCAGTTTTTGGCTGTGCGTTACAGAAGTGCCAAAGCCGTGTATGAGTGTGCTGTGCTGAGTTTGATTGTACGAGTGTATGAGTGTGGCACCTGGAAGTCTGGAATTTGAGGGCTAAGAATTTAATCCAAAAAAGTAATAATTTTAGTCTTTGTGAGTATAGTTTGCATCGAGCTAACAACAGTTTTACATTTTTCCTCAATACTTGTTTAAATTGGTACTTTGTTTTCTGTGCTGGAGTGGAGATTGCACATTGTAGCCTCTCTGGAGCAGCTGAGCTTGACTGGTGATCCTAAAGACCAGTCTGTGGAATTAAATCTGCATTAATGAGATTTTGGTGTGAAATGGCCCAGCCTTTAAAAAGACGCATTCTTTCACAACCTGAAATCCTTTTAAAGAATACTTCTCAATGGGGTCTTAATGTCATTTGCAGCACATTAAAATCTTGTCATACAACCATGTAAATTTTCATATCAATCTTGTAGGTGGGTTTTGAGCATTGCTTTGATTATACATAATTACAGCGTCATTTGGGCATCGTTTGAATGATATTTGATGATGATAACAGACAAGTAATACAAATAATAAATTATTCAATTATTTTTAAATGTAAGTCATAGTTATATGTAGAAGTTCAAAAAAAATATTTATCACTTACACTGTTGTGTCGCCTTCCTATGGCAGCTTAACGCCCCACCATTATTCCTTCTTCCCCTTGTGCCAAAAAAGCTCAGTGCTTAGCTGAACTTCTGCCAGTCAGAGTCATAATTACCTGTTCACTTGTCACAGAATTTCATTGGTTTACAGATTCAGAATGGTTGCCACGGTGACCGTAGAATAGAGCGTTTGCTTCACTCACTCGTCTGGTGTTATAACATTTACTGTGGGGCATCGCTGAGGTTCTTGCTTAAGACAAAAAAATGTAGGTGATGGCTCTGATAATTTGAATTTTGGAAAAGCACTTTCGAAGAAAATCAGTGTCAAAATGTTTGATGAAAGAGAATCAGATGCTGAATGAAAGTGACGAGGTTTAACTTCATCAAGGACGGGTTAAGACAGACTCTGAGGTACTCAGATATTGGTGCCAAACCGAAAGGAAGCAGCTCAATGTAAATAACTGGAACAACATAGTTCTGGTTTGACACCAATAACTCGATACGACACCTCCACCCTATTAATCCCTATATGGGATGGTAGCCGCTGCATCCGTTTTCATGGTGTTTAACAGTTAGCTTTAGCAACACATATTACAACCTCAGTATGGATCATTTAAATCACAGTAGTTTATAAATACTGCAGAACATGTTTGCACGAATGGGGTTAAATGGGTGATTTATATTACACCCACAGCTGCTATTACCTTAGTCATCATGACCAGTAGACTACAGCCGAATGCAGAGTCCCAGTGCTTGAAATAGCATCATTCTTTGTGAAATTAACACTACCTCTGACATTGCTTAAGTTCATCGAGCCTAAATCTTTCACAGTTATGAGGTGTTTTTGATATATTCAAATTTATTTACCCTTAATTTATTATAATAATATATCCAACAAAACTAGAGGGCCCTATGTGGTTTGGGGCATAAGCAACAGCACGAAATGTTTCCTCCATCAGGTGTACATTTTGAAAATAAAGATTGGGAACACACAAAATGCCAAATGGTGAGGTGTGATTGGACCAAAAATGGGAGGCACAACTATGGGTTGTCAGTGACTCAATGATTTGGACCTATGGCCACATTGGCTGTGGAGAGTAAAACAATTTTAATTGGTTCAAGTATGCAAATGACTGACAGCTGAGTGTAGCGCCACCCCAACAGGGTTCATGTAGCCTCATTTGACCACCACTAATGGTAACTGCTTCAGTAGCCTAAACCTCTGAAATAGTCACATTAAAAATGATGGGATATTATTTAAAGGTGACTCTGACAAGTTGTCACTTCGCTGTCAAAAACGAGCTTAGTGTCAGAGGTGTGCTGATTTCATGCATTCGGTGACAGAAATGCCACAATACTTAAGTTGTGTAACCTTTTGATGTAGAAATGTGTTCTTTATGTGCACATTTGCTGAGAAAACGTTGGATTTGCTTATGTTGTCCAGCAATTGTGCCTTTGCATATCACATTGTTAACATGTGCCAAACTGTCTCTGGTCACTGTTGTAACTGGATGCAAGAATATTGTTTTGTATAGATACATATAATACATATATCTGACCTCAGAAAAAAAAAAACAGTTTTGTTTCTTTTAACCCTCTGTCCCATCCCATATCAAGAGTCTACACGATTGTGGCCTTCATTTTGTTACTTTCATTGCAGAATTTTTATTGCAGAAGGTACGTTCTGTTGTTGTCCTCATTATCATTAGAAAGTGTTGTTGTTTGTGTCTGACCGTGCTGGTCAGAATTACGCTCCTGACTGTGACTGACTTTGTTTCTCTGATTTTACTTGTGCTATGTTTTATGATTTACTAAAGGAGAAGCATATTTGAAAGGAACGATCCACATCCTTCTGTGGTCGACAGTTATCCTAGGATTGCCTTGGTCAGAGATCTCTTTCCTCTCAACTCAAAAATGTCCGTTTTTTCAGTTTATTTCCAAATGTTTAAACTGTCAAACTGCAAATTCCGGAACACTGCTGATCAAGTGTGCACAACTGAACGTTTTTGTAGGGTTGGTAAAAGCTGCTACTTAGTTTTGGCCAAAGTCACAGTGTTTGCAGTGAAAATACCTGAAAATGTTTATGATGAAGGACATCATTTTTTGTCATGAATATCGTATGGTTAACATTCCAGCTGAAATTCAGAAAAAAGTGGTGAGTAGATTCCCTCTTATAACCATTTCTGTCCGTTGCTAGCTGGAGTGGATAGAAATGTTTCGTCTTAAAATTTGCACACAAGCAAATCTCTGTGTTTATATCTGCAGTGTGTGTAAATACATGAATATACAGTATATGGGAGTTGTTCTTATGGTGTGCTTCTCTGATACTCGTGTAATTCAGAAAAATCCTCCAAACTAAGTTATAAGGAGACAGAAATTGTCTGTGCCAAATGTCATCTCATTCTATCCATCAAACATTCCATGTCACTGCTCACTGTGATTTTGAAGATACTGCTGTATTTTCATACGAACATAATGCTTGGTTGATGTTGACAACCTCCTGTTCCTTACCAATCTAATTTCAACAGATCATCATTAGACCAGAAGATTTTCTGTTTCCATCTCCTGCATCATAAACTGGTAACAAATATTCCCAAACATTTATTTTGGGTTTAAAAAATAAGAGATTCTCCCCTACCTCCTTGGTACAACACAAAGCTTGGTATGCTTTTGGAGAATGTTACTTTTATAATTGTATGAACTTTTGAAGAACAATGCTTGTACAATACACAATTGTGTAATGAAATGTAATTCTAGAATTAATCTTTAACACTAAATCTAAAATTACTTCAATGCCTATATTTTAATCCAAAGTGGATTTACACTAACTTTTCCCTTAGAGGAAAATGTTAAAATGCAATGTGAGTCTGTAATGTTCTTACCCTTTCTGCCTTCTCTTGGATGGTTAAAAAAGTATGCAAAAAAGTAGATATGACATCTGTTTATTTGTATATCTTAAAAGATTGGGGATATTTGTTACGTGTGTCAACTTTTTATTGCTTTAAATTTTTATTATTATTTTTTTTTGCACACACTGATTCATTTCCTTCTTGCTACACTTCACTGTTTATTTCTAAACTGCTTTGCCAGGTGAATAATGTTTACTTATCCTACTGCCCTCTTTTTCTTTCTTAAGCATGCACTCAACTTTGTTTGCATATGTGTTGAAAAACAAAAAAAAAAATGCTTCAATATCCTTTTTGTACAGAAGGCATGTTCCTGATGGTATCACTGGAGGTCCAGTGAGCTGTAAATACCTGCTTGTGTATTTGTCTGTCTTGTTTTGTCCAGTGTGTCCGTTTCTTGGTCATTGTGCTATTGTGAGACAAGTATGAATTCTTTATGATAATGCAGATATTTTGTCTTGTATTCATTTTGAGTGTCCACAATAGATCTGAGAAAACTCAGTGTTGTGCACCATGATTTTTATTCATTTAAAAAAAAAAAAAAAAAAAAAGGAAAAAAAGTTTTGAATGTATTATAGTTTATGCAGAGAGCAACTTTTGGCCTCCTCGGGCCTCTCTCCAGAAATGTAATATTATATAATGAAAACTCAACAGTTCATTTTAAATACTACTGATTCATTTATTCTGATTATCTGAGTGGAAACGGAGACAGGATGCAGACCCAACGCGGTGACATTGCCATGGGTCATTTCAGCCTAGGATTCCATTATGTTCAGTCTCTTAAGGTAATGTGTCAGTTTCTGTGGTAGTCTCGATCACAGACGCCAAGATCTGTAGCATCTCAGAAGAAGGGAAGTTGCAGCTTGTGAGATTGGTTTCCCTGCAGTCTGATTAGTTAGCAAGTTCTAGCCAGTTATCTCAAAGGCCAGTACTTCAGTTAGCTTGAGCCATCCCCTCCAATCAGAGCCCTACCTACACAAGGCCATAAAGAACTGACCAATCAGGTACTGCCATGCACATCCCTGGAATTTGGGCACACATATTTAACAGTTTTAGCCTGATCAGGTCTTTAATCCTGTAAGGACAGGTTTCAGCAGGTCAGCCATGTCCCCTCCCTCCTCACATATTTGTTCCTGAGGTCTGTGTGCCTCAGGTCTTTGCACCTGTCAGTCAAAAGGACACCATCAGAATTCTTCAGCTATATCTCTGTTGAATAGTTCGGGACTTGACCAGTTAAAGTCATTTCAGGAATATGTCTTAAACAGAAATGTTCTCATTTTCATCGTGTTTTACACATGCTGTATCCCCTTTAACACAAACTGTATTATTATTCTGTTGAATGATTTTATAATATAGATTTTTGTGCCCGTTCTGGTAAGAAGGAAAATGATGAGGGATGACAGCCATGTCATATCTTATTCATGTCTGGGAGTGTCCCTGATTGGCTTATTAGCAGTCCGGAGTTCTGTGCACAGTCACAGAACTAAATGGCGGTGAGATTCAGAGCAAATCTTTTCACAGGCTGATCGGTAATCATTTGGGGGCTGCATCCAAAATAGCACAATACGTTCCTCATCATAACTGATGCAAAAGATGAGTATTAGAGGTAAACAAGTCGCAAGTCAAATTTTCCTTTGATTAAAAAGCAACATACTATCAACATAAGACAAAGAGGCATGTTTCAGCGCTATTACTAAAGCATAAAATGCGGAATAGTCAAATGTATTTGAAAAACTTTGGTTTATTGCTTTAAATTGGGATTACCAGTTAAAAATACAATTAAAGTAAACAGTTCAATCAATAGAAGATTTTATCTCTTAAAGTTGGTGTAGTTCCATGTCACTTTCAAAGAAACAGCTTGGTCATAATTGGTCATAATTTAGAATCAGTAAAGCACTTTTAAAAAGGTAAAACCTTCAGGGATCTGCGGATATCAGAAATTATGTAAACACTTCGGTATGATGCTGATAATTGTTACGTGTACCTAACTGAAGTAAATTTGTATGATTCAGGCAAAAAAACCGAGAAGTTACATTAATTTAAAATAATGTTCTTTGTTTTAAAGAGGATACAGTGTTTGTCACAAAGGGGTATAAATAGCTTGTAGTATTTGGTAATACAGGACTCCTGATGAAAATGATGAGTGTTTAAAGGCATAGTACAGTATTTTGTAACAGGAGCTTCATTCTCCATTGAGGTGGGAACCCTACAGACGGTACAGATTACATCACTGGCATATACATTCAAACCCAAAACCTTCTCCAGTAAAAAGCTCTTATCAGGTTTTAACATGGTAAACTACCACAGTTTTTTTAGGTGAAGTGTGTGAGAGCGAGGTCAGCAGAATGAGGAAGCATAGATGGTTTCTGCAGTGGTAAACACTGGACTGAATTCAGAAAGTGTAGGTGGGGTTTGCTTTTTCCCTGAATTATAGATTGCTCCACACAGAAACTGGCTGAAAGAAAGCAGTGTTTCTAGAAATAATTCACATAATAAAGCAAAGTTAATGCTCTTACGAAATCATTTGTAATCTTTAACTGAAGCTATTATTGTAATCATAGAACTGAAAAAAAACAGTCCATAATGCATGTTTTTACAGACAGTTGAACTGTGTTGGCTTGCAGTCATAATAAGTGAATGGTTTTCATTTTTTATTAGAGAGGTTTAATATTGTTTAGTTGGATAAACAGTTCAGTATTTCACCCTCAGTATTCCCAGCAGTGTGTCTACATGTTGGCCCAGTGTCAAAAATTATGACACAGTTAAATTAGTTTCATAATGTAAAATACCATTGCCAATTGCAAAAGAAGCATAAAAATGAATGCATTTTTATTATACAAAAGTGGAGAGTGATGATGAAGTTATGTGGAAGGCACACTAGAATTTGTGTTTGATCAATGTTATGGTCTGTCAAATACAGCAGTATTATTGTTGTACCCTAATTATTCTCATTATGAATTACAGCCACCCAGCACGTTATTATCTCTGGTTAGTGAAAGGGTTTCCACCTCAATACTGACTTGTTTAGTCCTTACCATACTGTGTAGACATCTGGTGACCTGAACTGTTCACAGAATATTGATTATCGAGCTGTCTTTAGATTCCAAAAGATAAACGTGCACAATAACTGAAAAAGGCTTGCCATTAAATTCCTGAATTTGTGGAAACTATTACTATTCATATGTCAAATCAGGTTTGTAGGAAAAAAAAAAAATAAGGATGCAAGATATTTATTAGTGTTGCTCTCTGTAAGTTACCTAAATTATCAGCGGCTATTAAATAAGTTGTGTTGGACATCAGTCTTCAGAGTGTGCGTGAGGGTCAAATGATGAGTGATATATTGAGAATTCCAAAACTGGTGAATGAAGAGACAAGAAAATTAAACTTAAAAACAACAAACACAAAATTATCATAATTTTACTAAAAAAAAAAAAATCCATTTTACAGTTGACCGTGGTCACTTTATCCTCACTCACACATGGAAATAATTCTGAGATGTGACAATATCCAAAATTATATACAATAATTCTAAAAAGTAAGATTGATGGTTTTTAAAATTCTAAATACACATTACCTGCACTGACATATCAGGCTGTATTTAATACACAGTATAGTGTAGATAAACATGTCAGTAGTTAGCCTATATATGCACCACCCATGCAGAACAACATCCTAAAAATCGCAGATAAAAGTAGCAGGGCACTTTTTTCAGTACTAGTACAAAGAAACGAATCGGTTTTGGAAATATAATCAAATTGAAATAAACAGGCACAATACTGAAAAAAGAATATGAAACTGTCTATTTTGACTACCATGTACCTCTGTGCTGGCTTAAATACGTCCATTCTGAAGAATGTTCCTGACCTCTAACTGTCCACACTTACAGCAAATGCATATTCTGGATGTTTATAACAATACATCATTATGAAGATGGAATCTGGATCAGATTTTCTTTTTTTAAAAAAAATATTTTGAATGTTTTTGTTTCATATTTTCCTGTTTTATCAAAATCTGATAATTGTATTTATGTGTGTATGTGTATATATGAACACACACACACACACTCACACGCACATACACACGCAGACACACAAACTGTTTTCAGTTGAAGCGTAGCTGTTTCTACTTTCTGTACGGAACTGTACTAAAATAAACCAGGCCAGTGAAACAGACTGGAATGATGTATGATAATGAAGTTAAAAAGTGCACTGAAAATAAATATATTGAATAAACACTTGTCAGTGTATTTATTCATATATCCTACTCATATCTTAGTATTTTAGCAGTCACAGACAGACACACACACACACCTCCCACAGGCTAAGGGGGGGGGGGGGGGGGGGGGGGCGTTGTGGGATGAAGTTTCATATCTGACCTTAATCATATATACTAGCATTGGACTTTTTCAGTGTTTGAGCTTGAGGAGGTGTCTATTACCAGTCAATAAAGTGGCTGTCTTTATCTGAGCTATTCTCATTTCCTGCAGAAGCTCCCAAAGTAACAGTGCATCTCTTGTATGATATCTTGCATGTGAGACACTTACAAAAACAAGCATGCTGTTTTGCCAAAGGTTTTGTTGCGACAGGAAGCCATTTTCTACGTGAGTCATGTGACTAAGGGACACACATGACCGTGGCTGGCAGAGCCCTTGTTGTCAGCTTACCGGGAGCATACTCATTTTCAGCTTTTTTTTTTTTACAAATCTCTGTGAAGAATCTATTTGTGTCCTGGCTGCAACTGTCAATTTTTCTTTCTTGCCATGTTCTTGACGTGCACAGCAGTGATGTTGACATTTATGTGAATAATCTCTCCTCCTGGTGTCTAGAATGGCACACAATACTCTAAAAGTCATCTTTAAGAAATGATATTTTATACCAGACATAATAATATAGAAAACAAATACAAAAACATGCAAATACAAATATACCTGAATCCTAAAAGACAATTGTTCAGCACACAAAGCTTTATATATAAATGTATATATATATATATACATGTATATGTGTGTGAGTGTGTGTGTATATATATATGTATGTGTGTGTGTGTGTGTGTTTGTGTGTATGTATATGTATAACAAAAAAGTAATTCCCAGTGCTTGACAGGCATAGCAGTGATGTTGGTTTTTACACCTTTACTTTGAATAAACACGTACCACTGCAGTGCATATGAGCCTAATCACTTAGCTAAATTACTAAATTACACTTGGGGTCAGCAGAAAAAATTATACTTCCTGTTCGAAAGAGGCCAACAGTTTCCTGTTCTTACAGTCTGTGGATATGGTTAGTGCACCTCAGAGCAGCATCTCACTGGTTGGATTTTCTGAATACCACTTGGACAATGTTCTTGGTTCCCTTCACTGTTATGCTCACCTTAGCAGGTAAGTGTTTCTTTTTTTTTTTTTTGAGGATATATAAGTATAAGCTTTCATAATCATTTATAATTATGTTTGTGTTTTCTTATAAGCTTTTGTTGGGGAAGTGAGGATTTAAAAAAAAAAATGATTCTCTGAATCCAGGGTGTTCTCATAGTTAAAACCCTCATTTAAGGTCCGGCACACTGAATACCGAACACAAGTGACACTAACTACTAAAACTCCTCACCTAACCAACAGGTAATAAGTTACAATTTATTTAATACAAATGAATTAATTACTATTGAAAATTTAATTTCTTCATTAAATCACCAAGTTTGCTTACAGGAATGAGCCATCCAGTGGATCAACTTTTATCAGAAATATATATATATATACTAGCAAATGAAATAGGTAAAAACGTTCATTTGACAGTTACACTACCACAGTGACGAACAGGAATATTTAGGATCACAGAATAAGGAGATGAAGTCTACCCAGCCAATGCTTGTCTCTCTCCCGGAAGGAGCTATTCCCAACTGCAGCCACACAAAACCGCAAAGTAAATCCCAAATGTGCAATAGTTCCAGCGATGACGGCAGGTAGGCTGAGCACTGACGTAATGCAGATAAACTGAGCAGTGAGGTACACAGGCAGACTAAGCAAGCAATGAAACAGGAAGACTAAGCAGAAGGACCAAACGTTGTAAACAAACAGACAAAAGTGAGGCATGAGAAGGGCTTAAGAAGGGTCTCTCCCCCTCCTCCCTGGTCCTCACATACTTAATTTTATGGTGGGGAATGCTTGAAGTTTTATCCATGGCTTAATTTTATATTTAAACTTTAATGACTGGAAAACACAGTATTAACATCTCTGCGAGCAGCTCTTTATGAGCATCACAATGATACCAAACATGAACATGTATGAGTTTAAGGAGGGGAGTTCACAGAGAGGAACAGGTACTGTGCTGCAAATGACTGGCTTAGTTTCGATATAGTGACATGCTCCTGTTATCACATGACATTAATGCACACATGCTACACATGAAGTATAATGACCCAAAACTGTTTCCTCATTGATCAGTGGAAATTAGAAAAAATATTCATTTTAAACTACAACAGCAGATGAGCAAAAATACAGATTGTGTGTCAATCTACTCTACTTTGGGATTTCTCTGTTTAGGCCCTGCCAGGCCCAGCATGGTAATGTCAAAGCTTCTCCAAAAGGTAAGTGTGTTCCCATTCACTCCTACACACACACACACACACACACACACACTGTAGCCATAAGATCAACCGAACACAAAAAGATACTGTGGGTCAAAGTGGTGCCCCACACATACACACACACACAAACACACACACATACATGCACACACAGGAACACACACACATATACACACGTAGGCACACACACACACATATACGCATGCAGGCACACACACACACACACACACACACTTCACCCATGAGTTCAACTGCACAAGAAAAGATACAGTGACTCAAGAAGGCACCCCACACACACACACACACTCGTGTTATGCACACACCTAAAATGCAGCTTGAGAGCTGGCTGCCTCCTTGCTTGCTTTGACTTGCACGTGCTCCCAACTGGAGCCGGGACATTTTAAACATGCTGGATGCGATGGTGTGTTCCTCTGTTCACCAGGTCACTGCCAGCTCCCCGGACACCCTGACAACAGGTAAGCCTCCACATACAAAAGCACCATCGCAAGCACCCGGTACAACAACCAAATAATGAAAAAAATACATCTTTAACTTCAGCTACTGCCAAGAGTTTCCTCTCACTACCCAACCTCCTCCCTGAAAAAAAAATCTTAAAGGATATTAATTACTGAAATTGAGACAACTAACAATAGTTTTGTGTTTTTAAGATAATTTTTCACCACTAGCAATCAACCACCATGATTATTTTATTTCTTCCTAACTCTATATTCTATACCTTCTTTCTTTATCTCATTGGCAAAGAAATTAGCTCATTTCTTTCCTCAAATCATGTACATTTTTTCTTATCTTTTAAAATGCATTTGTAATTAATTATAGCTACTGCAGTTGGTCTCCGCACTCTTCCACACCCTCTAAGTACTTGTCTTTATGTTGTAAGTCGCTCTGGGTAAGGCTATAAGCATACACACACACACAAACACACGCAGAATCAGTCGCATTCTCAACGCCGTGTTATTAGTGTTTACAGGAACCATCTCACTGGCTCCCTGTGAGCCCAATGAGTTCAGGTGTCAGAACGGCCGCTGTGCCCTGAAGATCTGGCGATGCGATGGAGACAACGACTGTGGGGACAACTCTGACGAGAGCTACTGCCGTAAGTACAGAGTCTGCCCTCTCTAGAGCACCCCCTCTCTCTAACTAAACCTACTGCTGTACGCACAGAGCTCAGCTCTCCTAAAACAGTATATCAGTTCACACCCTGACATGTTCATGGGCTCCGCAGCCACCAAGGGTCCGGGGGATGCCTGTGCTCCGGAGCAGTTCATGTGTGTGCTGGACCGCACCTGCATCCTGGCCAGCTACCAGTGCGACGAGGAGTCCGACTGCTCGGATCGCTCCGACGAGTTTAACTGCTGTAAGTCCCTTCTGTGTCAACGTCCCCCCTGCTGTGTCTCTGCCCCTCCCTCCCTCTCTCTTTCTCTCTCTCTCTGACCCTCCTTCCCTTTCTCTCTTTCTCTCCCCCTCTCTGACCCTCCCTGACCCTGGTAGGTTTGTGACCCTTTCCTGGGCTCTGCAGCTGATTGGCTAAAAAAATATCTCGCTCTATTTCCCATCAGCACTCCCATTGGTGACTAGCCCCCCGGAAGAGTCCATTCAGGCAGCGCGGGGGGAGAACGTGACATTTACCTGCACAGCCATCGGCGTGCCCACCCCCATAATCACCTGGAGGCTGAACTGGGGCCATATTCCAGCCAGCAGCAGGTAAGATGCACTGCAGGGCCCCGCCCACTCTGGCCCCTGGCTTCTCAGAGTACAGACCTCTGCTTCTGGCAGCCCTCCAGTGCTTTTATGCTTTTCATACAACCTCATTTAAGCTGCCTCTTAAGCTCGGTCCTAAATTTCTTCCCTCTGAAGGAGCACTGTGTCACACCGCTGCTTGCACTTTAAAGTGTTTCCGTTTCCTGCAACCTCTACCTCCACTTCCTGTGAGCTCAGGATATGACATCTGATTGGCTGTCTGCCCAGGATCACGGTGACCAGTGAGAACGGGCGGGGCACTCTGACCATCCAGGACGTGGAAGAAGGGGACCAGGGGGCGTACACCTGTGAGGCCATCAACGCTAAGGGCATGGTGTTCGCCGTCCCAGATGGGGTGCTGAATATCACCCAGAACACAGGTACTCCACCTGGCAAAGTTACCTGTGTGCGTGCAGTGGACAGACTCCAAAATGTATACAAGCATGATATGGTAGCACTGCTAAAAAACTCATTACTAAATGGCTTTTTAAATGCTTTAGAAGTCTGTTCATGGAGCACTTTACGTGATTCGTTAATGCTTTCGCTCACATGATGCCTGTGACTTGAAATGTGGATCTTGGTAGCAGATATTGCCCTCTCTCCTGATACCTAAGCCAGGTGAGAGTACACCTGGAAAACTGCTGCATTTGCCAAATTAAATGCCAACAGCGCTCAGCTGGGGTTAGAGAGACAAATTTGCCATAAGCTACGTACACTGACACTTACTAATGTCAGCAAGCTCATGCTCAAATCATAAGTAAACATTTTTTAAATGACTCCAAAATGTATACAAGCATGATATGGTAGCACTGCTAAAAAACTCATTACTAAATGGCTCTCTTTCTCTCTCTCCCTCTCTCTGCCCCTCCCTCCCTCTCTCTCTCCCTCTCTCTCCCCCTCCCTCCCTCTCTCTTTCTCTCTCCCCCTCTCCCCCTCTCCCTCTCCCTCTCTCTCCCTCTCTCTCTCTCTCTCTCTCCCTCTCTCCCTCTCTCTCTCTCTCTCTCCCTCTCTCTCCCTCTCTCTCTCTCTCTCCCTCTCTCCCTCTCTCTCCCTCTCTCTCCCTCTCTCTCCCTCTCTCCCTCTCTCTTTCTCTCTCTCTGCTCACCCCTCCCTCTCTCTTTCTCTCTCTCTCTCTGCTCCCCCTCCCTCTCTCTTTCTCTCTCTCTGCTCCCCCTCCCTCTCTCTTTCTCTCTCTGCTCCCCCTCCCTCTCTCTCTGCTCCTCCCTCCCTCTCTCTTTCTCTGTCTCTGCTCCTCCCTCCATCTCTCTTTCTCTCTCCCACTCTCTACCCCTCCCTCCCTATCTCTCTCCTTCTCTTTGCCCCTCCCTCCCTCTCTCTCTCTCTGCTCCTCCCTCCCTCTCTCTTTCTCTCTCCCTCTCTCTGTTCCTCCCTCCCTCCCTCCCTCTCTCTCTCTCCTTCTCTCTTCCTCTCTCCCTCACTGCCCCTCCCTCCCTCTGTCTTTCTCTCTCCCTCTCTGCCCCTCCCTCTCTCTCTCTCTCTCTCTCAATTCAATTCAATTTAATAATGCTTTATTGGCATGACTGCATACAGGCAATATTGCCAAAGCTAAAACAATGAAACATTCAAGTCACACATTGAGAACATACATAATACAGTTAATAAATAAAAATAAAATAAATACCATATTTAAAAAATGCATGACAAATACAGAAATACAAAAGACACTGCAACTCATGTAAAAGAGGAAATGGTGCTTCACTGGTCGTCCCTCAGTTTATGACAGGAGGCCACGTATTTGGCGGCCAACGCCACACATTCAGTTTTTTCTCCCAGAATATAGGGGAGTTTTTCTATATTGTTATATTTTTTTAATTCAGGAAAAGTGGTTCCAATTTTGGAATAAAATGTATTTCTAAAGTGCTGGTATTTGGGGCATTCTGTAAGGAAGTGCAGCTCTGTCTCCACCGCCCTCTGATCGCAGTGGGAGCACAGCCTGTCCTCTCTGGGCAGCCATGTCTGCCTGTGACGGCCCGTCTCTATGGCCAGGCTGTGCTCACTGAGTCTGTACATTGTCAGTGTTTTTCTCAATTTGTTCAGTCACCATGGTTAAATATTCTGCCATGGTGTACTTTCTTTTTAGAGCCAAATAGCATTCAAGCTTATGTTGAGTCTGAGTAGATTTGTTCCAATGGGTGATTTATTTTTCTTTTTCATTTGTCATAATTTGGTTTACTCTAATTCTTTGAACATCTGTATGGCTGTCCTGAGGCTGATCGGGGTTAGTGGTGTTAGTATCTGTAAGGGAGCTCAGCCTCAGGACTAGCTGGCTGAAGGGACTCCTCTCTATGTTCAGCTCTTGGCATTGCAGGGCTTTGTAATGATATGATTTGGGGTCACTCATTTTTATATGTTTCCAAAATTTGATGGCTCGTTTTTGGATGTTTATTAGAAGAGGATATTGGCCTCTCTCTCTCTCTCTCTGACCCTCCTTCCCTCTCTCTCTCTCTGACCCTCCTTCCCTTTCTCTCTTTCTCTCCCCCTCTCTGACCCTTCCTGATCCTGGTAGGCTTGTGACCCTTTCCTGGGCACTGCAGCTCATTGGCTAAAAAAAATGTCTCGCCCTATTTTCCCTCAGCACCCCCACTGGTGACTAGCCCCCCGGAAGAGTCCATTCAGGCAGCGCGGGGGGAGAACGTGACATTTACCTGCACAGCCATCGGCGTGCCCACCCCCATAATCACCTGGAGGCTGAACTGGGGCCATATTCCAGCCAGCAGCAGGTAAGATGCACTGCAGGGCCCCGCCCACTCTGGCCCCTGGCTTCTCAGAGTACAGACCTCTGCTTCTGGCAGCCCTCCAGTGCTTTTATGCTTTTCATACAACCTCATTTAAGCTGCCTCTTAAGCTCGGTCCTAAATTTCTTCCCTCTGAAGGAGCACTGTGTCACACCGCTGCTTGCACTTTAAAGTGTTTCCGTTTCCTGCAACCTCTACCTCCACTTCCTGTGAGCTTAGGATATGACATCTGATTGGCTGTCTGCCCAGGATCACGGTGACCAGTGAGAACGGGCGGGGCACTCTGACCATCCAGGACGTGGAAGAAGGGGACCAGGGGGCGTACACCTGTGAGGCCATCAACGCTAAGGGCATGGTGTTCGCCGTCCCAGATGGGGTGCTGAATATCACCCAGAACACAGGTACTCCACCTGGCAAAGTTACCTGTGTGCGTGCAGTGGACAGACTCCAAAATGTATACAAGCATGATATGGTAGCACTGCTAAAAAACTCATTACTAAATGGCTTTTTAAATGCTTTAGAAGTCTGTTCATGGAGCACTTTACGTGATTCGTTAATGCTTTCGCTCACATGATGCCTGTGACTTGAAATGTGGATCTTGGTAGCAGATATTGCCCTCTCTCCTGATACCTAAGCCAGGTGAGAGTACACCTGGAAAACTGCTGCATTTGCCAAATTAAATGCCAACAGCGCTCAGCTGGGGTTAGAGAGACAAATTTGCCATAAGCTACGTACACTGACACTTACTAATGTCAGCAAGCTCATGCTCAAATCATAAGTAAACATTTTTTAAATAGCATAATATGTTTTTTTAAGCAGCTTTTTGCAGCACTCAGACTGAAGTGTTGCCAATCATTTACCAAATATGTATGTACCAAAAAAACTCAAAAGTCTGAAAAGAGGTCTAAACCTGATGTTGGACCTCCCGCTCTGCCTCCCTCAGACCCTCCCCTGGACGTTTGGGGTATCCTCCGCTGGATCCTGATGCCACTGCTCCCCTTAGTGACCACAATTATGTACTGCTACACCAGCCGTGAGTTCTACCTTTGCCTCAGACATGACTAATAAAATCTTTGTTGTCGAAGGATGCCATTCATATTAATTTACTGACAAACTCTTGACAAATCCCCATCTTTATTTCTTTTAGTAAATATCAGGGGTTTTTATGTGGACAATATAGCTGGACATGTGGCATAAATTCTGTTGTATATGCATTATGAATGCCCACGGTGAAAGACCATGAAGCGAGACAGATTGTGTCCTTCATGGGGCCTTCGTAAATGGTTACACATTTAAGAAATTCCTGTATTTTTATGATTTACCATTCATTATATTCTGTACCCAAGTCAAGCTGTTGTGACTAATATTTCATATTTACTTCCAAAATAACAGGAAGGCTCCACAAAGAAAAGGCAAGTAGTTTTTGTTTTATTTTATTTGATTTATTCTTTCTTACTGGCACTGTCTTTAGAGTCGTAGCAGCTTCTGAGCTGGACAAAAAAAACCTCTTAACCTATCTTTACTTTTCCCATTTATCTCCCTTGATTAGCAATAAAACAAATACTTCATGGAACAAGCAACACAACTGACGTAAACAGAGTAAATTGGGTGGCTGTGGATGGAATGGAGGAACATTGATTCCAGAATTCCATTTCTGATTTTAGTGCTGAGGCTGGTGGGTGGTGCCAGCTCAATTGGTTAACAGACTGAGCCAGTGTAATTGGCCCACCTGTGGCTAATCAGTACAGGGTATACAGGCATGCCTGTGTGCAGGGTGAGTTCTGCTGGGATTGTGGTGTGGTAAGGTTAGGATCTTGACTCCTGATAATTTGGTATTGCTTTGTCCCTGCTTGAAAGTGCTGTATGGAAGACTTGTCACTGATTTAAGATAATTAAGATTACTGCCCCAGTGTGAGAGATTTCATTTCATTAATTGGAAGACAACCCCAAAACAGGAAGATTTTTTAACTTAACTTAAAATAAGTTGAACTTATTTTGTTCAAATTATTTTGTGATTAAAGAAACCATTATGCTTTTCTTTTCCACTTCTGTTTGTGTTTGAGGCTTGGTTTTCAGTTTTGTTTTTCCACTTTTGTCCCCAATTTAATGGACACCATGATGGCATCTTTTGGAATGGTTCCTCCCCTTTTCCAATATAAGGGTGACTTCTCAGTAGAGCACTCATCCCAGTGAGAAGTGTGAACCTAACACAATGTTTGCCAGTTTCATTTTGTGATAGAATCACTGTTCCCGAAACGAGTACAGAATTTTTTATATTCACAGATGGTTTTAATTATACTCATCATTAACTGCCTAACACATGGATGAACTGTGTTCCAGATGGAAGGGGGTTTCTATGACGACACCATGCCAACAATACCTCAAGCTAACAAATGGATGATAGGACCACAAACAATGCTGTCACCTGAACAATGTTGAACAGATGTAGACAACTGAACATTTTTGCAGGGTTGGTTCCCAGTTAGTTCCTCAGGTCTGAACTGGAGACAAGTCAACATGTCCTTTGGAATGGAATTATTTTCATTCAAAATTATAATGGCATATGTCTTTTAAATGCTAGAGTCACTTGTGAGATCTAGATATGCGAAAAGCATATTTCCATAAAAAGATGTGATATTTTTTACATTTCAAATCAAATACACTATCGCTGAGATATTTCTTCAGAGGTGCTGCGGGTTTGGGACTCTTTCACACCTTAATTTAAAGAGAAATCACTTTTGCCGTCTGTCTTCAGTCACATGCTGCTTCTGCACACACTGCTCTTAATGCAGTATTATGAAGCTCTTATATAATGGATCTTCCTTTTAAGAAAATACATGTCATATTTGATATAATATAAATACGATATGCAAAAATTTTCGAAGCTACCTCACAAGGAGGTCTATATTAACTGGAAATATAGTGAAAAAATATATTTTTTTAATCTGAAGCGTCTATCCATATAGTAACCACAACTGTAAAGTAATGAATTAAAAGAACTTGACTGGCGTCACAGGTTTTTTTTAGTTTTATGTGGTATAAATGTTCTCTGTGCTCTATATTGCATATGGGTCTAATAAGTGAGTGATCGGTCCAACTGTCTCACTTAAACTGGTGGCACAACAGATAAAACAGTACTTCCTGTTTGAACGAGGCCAGTAGTTTCCTGTTAAGATGATCTATACATATCCAGTGTGCTTTCAGGAGCGGTACACTAATTAGACTTTCTGAGAATTAGTCACTTTAATTTGTAATTAGAGGTTGGATTTCACTTATACAATGTTCCTGGTTCCCTTGACTTGGATGCTTGCCCTTACAGGTGAGTTTTTGCATGCATATATCCATACCTTTTATCTTTTGTTAAACACAGCATTTGCGGTTCCTGAAATGCATTGCTACTCATGACCAATATTACTGTCATGATATGCTAAATTAATATACACTCAAACATTTTACATTTCATTATTTAGGGAATTGGATTTACTAATAAATGGTGGTACATATTATTTCCAAAGTACAAATTTTCACATTCTATATGAAATATAAATAACAGTGTAGAAATGTTTACGTGTTCAATAGTTTTCAAAGCAGCCTTTCAGATATAATTTTAAAAAATCAAGATCGTTGTAATATGGATAAAGGAAGTTGAAACAGGGTGAGCAAAAATTGCATGTCGGCTTTTTATTTTCCATTATATGAGCAGACCAATGATAGTATGTATCCGACATGTATAATATGTCAAATATGGATGGATATCATTCTTAACTTTGTCTCGCACAGTGTACTTAGTGTGCACATAAGGGCACGAGAGAGTCTGATGTCATGTTACACAGTCTCATAAAAAAGAAAACAGGAACAGACTGGTAGAGAACAGTTACGAGATTTCTCAGAAGTTTGCCACGGTCCGCTATGCAGGAGTTAGAACTTCTGCTCAGATAGCAGATCATAGCATTTTTGTTTGAACTGCAAAGTGTGGCAACCGAGGGTTACACATGGCACTGCAGAGCTATTTCGCCCATTAAAAGCAGTTCCCCTTACAAAGAACAGCGATGAATCGAGGACTGTTGTTGAAGGAACTCTTTATGCATCCTGACAGTCTTTCAATTGTGTACCTACACAAGTGAAAGACTCGCAACTGAAACACTCCTGTAGATAGAAAATTTCTCCATTTTAACAGTATGCTTCCTTTCAAAAATGATTTCTCAGGGGCTGTGTTATTCTGTCTTGCATATGTTATCGAGATGGTTATTGTCTTTGTGGAGTCACTGAGCAGAGGCTGGGCTGACAGACAGTCCCATGCCCTCTCACGGAATCGGGTGCAGAAAGGCAGAGAGACCGTGTTAGTGGTTTAGGTCATTTTTATCGCTCCAATCACAAATCCTGTCACTGAAATTGCATTTGCTAAAGATTTGAACATGTATTAAAAGGCTGTGATGTTTTGTTTTGTAAGCACTTTGTTTTGTGATGTGTGTTTGCCATATGTGCATTTTTAATGTCTTCATATTGCTATTTTCTGTTTTTCTGTTTCCAACTTTCTATTTTCATTTTATTTAATGTTTTCCTTGTACAACACCATATAACTCTTGTTTTCGGAAGGCGCTGAATAAATAAAGTTTACTGACTTACTTACAACATAGCCTATAGGAAAAGCTTCGATTTTTTTCTCCTGTATGTCAATGTTCCCTTGACACTGATTCATTAATTGTATTTCAATCTGTTTTAGGTTACCACTTAAAAATTGATTCCCCGACTCATTTTTTTTTTTTGTGAATTTGACACTGTTAAATTCCATGTGTATACTATGAGAGCCTGCAAAAGCAGCCATGATGCCAACTGAACATCACTCAGAATACGGTATATTCACATCAGCTGGAACATCAAGGTGCATCACTGCAGTCAGCAATTCATATTCAGCTAAAATCAAGAATGTCTGGCTTTTAAGTTATGAATCCTTTTTAAAGGAAAATGCACATTTTGATTATGTCCTATATAATGATTATTATACATATTTTTTGTTTTTCCCCCCAAGAGGCACCCTTCAGCAAACTTTTACACACTGGTTTTCTTGGGGAACAAAGTTGAAAAACAGGAGCAGAGAGCAGCCATACAATGGTCAATATTTGGAAAAGTTGTGTCTCTTTTGCTTAGTAACTTTACGCTGTATGCAGGAGAGCCTCACATCTGTACCGTATACAGGGACCTATGTCATGGCACATTGGAAATTTAAATTGGCTAGCTACATTTTTATTATTGAAATGTTGATTGTTGGACTTGGACCATTTTGAAACACCTCGGTCAAACGACACCATGTGATGCTCCGGCTGAAAATGTCCAGATAAGTTGTGTGCTGCTTTACAACCTCTCACAAACAGACAATTCATGAAAATTCATTTAAATGTGCACAGGGCAGACATCTCATATAACATCTAAAAATACAAAAAATGAACCCTATTGTCCAATTGACCCTAGCATGACATACTTTTCTGTTGCTATGATTTTGATGAACATTCTGTCACACACACCAAATGTACATTTGAATGTAGTCTGTCTTCTTTGTAAATGGGCATTAGCTGGATTCATTCTTCGTTGCAATGTGTTTAAATTATTGCAACGGTTGCAATTATTGCAATTTTAATAAAGTAGTTTCAGCTTGGTCAAGGCTACAGGGGCAATGTGCTACTTGGGAATCACTGCTGCGACATCCGAGTTAAAAGCCCGGGTCCATTACCGTCAATCTGCTTTACCGCCCTTCCGACAGGCTTATGTCAGTCAATGTTCACCCAGAGGCTAACCTGCTCCCACGATTCGATCTACCGGGGCGTCCAGAAGGTCTGGTGCAAGCAGGACTCAGATCTGTGCTGCACGGGATTCGCTTTCGGGGACGCCATGCGCGCGCTGGGGAGCGAGGGACTGCAAGTGGAGCACGATGCGGGGTCCTTCACTGTCACCGTCCTGCAGCTGCCCCAAGGCGAGGGAGTCTACTGGTGTGGACTGCTGCAACGGAATAACACCATCATCAAACTGGCGGAAAAATACTTCTACGAATGTGAGTCTGGTTCTGGATTTCCTATCATCTCTTCATAACTGGAAATATACATTTGAGAATGGTTCACCTCAAACGAAAAAAAAAACCTCTTTATATCTAAACCATAAATGGTCAACTTTCCCCTGTGCCAAAATAAATTCGGTCTTCGAAAATCACGTGTCCAAAATCATTTTAAAACATTTTAAAATTATATCCATTATTACAAGCAAGCTTAAAAAGGTACAAGCAACCTAGCTATATACTTCACATAGCATATCAGAGAAGGATTTAAACTATTCATGCAATTGGTGAATAGAGCTACTGTCATAACAGAAAGGTCACATGTTCTACATTAAACTTGAAGGTGCATACACCCATACATAATTGACAAGCAGAAACTTGTAAGTTCAATCCATTTCAACAGCGGAAGCTTCCGCTTCACAGCCAAACAGCTAACATAAATGCATTGGACCATCCTTCACAGCTAGAAAGCTAACATGGATGCAGTTGGTTCTCCTTCACAGTTAAACAGCTAGTATAGTCCAATGTCTTTCACAGCTAAAAAGCTAACATAAATGCAGTGGGCTTTTCTTCACAGCTAAATGCTAACATAAATGTGGTGGGCTTTTCTTCACAGCTAATATAAATGCAGTGGGCTTTTTCTTCAGAGCTAATATAAATGCAGTGAGCTTTTCTTCACAGCTAAATGCTAACATAAATGCAGTGGGCTTTTTCTTCAGAGCTAATATAAATGCAGTGAGCTTTTCTTCACAGCTAAATGCTAACATAAATACAGTGGGCTTTTTCTTCAGAGCTAATATAAATGCAGTGAGCTTTTCTTCACAGCTAAATGCTAACATAAATACAGTGGGCTTTTTCTTCAGAGCTAATATAAATGCAGTGAGCTTTTCTTCACAGCTAAATGCTAACAAATGCAGTGGGCTTTTTCTTCAGAGCTAACATAAATGCAGTGAGCTTTTTCTTCAGAGCTAACATAAATGCAGTGGGCTTTTCTTCAGAGCTAACATAAATGCAGTGGGCTTTTCTTCAGAGCTAACATAAATGTGGTGGGCATTCCCTCACGATGAAACAGCTAGCATTAACGCAGTGTGCTCTCCTTTCATCTGAGCTGACTGTGTGGTGAGTTTGCTGATCACAGCTCCAGCATGTCAAGTACATGCACACTGCTTGTAACCACCATATCGGCTGAGGCAAGTGGCTGTGCTGATACAGCACACAGCGGTTAGGCGATTAGATGTTTACCTCTAACTGGTGTTTCCCCTGCAGCAAACTACATTTGGCCATGTGGGTTTTCAGATGTTTGATACATGTCCCTTTCATTTTTGAATTTTTTTTTTTTTTTTAATTTAATTTTTATTTAACCCGGACGTTACTTGAGATTAAGAGATCTTATTTCAAGGAATACCTGACCAAGATATTACATTTGATCAGGTATATTTTCCTATTTTCTTTCTAAATTAATTTTAAAACAATGCAACCAAACTGCACGTTTAACTTATAAAACAATCTCACAAAAGTACTTACAATTAATAGTTTCAATATATAATAGTGATGAATAATAATGAATTAATAATGAATGAACAGCAATATCCCCACCCACTGGTTCTCCACCCCCTCTCTGCCTTGCAGAATTCATTATGTGCTAAGAATAACCAAAATAGACTGGTTGCCACAACATGTCGATGTAGTCTGTGCATATTCATGCATTCCTGTGTGGATGCACTCTTGCCTTCTTGCTATTTCAGCAATCTTTTCAAAGTTATTATGACTCATATTCAGAGGTGGCTGGTAGGCTCAAAACAGGGGAGGAACAAACTTTTCCTTTAAACCTATCATTACTGTCAACCTGTTCCCATTTATCCCCCATGATTAACAAAAAAAAATATCAAAAATAACACCAACTGACATAAATAGAGTAAATGTTTATCAGTTTCATTTTGTGATAGAATTGCTGTTCATTGCAAACAAGAATTACGTTTGTTATAGCCATGGATGTTTTTTTAATCTGTTTACATCAATTGGTGTTGATTAATCAGTGAATCACTAGTTTTATTGTTAATCGAGGAGGATCAGTGGAAAAAGACTGAACATAAGGATAGATTTAAAGGTAAAGTTTGTTCCCCAACTGTTCTGAGTTGGAAAGAGGTCTAAACCTGATGTTGGACCTCCCGCCCTGCCTCCCTCAGCCCCTCCCCTGGACGTTTGGGGTATCCTCCGCTGGATCCTGATGCCACTGCTCCCCCTGGTGACCATAATCATGTACTGCTACACCAGCCGTGAGTTATTCCTATTCCTCTGTATATTCCTCTGAGATGTGGGGGGGGGGGGGGGGGGGATTGATTTATGTAAGCGTGGTGTCACTGGTGCAGCTTTCTTGGCGGTCTACAAGAAAGGACATGCACGCACACATGAGCATGACAGACCATACATCTGTTTTTCTATTTAGTCTTCCATCTGGATTTGTGCATTAATGAAGATATGAGGAGAAGCTGCAGGGGGTACTGGATGGGGGGGTCATCCAAATTGTCTTTGCATACACAGGGGCGCAGGGTCATCTGTGTGTCTTACATTGACTTTCATAAGCTTTTTCCCCAATAAAGACACTTTGTTTCTGGTTTATTGATGTTTCACAAGACACTATAAGAGATGAATTTTCAGTATTTGCATGTTTTATTATTTGTCTTAAGTTTGACTTCCTGGTACTAATATATTTATGTTTTCTTTCAAAATTACAGGAAAAGTCAACAAACAAAGAAACAAAGAAAAGGCAAGTTGTTTATGATGTTAATGATAGCATGGTAATGTCTCCTTTGTCAAAGACGAGTTGATCTAAGAATGTCTCACCTGATAAAATCAGTAGACAAAAAATAAATTATAACCTAAAGGCTAATGCAAAATACACTGAAGGAATAAAGCATGTTTGGCTGTGCAGGTATATGAAAATAAACTTGTACAGGGCTACTTTTAACACTGGATTTAAATCAACGCTCAAATATAGTCATATAGCCTATGCCACAGCTTACCAGTAGCCTACCAAGAGCAACAGACAATACCTTTCAGATTTTATTAGAGATGAGAGAGAATTTTATTACCTCTGTTCAACATTTCATGCTCTGCCTGCTACCATCAAGCACAACTGTATTTTATCATAGAAGTGTGTAAGGCATTTTGAGCTGCTGAATCAAAAGGGCCAAAAACAGGACAAGGCCATAGCAGAATGGTGTCGATGTAAACCTTCCATCACGGCTGGAGAAACACTGGTGGAGAAACACTGATGTAACATTTCCTTGGACTAAAAAAAAAGTTATCTTTGCACTGCAAATGCATGACCATGTATGAACGTCAACCACTACACTTCCTTCCTGCTGTTTCTTGGAATAAGGAAGTGTTCATCTGACTGAATTGTTTTTTTTTTTTTCAGGTGGAGACAGATGCATATGAGGATATCTGTATGACATCACCCCAAGCAGCAGATGGGCAGTGAGGAGGAGATGGAGCAGGCGAGGGCGAGGGAGGAAACTGGCTTTGCATGATTCTACTGTTCCCTTAAACTATGTGTTAAACAAAAATGCCATTCAGAATAACTAATGTTTACATTTGCTTCAATTGTACAGATGTTTCTTTGTAACAAATATGCTTATTTTTATTGTATTGTTGAATATTATATTACAATATTATATTGTAATGTACACTTGAAAACAAATGAATAGATGTTGCTAGTTTCCAAATAGGAAGCAAAAAATCAAATCCAGCATCTGTATAAATGTGAAATGTGAAAAGGAAGGCATCTTGTTTCCAAAACATTCACAAATAAATACATGTTGGAGGAAATCCAAAGCAGCTTAATTTAAAAATAAATCTCTAGCAGACAGTTAGACATAATCATTCTTATTTTTACCTGTCTTTTCATTATTTCCTATTTCATAATGTGTGAATTTTTCTTTCCAAATGTTAACAAATGATTGTTGTATCGTTGAATTTCTTATAATTAATATATATTGAAGATTTATTATTATTTCCATGATATGTTCATTGTTTCATATATTTTCAATAGTAGTTATATATATGGAACCATGAAAATGCACTTTCCCCTGTCTGCTTTTCTGTATTTTTGCACATGTGGTCAGATTGTTGTGTGGGCTGCAGTGTTATATAGAGATGAGATAACAAAATGACAGCAGTGTTTGGCGATTCTTTCTTTCGTTTGGTGTGCAAGGGAATCAAAGTGTGAGGGAATAATCTAATTACAACCTAATTAAAGGGATAGTTAATCAGCTGTTTGAATCATCATATAACCTTTAGGAATGGTCCTGGAGAATAGAGACTGAAGCAGAACATCCACCTCCTTCATCTCGCAAAGAAATTGGAAGCTTTCCCTGAATAATTGTCCAGTATCCCACGAGGGGCAGTTCAAGGCTTTTAAAGCCGCATTCCAGCATTCTCTCTGAAGGCAAAGGGTAGTAACTCCTGATTAGCTATACATTATTTAGTTTCCATTATTTTGTCTACCACCTATATATTTGTATTTAATTTAAGCGGTGAATTCTGCATGCGTGCAATTGGGCACCGCCCGCAACTGGGCACCGCCCGCCCTTTTGCACATGCACTACACAACGGTCAGGTGTGTGGTGATGGCTGCCTGATGAATGAACTGCCTGGCCATGCCTTCACAGCGGTCAGGATGAAAGAAAAAGAGAAGCAACGATAAAATAAAAATAAAAAAAACCATTCCTTTCCTTTTAAGGCCCAAAATAGTTTGTAGTTACAGTAGTTAACTACACAAAAAATGGCAAAAATAAGTCATATTTTTTGTAACTGTTTGAATCACTTTGCAAATATGAATGTAGTTGAACTACCAGCAAGCTACTGCAAAATGTAGTTAAACTACCAGTTTAATTACATTTAGTTCACTACTCAACTGTATTGGTGCACTTTGATTTCACTTATGGAGTTTAAAACTTTGCAGAGTTCTTAAAAGCCCTTATTCCCCAATCATGTTTATCTCAGAGGTTGTGGTAAACATCTCCAATCTAAAAAACTCACGCACTCTCATTTCCTCCGCCAGCCCCAAAAACAGCTCCTCATTGCCACCATACTGTGAAAATGTTGCGACAGATAAACATGGTTTCTGAACTCTTATCCAGAGGATCTCTGTTGGGCAAGACATTTTATCTCTTTCGCGAAACATACTAAACACTGCAGGGGCGCGAGAATTAATGATTGCTTCATCCACTATAATCATATTTGTAAAAACACCTTAATTTCCACCTTCATCTGTTTAGATAATCCAACAAGTTTACTCCACTTCCTCGAGTAACTTGCTCAGATGCAATCTTTCCAACAGTTACACTTTTTCAGCCCAACTGAAATTGTGGGTTCATAGAAAACAATGTAAAATATTGGGTTAACTCTTTAATTGGTTAATTGCAAAACTGGTTGAGATCCTTTTAAAGATCACATTTTTGCCCCAACTTTAATCATCAGATGTTTCTGCATATTTTGGGACATACAACATTTCATAGCCTCTGCACAATATTCTTACATGTAATTTAATGAAAAATATACTCTGTAAATTTTACTATTAATGCAAAACAAGTGAACAGTACAGTAACAATATATGCTTTACTAATCAATAAAGGACATCTTCTACAAACAGGAATTTCCTTATAAACACTTATGCATCCTAAAATAAACAGCTTTTATATTAACAGCATAAATCTCTTATTTAAATGTATCATTAAAATTATTCATGACAGCATGTGTCACAGGAACTGCCAGAATAACAAAGGAAATATCATAAAAATTAAATATTGTGCCAAAATACATAAACAGAGTCATCACTGTTTGGTGCACACACAGAGCATAAGGAAAAACATACCTTAGCTTAGTCATGTTAAATTTTAACTGAGCCGA
This sequence comes from Albula glossodonta, assembly GCA_019788955.1. Taxonomy (NCBI): domain Eukaryota; kingdom Metazoa; phylum Chordata; class Actinopteri; order Albuliformes; family Albulidae; genus Albula; species Albula glossodonta. The sequence goes on along the minus strand of JAFBMS010000056.1, from coordinate 2,580,452 downwards.
GAGATGGTGCTTCAAAGCAATTTGACCTTTTATGACAGTGTTTGCATACCTACCAAACAATGGATCAATAAGCACCTTGTTGTTAGTCATTAGGTGAATTTCGAACAAAATGTCAACTGGGAACACCAAGGACCTTCCAAACCAACTCAGGGATGAAGTTGCAGGAAGGCACAGGTAAGAGGAGAGCATAAACAGAATTTAACTTTGGCCACCTTTAACCATGCAGAAGTGAGTACACCCAGACATTCCAAAAACAGGCTGTGGTTCAACAGCAGCCAGGAAATAAAAAACTACTGCTTTGACTTCAGTGTCTGAGACCAGGAAAAACAATGGATCATTTTGTGTGAATGCTCCTCAGCCCTCACAGGTGAAACATTGCTAAACTCTTTGTTTGTCCCACTGGGGGAGCCCTTTAAAGTTCTTCTCTGATATGGATTTTACTCAAGAATTATCTGTAGAGCCTTATTCTAAGGGTGATAATAAAGAACCCCTTAAAGACATCAGAATCTACAAAGAACTTTTAATGGTTCCCCCAGCAGCACAAATGAAGTACCTTTAAAGGTGCTAAAATAGAACTGTCGAAATGTAGAAATGTATTACCTGACTGAGGGACCATTCAAAAATACATGGTTTATTCCATAATTTTTTCTGAAACCATATCATCCACATACTGACAGGACATTCAAGTCAATTATTACTCAAATCTGGTCATAATTATTTGCAGTTGAATTAATTTTGGTTTTTCCATCGCAAAGACTAAAATTTATGCAGTTGAGATAACATTTTTTGTACAGTATTCAGTGTGGAGTAGTTGCATCAATCTGAATGATAAATCCCTATTCACAAGTGACATGATCTCAACCTCTAAAATGTGGAAACTGCAAAGATCTGAATACTTTTGTAGGCTACTTCTTATCAATCATTAGGAAGTAATAAACATCCAGAAAGAAACAATAACATTCCTTAAAAGCATATACAAAATGAAAGTGCTGGGTTCATGTAACTGATTGCCATGACAACCAGAGTGAACTCTTTTGTATTGCAGCATACCAGGGTCAGCTCTTATTGGATAAAAGTAATTTCATTATAAAAGGCCATGCGAGTATGCCTGTCAAAGGAGCGGCTGGAACAGTGAAGACAGGGCAGGCAGGGGGGTTCCTCTTCTTACTTGTAGCCCAGCCCTGATTGGCTAATGTGGCAGAACAGAGTCATGGAGAAGCACATGCCCAAAACCTGCCACGATACAGAGAGAGAATCAGTAAGACAGACAAATTCCATTCAGTAAGACAGACACAAACATGGCTGCAGGTTGACTGGTTAACTAAAGAACTTGCACACAATGCTGCCCACCAGGGCCGGAAGTTTATTTATTTCTACACATTTATTACTAAAAGTACTTCTCTCTGTATCCATATGTGTATATGTTTTACATGTTTTGATACGTGTTGTGCTGGGTTACACTGACGTTACACTACCCAGAGTGACAGTGGCGAAAGGAGAATGGAGACACAGAGCTGAGAGGAGAATGGAGACACAGAGCTGAAAGGCGAATGGAGACAAAGAGCTGAGAGGAGAATGGAGACACAGAGCTGAAAGGCGAATGGAGACACAGAGCTGAGAGGAGAATGGAGACACAGAGCTGAGAGGAGAATGGAGACACAGAGCTGAAAGGCGAATGGAGACACAGAGCTGAGAGGAGAATGGAGACACAGAGCTGAAAGGTGAATGGAGACACAGAGCTGAAAGGTGAATGGAGACACAGTGCTGAGAGGAGAATGGAGACACAGAGCTGAAAGGTGAATGGAGACACAGAGCTGAGAGGAGAATGGAGACACAGAGCTGAAAGGCGAATGGAGACACAAAGCTGAGAGGAGAATGGAGACACAGGGCTGAAAGGTGAATGGAGACACAGAGCTGAGAGGAGAATGGAGACACAGAGCTGAAAGGTGAATGGAGACACAGAGCTGAGAGGAGAATGGAGACACAGAGCTGAGAGGAGAATGGAGACACAGAGCTGAGAGGAGAATGGAGACACAGTGTTGAGAGGAGAATGGAGACACAGAGCTGAAAGGCGAATGGAGACACAGAGCTGAAAGGTGAATGGAGACACAGAGCTGAGAGGAGAATGGAGACACAGAGCTGAAAGGTGAATGGAGACACAGAGCTGAGAGGAGAATGGAGACACAGAGCTGAAAGGTGAATGGAGACACAGAGCTGAAAGGAGAATGGAGACACAGTGCTGAAAGGTGAATGGAGACACAGAGCTGAAAGGAGAATGGAGACACAGAGCTGAAAGGCGAATGGAGACATAGTGCTAAAAGGTGAATGGAGACACATTGCTGAAAGGAGAATGGAGACACATTGCTGAAAGGTGAATGGAGACACAGTGCTGAGAGGAGAATGGAGACACAGAGCTGAGAGGAGAATGGAGACACAGTGCTGAAAGGCGAATGGAGACACAGTGCTAAAAGGTGAATGGAGACACAGTGCTGAGAGGAGAATGGAGAGTCAGTGCTGAAAGGAGAATGGAGACACAGCGCTCAGTACCTCTATGATACAGAGGCCAATCATTCCTGCCCCAGTACTCAGGAAGTTGTTCTCAAACCAGGCCTTGAACTTCTCATAACAGCCCTGAAACGCAAGAGGAACAGAGACATCGTTGTACAGCCATTTCGGAAGCCTAGTCAATCCATAAAACTCTGTGTTGCATACACTGAAGCGATTGAAGACACCCCAGCATGAGAAAGTAGAATAAACCAGCTGGTACTTATGACCACTACTCTGCAGCCAGGTAGGGGAGCTTATTACTGACCTTAGCTGGTTGAATGCATGGGTAGAGCAAATGCATGCTAGAATTTCTGCTGATTAAATGTGAAAGATGTTCAATTTATCAAATAATGTACGCTACTCAAATAAGAAAATCATTAAAATATGCATTATTGTCAATGACTTCCAACCAACAAACTACTTCCTCACAAACAAATTCACCTAAAGACCGTCATCAATTTTGGCTCCAAATATCAATAAAATGCAGTATGCAGGTTTTTTTCTTGGCAATCACTTGAAAAATTAAAACTCATCATCTGTTTATGCATATTTATGCATAATGTTATCTGTGGTGCTATTAAAATGTATTTTTATTGTACATGCATAGATAACCACTATTTGTGTAGACTACATGTGAGAATAATGAAACTGGGGATTTATGTAGGACTTTTGTAATCATTACATTACATTATCATCATTTAGCTGATGCTTTTATCCAAAGCGACTTACAGTTCATTAAGCTAGCCAAGGACCAATTCCCCCTGGGAGCAATGTGGGGTTGAGGGCCTTGCTAAGGGGCCCAACAGCAATGGTGTTCTTGCTGTGGCTCGACTGGGGCTTGAGCCACCAGCCTCTGGGGTCCCAGTCATTTACCTTGGCCACTAGACTACAGGCTCCCCCATAATCATTGTGTGATTTGTTTTGTTTCATGTACACCTTTTTGCATCTTTGAAAATAATGTCAATTATGAACTAGATATCTGCAGATTATTCTTGAAGCCAGCTAAGTTTGTTTTATTTTGTTTCTAGTGATTTCATCAAGTATGATCGCATACTAAAAATCCGAGTCAGTATGGCACTGAAGTGTTTTGATGCAGTATTTAATTTAATTAATTTATTTATTATGTTGTTGAATGTAATCATTGTCATTATGTTTGAGGTTCTCCTTTCATTGATATTGATGTGGGGAATTTGAGTGTCTTTTGTCCCATATTTATCTTCTGGTTTGTTGTAGTATGATTTTAGACAGAGGGCACTACTGCTAACAGTGAAATAATACTGCTAATATACAGCACCTCTGTCCAGTATTCTCGAGGACTGCAGTCTGTATTTCTGCAGCATGAGGCAGGCACTGTTTGGCTCCAGTCAGATGCATTGTAGACGCCACAGCACTGGAACTGAGAGAAACATCAGATTGATTGATAAATTCAAATTTACTTCATCAAAGTAAAAGTATTCTTCACATTCAGAACCACTGTGAGACTGTAATATTAATTATCCATTTAAAAAAACAATTCCCCATTTATTAAATACTTACTGTGGTCTGGACTCTGTCCCAATCGTCTTGGGCTGTGTTGTTCCCAGATTTTGACGATGCCTTGGATGTCTCCAGACTGTGCAAAAGGTCTTTTTTGAAAAAGGTTTCAATCTACTCACAGAAAAAAAGACATCTCAATGATTATTACCAGTGGTAAGTTGAAGGTATTATGAGTAATGATACAGTGTTCACCCACGTAAACTACTGGGGTGTACAATATACCTTGTCATTGGTTTAATAACCATTAATGCATGTAAGCTATGTAGTTAGCATATGCTACCCTCTTCAGACAACTCACAATAGTTACCACAACTCCACTGAATGTGCGAGACCCTTTTATAAAAGAGAGCCTCAATTCGTTTGGTACGCAGTATATTGGAATTGTGATGGCATAGATCAAGTAAACACCTTATTATGATTATTAATCACCTTATTACGATTATTAATTATCTTATCACCTTATTACATGGTCCTCCCCTAAACACCGTGTCTTACTAGACTTTCTGAGTCACTCAGTATGAGAATGTCTGCTAAATGCCGGTGTGTGAACCGTTTCCTCCTCCTCCCCCATCCCGTTCTCCTCCATTTTCTCTCACCTCTCTCTCGTATATCAGCAGGGCACAGGAAAGAGCCAGCTCCGACACCATCAGGATAAACAGCAGAACAAAATACTGCAACGGCCAAACCGGAAAAGACCAACATCAGGATTAAGAGCAAAGTGAAGTACTGCAACAACAACACAGTAGTGATGGTCTCACTGAACCCAAAACTGGAGCAGCTACCATAGCAACACTGACTCGGCGATTTAGGCCAATGACCTCGTTGTGGTGAAAAAAAAAAACATTTTTGATTGCTTCAAACATGTAAATGATTGACAGCTGAGTAGCTCTGCCCTAATGAGAATGGGGTCCATTACAACCCCATTTTCAACCTTTGCTTTACCAAACAGGCAATGCAAAAAAACATCAAAATTAACAACAGGATAAATAACTACGAAAACAATCAAGCAAGAAAATGAAGTCTTTCAGCTAATTATAGTAAACTTGACAAAGGTCGAGAAGTTTATTATTCATGAAGAAGTACATTTCAGAATGCACAAGTGAATCAGTATCATCAGGGAATGACTCAGGATCACAGCTTGTGATGTCACAGTTGTTCCCCCACCCCCTCCTAAAGTGTAGAGTGTGGGGTGATAAATGTGGGAAGTCGGATGTGAATGGCGGCAGAGTGAATGCTGGAATTGTGACGCACAGCGATGAGCAGGCAGCGGTTTTCCTTGAGGGCACCCAGGAATCCCAGGAAGGATATGCAGGTGACGATGGTCCCGATGATGACGAGAGTGTTCGATATGTTCAGGGACGACAGCGTTGGGATGAGCGACGAGAATTTGGAGTTCATCATCAGATAGATCCCCAGTCCCAGGATAGAGACCCCACACAGCTGAGATGCAAAACACATTGGGCCAGATTCAGTCAAACACACAGTCACTTTAATGGGATATGAAATTCAACCGAAACAGATTTTACAACACAGTTTCCTCTGACTATGTAATATTTTAACAGAGATAAGCAAAGTCGTCTTTTCGAATGCATACTTTTAATTTTAAAATAACAATGGCATATTCCCGTAAAAAGACTAAGATCCATTATGACTGAACTGTATATACCCTTAGAGACAGTAATCCTATTTGCTTCTTATAATTTCCAACTTACTTAAGGTGTAAACTTGAGCTACAAAGAATGTGTTAAGCACACAGCAGCCTTGAGTTCAGACACTCAATCTCTGATAGGTCTTTTGGAAAACATGTCGCTTTTTATGGTAAAGCTTGTTTATTTGGCCGAAAGGTGTTATCACTCTGACTGAACATTCAGGCTGAGCCATTCAGTATTTGCTCAGACTGTCAACAAGAGCTCAACTGTAAAAAATCAAAGAACAACTGAACCTGTTCCACATTTATTCTTGATTCTACCTCATGCCAATTTTTGTTTAAGAAAGGACTGCATTAGAAGTGACATAGATTGTAATAAGTATGCCTCCAATGACTGTTATGAATGACCAGATTGACTTACCCAGCATATGAAGTTTACAACAGACATTGTGTACTTCAGACAGTTCAAACAACTCTGAGACATCTCTGCTAACTGGTGTTTACTCCTGTAAAACAACATTAGACATAAAGTTTAGAAGAGCAGCATATGGAAGAAAAAAAAGAACCCTGAAAAACGTAATACATTAGTTTTACAACAGTGAAAGATTGTAGAATTCCTTGGTTTGTAGGCTTTGCTATGAAATTCCCTGATATGACTGAGGTGCGCTCATAACCTTTAGAACATTAGGTCTGTGTGAATCCCATGTGAAGCTAAAGCCCTTATAAAGGATGTTGAACACAGCAACACACTTTGGATTGGACAGTTGGGACCACCATCGGCTGTGCCAACATAAAATCCACACCTATTCTCCAGTTATTGGTTCTATTGGCTGTTTTTTTTTTGTCTCACGGTTGTGTAAAAAGACAAAAGACAAACATTTATTATTATTATTATTATTATTATATGGAACGATATAACTGTCAGGGTCTGTTTCTCTCCTTTCCTCTTCTTGATAAGTTCATCTGGATGTCAAAACAAACCCTCCATGCCAAAGCAATGGGTTTTTGGAGGCAGTTCACTGGCAGTTCAACATGAAATCAACACGGACAGAGCAGGTGTATTAATTAAGAGCGGTGATGACAGCACTTCCATTTGTCTACTTCGCAGTCATTGCACTAGTTCCCCTTCCAGGTTACAGGAAAACAACTTTGACAGACAAGTTGGACTGGTGACCTTCAAGTGTTCTGCTGTTTCTAAAGGCCATAACGTGAAAACATCAAGCTGTCCATCTGCTGTGTTGATAACTCTATAAAAGTTAATCATGATAAAATAACATGGAAAAACATGTGAATTGGTTTTGAATCATTTGTGAAGTACTTTTATACTTCCCAAGTCTAAAAATAATGGTCATAAGACACTGACTTCCCTGTCTTTGCCTGTGCTAAATGGCAGCTATTTTTACATTACCATATAATGCAGTATTTCCCCATTACCACCCAGATATCACCATGGCTAGCTTAAACCTCCTAGATATGACCATGGCTAACTTTAACCTAATGCATATCACCATGGCTACCTTAAGCCTCCTGCATGTGACCATGGCTAGCTTTAACCTCCTAGATATGACCATGGCTAACTTTAACATAATTCATATGACCATAGATGGCTTTAAAATATTTGATATGACCATAGATATCCTGTCCTAGTTTTCCTCCCATTTGCTTGTGAGTGGTAATATTTTGAAATATTATTATTATTTATTATAAATAATACTTTTAGGTAATATTTATGAACTGGCTTTTTTTGCTGTGAGAGTGCCAAATAATGATATACTATTACAAAATTCCAAATATGATGGTGATTTCTGCGCTGTTTTAGACCAATTCATAGCCCACTCAATTTTACACCCTAATAACAATCCTTTACAATCCTCTCCTGTGTGGAACTTCAGGAAGAAAATAGGTTTGGGGATACTGTATTTTAATGATTTCCATCCAAACTTATCTTAACTGCAGTGAGGGAGGATGCTGTGATTTGTGATTTCTCTGCTTCATGCGACGACCAACCCTTGTGTCTCTCCACAGTGTTGATGCACCTCCAAATTACATGCAAGCAATAGTGCAGGAGGAAGATTAAGTCAGCTACGTTCTTAGTTTATGCATTGACAGATGTCCTAGCAAATAGGAGTGTCCCCTACAGAGTGATGAGACTAGTGAGCTTAACAGCCTTATCCTCTATTTTTCCCTGGCAAAGCTAAGAGTTGTTACAGATATCCTCAGCTCCTGAGTAACAGCAAAAGAGAAGGACACTCATAATAATATTAATAAAACAAAATAGAGATCCATTATAATGCTCTAACTACCACCACATGCAACTTATCAACACGGACATCAAAATTATTTGCACAACAGTTGCAAGTATATCATTAATATTGATCATGTGCTTCATAGAATCATAGCTTTAATAATAGCTAGACATTCATCAGGTAACGTTCAGGACTCTATTGTCCACCCTGCAACAGACAGCGGTAGAGTAAGGTGAGTTAAATTAATAGCTTGATTGACGCAGGTAAAGTCTCTCTCTTATGCATGTGCACATTATGCAATGTGCTGAAAATAACGATGCAACTTCTTCACATCAGGTCTTGCAATGCGATGGTGTGGTCCTGTGTATGACTGACGGATCGCTATTTCGATTCTGCATTAAGCAGATAAGACAGCGCCAACCAAAACGATCTCAGAAGTCAAGCTACACTACCATGATGGTATGGCATGCACACACATTCTGTTGTGTACAAACAGGTACAAAAATGCCTGAAACAGGCCATTTGTGGGCATGAAATAAGACTCTTAATTTTTTTAAACTGTGCATGTTAGGAGAATGTAAAAAACAATGTCATAATCATCCATCATAATGGTGATGGAAATGAGGTTCTGTAAAGTATAAGGTCGCTTTCACACCTATTGGACCGTTTGCCTAGAGTGTATCAGAGTGAAATTGATACATTGGGTTTGTTTTCTGTTTGGTCTGATTAGGTTTCACATTGCTTAAGTTTAAGTGGAAAAACATATACACAGTCACTTGCGGAATAAAGCTGGGCTAGAAACGTAATCGCAAAAGCCGTTCATTCATTGGCCATATTTTTGAAAGAAGACATGATAGACATGAGAGTTTGGGAGAGAAAGAAGTGTCTGAAAGAAAACTAAGAAATAAAGGCATAATTCCCTTGCTTTATAATTTTCTGTAGTCAAGCAATAAAAACTATGTGTAAAATCATTAAATTCATACTAGTCCTCATCAAATCAATACTTTTTTTTACCTTAGGGGAATAAAACATATTTTGGCCTATTGTTTTGCTCAACAAAACAACCACTGGTGAAAGTAACCAAACATAACTTTTCGGGGATAGGAACAGGCCGAGACTGGGCTTGGAAACAGTGTGTGTGAGCGCTCTGATCATCTCCCCAATATGAATATTATAAGATTACCATGTTATAACCTACATGCGTGACATGAATATTTCAACACCTGTGGGCAAGGTGGTTATTCATCACAGGGCAGAAACACTGGGACTGTTAACCAAAAGTTGAGTTAATGAAGATGAATACATTAAAACTATAGCCTGCTCTGATATCGAATGGATAAGCAGGCTGATTATCAGAATAGTGTGGACTGAAATTATCTGTTACTTGCTGTATAATTTGAAAATGGACAAAAACAGCCTGTAAACTCTGAATGAAAGCTTTACTGAACTGAAGTTTTTTGCCAATCAAACAGAAAACCGTTGTGCTCAGACATTATACATGTATTTAACATGTTATTGCTATTAAAGTAATATACATTTGATTTAAACTGAATCCTACTGTGGTATGGAAAAATATAAATATGTATTATATATAGAAATATTAAAAACCTGCATAAGCATGTTTTGATTTGTGACATCTCAAAACACTAGGATCTATGTCGGATCACATTCTCACCACAAACGAACCGCTCCAGAGTTTGTTTGCAACCGGACCGAGACCACCTCCTCAACAGGGTCTCGGTGTGGTTGTTTTGTTCTGCACCCAAGTGCAACTGCTGTGTTCACACATGCCTAAACGACCTGCAATAATTGGGTAAATGCACCAGGGATCGATTCAACCGGACTAAATGCTGAAGTTGAGAAAACGCCCTTAAACAGTTTACAGATACAGGAAGCATGTGGGCTGAAGGAGGGGGCAATACCTCCAACTCCCACACTGCTGCTGTGAAACTAACAGAAACAGATCTGAAGCCACCCTAAATGTGCTTTAGTCCTCTAGTTATTGGTGTGTTTCAGCAGTTACAGAAGTAAATCTGTGGTTGACTGCAGGGGCCAATGCACTTCAATTCTCAAGACCTGAAATGACTTCTGATCGAGATGAAACTACAGAAACCTTCTGACTTCCGGTACTGGAGTTTGACATCAGTTATCAATACAAACAGCGCTGTCTCTGAAATTCCAGTGACTTCATAAAAATACCAACTTTCAGATCAACAGATTAAGTGCTATCACCTCCCAAAACAGGAACAGGGCTCAACTCTGTCATTCATGACATAACTTCAAAAAAATGTCTAAATAAGTACTGGGCCCTCAGTTGGTATAAGCCCTAAAGCCACATGTTTGTGGTGCAGCTGTGTTATGTTGACTGTTGCCAGAGGTCCACATTAGCGAGGCAAGTATCGGCTAACAATCGCCAGGATTAATTGTGTTTGAAAGTGAGAGGGGAGCCCACATGCCGTCTGACACAAAAGAAGCTAAACAGTCTGGTCTGCAGGTTAACCCCCTATTAGAAGGGGCCCTCATCTCTGTAACAGAAGTCCTAAAATATACAAAAGTGGCTCACAATTTTGTTCTTAAATATCTCTTGTGTTTTCAGTTCAAACTTTAATTGATTATTTTCTTTAAAAAAAGATGTTTAACACAGAAATAAATCTAGCTTTAATATAAATTGTCCCCACGCACAATAAAACGCAACTTGAAATATTTCACTTGCACACACACTATGCAACATCATGGTAAAAACACATTTTGACACTACTTTATGACTATGCAGGAAACAAAGGGGAAAACGACAGAACAGCAGCTCTTACACAGTAAGGTTTGTGTAACGTGTATTTGACCCCAACGAAGGAATCATTTGACAAGAACTCCTCTTTGCCCTTGCAAGGTGACAAGACACCATTTTAGTGGCAAATTCCATGGTCGCATACTAACCTATATGAGACCCCTTCACCATTGAATTTATGATACTGTATAAGCCAAGCTTTGGTTAACATTTCATATCTGGAAAAAATAAGTGTATGTTCCGTAAAAGAAATGTAATGACAATTGATTTTAATTGAGTGAGCTCTCATATCAATCGTAATGTTCAGTCCTAAAATGTCTACACACTATATACACTTACTTTCATTTACTCTGCTTTAAATGAAATGCTAAACCTGTTATAAAAGTGCTGTAAAATTGGTAACAGAGATTAAGTGCTATAAAACAGTTTCCTTTGTCACTCATGTGGCTACACACCATTATCTTGTTCAAACAGACATTCATTCATTGAATTCCGTTATACATGTAATCTGTTAAAATTATTATATTAAGCATGGTGTATGATCTTAACAAATTAATGTTTTGGCACATTCGCATGTTGTACCATATATTCTACATTGGGAAAATTAAATGTGCAATAAAAGTGTGATTTTAGACACAAGTACTCTCTGGAGCCTGCTTGGTGTTTGTCCTATGTTATAGAAGTGAATAGGTCCATTTTAAGCTGTATTCAGAAAATTGGGTGCACTGAAAAAAAAATGAAAGATACTCTCACATTGAGCAAGATGGCTGACAATAACTGAAGAGTTGTCAACAAAACCAGCCGTAAATTACAATATAATTCCTTACCTGGTCAGTTAAAACACTCTTCTGTCTTCTGTTTTTGTTGAATCAGTTGCTCAAGTTCATTAAAAAAAACCGTTTTTGATGGGTCTTCAGAGGGAAATATCAGCCTTTATGTATTGAAGCATAACAGTAGTGAAGGTGGAAACTGGAGTCGGCCAATGTGTGTTTTGACACGGTACTTTCCGCTTTTGCATTGTGCATCTGTGCAGCCCGCACACAAGAAAAGGGAGGAGTTTATTTATAGGGCTTGAGGGTTTTTCTCTTCCTTTTTCTCTCACACCCAAGAAAAATACTGACAAGTTCAGCCATTCGGTGAGAGAGAATCTGACAAGCCAGTCCAGCACTCAACTTCACACATGTTTTATCCAAATATATTCATGACATTATCCCTATGAGACAGGTGATTCCCATAAGAATACCAGTACATAATACATAATACTCTGCCATTGTTGTTAAACATTCACTATTAAGCCTTAACAAGTCATTACCAACATCAGACATGGTTACGGCTTCGGTTGCTAGGGCAGAGGTTCTGATCTAGGCTTCCAGACCTAGGCTTGCACCCACAGAACTGCAAAATGTGTTTTTTCTGAATTAGATATTTTTACACTCAGGCTCCACCATGGTACATCTTTATATCTATGGCGGTTCTGTTTTAAGGAAGGGCAGTTTTGGTGCGGCTGGTCTTTACTTCGCAACGCATGGATAGACTTATCTTTAAAGAATATTTATATTTTTTTATGAGATTCATAATCGTCTGAGGCACAGTTATCAATGTAGACAGCGGTCATAAGAATCAGAGATTGATGAGAAATACCAGAAATGTTCAAATGTATTGATCATTTATTGATAACTAAATTTAAATGTTTTTAATTGTAATGTGTCATAATAGAACTTTTATGATATATCATTGCATTACACAGGCCAAGAATAATTCACCACTGTGGTGAGTTCATTTCATAGTTAAACAGAATTCAGAATTTTTCAGCCAGCATCTTTATCTCAAAGAGACTACAATGTTTTGAAATAGATAAGTAACTTGTTAGCCATAACTACCTGTTATCTTCTATATACACAACAAACTGAAGATAACTTTCTATGTACAGAATTGGCAGCTCTTGTCAATTTGTTGACTTTTTCAATGCATCATGAGTTTGATAATTTTTCAAACTTGATTTTAATCAATGATTTAATTTTGTGCATTTGTGAGCCTGGAAATATTGACAAAAGTGTTTTTTCAAATTTAATATAGCATTTTAATATTTGAAAAAAAAATCAACTGGATACCCTTCTCTTCAATGGTGATTGGTCGTCGACAGATAGAGAAGAAGGAGGAGCAAGTAGAATTTTTGTATCACTTGTAGCCCCGCCCAATTCGACTGAGGTGACAAAACACAGGAATGGTGAAACACAGACAAAGGAACTGTAGAGGAAAAAGATGAATAAGATTAAACACGACTCAGAGAGATGTGTCCATGTCGATAACAAACACTGCGCAGGGCCTCTGGCCATCTTGTGGTAAAATGAGGAAGTGTGATTACAGGAACTATGATCAGGAGTGAAAGTATGATCATTTTGGTGGTAAGTCAGTTTTCTTGACATCCAAATAAAATGATAACCCATGCCTTGACGTTTGCTCTTGCACATATGACAGATGTAGCTTTTGAATTTGTAGAGTTACTGAGCAAAGGGCAAGGAGTTACTTTACAACCAGTTCTGTGAATTCCTAAGTCACCATTCTCAGCTCCATTTTATGAGTGTTTGTTTGGGTAAAATCATGAGGCGAGCTTGACGGAGCGCCTCTAACCGTTGTACCTGGATGATAAACAGGGAGACTACACCGGCTCCAGTGCTCAGAAAGTTCCTTGCAAACCAGTTCCTCAGCTTTCTATGGCAGCCCTGAGACAAAGGGGTCAGAGGAGTGTCAGAAAGTGAGCACTTCCTGTTATTGTGAGTAAGTAAAACTTTATTTATAAAGTGCCTTTCGAAACAAGTATTATAAGGTGCTGTACAATGGAAACAATAAAGAAAAAAGTACAAAATAGAAAGTTTGAAACAGAAAAACAGAAAATAACAATATAAAAATATTAACACTGCACAATAGGTGTTATGACAGAAGTGAGTTTTTAACAGCTTCTTAAAATGAAATACTTACAGCTGGTTGTATCTCAAAATGGACGTAAGTTGGACCTATGTTAGCACTGGTGGACATACGGCCAAGCGTAATTTTTATATTTTTTTCAAATTTATACGGTATTTTGTGGGTCGTATGTGTGGATGGTCGTAAGTCGCATAGGTCTTAAGTTGGGTAGAGGGTGTATAGTAACTCAAAACATTTCTACGTCCTGTGATGTCAAAAAAAAGTAACTTGTGACCTGCTGCAACAACGCAATCAATGTTAACATAACGTATGGACATACAGATGAGATAAAATAGAAATTAAATGCAAAATTACGAGGATTTTTTTCGGCCTACACAGGAAACAGGAAAGCGCAAAAACCAAAAGCTTTCACGATGGTGTCAGGGGTTAATGAGAATGAGAAGGATGAGATATGAGCAAGAATAAGAGTGCTTTTGGGGCGATACCTCTTGCCAGTTCTCTTGAGGAAAGCTGATACAGGGGTCTGTAGTGCAGCAGGATATGGGAACGTCACCTTCCCAGTCAGATACGCCATGTACTCCACAGCATTTAAACTGAAAAAAAAAACAAACAAAAATGATACAGGAAAAAAACAGAAGGTACTTAGAGGCATTCATGTTTAGTACTAAATTATTACCATATGTAGCAACTTACTCATAAATATGCCTGTCCTCAAATTGTCTTGTTCAATAGCATATCTACCTGAAACAGTTTTCCTATTTTTTTATATATATATAGACAGAACATTGACCATATACTGAAAACCCACAATGCTCTGGACAGCGTCAAAGTCGTCTTTGAGCGTTTCGTTGCCAGTTGCTGATGACTGTTTGTAGGTCTCCAGGCTCCTCTGGAGGTCCTTTTCAAAGAATGTTTCGATCTGCAAATCATACAGAGTAAAAACCTCACTGTCAGTGGGAGTACTCTCTAATTGCAATGGAATTACAGACAACTCGACGGATGAAGCATTTTTGTATTATTTTCAAACTGCTCAGCTAAATTTTCTGACTTGCTTTCTACAGATATAGCAATGCGATATCATAGTCATGTGGAATCATTACAATCAGTGGTGTCTGCTAGCTGGAAACAGGAAATTAATGCAAAGCAGCGACTGATTTAAGAAGTACTTTGTGTTTTCATTTGGTGTGTCACACAGAGTGGAAGGTTTCACTCATGTAGGGTGTCCTTCTGTGATGTTGTTTTGGTTTTTTTCCCCCCACGTATTGAGCGGTGTGCCGTTTTACCTGAGTGTTGGCATATGATCCTGTCTTACCTCCCTGTCCATCACCAGCAGGATGCAGGCCATCGCTAACTCCACCAGCATCAATATAAACAGCAGGATGAAAAACTGCAATGATGAAGCCAGAGAGAAGCAGTGCTGAGTTTGTCAAACTTTAGCAGCAACAAAAATACAGACAATGAAAATAAAACCTATGCCGCACACAGCTGTTGGTTGAAATCATACTGAACAATCCAGGTCTACCACCAACACAACCGGTCTCCCCACTAAACCCAGCGAAACCCCCTCGCTGCCCCTACTGTTGACCCTACACTGCCCCAAAAATGCTAGAAGTTTTTACAAGGCGGAGGGTGAAACACTCCTTGGGCTTACGAGTGCGATTGGAAATTTCACATTGGGAGGGAAAAAATAGAACAATTTTGGGGAAATTCTGTTTTAGCAGAGACCAAAAAAAGCATAGAGGAAAACAACATCCTGTCTGCTACTTCCATATTTCACTATATCTGACAGCTGAGAATACCAGCATAGCAATAACCCACTGTGTTTGTGAACTGAAACATCATTTTAGCACCCCCTGAACAGGCCAAAAGTGTTTGTGTAAGCAGGAATAAGTTGCTGAGAAATGGGCAAGCTGCTGTTTCCCCTGTAGACGGAGAGAGATGGTTCCTCAGCCTCACGCATTATGTTCCATTCGGGTATGAGATTGGTGTGTTGAGGACCCAGCCATACTGGTTGCCCGTTTTTGAGTATCCCATGATCAGCAGGCTCTGTAGCAGACTCACAGAGATCAGCATGCAGCGGTTCTCCCTCAGAGCTCCCAGGAAGCCCAGGTAGCACACACAGGTGACGATGGTGCCCGTGACGACCAGGGTGTTGGCCGGGAATATGGGCCAAAAGCTGGTGATCAGCGAGCCGAACCGGGAGTTCATCATTAGGAAGATCCCGAACGCCAAGACAAACGCGCCGCACAGCTGAGCCAAACACAGAAACCCAAAACATCATCAAGCATCCATGTCTCTGTCCCAGTCAAGGGCTTATACCATTAATTCAGTACAAAACACTTTCAGACAACAGAATGGTTTGGAAAGATTTATGGAGGTTGGTTATTTACTGTTTTTGGGCTTGGAGTCCTAAGGGGGGAGGAGTATAGCTGTTCTCGAGGAGAAGAGCACCCCCCTGAGGAGACAGAAATCACAAGAGGAAGGTGGAGATGGGGGAGGGGGTGGGATGCCAGAGATGCAAAGCATGATGGGAGATGAAGTAAATAGCGCTTTTATAATTGTGAGGAGACTGGGAATTGGAAGGGGGTTGTCTGAAAATGATTCTCTTGAACTTTATTTTACAAAAACTCAATTTCATCTCAAACATATAACATATTAAAAGTGATATTTACAAAGTCTTTAATCTCATTTAAATGAAATTAAATTTTAAGTTTTATTTCTTTACATTTCTGTTAACACTAAGCAGTGCCTCCACTGCCTGCTCTTCTGCCCAACAGGAAAAACAAACGATTCCTGTCCACATTGGTCTTCTACATTTCCAGGTGTACATGGCCCTTAGGTCTCTGTGCAGTACTAACGGAGAAGATGTTTGTGTGGAAATGTCCACAAGAAAGAGAAGAATTATGAATTTGGGAAAAAGAGACATCCTACCCAGCAGATGAAATTCAGGAAAATCATTGTGTTCTTCAGGCAGGTCACACAGCTTCGGCTTAACATCCTTCCGTAATGTTTTAACCGCAGAAAAACTAACTGTAAATAAACAGCAGTTTGTAAATGCAATGTTCATTTCATACACTACCTTACATGAATACACACAAACTTTAAAAACAATATATTTTTATTAAATCAGACTCAAGTCACATTTTCCAACACCACAATCACAGAATCATTTAGTGCTTTACCTTACTCTGGCCAAGACATAACTAATGAAGGTTTACAAAAACAATTTATTCGACTGCAAGTCCCTTTTTTGTCTTGTCTTTGTGCACCAAGGTTGGGAAGCAGCAGTGGTATCTTGTCTGTTTATATTTTCAGTGTTGTTCCTTTCACTTGGCATTTTGCAGGCCACTATCTAAAGCAGATGAGTTTGTTTTCTGTAAATATCTTTAGATGAAAGTATTTTCAACAAAAAAAAAACTGTATTTTAAAATGACCCACACAATGCTAGCACAACGGCTTGCAGTTTCATGTGCATTTTCACCTGACTGGAGGATGTCAGCACTGTCTTTTTACTTATTCTCTAATCATGCATTTACCTTCTACAGTAAAGCAGTGTGGACCTCCAGATGAACCTCACCATCTGAGTCTGTAATGGTTGCAGAACAGGAAATTTGCATGAGTAATCTCATCGTTAAACATGGTGTATTCTGGTCAGTCCTACTAATCCAAGGGCGGGCAACCCTGGTCCTTGAGTGCCAGAGCCATTTTGGGATTTTGTTCTGCCCGAGTTCTCCAGTACAGTTTGAGTAATTATGAAGTGCCTAATCCTGAATGGTGAAGCTCCTCTTCCAGCTCCAGCACATGGTCAACTTTTAATTAACAGGGGTTAATTAACCCCTGTCTGATTACACTGTCAGGGGTTTGGCTGGAGTGAAAACCAGAAATGTCTCTGGCACTCAAGGACCAGGGTTGCCCACCCCTGTAATCGGTATTTGTTTATCAGTAAACTGAACTCAGCTGAATTTGTGCTTTGCTGTGAGGAACTGAGCATGACATGTGGTCTGGACTAATGCAGTTATTCCCACATCGCTGTGAGTGATGCTTGCTTCGAGCAGTGTTTGGTCATTCATGTTTGGTAATGTTAGGTACATGGTTACTATTAAATTGTCATTGTCATTTGTATTTGAACTCACTATTTTCCATTGAAATGCTCTCTAATTTCCACTAATTGAATCTATACTACCCTGGATTTTAGAGGTATTAGTTTGTTATTAAAACAATAAATAGTCATAGTTTTAGTAGGTATTACTTGAGGTAGCTATAATGGATGTCACAACCAACTGACATACCAACTCAATTTTAATTATTAAAGCAACAATTTCACTAATTGAACTTTGCACAGCGTGTCCTGGTTTGTATGCTGAAATGCCTGTGTGTAGTATATTATGAATTGACTGAAGTGTAAATATGACTGGTCTGTGTTGATCTGAGGTGTAATAAATTAGTAAAACTATTGATAAGAAATAATTAACATATTTAATCATTTCATATGAGACTTAAATTTTGGTATTTTTCCTAAAAATGATTTAAAATAAATAAAATACAAAAATAATGTATGTGTTAAGATTTTTAATTCTGTGTACTTCCATACTGCCGATTTCCGATTTTTCAGAGTGCCATTTTAAAATAAATCATAAGGTTAAATTGTAAAGTGCCTAAACAGAGTGTAGTCATCACGTATAGTGATAAGACTCACCTGTAATCGAGGTATGTTTTTACCTGTATGCCTCTTGCAAAGTAAGTCCAAAGTCAGTGCAGAACAGGGCAGTCCACCATTCAGTTACAATGACAGTGACGAGTTCTCCGTTGCAGTTGTTATGTACCTGTTTCACTGTGTGATTCTCTTGTGTTGTTATCCTAAATATGGGGGCGGAACCCATAATGAAATAAGGCAAATTATGAATATTCTTTCAACTTTCCCCCCAATGTTTCCCTTACCAACAAGTCACTGGTGATCACAGAACACGTACTGGGGATTGTTATCAGCTAAATATATATGGGCATCTAAGATATAATATATTAATATAATGTAATTCAGCTCGATATTCTTTAAACACAAACAAATGTTATGAATGAAATTATGATGAATGAATGTAACACATCGAAAGCAAACAGATTTCTCTTCCAGTCCCACAAATGCACAGTCCCCTCAAAGCTTCACAAACACCATATGCATGTGCACTGTGGTGAGAGAAATCTCATCATGACTACGATTGCTTTTTACCCTTAAAGAATGGCCAAGAAACAAAAAGCACCAATGTGGAAGAAAGCCAGCTATCAGGGTGAACTGAAAAG
Organism: Albula glossodonta; assembly: GCA_019788955.1. NCBI lineage: Eukaryota > Metazoa > Chordata > Actinopteri > Albuliformes > Albulidae > Albula > Albula glossodonta. The sequence continues at coordinate 2,561,470 of JAFBMS010000056.1, read as the reverse complement.
GGACAGGAGTACCTTGTTTGATGTGTCAACAAACACATGTCTGCAGACTGAATAGAGGTGCCGATTCCATGTATAATGACAATGGAGGGCCATTAAGAAGAGACTATTAACAGGGTGTGTGTTCCATTCGACAGTGGTAGGAGTTAGTTTGTCTATCGGCCCTATACTCTTGTTTTCTGATACTGAGTCCCCACTAGTACCTTGACTGAACTAGAGCCTGCTATGTTGTTGTTGCTATGACTATTGTTTTAACTTCATTATATATTAAACAAAAATTTACACCACTCCATAATTAAAATTTAATTTCATTTTTTTTAATTCTTAATATATGAATACACAGACACATTTTATTCACTTATACATTATATATGTAGATATACATTTTTTTTTCACAGTCAATAAAGCATACATGTTTTCCCCCAAAAAAATACAAATGCAAACTTAAAACTACCACAAAAACTATGTACATATTTGGCTCAACAGCATTTAGACTCCATTGCATATGGTAGATTTTTCCTAAACCAAATATTCCACAAAATGCATTATAAATCTATGTCAAACGTAATAGAATGTGGAAGATCTCTGAATATTAAGGCATTTGATTTATTTCTACTGATTGTCACGTGTAAACATCAACTTGACAAAAGAGCTGTGCTTTTTTATTTTCTCAGGTTTGGGGACTCAGTTCCACTAATTGTCGATTGAGTTGCCGCCATTTCATAGATTAGCCAGAGGAAAGAAAATGGCCGCTCTTATTTGACATCACTGTGCTGGCAGAGTCAGTCCAGCTTCTTCATTGGTGTTTCTGGGTGTGACATCACCAGGCCCTCAGCAGCAGCCTGATTTCTTCTTGGGCGGCATCTTGTGCAACATGAAGTTCCCTTCCTGCTTCTCATCCACTTGTTGCTTCAGCATCCTGTTGACACACAGTCACTTAGGGCAAACCTGCACTCTCACCTGCGTTTACCTGTGAGGAACCTCAGAAACAAAACCCTTCATGTGCCCAACGCAATGGTGCCGGTCGTGCCATTGCCAAAGTTAGACAATCTTTCAAGCACTTTTGGATTTTAAGGTTTGAACGATTTGAAGGAAATTTGAATGTAAAAGTTAGACTGTGTCTCTTACCGGGCCAAAATATTCATGGACAGTGACACGTTGTCACCAGTGGCAGCACTGCACTCCATGAAACGAATGCTGTACTCCTGAGGACAAACAAAGAACAGATAGTGAAAAAATATGGAGGAGACAGCTCTGTTCTTCAAAGAAATTTGTGGCAAGAAAAACTAAAGTGCTACAAGTACTCATCTTTTTACATATTCAGTCAAAATTCAAATTTTAACATGAATTAAACTCCCAGTTAGTTTTTTTTACTAAAAATCAACACACTCAGCTATAATGAAAAGACCAACAATGAACTCAAATTTACTTATGAATAAAAATGAAATGCCGACTTAAGATTTCTAAGCAAAATGAATTATTTATTGATAAGAAAAATTATTGATGATCTCACATACTCTTGCTAGTGTCTCTCCATCCTGGTAGGAAACTTCCCGTTTGGAGCTGTCATTCTTGTTGCCCAGTAAAAGAATGATGACATCATCAGAAGCCCCTTCCTGTGAAAAAATAAAGTCACTGAAAAACTAGAACAGAGAGTGCTTAGGGACATTGTGTCCTGAAAATTTCAGACTGTTGCACAAACAAGCTGCACGTGTTTAAATGTGGAAATGTAACCATGTAATCAAAGACAGGGCTTCTGAATACCTGAAAAATTTGTTATGAAAAGTATTGATCCTATTTTTTTTTAATGACTGGTTCAAAGGTAAACACAAGGCCACAGAAGGAACATTTGTGTTTTGAATCACTGCATTTGCATCATAGTCTAAGAGACTGAAAAGATCATCTTAAAATCTGTTACAGTATGAACAGATGGCTGGTATATGTTGGCCAGAGTGGAGGTCATTTGCACAGCTTTTTTTTTTCTAGGTTTTAGTTACGAACCTGATACAAAAGGTTTGAATATGTTTCAGTGTGTTCAGTGAGGTTACTGGTAAACTACCTGGGCAAGGAACGAGCCAGGAAAATAAGAGCTTAGTTGGAGTGGACCTTGAAGTTATAAGCTGTCATTGAAGAAGTCTGAGTTTACTATACTGGATGAATGAAGGCCAGAATTACAGACCTGAAGCTGAAGCTCACCTGAATGCTGGAGAGCCAATAGCGGACATCCAGGAAGCTGCTAGAGGAAGTGATGTCATACATCAGCAGCAGCCCCTGGGCTTTGCGCAGGATCTGCTTGGTTATGCTGTGATATCTGAGGAAGACGAACAGGAAGTACACTGACAATACAACTACGCTGTGCTCACTATATCCAGGTTCTTTGAAAACTTTTGCCAAGTTGCCAAGAGTAATATTTTGTTTGACAGTATGGATATAGCAAACAGTCATATGTAAAGTACTGTAAAGTATTCATGCTAACTATACTTATAGGAGAGGCCAAACCCGTGATGACAATCTTGCTTCTATTCACACTGCAGGTGCACCAGTAATTGCGCAAAGCGTATGTCACTGGAGGATGACGCAGACAGTGTACCCTCAGCTTGTGCCGCCACAGACGCCCAGCATGACTAGGGTGGGTGCTATTGCGATAAGACCAACGAACTTGGCCGGCTTACCCCCATCATCCCCAGCGAGGCTGGGCCAATTGTCAGCCATAGCCGACAATGACGAGGCCGGGATTCGAGCCCCCGATTCACAGGCAAGTGTCTTACCCTGTGAGCCACCCAGCGGCCCCCAAGAGTGTCTCACCTCTCCTGGCCAGCAGTGTCCCACAGCTGCAGAATCACCCGAGTGCCATCTATATGCAGAGTCTGGATACAGCTGTCCAGACCTGCCCCACAGTCACACACAAACAACACACAAAAACATGATCCAGCCTGGAGGTGTCTGCTACATGAAGTTTTAACAGCAGTTTTTTTTTTTCAATTTTCTCACTAACGAGAAATGACAGCTTAATGGGAAATATCAGTGGGGCTTATATATGTACTTAACACAATCTGAAAGGATTGTTTTTCTGAAGAAACCCGAGAACAATAAGGTTTTTGCCCTCAAGTGCCCCAACATTCTCCAAACATAGAAACAACATTGGTGAGTTCCACAGTCTCTTGAGGACCTCCTCTTTTCACTCTGTTCTGTGCAAGGAGGCTATGTAATGATACCATAAACTTGACAATAAAGTTGAAGATATATAATCTCACACTGTCATGTGGTTGGAAACAGTTTGAGCTTGTCAGAGCAAATGCTTGAGAGAACTCGACACATGGCTTACTATTGGACAAAATGTGGTCTATGCTACAAAGCTAATATATTAATTATGGTTTTATTATATCAGCGGTGGCTCTCACCGATGGTGGCACAGTGGTCGGTGCAGAACTCCCCAGACTGGAACCGTCTCATGAATGAGGTTTTGCCCACCGCACTGTTCCCCACCAGAACCACGTTGTAGAGAACGTCCGGCGCAGACGGGGAGCGGCTCAATGTGCCTGAAAGAAACACGGACACCAGAACACTTCCCTTTAGCTATCCTGTGCCATCATCACTGAGAGAAATACAGACCGCACATCAGTCCCTGTGCACCGCTAGCTGCTGTACAAATGCTCAGAACACACAGCTAAAAACAAAGTAACAATTCTGCTGCCTTTGTCTGGTCAATCAGTACAAACAGCAACATGTTCTGGAATCTATAGATCAAAGTCAGTGGAATGCATGAATACCACAGTATTCCATCATAGCCTTGTTATGTGAGTCTAGCAACTATAGTTCTTTTCCTCTCAAATCTTAAGTTTCCTTCATATATTGAGTCTCTCCTATAGAATGAGTATTTATGCTCCAGCTGTTCTCCCCATCTCCCTCGTCGCCCTGCATCCTTACTCTGTGAGCCTCTGTCCCCTCTCTGCATGGCTCTTTGCTTATCCCACATCGCTTCCCCTTGGTGCCACTGGGGGGTGCTCTGGCTTGTGTTGACCAGATCTGGCAGTGGATCCTCCTCTATGGAAATCAGCCGCCCCTTCGAGGCATCACCTTTGACCCCTGTGAATCTGGGACAGAGGTCAAAGGTCAAGATCAGCACTGCCCACTAATGAGTGTTCAGAAAAGGGACACATGGCAGGAAAGGTATGCTTCACCTTCAGTGTAGCACACACTACCATCACTACTACTGATTGGAGACACTTACCAAAAACAATAGTGGTGCCTCCACTATTTAATTCAGCATCTTCTCAGTTTTTTAAAGATCAACATTAAACCATTAAATAACGGTGAACCAGCATACAATGCAAGCCACATGAATACATTTCCATGCATTTTAATGAACATTGTCACATAATTGACTCACTCTTAATGAATGAATGAATTGAATATCACACACATTCACATGCACACAAACAGATAGCTTACCCTGTGAAGCTATCCTGTTGGATGTAATCCCCTAGCACTGAGCCAGATCTCTCAAATACCACGTCACCATGAGAAACGGCTTCATGAGCTTCTGTCTTTTGACTCTCGGCTGCAAAGTCCAAGTTTAACACCTAGAAACAAAAGCAGAAAAGTCTTGTACTGCAAATATGCATACTGTTGCTTAATTAAGCGTTGATAACACTCTTGGGGTGTATTTGTGAGTGTACCCTTATCCAATATGGAGGTAAACTCCCTCACTGTATCTGTAACTCTCTCACCCTTGTTGTCAGAGAGTATTCCCAAAATATCGGGAAAGAGAGGGCTGCCATTTGATTGTGATAATGAAAACTGAATTCCTCTGACATTCCTTATATTTCTTTCGATGAAGATTCTATTGTTTCATAAAAGTTCTGTTAAAGTCAAAGAAAATTGTTCCAGGCATTCTGCCCACAGTACATACTTAAAATGTCCCTTGATGGTTATGATTTAGTTATAAAATGCCATGGAGGATATGTCATATAAATTTAAAGAAAGTCCTGAATGAAAGCATTGAAATGCCTACTTGTTTAACATTTCTAACATTCATGTTAAAATTAATGGCATTAAAATCAATATAAAGTTACCATTAGATTACCATCCTCGACTGAAGTTCTTTCCTACCAGAGAACAAAACCGAACAGTGTCCCAAAAACATTCCTGAAAATTTCCTTCAGACTTCAGTATAATTTTCAGGGAATGTCCAGGAAACTGACAAATGTAAATCCTGGAAACAATTATCCCAACTACCCTAATGTTCTATGAATGTAATTCTGGTTCATGCCAGAATCTGGACCTCCCTACCTGTACATTACATTACAGTTATCTAGCTGAAAATTTGTATCCAGTTATTTAACGACTGACACTGAGACTAACTGCAGAACAATCCTCCCTGGGAGTAAAATAAGAAGGGCGTGGGGGTCTTGTACTAGGGCCCAGCAGCTGCACTGGCATTACTGCAGGTGGATGAGGGCTTAAACCAACAACCTCCCAAGGTCCCCCTCAAGTGCCACAGCCACTAAGCCATAGTCCCACTGGCCAGACACTGAGTACACATTGTTGTTATATGCACTGATTTGCCCAGTAACAGCCAGAAGCTAGGCCCACCCTTGAGGTGGGTCCTGCACAGAGTTTCCTGCAGGTAGTCAGGCAGGTTTTCCTGCCTCACTGGGACGTCTTGGGCCCACGTCCTTTGCTGCTTTCTGACAGTAGTGAAAAGAGGCATTCAAATAGATGTGAATTGAACTGAACTGAAACAACAACCTACAGAAAATGCACTGGTGATTACCTGTGGACCTGAAATCTCCCCAGACTTCTCAATCCTCTCTGAAGCACTGAGCAAGAAAAAAGAAAAACAACTTATGCACAGTGTTCACTGATATAAAATTTAGAGACTGCATGACACATATTACACACTTATGGCCGGTGAATAAAACCTAAATATCCTTGTGATTTAATGCTTCACAAATTAAGTGAATGAAGTTATAGCACACAGTACACTGAGTTCACGGGGGGTTGCCAGCTCTGGTCCTAGAAAGGTACAGGGAACAGTTTTTTGCTGTGACTCTCACTCAGCACATAATTGATCAATTAGCACAGTTGATTACAATGTTACCTCAGGTAACTGGACCAGAACTGGCCACCCCTGGGTGGTATATGCTACTACAGGCTAACCTGGGTGGGCCCTGTATCTGTGGGAGGCTCTGCCTGTGGGTGACAGAGCTGCGCATGGCCTGCACGTGACTTAGGGTCTCCTGCAGCTGCCCCCGGATCCTCTCCAGCTGCCCCTCCAGCTCCTGGTTGGTCCTGCTCAGCTCCTGGTTCTTCTCACTGGTCTGCAGCTTCTGCCTCCGGAGCTCCTGCAGGGTACCCTCCAGCTGCCACACACAGGGACACATTCAGCTGCTTCTGATTGGCTGTCCAGACACACAGATTCTCTCAGTGGTTTCTGATTGGCTGGCCAGACACAGAGATTCTTTCTGATGCGTCTGATTGGCGGTCCAGACACAGAAACTATCTCAGCTGTTTCTGATTGGCTGGTCTGACAGAGATTTACTCATTTATGATATTAATTAATGAACACCTATCTCCACTGATGTTGTGAGCTTGTTCATACTATACTGGCACATTATCGTCCATTAGTCCCACAGGATCATATGTCTTGAAAAACATGATTTACAGTCATGCAGAACTCATGGCTCTGGTTTCACTCACCTCATTCTGAACTGTGATCAGGCCCTGCACTTCCCTGTTCTTCTTATCCAGTGCCTCCTCCACCTCGGCCAGCTGCGAACGACTTTTCATCAGACTCTGTCAGGGATCGAGACAAAGGAATTTTCTATTTAACACAGAAAATCCTTCAAATTGGGATCATGCTGAACATTAGAGAGCGATTTCCACACATCATCATTTGATCTGATTTTTTTCAATCTTTACTCAGCTGTGTTAAGCTGGTATGGTCACCATTCACCATTCTTTGAAGTGATATTCTCATCTCAAGAAGGAAGCTCAGCTGGGGTGGGCCTGAGTGTAATTGGCTATTCAGACCAACTGCTTTTTTCTTTTCATCACCAGTATGTTAAAAAATTGTCATTTTTAATAGCAGAGTAAAGTAGAGTCTTCTAATGTCAGACCACGAAGAGAGAGTCCCTAGTTACTAGGAGTCACTGCCAAGAGCATTTCTTGTAAAAGAGGAAAGTAATACACTTTTTCAGGAAATGCAGAATCACCATACACTTGTTTTCAGCACTTTAACTATTACTATTTATTAAAAAAAAAATCCAGTACAGATACAGCATGCACACCAAACACTCATTTTAAAATAATGTGCTGTAAATGGTTCTCATGATTCTCAGAAAGACTTCTAATAATACTCTGCAAGCAAACGTATTTTGCACTTCCTGAAACAAGCATCATATCCTGTTGCAATGCACAATGTAGAATTACAGGCCAAAGGCAGACAGTGTTTATTGTTGTTGTTTGTTGACAGAAGTAAAAATATAAAACTGTGGCAATAAAATAACTGAAATCTGAAATACTCAACAGAACAATGTTTGGATTTGTTTTTTTGCAAATGTTCAGAGAGGACATTTGTGTAACTTGGCATTTTGTTATGTTTGAAAATGTTTCAGGTAAGATTTATCACAGTCAGCCACAACGTGCTGCATGAAGCACCCACATGGTTGCCTGTAATTGTGTCTGGAATGTCTGCAGAAGGAAACCTCAATGACACAGGGATGGATGAGGAAAAATTATGAATTTTTGGGATGGGTTTGGTGGAAGGTTCCGTCACCAGAACAGCTTAATTTCTGATGCTTCACATCTAATCATCATTGAAAAGAATCATGCAGGAATCTGCATGAAATTGTGCAAAGATTTTAAAAGGTGTTTAAAAACAAGCTGGGGGAAAGTAGGCGGGGTAAAAGTAAGCCGGTACGGTCCGGTACTGCGTACCACTAAAAGATTTCGACCGGAGATTTCACTCAGCAGTACGAAGGGGGCATGCGCGTCTACTTCCGAAAGTACCGGCAAATAGTACCGGCAAGAATTTAACCCCTGAAAGTAGGTAAGTATATACAGGTATTTTATGAGGGGATGGTAATTGGGATGGATTGGGGGGGTATAGGGAAATGAAGGGGGTGGGAGCCTTACCTCATTCTTCACCTTTTCTTTCTCGCGGCTGATCTGTCTCTCCATTTCCTCGTACAGCTCCTGAACCCCGATGTTGTGCTGCTGTATCCGCCTGGACCCGGGAATGAAAGAGAGGGAACCCGGAGAGAAGAGAGAATAATGAAGAGAGGAATCGGGAGATGAGAAACCGAGGGACAGAGTGATGGAGAAAAGCACCGAACGAGAACGGGAAGGCAGAAAGCAAAACAGGGAGGGTGAGAGAGGAAGAAAGTGAGTCAAGGAGAGGTGGAGGTTGTACAATAGCTGTTTCTGCCAATCAGTCATACAGAGGAACTTCTTCTCTCTGACATAACCTGTATGAAATGTATTGACTGTGTTTACTGGGCTGTGGCCAGCAATTATCATGCCACATTTTCAAGAATGTTCCGTCATTTTCAACTTATTTCAAGTCAGGACTGCACGATTGTATTATTATGGGAGGTATTTGTATTGACCATTATGAATGACAGATACAAATAATCAGTATAATGTAAGAGTTATGGGAATACTCTTATGGTTAATATCCACTGTCTTCTTTGAAGTTAAAAGTCGGTAAAAGGATCACAAATCAAAACTTAAGGTGATAAAACAGAAACGACTAGTGATAGTGAAAATTTCTTGTACATTCTCAATGCATGAGGCATTAATTGAATTAAAATGTTTTGCAGTAGACACACAAGAAAGTTGATTTTGTTTATATTTCAAACAGTGAAATTGTGCCTAACAGTTAATTCCAGCCCTTTCAGGACTTTGACCTTAGCCATGGTTCTAAGAGCAAGAGACAGACTGGACTGTGGGCAGGAAGGAACCCAGAAGGTTAACACCACGGAGAGAAGGGAGTTAGTTAGTGACATGATGCTCATGATACAGACAAGATAATACACACACACATAATACACGAAATGAGATACATAAGATGCATTTAGTGGTGCAATTTAAGGTGTACACAATTATGCGGAGTACGCTCACCTAAACCTCTGGGTATGTACAGCATACCCAGCTATTAGCCTTATTATAATTAATATATATCAGCTTTGGAGATACAATATGTTCATCTCCTCAGATAGTATACCCACCTATTAGCCTTATTACCATCAATACATATGGGCTTTGGAGTTACAGCAAGCCAACCTCTTCAGACAGTATACTCACTGCCCCAGATACCACTACACTACTTCATGTGTTGTTTTCCTGGTGTCCAGGTAAAAGACCACGCTTTTACCCAAAGAGATTTACAGTTGATTAGGCTAACCAAGGGCCATCCCCCCAGGAGTAATGGGGGGTTAAGGGCCTTGCTCAACCATAGCCACTAGCCTATAGGCTGCCTTTCCATGAATGAGCGAGGATGATCCTCCATGGATGGAAAATAAGGATATTATATGACGATTCCAATGCAATTTTATGAAAAAAAAAAAAAAAAAAAAAAAAAAAACAAGGCAAACATAAGCTAATGTCTTGTGAGCATTCATTGATTGCTTGTTGGTTTACTACTGTCTCTTTGCATGAAAGAGGGTACAGAATCAGTTTATCCTAGATGATGTAAGGGGCCATTGTTTGTGAAATACGCTATACAAGTAAAATTGATTTGATTTGATGATTAAAAAAAGTGTATTCATAAAAATGATTGGACAATGAATAACAGTTTAGGAGAGTTGCATACAGGAATGTTAAATGACTTTGTAACTGAACACAAAACACTTAATGGAGCAGAACTTGCTGCTACACCTGTGTAATTACACTATAACTACCAGTGCTTATAATGCAATCACAAAGGTTTATGTGCAATGTAAGGTAAAGTTTTACCCATTATCGACCATAAACTCAAAGCAACAACATAAGTCATGAAAACAAAATAAATGTGAGAAAAGTTATGCAGAAACTCCAAGCAATTAAAGAATTAAAGGTCAAGGTAGTTGACTTAAAAAGGTTAGGAAAAGACAAACACTAGTCCATTCATGCCCAGCTGAGGGGTTTCCTTACAGTCTCAAACTAGTTAGTACTGTATGAACATGGCGGTGTGCTGCCCATCTTTAAGTTCCCCAGCTGACATTTATAACACAAATAAAATCTAAGGACTAGCGAGCTGCACTAGAACCATGGCTTGTCCCAGACGATCTGAGGGTGTACAGAAATTTTATTGTAACTGGTGAGCCTGAAACAATTATGCTCGATATTCTAATTTTTGTCCCCTACATGCCAATATCCTGTGGTGAACCCTGCACACGGTACCTTTGCAATGCCATCTCCAGACAATCTCTCTCCTGCTGTACGGTCTTGATTTGCTCTGTCACCTTGGCAACAAAGTCCTCCAGGTTGTTCAGCAGATGTGGCTCATTGTTTCGGAGTTCTACCCATAACCTCCAAATTTCCGATTGGCTAACAACGTAAATAGTAAGCCGACAGGTAAAACGAGACCCCAATTTCAGAATTATGTCACTTCTGCTATATACAAAAACAATGCAAACCACACACACACACAAAAAAACACGTCATTTGTATCTACACCTGTCCATAGACTTCCTACCAACTGTCTTACTTACTCTTGCAGAAGATTGTAAGCGCTGAGGTCATCCAACATGGACACAAAGTGTTTCCTTTCATTGTCCTCCACTCCCTCTGGAACAATGGAAGCTTGTGATTGGTAGACAAAGGTGACAGGCTGAGTTTTGGGTTGCTGAAGCTGGATGAATTCCCCTGTATAACATGTCAGGAAGAAACAGAGAAAGAATGTGTATGACAACTTTCTTGTAAAGCGAAACTTAAATTCATAATTTCTGTGATCTATCGCTCACATTTTTATCCTACCTTCAACCTCGGGAGTTTGTAATAGCTGTGAAGAGAAACTCACGGAAACTAGTGGTGAAGTCCTGAGGGGTGACATGCCCATCTTTATCCACATCAAGACGATCAAACACCTGCTGTAGCTCAGCAACACTGAGATTTAGCTCACCGCCCAGTCCCTGCAACAAAGACACAGGCTACATGTACCATCCTCTTCTATAGCAGTCATAATAAGTGATTTAGAGTAATAGTTCACCCAAAATCAATGTTTAATGACAAGTTACTATGCACCCACAGATAGCAGGCTTGAATTTGTATGCCAAAATTGTGCCCTTAGTAACTTAGTTTGTTGAACATAATGTGGTAAATTTGTAAATAGAACAAGTTGTATTGTTCACCAGAATAGTGGTGTGGTAGCTTGACCTTTGAAAGTAGTTCAGTTATATATAAAACCACGTAGATATACCTGCATTTCTTCCCATGTGATGAAGCCCTTCTCCTCAATGTCACAGCGGCTGAAGACTTCCTGGATCCTCTTCATTACCGCGGTAATTTTGGGATCCTCCTCATCAGTTTGTCTCTGATCTCTTTCTTCTCTCCACTTGCTACTTCCACCCTTTCGTCTGGATCCCAGCTTCCTCTTTACTGGGGGGGTCTGAGTTGCTTCCTGCAGCCCTGGGGTCTCCCTCTTTACTCGGGGCTCTTCTGTTTGTCTTTCTGTCGATGGCGCACTTGTCAGAGAACCCATCACCTCATCCAGCAAGGATGTTCCTCCACCTTGTCCTCTCTGCCCCTCAAAATCCCAGTCTTCATCACTGTCGGCCTGCATCTCAGGCCTACGAGACCCTTTACGGGTGGAGCCCATCTTTCTTCGTCGAGCTGGTCGGTTAGGCACTGACAGACGCAATACATCTTCCTCTATCATTTCAGCAGTAGATCTCTCTTCCTCATTTCTCAGCTCTACCGCTGTAGTCCCTAACTCTACTTCCTGTACGGCTGTATTCAATCCTTCCCTTTTCTTGGAATCAGTGTTCAGGTTGTGTTCCTTTTGAGAGGCCTGTAATTCAGGTAACTGGCCAGTGGATTTGCAACCTCCAGGCTCAGGAGATGATATTTCAGAGTCCATGAGTTGGTCAAATTGGCTTCCAAATTGATGCTGAGTGATCAGATTTTTCTCACCACTCATTGCCTCAATCTTCTCACCATCCTTGCTATCATAAATCTTCTTTTCCCTGTGCTCTTCTATTTTTATTTCTGTCAGTACTACATTTGTCTCAGAGCCTAAACTCTCTTCCAACAAAGCTGATTCTTCGTCTTTTCTCTCATGGTCCATGACACTTGTTTCCTCATCTCTATCACTCTGCATCTCAGGCTTGCGAGAGCTTTTGCGGGTGGAGCCCATCTTTCTTCGTCGGCCAGGTCTGTTTGATACAGGGAGAGACATATCTTGGGGAAGGGTGAAGTCCTTGAATGCTTTTTCCATATAACCCTCCTCTTCCCTCTGATCTTTCTCTTTCATTTCCTTATCATCCTCCTGTATACGCATCTTTTCCTTCATCTCTTCATTTGAGGATCTCATCTCTTCTTCTGTAATTCCTCCATCTTGAGCCCCTGATTCTCTTTCCTTTGTCTCCCCATGTGCTTCTCCATTTGGTCCACAAGGGCTCTTGATTGTAAAATCAGTTTTTGAGTCAGTGTAAGGTTCGGTATGGAACTTGGCCTCCATCCTCCCATCTTCTTCGCCATGGTCCGTCTTCTTCTCACTGTGCTCTCCTGTTTGTATTTCTGCTGATGGTACAGCTGCCTCCGAGCCCAGCTGCTGCTCTGCCAAGGATGTATCTTCACCTTCCCCTCTGTCCTGCTCCATGACATTTGAGTCCTCATCTCTGTCAGCCAGTCGCTTAGGCCTATGAGAACCTTTACGAGTGGATCCCAACTTCCTTCTCCTGTCTGTTCGGAGAGAAATATCTTGGTCTAAGGCAACATCCTTGGATGGCATTTCCAAATTCATTTCTTCTCCCCTTTCATCCTTCTCATTCTTCACACCCTTCTCCTCCTGTCTGAGCTGCTCTTTCTGTGGCTCTTCAGTCAGAGATCCCTCCTCTACTATTATATTTTCGTCTTCTTGAGCCCTTAATTCCACTTGTTTTCTCTCTTCCTGTGCTTCACCCTGTTGTTCCTCAATGCTCTTAATTGTAAAGTCAGTCTTTTGCTGATTTAAGTCCGTGTTGGGATCAGTGTGTAATTCAGCTTCCACCTTCCCATCTTCTTTGTTACGATCAATCCACTTTTCCTCGAGGTCTTGCTCGTGTATTTCTGTTGGTAGTGCAGCTGCCTCTGAGTCCAAAACTTCTTTCAACAAGGATGTTTCTTCATCTTCTCCTCTTTCCTGCTCCATTGCATTTGAGCCCTCATCTCTGTCAGCCTGCCTCGTAGGCCTACGAGAACCTTTACGGGTGGAGCCCATCTTTCTTCGCCTTTCTGTTTTGCTGGGTTCAGGGAGAGAGTCTTGAGTTTGGTCACTGTCCGTGACTATCATGGTGTCTGCTGATCTGTCTGTTCCATCTGACTCAACAACCATCTCGTCAGTTAGTCCTCGTTTGCCTCCTTCTGTTTGACCAGTTTCACCCTGACATCTGAAATGAACATTCTCCTCCAGGTGTACCTCTGTCTCTTGCAAATATATCATCTCAGGTTGTTCAGCAGTGGGACAGCTCTTGGATTCTTCTGATGTTGCAGATAAATTACCAGAGCTATTTTCAGTTTGAAGATTTGTGGTTGTTATTTCCTGCTCTCTCTCCTCATTCTCTGCGGTCTTCTCATGATCACTTTTCTCTATCAAATGAAACAGCACCTCCCCCTCATTGTTTTCTATAATGGATCTCTCCTCTTTGTGTCTCATCTCTTCCATTTCATGCTTTTGAGTGGGGCCATCAGACTCCTCATTGCTGGGCTGAATGCTCCCAAGACTTACAATGAGTTCAGGACTGTTTCCTATGGCCAGACTGGCCTCTGATTGGATGAATTGGTCCACTGTGGTGAAATCCTCAGCTTGCTTAGAGTCATCTGTGGTCTCAGGTGTCTGAGAGGAACTTACAAAACAGGAGGATTCTTTCACATTCCTTTGGTCTGCTTTCTCATCTGTCTTATTCCCACTGGTTTTCTCATCCTGTATGAGCATCTCCTCAATGGCAGATCCATCATCCTCTGCTTTAATTTCTTCCTCAAAAGTCTCTAATTCTCCTTCCTTGGCCTCCTCTTGTCTCTCTTCCTGTTGTCCTAATATTTTCTTAACTATACTTTCCATATTTTGCTCACCAGTCTCTGTGTTGGATTCAGTGTACAGGTCATGTTCACTCTGAGTGGTCTGTAATTCACCTAACTGTGCGGTGGGGATAAAACTTTCAGGTTCTTTAGAGAATTGTTCAGAATCGATGAGTTGATCATATTGGCTGGCAAACATCAGACCTTCCTCATCTCTCTCTCCCTCCATCTTCCCTTCCTCTTCGTTATGGTCAATCCTCTTTTCCACATGCTCTTCTGTTTGCATTTCTGTTGGTGGTGCAGCTGCAGAGTCCAGCAACTCCTCCAACAAGGATGTTTCTTCATCTTCCCCTCTGTCCTGCTCCATGACATTTGAGTCCTCATCTCTGTCAGCCAGTCGCTTAGGCCTATGAGAACCTTTACGAGTGGATCCCAACTTCCTTCTCCTGTCTGTTCGGAGAGAAATATCTTGGTCTAAGGCAACATCCTTGGATGGCATTTCCAAATTCATTTCTTCTCCCCTTTCATCCTTCTCATTCTTCACACCCTTCTCCTCCTGTCTGAGCTGCTCTTTCTGTGGCTCTTCAGTCAGAGATCCCTCCTCTACTATTATATTTTCGTCTTCTTGAGCCCCTAATTCCACTTGTTTTCTCTCTTCCTGTGCTTCACCCTGTTGTTCCTCAATGCTCTTAATTGTAAAGTCAGTCTTTTGCTGATTTAAGTCCGTGTTGGGATCAGTGTGTAATTCAGCTTCCACCTTCCCATCTTCTTTGTTACGATCAATCCACTTTTCCTCGAGGTCTTGCTCGTGTATTTCTGTTGGTAGTGCAGCTGCCTCCGAGTCCAAAACTTCTTTCAATAAGGATGTTTCTTCATCTTCTCCTCTCTCTTGCTCCATTTCATTTGCGCCCTCATCTCTGTCAGCCTGCCTCTTAGGCCTATGAGAACCTTTACGTGTGGAGCCCATCTTTCTTCGCCTTTCTGTTCTGCTTGGTTCAGGGAGATATGTGTCTTCAGCTTGGTCAATGTCCTTATCTGTCCTGGTGTCTGCTGGTGTGTCTGTTACATCTGGCTCAACAGCCATCTCATCAATTTGCCCTTTTTGGTCTACATTGGTTGGACTAATTTCAAACTCGGCACGTATTTCATTTAGCTGTTGGGTGGAGTTGAAACTTACAGGTTCTTTAGAGAATTGTTCAGAATCCATGAGTCGATCAGATGAACTTGCAAACTGATGTTGTGTGATCAAACTTTTCTCATATCTCTCTCCCATCTTCTCATCTTCTTCGTTGTTGTGATCAATGCTCTCTTCCCTGTGCTCTTCTGTTTGTATTTCGGTTGGTGGTGCACCTGCCTCAGAGTCCAGCATCTCCTCCAACAAGGATGTTTCTTCATCTTCTCCTCTCTCCTGCTCCGTTGCATTTGAGCCCTCATCTCTGTCAGCCTGCCTCTTAGGCCTACGAGAACCTTTACGGGTGGAGCCCATCTTTCTTCGTCTCTCTGTTCTGCTAGGTTCAGGGAGAGAGTCTTGAGTTTGGTCACTGTCCCTGACTATCACGGTGTCTGCTGATCTGCCTGTTCCATCTGACTCAACGACCATTTCAATGGTTAGTCCTTCTTGACATTCTTCTTTCTGCAGATTAATTTCACGTTCACATGTGGAATGAACATTCTCCTCCATGCTAAGCTGTGTTTCTTGAAAATGTACCACCCCCAGTTGTCCAGCAATGGAAGAGCTCTCAATTTTTTCCAGTGTTGCAGATAAATGGTCAGAGCTACCAACAGTTTTAAGATTTTCAGTGGTCATTTCCTCCTCTCTCAGCTCGTTCTCTTCTGTCTTCTCATTCCCACTTTTCTCTGTCAGATTAAACAGCATATCTCCCTCATTATTGTCTACAGTGGATCTCTGCCCCTCCTTTTTCATCTCCCCCTCTTCATTCTTTTGAGACGGGCCTTCAATCTCCTCATTGCTGCGCTGAAGGTTATCAAGGTTTGCAGTGAGATTAGGAATGTCTTCTCTGATCAGGCCGATCTCAGATTTGATCAGCTGGTCCAGAACGTGGGAATCTTCAGCTTGTTTAGAATCATCTGTGATCTCAGGTGTGTCAAAGGAACCGACAAAAGTGGAGGATTCTTCCACATTCCTTTCTTCTCCCTGTTCATCTGTCTTAAATTCATTGCTTTTCTCATCCTGTATAAGCATCTTTTCCTTCATCTCCTCAATAGCAGATCCATCCTCCCCTTTTGTAATTTCTTCCTCAATAGTCTCTAATTCTCCTTCCTTGGCCTCCTCTTGGCTTTCTTCCTGTTGTCCCAAAATGCTCTTCCATGTAGAGTCCATATTTTGCTCATCAGTCTCTGTGTTGGATTCAGTGTACAGGTCATGTTCACTCTGAGTGGTCTGTAATTCTCCTAACTGTGCGGTGGGGATAAAGCTTTCAGGTTCCTCAGAGAACTGTTCAGAATCGATGAGTTGATCAGATTGGCTGGCAAACATCAGACCTTCCTCATCTCTCTCTGCCTCCATCTTCCCTTCCTCTTCGTTATGGTCAATCCTCTTTTCCACATGCTCTTCTGTTTGCATTTCTGTTGGTGATGCAGCTGCAGAGTCCAGCACCTCCTCTAACAAGGATGTTTCTTCATCTTCTCCTCTCTCTTGCTCCATTGCATTTGAGCCCTCATCTCTGTCAGCCTGCCTCTTAGGCCTACGAGAACCTTTACGGGTGGAGCCCATCTTTCTTCGTCTCTCTGTTCTGCTTGGTTCAGGGAGAGAGTCTTGAGTTTGGTCACTGTCCCTGACTATCACGGTGTCTGCTGATCTGCCTGTTCCATCTGACTCAACGACCATTTCAATGGTTAGTCCTTCTTGACATTCTTCTTTCTGCAGATTAATTTCACGTTCACATGTGGAATGAACATTCTCCTCCATGCTAAGCTGTGTTTCTTGAAAATGTACCACCCCCAGTTGTCCAGCAATGGAAGAGCTCTCAATTTTTTCCAGTGTTGCAGATAAATGGTCAGAGCTACCAACAGTTTTAAGATTTTCAGTGGTCATTTCCTCCTCTCTCAGCTCGTTCTCTTCTGTCTTCTCATTCCCACTTTTCTCTGTCAGATTAAACAGCATATCTCCCTCATTATTGTCTACAATGGATCTCTGCCCCTCCTTTTTCATCTCCCCCTCTTCATTCTTTTGAGACGGGCCTTCAATCTCCTCATTGCTGCGCTGAAGGTTATCAAGGTTTGCAGTGAGATTAGGAATGTCTTCTCTGATCAGGCCGATCTCAGATTTGATCAGCTGGTCCAGAACGTGGGAATCTTCAGCTTGTTTAGAATCATCTGTGATCTCAGGTGTGTCAAAGGAACCGACAAAAGTGGAGGATTCTTCCACATTCCTTTCTTCTCCCTGTTCATCTGTCTTAAATTCATTGCTTTTCTCATCCTGTATAAGCATCTTTTCCTTCATCTCCTCAATAGCAGATCCATCCTCCCCTTTTGTAATTTCTTCCTCAATAGTCTCTAATTCTCCTTCCTTGGCCTCCTCTTGGCTTTCTTCCTGTTGTCCCAAAATGCTCTTCCTTGTAGAGTCCATATTTTGCTCACCAGTCTCTGTGTTGGATTCAGTGTACAGGTCATGTTCACTCTGAGTGGTCTGTAATTCTCCTAACTGTGCGGTGGGGATAAAGCTTTCAGGTTCCTCAGAGAACTGTTCAGAATCGATGAGTTGATCAGATTGGCTGGCAAACATCAGACCTTCCTCATCTCTCTCTGCCTCCATCTTCCCTTCCTCTTCGTTATGGTCAATCCTCTTTTCCACATGCTCTTCTGTTTGCATTTCTGTTGGTGATGCAGCTGCAGAGTCCAGCACCTCCTCTAACAAGGATGTTTCTTCATCTTCTCCTCTCTCTTGCTCCATTGCATTTGAGCCCTCATCTCTGTCAGCCTGCCTCTTAGGCCTACGAGAACCTTTACGGGTGGAGCCCATCTTTCTTCGCCTTTCTGTTACGTTAGGCAAAGGGAGAGATTTGTCTTCAGCTTGGTCAATGTCCGTATCTGTCCTGGTGTCTGCTGGTGTGTCTGTTACATCTGGCTCAACAGCCATCTCATCAATTTGCCCTTTTTGGTCTCCATTTGTTGGACTAATTTCAAACTCGGCATGTATTTCATCTAGCTGTTGGGTGGAGTTGAAACTTACAGGTTCTTTAGAGAATTGTTCAGAATCCATGAGTTGATCAGATGAACTTGCAAACTGATATTGTGTGATCAAACTTTTCTCATATCTCTCTCCCATCTTCTCATCTTCTTCGTTGTTATGATCAATGCTCTCTTCCCTGTGCTCTTCTGTTTGTATTTCGGTTGGTGGTGCACCTGCTTCAGAGTCCAGCATCTCCTCCAACAAGGATGTTTCTTCATCTTCTCCTCTCTCCTGCTCCGTTGCATTTGAGCCCTCATCTCTGTCAGCCTGCCTCTTAGGCCTACGAGAACCTTTACGGGTGGAGCCCATCTTTCTTCGTCTCTCTGTTCTGCTAGGTTCAGGGAGAGAGTCTTGAGTTTGGTCACTGTCCCTGACTATCATGGTGTCTGCTGATCTGCCTGTTCCATCTGACTCAACGACCATTTCAATGGTTAGTCCTTCTTGACATTCTTCTTTCTGCAGATTAATTTCACGTTCACATGTGGAATGAACATTCTCCTCCATGCTAAGCTGTGTTTCTTGAAAATGTACCACCCCCAGTTGTCCAGCAATGGAAGAGCTCTCAATTTTTTCCAGTGTTGCAGATAAATGGTCAGAGCTACCAACAGTTTTAAGATTTTCAGTGGTCATTTCCTCCTCTCTCAGCTCGTTCTCTTCTGTCTTCTCATTCCCACTTTTCTCTGTCAGATTAAACAGCATATCTCCCTCATTATTGTCTACAGTGGATCTCTGCCCCTCCTTTTTCATCTCCCCCTCTTCATTCTTTTGAGACGGGCCTTCAATCTCCTCATTGCTGCGCTGAAGGTTATCAAGGTTTGCAGTGAGATTAGGAAAGTCTTCTCTGATCAGGCCGATCTCAGATTTGATCAGCTGGTCCACAGTGTTGGAACCCTCAGCTTGCTTAGAATCATCTGTGATCTCTGGTGTGTCAAAGGAACCGACAAAAGTGGAGGATTCTTCCACATTCCTTTCTTCTCCCTGCTCATCTGTCTTAAATTCATTGCTTCTCTCTTCCTGTATAAGCATCTCCTCCTTCATCTCCTCAATAGCAGATCCATCCTCCCCTTTTGTAATTTCTTCCTCAATAGTCTCTAATTCTCCTTCCTTGGCCTCCTCTTGTCTTTCTTCCTGTTGTTCCAAAATTCTCTTCTTTGTAGAGTCCATATTTTGCTCACCAGTCTCTGTGTTGGATTCAGTATACAGGTCATGTTCACTCTGAGTGGTCTGTAATTCATCTAAATGTCCGGTGGGGATAAAGCTTTCAGGTTCTTCAGAGAATTGCTCAGAATCGATGAGTTGATCAGATTGGCTGGCAAACATCAGACCTTCCTCATCTCCCTCTCCCTCCATCTTCCCTACCTCTTCGTTATGAACAATTCTCTTTTCCACATGCTCTTCTGTTTGTATTTCTGTTGGTGGTGCAGCTGCAGAGTCCAACACCTCCTCCAACAAGGATATTTCTTCATCTTCTCCTGTCCTCTGCTCCATTGCATTTGAGCCCTCATCTCTGTCAGCCTGCCTCTTAGGCCTACGAGAACCTTTACGGGTGGAGCCCATCTTTCTTCGCCTTTCTGTTATGTTAGGTTCAGGGAGAGATGTGTCTTCAGCTTGGTCAATGTCCGTATCTGTCCTGGTGTCTGCTGGTGTGTCTGTTACATCTGGCTCAACAACCATCTCATCAGTTTGCCCTTTTTGCTTTCCATTTGTTGGACTCATTTCAAACTTGGATCTGGAATGAACATTCTCCTCCAAGAGTACCTCTGTGTCTTGCACATTTACGACCTCAGCATGACCAGCAGTAGTAGAGCTCAAAGGTGTTTCCAGTGTTGCAGATAAATGGTCAGAGCTAACAGAAGTTTGAGGATTTGTGGTTGTCATTTCCTCATCTCTCTCCTTATTCTCTTCTGTCTTCTCATGATATCTTTTCTCTGTCAGATTAAACAGCACATCTCCCTCATTTTTGTCTACAGTGGATCTCTGCCCCTCCTTTCTCATCTCTTCCTCTTCACTCTTTTGAGATGGGCCTTCAATCTCCTCATTGCTGCGCTGAAGGTTATCAAGGTTTGCAGTGAGATTAGGAATGTCTTCTCTGATCAGGCCGATCTCAGATTTGATCAGCTGGTCCACAACATGGGAATCTTCAGCTTGTTTAGAATCATCTGTGATCTCAGGTGTGTCAAAGGAACCGACAAAAGTGGAGGATTCTTCCACATTCCTTTCTTCTGCCTGTTCATCTCTCTTAATTTCATTGCTTTTCTCATCCTGTATAAGCATCTCTTCCTTCATCTCCTCAATAGCAGATCCATCCTCCCCTTTTGTAATTTCTTCCTCAATAGTCTCTAATTCTCCTTCCTTGGCCTCCTCTTGTCTTTCTTCCTGTTGTCCCAAAATGCTCTTCCTTGTAGAGTCCATATTTTGCTCACCAGTCTCTGTGCTGGATTCAGTATACAGGTCATGTTCACTCTGAGAGGCCTCTATTTCAGGCTCCTTTTCAGTGGAGTTAAAGCTTACAGGTTCTTCAGGGATTTTTTCAGAATCCATGAGCTGGTGAGATTGACTTCCCAATGTATTTTGTTGGACCAAACTTTTCTCATCTCTGTCTGGCTCCCTCTTCCCATCTTCATTGTTTTGATCTGTCCTCTGTTCCCTGTAGTCTTCTATTTCCGTATCTGCTGGTGGAACAGTTGTCTCAGAGCCCGAAACCCGCTCCATCAAGGATGTTTCTTCACCTTCTCCGCTCCTCTGCTCCAGGGCATTTGATTCCTCCTCTCTGTCGCTCTGTATCTTGGCCCTGCGAGTGTCTTTACGGGTGGAGCCCATCTTTCTGCGCCTCTCTGTTATGATTGGTACTGGCAGGGACATGTCTTGCGTTTTGGTAGTTCCTTGAGATGACGTATCTTCTAAAGGCCCCTCTGCCTGGCCCTCATCTGAATGCAGCTTGGGCTCTCCTCTGGCATCACATATGTCTTCTGGTTTTGGGTTTTCAACAGATTTAATATTTTCTGACTGATGGGGATTGGCAGGAAGGGCAGTAGTATCAGAGTCAGATCTGTGCTCCATCTGTGGTCCGCTCTGTGACTGCAAGAAGTCATTTGATGATGAGTCTGTGGGCTCTTCATAGTTTGTTGGGCCTTTGAATTCAGTTATGACTGACACAGATGTGTGTCCTGGAGTCTCTGACAGCTGGAAATCAACAGAGGATGAGGACTCATTTAGGCCTTCGTCAGAGAGAATTGGGAGATTTGATTGGTGGTCAGCAGATTTATGGGGAGGGGCTTCCTCTTCCCTTCCTCCTACTTCCTGCCCCATGTGATGTGAAGGTGTGTCCTCTTCCCCCAGCCTTCCCATCGCTTCATTTTCAGTCCTCTGGACTCTGTTACTCCGAGGATCTTTCCGTGAGGAGCCCATTCTCCGGGCCTTTCCCGACTTCCTTCCAGACATGTTGGCAAGGCAACCTACACAGGGATCACAACATCAGTGTGTCAGTGTTGCATATCCCACAGATGCCTCAGCAAAGCAGGGGTTAACACTCTTCACCACCCATGAAAAGAAGAGAGTGGTGTAAACGCTTCATTTGCCACCAAATATTTTTAGTAATTTTAGGTATTTTATGACATAACAGTGCAACCCCAGAGACACAAAGTCACATACAAAAGCAACAGGCAACTGGATGGGTACAAACCCAGAAGCAGCTTTCTAAGTAGGCCTTATGAATTTCAAATTCTAATACAAAAAACGTAAACATTAAACCGGAATATGCAACACAACAGATACACTAATTGATAAACTAACCAGATGGAAAACAACTATATCAATTAAAAAAAAACATAGTGTAGGAAGCCAGAAGAAGTAAAGCAAGTCCACAGGATAGATAAAAATCTGAAAACACTCCATAAAAACAGACTTAATTTTTAAAATTAAACTGCAATTACAAGAAGGTCTTTGTTCTATTTCAACATCAATTTTAATCACTGATATATTTTGGTTGTAAAAACATTTTAAGATAAATACTCAACACTCCAGTGCATGAGCCTCTAAAGAAATATGAACTGTGTATCAGATATTGCCAGAGGCCAAATAGTTGGTGCTGAAACTGCAGGTGTACCAGTCACAGGGAAGGCAAAGTTATTTAATCTGTCAAGGATAACAGTGCCACAAATCATGATGGGAAACTGCATCAAGAAAGAGGAACCTGCTTACAAAGTCTTCTGTAATTCTGCGTTTTGCCACTAGAGGCTACCATAATACCATTTGCAGTATTTTGTCACATGTCTCGTAATGGAGAACTGAAATATTGCTCCATGCTGGTAGCCTGCAACTTTGCATTCAAGGATGGGTTTTTCCTACACCTTAACGTATCTCTATTATTTTGTCTACCCCCTGTACATGTTTGTTGATTTAGTGCAATACATATCACCATTTAAAGGGTATCAGTATCACAAAAAATAGGGCATCAGTGAAAAAGGCTAACAACAAAAGTGTCAAATGAGGAAAACTCACAAGGCTAAATTCTGACCGCAGAGTGCTCTTGACTTGTGCAAAGTATGGGAACTATGATACAGTGACAATATTGCACCCATCAGAGCACCAGTAATGGTTTATAATATACACCATTTTCATCACCTCAGCAACCATGTGCAATCATGAACCATACAGTCTGATACAGTAAATATAAAACCACGGATGGCAAATTTGCAGTATATATCTGCAATAATTCTCATGAAACAAAAGGTCTTGGAATGTGCCTACAGCAGCTGGCTGTGTTATAAGTCGCTCTGGATAAGAGCGTCTGCTAAATGCCTGCAATGTAATGTATTAATATAATTAATGAACGATTATCCCCATGATTGGGGTGAAGAAATTAATGTTCAGTATTATTTCAATAAGCTGTGCAAGCCTCAAAATTGTTGTTTTGCTGTGTGAACATGCTTCCACTTCTCTACAGCTGCACACACCACTCTACCATATTACCATAGAAGGGAAGGATGTCAGCATGGTCACAAGATGAACAATAATCACAATAATCACTTCCGCTATCGTACACTTCAGTTCCTTTGGGTTCTCCAATGCTTTGATTCAGTTCGCTATTAGGAAATGTTCATAGATTTGTTCGACGATCAGTTCAATGCTTCCGGTTAGTTCCTCACTTGTGAGAAATGTGCTGAATTTATGCGCATTCTACTTTCCTTTCAAATCGATTACATTAAAAAAAAAAGGTAAAACAAATAAAATTGGGCATGGTTTGATTTCATCTGCTTGTGTCTGACTATGACTGCACGAGGATGAGGTTTCTGTTAGGCAATGCAGGCAATTAACACTGTAGAGGAAGAAAGCCACAAAAGAATCTGTAAAGAACCAACAGAGTGCCTACACACCTGTGGTGCTCGCTTTCATAGTAATTACTGGTGATACAGCATGAACAGAATAGAAGCTATAAAATCATTGACTATATTAAAAACAAATTATATAAAGCGTATATACCGAGACCCACAATGAGTAAACAAGCTAAGCTTACAGAATGTTTTGTGAACCACCTTCCGAGGAGGGAACACACATCACGCAATAGATTAAAGAAAACAAGAGTAACAACATCAGGAAAACAGTTACAACATCAATGGTGATTTATATGCTACAATTTAGAGGAATTTCATACCAGGAAATTGCTGGGATAAAATATACTTGCTAAATTATTCATAAATAACTTATTTTACAGTCCTGATGTGAATATGTGCTTCTTGCAAACCGTGGAAGCCAAAATTAAGGTTGTAAAATGAAGAATATCATCTTAGCAATTAATGGAGAAATGTGTTGTTAATTTTCATGCACAAAATGTTATGTCGCTCATATTATGCCTGCTATGTAAAATATCAAATTCTAATTGCTAAAACAAAATTAATTTTTTAAAATAATTGTAATAATATTATTGATATGTGTATGGGTTAAAATGTGACAAAAATGGCCAAAAATGCCTTTCACCTCATCTTTTGTGAACAAAATGTGTTTGTTTTGAAACTGAGCATTAGACCAGCCATTTCCACATATGTTTCTGTGTCATCCGCAATAATTTTTTCACTTGCGCAATTAATATGATTGCCAGTGAACATGGCCACTTTTCACTTTTAAATGTACATCATATGACACGTTATGCAACAACTTTACGATGGGATTGAATCACTTTACGATGGGATTGAATCACTTTACAATGGGATTGAATCACTTTACGATGGGATTGAATCGCTTTACAATGGGATTGAATCACACAGTTTTAGGTCCAAATCTTAGGACCGAATCAAAATCAGATCCAGATCCACCTAAATGCACTGCAGGAGTGAGAGACTCACACACAATTTCATTTGCATTTTTTCTGAATGCTGAAACACCAAGCTGAAAAACCATTAACACTTGCAGCCTGTACATTTACCCAGTGTGCCAAACTGAATTCAAATTCTCTGTTTTACGCTTCATTCGTAATTTTATAACACACTTCTACCAAAACTGTAAACTTTGCTACACTATTTTGCCAACTTCCTTTCCACATTGACACATGTGAAAACATTTTTAGATAATGAGTTCACTTATAAATCAGAGCTTGAGCACTGTAAATAGGCCACATGTAAACATTTGTCTGGACAACAATGAAGGCCAAAATTGGACAGAGAGGAAGAGGAATGAGAACTAGAGGAGGATGAAGAGGAGGAATAGGAGGGTGAAAAGGACTACGACGTAAAGAAGTAAGAGGAGGAGGAGAAGGAGGAGGTGAATTAGGATGGGGGAGAAGGTGAGGAAGGGGAGTCAGGAACACAGTAACTGATGGAATCAGAGCGACTGTGGTTGACCATGTTGTCAACCATGGGATGAGCGTGAGGGAGGCTGGGTCTATACCGTTGCAGGTATGATCCGGATATTTCAAAATGAGAACTAGCAAGTAACTGTAAGTGCTGTAGTCTTACTGGTACAGTAATATGTACTGCACTTTCATAATGAGAAGGATCTATCACTAAAACCATTCAAATGTTTTTACAGGACTGCTAGAAAACCAGTATCTCATGGAAGAGGTCAACTGTTCACCCCAGAGCAGGAGACCCACATTGTAAATATGGCCATTGCAAATAACTGACTCACAGAACTGCAGTACCACATAATGGCAGATAACACCATATTCCAAAATGTCAAGAGAGTGAGTCTCTCTGCACTGTCTCGTCTACTGAAACGGAATAGAATTAGGATGAAGCAGCTGTACAGAGTCCCTTCTGAAAGAAACTCAGACCGTGTAAAACAACTGGGATATGAATATGTGCAGGTAACTATACTATCCTATCTTTGGCACTGGATCTGGAAGCATATGGTGCTACATCATATTGACTGATCCCTGTCTTTTCGTGCTGTGCTACATTGTTTTGTGTTGTCTCTTTTAGAGAGTCATGGAGCTAGAAGCAGATTCAGTGCATCATGAGCTAATATATGTGGACAAGGTGGGTTTCAACCTCACAAAAACAAGGGACCATGGCCAAAATATCATCGGACACCATGCCATCATCAACATCCTGGGACAACATGGTGGCAACACGACAATGTATGAAGCTATTAGTCAAAACAGAATCATTCACCGTCATGCAATCCTAGGCCCATACAACACCGCACGAATTATCACATTTCTGGACACCCTCCACAACAGACTGATTCCTAATGACCAGGGGCCATCGCAGCCCAGGTACGTTATCATCTGGGACAATGTTAGTTTCCACTGGGCTGCTCTGGTCTGCAATTGGTTCACAGGTCACCCACTTTTCATTGCTCTCAATCTCCCCCCATACTCTCCATTCTTGAATCCTGTTGAAGAATCCTTTTCAGCATGGCGTTGGAAGGTGTATGACCGCCAGCCGCACCAAAGCATATCCCTTCTACAGGCCATGGAGGAGGCTTGTGGAGACATCAATCAAGGGTCATTCCAGGCTTGGATACAGTATTCTGGGCGATATTTTCCATGCTGCCTAGCTCAAGACCACATTGCATGTGACGTGGATGAAGTCTTAAGGCCAGACCCACAAAGAAGGCGAGATTTAGCCTTATTAAAAAAAAATGCACAAATGTTTTTGTTTTCTTCTCCTGAGCTTTTGTTTTTTTGAGGAGTGTTAGAACGTGAATAAATAACTTTTTCTCCTAATTTGTATTAATAGGATGTTATGTTCGGAATACACATCCTGTGTGTTTATTATAATGTGTTTACTGTATGCATGACAAAACTTTATTGCAAACTGCTATGCCCTGCACGCAGAAAAAGCAAAAGCCACAAGAGTCTTTCATTTATACTGTCAGTGCGTAGTTGGTGCTTTGTGTGCTTTTTCAAATGATGGTTTGTGTAATGTATTGATGCAAACATACATTTTTTTAAAAGAGTTTTGCAAGAGTTGTTCGCTTTTGCAAGAGATGTATAATGTTCTGCTAGTTTGGTGTAAGGTTTTGTGGTTAGTGTGTACAGTTTTGCAAAAATAGCCTTTGGTTTCAAGGATAGTACCTGAGCAATCAGAAAAAAACTGCAAACACAGGTCTGCATTTGGCCCCTGGTCTCTTTCAGGGCACACCATTCAGGGCAATTCAACCAAAAGAGACTTTCCATCACAGCACAAGTTTCTTTGACTGTTTTCAATTTAATTGGAGACAAGCAAACATGTCTTTAAAATTGTGTTCTTTTCATGCTACAATAGAACAGCACGTGTCCTTTAAAAGGTTAAAGTCTGTTCTAACTGAACAGCATATGTTCTTAAAGAGACAAAGTTCATTTTTTGGGTCCAAGACTTCATCTATTACGTTTATATCAGCTTACATACCAAACTGTATGCAAGTACTGAGGGTAGACCAGCTCTGTCGTACCCGGATTCTGCCAACTTTTGCTTATAAACCCAAATACATTACCGCTACCCCCCACAAGCATTTCAATGTAATATGCCAAACACATACATACACTGAGTCTTCTCTTATCTAAGACATCACCGAACAGGAAGACAGAATGACAGCTGCTCACCGTTAGTTCTGGGTTGTTTGGTACTCTCTCAGGATTCAGTTTGTTTGTCCATCACTGAAAAACAATGCCCTGGTGGCCTTTGTGGATCTCGTGTCTAATAAAATGGCAAGCATTTGTCATCACCTCTAAGTTTCCTTAGTATATAACCATGGTAACAGTTCAGAATTTCCTGTGTGATGTAAACCCTCCAGTGGCTGTCTAAAAAGAAGCTCTTTCATCACCTTCCTCGTTCGTTTCAGAACTACCTTCTCAATGTGACATTCTTATTTCATCAGTCATCATTTGTCTCCATGTAAATCCTCAGGCAACGTCTGCCACAATTGTACAGAATAAAATTAAAATGCGTTCAAATTGTTATCACAATGAGCAATGAGGTCACAATGCAACATTTTGCTGATCGCTGCAAAGTGTTTTAAACGGTTTTTACAGGAAATGGCTAGCGACGCACTTCTCAAGCATATAAGCATGGTTTCACACATAGCCATGACTAATGAGACGGGACTGGGTTTTCTTTCACACGTTTATGAAGATAGAAGGGTCGATCTTG
Organism: Albula glossodonta; assembly: GCA_019788955.1. Lineage (NCBI taxonomy): Eukaryota > Metazoa > Chordata > Actinopteri > Albuliformes > Albulidae > Albula > Albula glossodonta. The sequence continues at coordinate 2,533,510 of JAFBMS010000056.1, read as the reverse complement.
AGATGCCTGTCACTGCTGAACAAAATGTAATTGCCAGACTGAGAGAAAACTTGAATATGCCATTTGCCCTCCTACAGCAAAATGATTCAGTATTTATGCTTATGTTGCAAACAGTTTGCACGACTCAACACTAGGAAGAATAGCACAAAACGTCAGCGCTGAAACATGATTCCCCTTTATCTGGCACAGGATGGCATACCAGTCCTTTAAACCATAAAACTGTGGTTGATTTCATCAATTTCAAAGTCCCCACTTCCTACATCAACTTCCCCCTCGGCTTTTTTTTCAACACGCTGCCTTCATTTAAGCATTGTCACTGTAGTTCAGCGCAATTTTGGTAGTGAAGACTGAAAAATGTCAATTTAGCCTTACACATTTTTTTACACTCACCATTTTTATGATCCAAACATTTTCAATATTTTCAAAAAAGTGAGTTGCTTGCAGATCTTCTCGAAAAATCCCAGATTTTCTGTACTTATTTTCTGCCTCAAAGGTGTACCTTTGTATTGTCAAATTAAGACTTCACCCTTAATGTACCTGAAGTGCAGTTTTGCCTGTTGTGGGATTTTAACCCTTACCTTACCTAAATGGGCATTTGCTTGAGCTTAGGGTTTTCTTTGTGCATTGTTTTGAGCTGAGGTTACAACCCCATGGGGCCAGTCTACAGATGACACAGCCTAGTATGACACATTCAGCGACTGAAGGGCGTTTCTCTTTGGTAATACTTAAGATCTACTCATTTTCTTACCTCTTCTGTGGCTTCATGAGCAAGGTACAATCATTTTTTGTCAGACCTGTCTTGTGCCAGTCGGTTTATGGCTCATTAATGTCAGTTTGAGGTAAGAGTAGTATTTATGTTAGTGAAGTCTCGTTGGCCTTTCTTCTTCAGTCATATTTAATTATAGCATGGAGGATGATTATTTTTTTTTACCCCTAACTACCTAAATTAAGAGTTGCATTAAAATTAAATGCAACTCTTTTAAGACGTTATATTACTAAACAACATACTTTTGGAACATGATTTTCCAACAAATTATTCTGCATGTTTATCAAGCCGAGACCACAGTTATCGGTCTGGATTACTTGATTCTATGAATGTAATCATTCTTTCATACAGAGTTAAAGTAGTGTTCCCCTCCCACATCTTAGGAGATACAGACACCAAGTTTTGTCAACAGGCTAATGATTTAACCTTTAACTGAAGAACAGGGGTGTGAGAGAGGAGGGCTAATCTGGTGCTTGTTCTCTTCTCACAGTGTTGTTTTAATCATTATGATAATGGATAGTGCAGGGTCATTTTACATTGATTTGATGTGTAGGTTCCATTACATATTACACAAGGCTTTTGTTGAACAAGGTGATGTGACACAACGTATGGATGCATATACATTCCAGCCAAATTTCTTTGTTTTTTTTTTCTTCAAAAAATACACAAAGACAGAAACATAAGGCAGAAACAATACAGAGGAAAAACATGTTCTAAACTTAATACTATTGCATACAACCTGCAAACAGTATTGTATGACGCTAACATCATTTTTGCAGTGTCTTCGTGCCCGTTCACTTTACAGTAATTCTCAGTGATCATCACTTTCACAGTCTGTTTCTGTTTCATTTAGGCTTTTGAATTAATCCCATTTTGTCAACAGTTATCACTTGTGGAATAAAATTCCCATGACCCAAAGCAATAACCACTTAATTTGTTTTGGTTTGTAGACACAGTTATTTTAGGGACTAAATTAAAATAATAAACACATAATCTTAAGGTTAAGAAATGTGTCAAGTCACCCTAATATTTTTCACAGAATCCTTACGATTACTAATAATAAAGATACCTGCTATTATTAGGCCATCAGCAGTTACTCTGTCATCATGAATCGTTGAAACATTTTCCTGTCTTGCCTGGTAACTGCTGCTAATATTGGCTTCGGTATGTGCAGGAACTCTGAACACTGTCCAGTTTTGGATAACTAGCCATCTAAATTTACACAATACTAGCAATCTAAATTTACACAGCGCTAGCCATCTAAATTTACACAGCACTAGCCATCTAAATTTACACAGCACTAGCCATCTAAATTTACACAGCACTAGCCATCTAACCTTACACAGCTAAAGATCGAGAATGGCAAAATCCCATTTCATTACTTGATAGTTGCTGGTTGGTTAACTTGGGTAGTTGGGCGGGTTATCTGACCGACATCATATGGTTTGTTGAGAAGTGGCAAAAACTTAACTACATTAATGAAATACCATAATATTCTACAATAATGTGTTAAAATTATATGTATTGCATTGTATAAAATGATCATAGCAAAGTAATTTCTATTTATTATCAATGTTTTACGTGGCACTCTTATACCCTCTGGTGGTGGTTTTGATGTCAGTATGGACACCCTAAGGGTGGATCGTGGGGGATAATGCATGAGCCAGTGTGCAGAATTTTTTATCACTGCGTGCCTCAGAGTATGCGTAACTCTAGTCTTATGGTCTGAATGTCTGCCAAGGATCCCGTGTCATGACTCAGCGAGTCATGAATTTTAGAATGATAGGATATAAACAGTCGTCGAAATGTGAAGCATGAAGGCAAACACTTTCTCGTGCACATGTGTGGTTTGTAAAATTGGAAGCCAGCAGCCTATTAAAGTCGGTTACTTGTAAAACAAAATGCTGAGTTATGTGGTTCATTCAAAGCACAGTTTGAACACATGTGGGTTATCGGAGAAAATTATACACAATGTATTTTAGGAAACCATAATGAATGACCCCACATCAAAACATTTGGTTCACAAATCGTCACAATGAAGTAGTGAGAATTTATCATGACTAACTGAAAGCAGGCATCCCCGTTTCAGCTGCTAAAGGATAAAATAAGATCTCTTTTATCTTTTAGCAGCTAAACCTGGGATACCTGCTGTGCCTGGGTCACTGGGCCTACCACTAATGATGGATCCCATAAAAATATTCCATGGCCACATGCTTAAAGGGAAGTTATGTGTTCATAGTCGCAGGGATGCAAAGTAGGTTAACAACATTCAGTCGACAACAGTAAAGTTATATTAATCTCCTCTTTTGCTGCAGCTGTTATATTGTGGAAATTTTATTTGCACAAAAATTGTTGTTGTTAAAAAAAGGTCGCTAAGTAATACTTCAGTTTCTCATCTTAATTGCCCTATCTCCATGCCAATGTCACAGCATGTTCCTTTAACTAGCAAGCAACTCCTACATTAGTTTGGCGATTTTTTTTGGCCATTGCAACGTTTACATTGGTATCAGTTTACTGCTTAACGGTGGGTCTGAAAGTTGAAGTTCAGGAATGAAAGATGATGATGTGTAGTTCGGGGAGGACAGGGGGTTGGGGAGATACTTGCAGGGTGTACAGTATTGTGGCCAGATGGTGCAGTTTTGGTGCAATAAGTGACGAGATAAGGGAATCGGTCGTTCATTCAGTTGGTGGTATCAACTCAGGAACTCAGCATTTAGATCACTGTACTCTTTGCATGTTATACGTCTATGATATAGCAACCACACATTGGCACTGATGTAAAGTCCTAGCCAACCTACAGCTTATAGGCCAATTGCATTAAAATCTCATATCGAGATAAGATAATTGAGCGAATGGTCACAGACGGGCTAGTATATGCACTGGAAAGAGGAGGACTTCTATCGCCCCATCAAAGCGGGCTCAAATGCATATATATATCTGGGTCAAATGCGTATAAGTACAGATGGCTCCAAAGACCAGGGGACAGGGAGGGTGGGGTCAGATTTTGTAATCCCGCAGTTAAAAATGGGAAATGTAAGTCTACATGCTGAAGTGATGGCAATTGTCTTAGTTTTACAATGGGTGGAGGAAACGAGACCAGACAAAGTGATCATATGCTCTGACACAAGGTATGTTCTCAGTAGCCTCAAATCAAAAAATATCACATAAAAAATTTTATTTTTATTTTGTTTTGTTTGTTTCCTTTGTGTGCTCCGGTTTAGGTAGTTTTAGGCTGTGGAATGTGCCACACTCCAACCCAGTAGGTGGCGGTATATACACCTTCAAGTTTTTCGTCAACCGCCCAAAATTTTCAAGAAGAAGAGGCGACGTAAATACGCCATGACGTCATGGACGTGTCTAGTAGAAGACTCCCGAAACTTTGGTTCGAAACCGGGCAGTGATTCGAGCAGTGGGAGACGACCCTCCCCAAAGCTACCTCACAGCGCCATTTCACACTTCCTAGGGGAGGACCGCGTCAAGGATATACTGCGGAAACGGCTTTGGCCTAAGCAGGTAATGCATCATTTCATTAAAACCATATGTAGCAAATTGGTTAGGAGTTAACGTTGTGCGTTTCTTTATCTGTTCTTCCGTTACATTTTAATGTAATTAGCCACACGCTGTAGTGGTTATTGTTTGGTTTGCTAACGCAACGTCGAGGGCGGCCATTAATTTTCCTCCCGCTACTGCATTACCGTGTGGGCAATGGTAACGCAGCTATCAAATGTGATATCTTTTACTCCTTTATGCCGTGTTTAGGATAGTGATGCATTACAAATTTAGTTTGGGCATGGACTAACGTTTGTAAATGAAGTAAGTTGGTCCTTCAACGGCGTAACTTTTCTTGCACGAGTCCGATAGCTCGCTGGCTAACAAGCTAATCAAATGCCTCTCTCCCGCATTGTTTGCCAGCTCTCTATTCTGTGTAATCTGGCACGATAACTGTTTGCTGTGTAACTTGCTCATGCAGTATTAGTTGTTAAATAAAGCTGGAAACTGATTTTTAGTCAGAAAATTGTGTAATAACTTGTAAAAGTGACCCCCCTCACATACATCAGTAATAGCATAACGTTAGCAAACATTAGCCTACCTATCTAACGCTGGTTAAGCGGTAGGGGAAGTAGCTGTGTAGCTTTGGTTTGACGTAGCGTTAAACTGGTTTTTCGCGGTTGTTTCACAAAAGGTGAATAGAGAAGTAGCTGAATGTAGCTCAATATTACCGTCGTTTATCGATTTCTAATTTAAAACACAACGAATTACTTATTCATTGGCCACAAACGTGTAAACAGCACGTAACTCTGCCCATCGGGATATACAACAGTGATTAATTGTGTCTTATCCCATCATGGTAGCTTGGTGGTTATTTATTTGTTACTATCTTTACAAGCTTTTTTTTTTCATATATATATATTTGATACAGAGACCATGCACTCTTATTGGGTCTCTGGTTGTAGACCGTTGGGGCCGTATGTATGTCATCTGCTTGGTTAGGCCTACATGTTTGCAAATACACCGCCAAACCGATACACCGCACAGAGTTCAGGTTTCTTTACAAAGTATCTACTAAATGGCCGCAAGCTCTCAGTCCTCACAGAACTTCCTGTCTGCACACTTTTATGTAATCAGTGTAAACACAGAAATAAGATACTTAATACAGCCTCACAATAAAGCCCGAAGTTTGGATTGTTTTGATTCCCCCCCTCCTCTTTCTGCTGATGCCATCACCAAAATACTCAAGTCCCACTCTCACAGTACTTCAAGGCTCCTAACACATCCTAACGTTTTTTTTTTATGTTTGTGTGTCACATTGCATAGTTTGAGAGTGATGTTGAACAGCAATTAAAACAGTTTGTGCACGCTTGAAATCCCCTAAACAGTTCACAGGATTAAACAAAAGAGCTTAATTTTGAAAATGTTTGAGTATCCCTTCAGTAAAATGGAGAATACAGCCATGCATTTCCATGTATTTTGAATTTCTTCACTGTACACAGCCTGCCTGGAGTCACCAGTTAGGCCTGTGTTTCCAACTTTAAGTCTTTAAGTATTTTCCATAGTATAAACTTTCCCTAGTTTCCCCAGTCATGTTTTTTTTTTTTTTTTTTGGAATTGAACTGAATTACTTCTGATTAGTGTATGTTTTATGAATTTACCTGTTGTATTCTGGGTTGAAGTAAATTATTTGTAGTGTGTGGAAAGTCTGTAGTACATAAAAATGTAAATTCATTTAGTGTCTTATACTTGTAGATACACTTTTCCTTTTTTTTTTTTTTATATTGAAGCTAGTTGCAATGAGAGGTAATTTCCACATAGCAGGCCTGGTTTTGCTTGAAGTAGCACTTCCGGTCTGTCTGGAAATATTATAAATATGTAAACACATTCATGGTATGTAAACTTCAGATCCAATGTGAATTGAGAAATTCTGCACAGGTAGTTTGTTTATGATCTGATCCTGTGCTCCTTTTTTCCCCTCAGATTCAGCCATGCACAGGGACTGCCCTCTTGACTGCAAGGTCTACGTCGGGAATTTGGGGAATAATGGGAATAAGACAGAGCTGGAGAGGTCCTTCGGGTACTACGGTCCCTTACGTAGCGTTTGGGTGGCCAGGAACCCTCCTGGCTTCGCCTTTGTGGAGTTTGAAGACCCCCGAGATGCTACCGACGCTGTGAGAGAACTGGATGGAAGGTAGAAAGCAAGAAAATCAGAATTATGTTACAAGAGGAATCCTAGGGGGAAAAAACATTCGGCTTAAAATATTGCAGGCTTAAATATGAACTGAATGTGCATTGTAAACTGGTCTGGCATTACAAGTGCCCTGTAGGATTTGTTGGTATTCTGAACTGTTAACCTCTGTTAACTGTTAGCTGATTTACTGGTAGCCAGCTAAACCTGTTAGGCATGTGTAGGTGGCTGAACTCTTGCTTAATGTAAGTATATTGCAGGTTGTCCACCTTGTGAACCAGAAAAGAGCCTTTAAATTAGCAAATAAAACTTTATCATTCAGCTATAGTGAGTATCAATTAGAAATCACCAGGCATTCATGCATTGTGGTTAAATTTGGCAAGGTTGTTTTGTTTGTAAGTCAAAGGGGAAATCCAGCAGCACTTAACCCTGACTTGGTGGTAATTTTGTCCTGGGCTTTGAATTTCTGAAAGGTGTTAAACGAGTAACTATTGCTGTAGGAGAGACATGCATTTCTTGAACACTGTTTTTGTTCGGATTATTTATCTTCTCTTACAGGACACTCTGTGGATGCCGTGTTCGAGTAGAGTTGTCAAGCGGAGAGAAGCGAACTCGTAACCGGGGGCCACCACCTTCCTGGAGCCGCCGCCCACGGGACGACTACCGCCACAGGAGCCCTGCCCCTCGACGCAGGTAAATTCCTTTGTCTCCCCCTAGTGGAGCACTACTGCCATGAGTGTCAGGTACATCAATGTGTTTCAAACATTGTAATGTCCCAGAGTCCCTACCAGCATGTGAGCTCTGCCTACCCTCAATTCCCCTGTTCTTCTGAACCTGTCTCCTAAATGAATGTCAAATTTACCAGTAGCCATTTAGTAAATGTTAATAGTAGTGCGTCATTATTAACTATGAAAAAGCTTAACCAGGTTTAATGCTTTTGTGCTTCAAACACAGATTTGAATACTTCATGCTGCATCGTTTTGTATGGTTGATGTTTAGAACACATTGCCTTCCAGACTTGATACTGAACATGTAAAAAATGATGATGAAAATGACCTTTTTCACAATTGCAGCTGTGCTCTGTCATACACAAGCTGGAGTATATAATTTGAAATAAAATGTTTGTCATTTTAAAAAGTAATACGGTTAAAGAAATAATGAAGGAAATGTTTTAAAATTCAAGAGCACTTATTTTTATTTATATTTTTAACACCAGCAGCTGGTGGGCATTTTAGCTTGGGTATATTCAGTCTGACTGAAACCACATGGCAGACAGCAGTTAAGCTGCTTAATTGGATTATTAGCATTAAAACGAGGCCTAGCGCAGCTCATGTATTGCATTTGCATGGGATGGACAGTCATAACTGAGACAGCAAAACTCAGCATGAAGCTGCGCAGTCACAGCAGATCAATGTCAAAATGAAGCCTGTGGCCTGTTTATATGCTCCATCTATCGTTTCTAGTAAGCATATATCTGGAATGAACTAACAGGTTATTATAGACCTTGTACAAGTACATATTACTTGTATAAAATGTAACTGAGAATCAGTTTGATCAGTTTGAAGTTTCAAGCCTGTGGGGATATTTCTGGTCATCTTGGATTTCCCCCAGTTAAATACTCAATCTGAGATGAATATTGTGCTAGAGACCTTTGCTACAATAGAGCTGCTGTCATTTGAGGCACATATCCTTTGTCAGCATTTTATGAATGCCATTTCCTTCTGAATAGGAAGTTAATGTTTTACATGCACAGTGTCCCAAGTAATATCTAATTGTAGTGCTTCAAAATAAAATAATCCTTAGGGCCTTCATCCATTTTAAGCATTTATCTGAAGTGTTTCTCAATTCTTATCTTTAGGACCCCTGTGAATGAGTTTTTTTTTTTTTTTTTTAACCTGAACTAAAGTGGCACTAAAGTGTACTAGACTTGAACTTTTTGCAGTTTTTTTTTTAATATATGATTTTAATATGTATTTCCCCACCCACACTTAAAGGAGAGTTTGCAGATTGCACTATAGGGCAGTTAATTTAGTGGTTAGAAGTTGGTTGAAATGTCTTTGGAAAAATGTAAGTAACAATGATTAAGTGAAAAGACTTGAAATTAAATATAAAATTGTTAGACTACGTACATTTCCAACAGTGTGTATGATATTAAAATGAAACTAAATGTAAAGTGTTACTGAGCTTCTACAAGGGTGCCTTGAACAGGATTCAAAAGAACTTTTTAATTCGTATGTCCAAGAACACTTGCTTGAGATTTTTGTAGCATGCTAAATGTTGGGCCATGTGATTCCATTCTTATCGTTTACTCAACCACAAAAACTGTTGGTGCAAAAGTTGTTTGGGGTTCTGAGGACAGGCGTATTAGGGCTGGGCTATCTGGCTGTAAGGTAATGCTTTGATGTTTGTCTTCTATACATTTTGGGGGGGGGGGGGTACGCAGTACAGACCACAGCTAGCATAGTTTCTCTCTTAAACATGAGCAAACAGACAGAATCGAGGGCTCTGAATTTCCTGAGCGAATTATTTAAAATTAGTTTTGGATTGGCAATGTGGCCTTAAGTGCTGCATTTAAAGACCCACTTTAGTCAGAGCTGCTGCCTGCAGGGGCAGCTGGGTGGTGCTGCTGTAGCAGCGTAGGAAAGCAGTAGCCATAGGCCAGTATCCCAGAGGAGGATCTGCGATTGTGTGTGCCCTCCTGAATTGGTCATGGAGGTTGAAGCAACAAACACAACTCCTGATTATGAACCAAACCAGGAGGGAAAAGGGGATAACCAAAAAAAATTCCCAATATTTTAAACGGTAGTTTATTAACTTTAGTTGATTTTTTTTTTTGTTTTGTTTTCCATTATATGTCTCCAGCACTTGTGCTAAAAGGCAGCTGTGAAATTCTGTGAATGCCTGACAGAAAGTGAGTGTGTTCAGTAGAACCTCAGAGATGATAGAATGTGATTACCTGTGTTGATTATGCATGTACTTTTAAATTGGATTATACTTCTACTTTGTTGCTGTACAACTTAATTACTCAATAATTAAATGCTAAGTGTAATTTGAATATTCATTATTTTCCAAATTTTACATTTTACATTTCCTTTTCAGTAACAATCTCTTTGCCCACTGATTTTCGCTCATTGTGCTCTTTCACAGTTATGACAAGGCCCATCATCCTGTTTTGAAAGTATTTAAATTTTTAGTCAATGGGAAGTATGACTCATTTATTTCAATGTTTGCCTTTTTGAATTAGTGAAAATTCATAACTTCCTCTGTGACCGGTAGTTCCGTCTTCATATCATTATGATCTCACTCATAATGTAACTGTACTTCAGTTAAAGGTGCATTAATCATCTCAGTTAATCGTCTCATTGCCGCACAAGCCAAGTGTCCGGGATGGTGACGTTATGGCAGAGCAAATGTATACTGACATGTTATTGCTTACTGTTCCACTCTGAGTTAAGAGGAGAACAGGCTGACATTGAAAATAGAAATATCTGTGAACTATACCAACCCCTTCAGCGGGTCTAAAATGAGAACGTCTGTTTAAAATATGAACGTGCAAAGTGGAAAGGAGCTCCCTTTTTTTTAAAAAATATAATTTAGTGAAGTGGGTGCAGTGTTTCATAGTTTGTTATTGAATTAAATTATTAGCAGTGGAAACCTGAGGGCATGTGTCTGCTTTTAGCTGGGCCCAGTTTTATTTCCTGACCAGGAGTCAGGTTTTTGGGTTGGGCCTGACCCAATTATTATTTGGCCGTTTTTTTAATTCAATAAAAGTTATATTAGATGAAGTTAATTAATTTAGAATGTATCAGAGCTCAGGTTATGACGTAACTTCATCCACGCCAGACTGCCAGGAGAATTGGCAGCACGGGAAGTCGCTGTCACAGTTTGTGCATTTAAACCCCGAGGAAAACTATGTTCTGTTTTTCTATTTTGCGGTGTAATTGCCTGCATGGCTGAACTCCACCTGATTATTTCGGAGATTCCAGAGCGTTATGGTGACCCCATGTGGATATAGCTGGGAACAGCAGTGGAATATCTGGAGTCGTCTTAAGATGTTTGTACGGGTACACTTGCAATTGACAGGTGAATGTTATGCTGGCCACATATAGGTCAATACCTCGTTCAGTTGAGCCAATAGTGGTCGGTCCATAATTCTGAGGATTGTTCATATCTCTGAGGCTCTATTGTTTCTGATCAGGTAGACACACTCTAACAGTAAGTGACAGCATATGTAATAAATCTGAAAACACTCTTAAAGTAAGGATATGTAAATGGTCTGGCTGTGTTTTAATAGTAAGTTACATGCATAGTAAGCAGCTGTAACTGACCTGATAAACAAGTTGTGTGCTTGGAGGGTCCTTCGGTTATCCTTTAAAAGCCTATGAAAACAGGAAAGCAGCACTCTTGTATTTGTGTAATCCAGGTTACAAAGGTCCAAGTAAGGTTGTTCAGTGCTGTCGGTGTTTAATGCAACTGTCAAATCAGCTTATGGTTCGCTGTGATTTCCTATTTTTTATTCGCTGGAGTGGGTCTGTAAAACGAATGTCTACTAGAGAAACTCTGCTAGCTGATAATGACTCTCATACAACAATTTCTGTAGGGTTATTTGGTATTTAGCAAGCCCAGTCCTACTGCTCATGAGCTACTTAGAGTAGGGGAAAATGGAGAAATGTTATTTTTAATGTTGGCTTGTTTCTTTTTTTTTTTTTAAGTTTTCTTTTTTAATTTACCATTTATATTAATAAAAGTAAACCCCGTTGCAGAGTCACCACCATGCCTCTCCTCACCACCCTCTGAATCAATCAACTAGCCCTCTTTGAACACCATGTGACCACTGACCAACGTGCCCCAATCAGCTTGGCTGATGTCGTATCACATGACCAAGGCATGGCCAGTCATCAGGTTGCTCCGCCCCCCATGGTTCCTGAGCATGCTGTTCTCAGTCTCCTCTCCAACCTTAATCCAACCGACAGTGGCCTGCCTCAGTATTCCTGACCTATCAGTGTTCCGCTTTCCCAAAAGTCAACACGACCTACAAGGGGGCGGACCCTCGAGTAACCAATAAAAGCAGGAAAAATCCACAAGCAGCCCCCCTCCCGGTCAGCTAAACACCTTGCAACATGTGGCAAATGTCTTTCGCCAAATCCTTCCTGGCTGCCAGTCTGACAACCCCCTCGTCATTTCTATCTCGTTGAAAAGCAAAAAAAAAATAGTAAGTTTTCCCTGCCTCATATTCACTGCTAGCTGTATTCTATAAAGGTAATTATTTTCAGTGGTCAAGATTTTTTATTTTTTATTATTATTTATTTTTTATTTTTTTTAAATCCTGTACGCAATGTGCAAATCTGAAGCTTGTCAAGATTCTGTCAGTGTCAGTTCTGTTTAATACTACATGCAGATCCAAATTCAAAATGTTTTTAATCATAAACACCTACACACCTACAGTGATATGCTGATACATGACTGCTTGGTCTGTTTTAATTCAGCCCTCCTCAGAATCAGTCTTTCATATGCACAGTCAGGATGTGAATGTATGTCACACTGATACATTTCTTTTTGATCTATATCATCACAATAGAATCTCACTTTGGTATGTATCAGCAATGGAGGCAGGGCTGATCTCTGAATTGTTTTAACTTTTTAGTTCCAAGTGAATGTTTGGAACTAAACTTGTAATCAGTGTCTGACTCAGAACAGTTCTGAGCCCTCAATATGGAGTAGGACAAGTTGGCCTCCACATAGATTTATCCCCAATATGTCACTCATGTTTGGATTCTAATTTTCAGTGTTGTACTTCATATCCTTTGCCTTGAGGGTTAAAAATTTCATGCTACTTTTGACTGTATATGTCAGTTTAACAGCATGAAATGGAGAAAACACTGACATTTTGTAGCTTATAAAGCTATGGTCAAATTAACCAATAATTAAGCCGACTTAAATTTTGATCTCATTTTGTTAAATTTTTTCCTGCTTCAGTTTTCTGAATGAATGTAGTTTTCCAGGATGCAGTAGGTGATGAGAAGGCTGCCAGTGATAACCTTTTGTGTGTGATGTCCTGTTTGTTTTCTTTTCATCCCTCCATCTCTCTTTCTGCCACTCTGACGTTGATTGCTGTTCCCACCCTCCAAGGTCACCGCGTAGGAGGAGCTTCAGCCGCAGTCGAAGCAGGTAGGTCTCACCTCTGATTGGCTCAAGTAGTTTTTCTGTTATCTCTTTATTGGCTGCCAAACATGTCAATTAGTTTAGGTTTGGGGAGGACGGCAGTTAAGTTTCTGGATTGCTAAAATTAAGTGCGTTTTTTGCTTCAGTCTATTAATCTGTGTTTGAACAGACTGTTTGGTCCATGTGTTTGTTGAGTGAGGTTTCTGATATTTAAGAGGACGCAAAAGGTTTTAAATGGCTGTGCTGAGCGGATTTTTGTGTATTGAATATTGGTTTAGAATGGAACTCATGGAGAATAGAATGCTGACTCTGCTAGGGTTGATGGAATAATCCAACCTTTTGGATGCCATTCCCCTTGTTTACCTGCCATCCCCATTTTACATGTGTGTGTGTGTGTGGTGGTGTGGGGCAGGGGGGTGCTCCCATTGGGCCATCCCTGTTAAATATTAACGAATCACCAACTGGTTACACCCTTTTTTCTTACAAAGAGTAAAGTAGCCCACAGGTACCATTGTATCTAGAGTTCCTTTGAAGAAATGCTGTGTGTTTTATGATGTCACTTCCTGTCCAGGTCCCTCTCCAGAGACAGGAGGAGAGATAGGTCACTGTCTCGAGACAGGAACCACAAACCCTCCCGCTCGTTTTCCAGATCCAGAAGGTAAGACTGTGTGGAAAAAGCAGGCTCTGTCGCCTGGAAATGTCTTGTGTAAACGTACTGCTGGAATTGCTTCAGGCAGAGGCACTGGGTCACCCTTTTTGACAGATTATTGCTCACTAAATTACTGTGTTCAGGAAAATTAGCCATTGAGCAGAATGAAGTAGGTCAGTGAAATAGGTTTCTTAATGACTGAATAGCTGTTATAGCTCCGTATCTCAGCCATATTGTGGTTCATCAAACACTTGTGGGTTTTCAGGGGGAGTGAAGGTTTCTGAGGGAGCGTAATAATGAAACATGCTTGACTACAATAAAACGCACATTTCTAATGCACCGTGTGACACATTTACAGATTATTAGTCCGTAGACCCAGGAAGCTTTCTGTAGCTTTCAGTTTGTTGGAGGACAGGTACTCAAAGTGAGGTTGCAAAGTTTGAATACTGGAGGGTGATGGTCTGTAGTGGCCCTGACCATTCGGCATCATCTCTGCTTGGTGTGGTAACCTTTTGTATGCATTCTGGAGAGAGGTTCATACTAAAAGCCAAAGTGTAAGTTTGCAGTATGGTGTGATTTTTTTTTTTTTTTTTTTTTTTCCCCCCCGGCAATTCAACTAATTTTTAATTTCTCTTTCCAGTCGTTCTAGGTCTAATGACAGAAAATGAGAAGAAATTTCAGTTTAAGTACAAAAAGTCAACGGTCATCCCTTAAAGCAATTCATTTTTTTGGACTATTGGATTTTTTTTTTTTTTTTTTAAATATGCAACGTAGTTGATTTACTTAAACCCATCTACAATTCATTGTGCAAACAAGATTCTTGAGTTCTTTAAACCTTTTTTCCCCCCTAGTCTGCATTCCATTGCCTTTTGTGTAACATAGACAAAAATACAACATTCTCACCGTTGGAAAGCATTCTGTCAGTGGTGCGGACTTGAGATCTGGGCAGGTACTATGATATTCTTGCACTCAGAAGGCATGGAGAGCATATGTTAGAATGCTTTGGGAATGGTGTTTGCCCAGAGCATGTTGAGAACCCCTTGTGATGTCATAAAGAAATCAACTTTTTATCCAACCAATCCTGTATTTGTTTTTTTTTGTTTTTTTTGATGTTTGTAACAGTTTGTATCTTACAAATTAAATCTTTGGTCATAGAAAAGTTACGCCTTGGTGTTTTTGTTCTTGGAGTTGTGAGTTCAGTGTCTGCATTTTGGGAAATGGTTTTAACGGTGGATGGTAGAATTGTCTTTTGAATGTGGGAAAACTAAACTGATGTGTTTAGAAAGGTCTATTTGTTGAAGCATTTACTGGAATTTTCTGTAGTTGGAATGTCTTGCATGAGAGGCGAAAGTGTAGGTGGCAATTATATTAGTGTAAAATACTGAACTTGGGCAGAGCGCATGTTTTCTGTCAAGGTGACGCCTAATGGGATTGACAGGAACACACAGAATTAAAAGGGAAGGAAGTGCAAAAGGTGTCTTTGGAGCGCAGGACGAGAACGATTGCCCAGGGGTAAAACCTCGGACTGGGCTGGATTCCAGCCACGCTCTGCAGGGCCTCACAGAGACTCAGGAGCGAAAACAACCTCTGAATCCTCAACACTGTGGAGCCCAGCAGTCAGAGCTCAGTCTCACAACTCCCCAGTTCTAACCAAAAGAGAAATAATTAACATTTGTCACCTCCTGGAGCTTATCAGGTAAAAACATGAATAAAAATAGCCTTTTTTGTGCTGTCAGACCCAATGCTAATTCATGCAACCCTGCTGTTCATCACCACCCTGCAGGTATAGTGGTCATCAAATTGATTACACATTACTACACCTGTCTTATCCTTAGATTGCCTTCATCAGGACCCGACAAGTGTAGATGCAAGCGGTCAGTTTGATCATTCCGATCTGTAATTACAAATTGAGTCCGATAAACAGTTTGCATTCTGTTTCATCTTTTTTTTTTCTTCTTTGGAGTCTACCTTTTACTGTGTAATTGATAGGTGAAACCATCTGAAATTGAGGCAATGGAGAAAATGACAGACTCATGTAAAAAATCAAAATAGACATTAATGCAATGTGGAACACTTGAAATATCTGTGTTCTGCAGAGATGAACTGCAAGCCTACAGTATGCCATAGAATCCTGCTTTGCAACTAAATCTGACAGTTTCAAATGCACAGTCATTACATTTCATATCCCATTTCCTTACATTTGGTTGATTTGGTTCTGAAAAGTCTGGCATCTAGCAATTATGTCATGGTGTTTGAAAGGTAAAGACGGGGTTAATTCAGATCTATGAGACCTTGAATTTATTTAACTTTATCAAAACTCTGTTTTACTGGCAATGGTGTGCTTCTGCTGTGTCCCCTCTCGGGATTAAAGGAGAAGTAAAAACGTCTGTCTTGAAGTTCCAAGTTAGAAATATCCACCTTAGTAACTGTGTCAAAGAATAAACTAAAATTAGCCATATCCCTATCGGCCTGAATCACGCCGAGAACAACTACAAAAATAGAGAACAATGGCTTTATTTACTGAAAGGTACTCCCCTTTGTCTCAAAGCACTGTCTCACCTATCAGAGAAGACCACAAAGTACAGAATAGCATGGCCTGGAAGGGATCCTCAAAAGTGAAGTTCTTACCTCAAGTAACATCTTGACCTGAAGATGACAGCTCTCCGCTGCGACTTTTTTGGAAAATTGATTAGTTCTGCGTTTTTGAGCTAGTGTACTGTGACATGCAAGCTCTCTCACCAGGTACGTTGTGTACATCTCCAAATGAATAAATACCTTTCACATAAACTCAATGTGTTTTTTGTTTGTCCTTTTCTATGTTGCATTCTACTTCTGTGCAAAATCTGGTTATGATAAAATTAGTCATATTGTTAATTTCATTAAAAAAAACGCCAAGCTACACCTGAGGCAAAGATGCATACGTTCCCAAATGACACGAGAAAGTGGAAAGTTCCCATTCAAAGACTCCAGGTTTTCCCATAGAAATTAAGTTCCTCTTACGTGACTATGAATGAGCTGTGTGCGCATGCAGGGAAGGTATTAATTTTGGTGGCTTTGTGGCATTAGCAGTGTAGCGTTGGAGTTAGTAATTTATTGGATGTGGGCTTGTCCTGTTGAGAAATGCTGAATTAGTCCATAAGACCGGTACTCAAATGTGCTCTGAATCAATAACCTATATTTAACCTGCTGAATTTACATTTATTTGAAATGCCAAACATAAAAACAAAGAGCATCTGTTAGCGCCATTTGCAGGCATTTGCTATAATACATATTGAACTTAAACAGTCTTGTAACATGCATTTGATTTTTTTTTTTTTTTTGTGGGAAAGTGTCCTTTTAAGAACTCAGATCATCCTTCAACAGACATTACTAGGGTCTAATCAAGACCAATTATCAACTCATTTATGACTTAAAGGGCTGCAATTATGGTCGGCATAGAAACCTTCATAGGCCTCAGGATCAAGATGCCAATTTGCTTCTGGATCAGTGTGTAGTGAAACATTTTGTGTGTGAACATGAGGACGGCTTTTCGCCTCCATTTGTGAGCCTATCAAGTAATTTCGCCACAATGTCAGATCAAAGGCTAGACTCTTTAAAATGTTTACGAGCAGAAGTTGGCAAGAAATCTAGAAATCGATACTCCTCTCCAGTGCCTGCACCTAGTGTAGGCTGTCTAGTACTGTCACTGGGAGGAGCAGAAGAGGTACATGAGACACGGATGCACATGTAAAATTACGTACTACACAAAACACACATGCTAGGATGCACACAATAAAAGCATGCGCTATGCAATAACCCACATGCTAATCGGTGATGTCACAGTAACCAAATGAGGTCTGATGAGTCCATGTTTGGGTGGAACTACACTCAGTTTTCATATCACTGGCTTGTTTGAAACAATAAAAAAATGTTTCTCTCTCTGCAGCCAGGAACGTCATTAGTGCAAATTATTGGTATTGATACTATATGGCAGCTCACATGTACTGATTTTGCAGAGAGAGAGAGAGAGACCTGTCCCTGCTGATGTCATATGATGAAGACGATGATGTTGATTGGTTGAACAGGGACAGGCCTCGCTCTGCAAAAATAAGGACATGCAGTGTAGCTCCTCCCATTTTCTGGTACAATAAAACCTCATTTCCCCCATCACCAAGTGCATTTGTTCTGTGTATCACTGGAAGCAGACTTTAATTCAGTTTTTTTTTTTTTATGTGAATTTACCAATTGTCTAAAACAGGACAATTTGGTGACTTCCCCACCTGGCGCCTGCTTTTGGATCACATGCTGGTGATACAGAGGCCACCATAAGGACATTCCTCTTTCTAAACTTGTGGCTACGTGTTAGAGAGATATTTTAATGTAAGCCTCTTTCATCCCCAAATGAGCTGCTTTCCATGTATTGCAGGGTTTTCATTCCAGCCGAAATGTAATTTCCTGATTCATTATGAACTTGATTCTTGTCTGAAATAGCCATTTGCCATGATCTGCTCTCTAAAACCACGTTGTCATAAACAATGATCGTGCAATTAATGATAAAACGAACAGCCTCCTTGGCATGTCTGGCCTGTAAATTTGCCCCATAAATTTAAATAGTTGTTGGTGTTTAACAGCAGACGTTTGAGGATTTAAAAAATTAAATGTGACACAGTTCGATTCTTAATCTCTTGGCAAGCAAGGTGCAAGGCAGTGAGACTATAGCTATACTCTGCCTGTTGACTCATTCAGACTAATTGCATTTGGCTCCAAATGTTTTCCATTTCAGGTCAGTTAGAAAAGACTTTTTCAGCTTAGTACAACTTTATTTCACAACATTGGTCCCTGCATTGAGCAATTGTCCTTGCGGCAGTAGGAAAAAAAAACTTTTGTAATTAATAAATGTTTAATGTTTTATTTCTGTTCAGTGGAATCTCAGAGCGATAGAAGCCATTAAGGACTGACCAATCAATTATTGTGTGAACCCTTAGGGGATAATTGGTATCAATCAAAATATCAAGCTTATTATTGTAAATGGTGCAAAAAGTGATTAAATAAAAAAGATTAGCTCTTTCTTTTGGTTAAAATTAGATAAAGGGGCAGTCAGCACTGTTGCTTAAGAATGCAATATATGGAAAAAAACAGTGATTGAACTTAAGGCCTATAACAATAAAACACTTTCAGAGCCAAAGGTTCACTGAAAAGTTCTCTAGGGTGCCAACTATTGTTGACTAATATCAATTAAGTGTTAGAGCTACAAAAGAATAGTCAGATTTTTTTTAAAAAAAGACAATTATTCATTTGAATAAAGAGGGATTCCAATTTTTGAACTGATGTAATTTCACATTCAAACAAAGCCAATCTTCAATTTGTTCATTTTTCAGAAGGTCTCTATACTTGGATACAATGTAACGTTTCAAACAACCACCATCATTACACTGCTTTGAATAACCAGATTAATTATAACAGATACTGTGCTGTTACAGGGCTCTTGAAAATACTTTGGAGGAATGAATGCTTCACACAGCACCGTTTTTCTGTTTCATTGCAAAAAGAGGCTCAGCATGGCAGGCTCCTCAAATTGCTAGTAAAGTAAAAAAAAAAAAAAGAAAGAAAAAGGTTAATATATGCATGTGAATTATGCTAGCTCACTGTCAGTGATGCATTCACACATTGAAATGGGCAGAATATGAATATCACGTCGTTGAGCCAAGCGATAATTAACGGAGAAGGCTGCAGACCACGGCTCAAATTGCATCGCCTTGTAAACATTGATTTTCATAATCACTGAGTTTAAATGAAGCCCTGCTTAGAATCTACTGACCAGCCTGGATTGAAAAGGATATTCTCGCTGACAGTTCACTAAAATCATTACAATTATCATGGGAGCCAGGCCATGTTGCTTAGGTAGCATACAGCATTTATGCAGATGTATGCATTTAAATGTGTTATTTAGTATTTTTATGAGCACAAAGAAGAAAAACATTTTGATCAGAATAAAAGAAGGGCTGTTTAAGGGTGTCAGGTAAAGGCCAAGGAGCTAGCAAACTATTAAATAAACCTTTGGCATAAACAAGCTAGAAGGTGTAACTCTCGTGTAAGAAATGATATGACATGATTCTAATCTTGATGGAAAGTTAGAGAAAAGTTGAAGATAATTAAGTGTCCAAGCAGTTGCTAAGACAAAGCGATGCGGTCTCTCAGGTTTCCCGGGGTAACAGAACAATGAGTACTCACTAAAGCCATTCTCTAAACAGTTGCAGACCTTTGATCAGGATGGGCACCCATTAAATAACCATCAAACACCCCGTGAGGGCCCTTGAGTATCAGTAGGTGTGGTAACTGGTTTGTCTCCTCAATCACCCGTCACCAGTTTCTGTTGAACAATCAATTGCTGTAACTGCCAGCTATGGTCAAAGTGACAGTTAACCACCCTTGATCAGAATTGTGGCTATAGTGAGGTTGTTTAGACAAACGAATGCAAGTATTTGCATACCTTAAGGGCGAGGATTTGTACTCTCTGCTGCATTGAGTAGGCTGGTCTTGGGATTTGGGCATGAATCTTTGACTTGGAGCCCAGGCTGAATTTAAGGATTGGTGACCAAAACTATAAAACACAGAACTCATTAGCGGCAGTGGAAAATATGCCCTGCAAATCAGTGAGTCCGTAGATGTTTAGTCTCTTTTATGCTGTATTTTTTACAGATGTTCTCAGTAATTATTCTCTCATTAGAGTAAGAATGTAGTCACCTGCCTCGAGACTGAAGATTAGCTCATATTGAAGTCTGGCACTGTTTCCATTGACAAGATTACCATCCTTTTTCTGTACTGTGCACTGTCACTTCAAACTAAATACATAAAATGAAAGTACATATAAATGCATGCTACCAGCTGTTAGCAAACATTCAGTATGTTGTCTGGAAGATTTAAAAGATTTTGTCTGGGGCTTTCAGGTTCTAGGCTACATGCACCTACGTGAAAGAGGATAAGTGTACCTGGTCAGTCTGTTCAAGCATTTGCTCATGGAAAGTGGGAAAAGAAAAGGATTTATCATAAAAATGAAAAAGATCAAAATCAAGTGCAAAGATCACTGTATACTCCACCACCACTGCGATCACAATTAGCTGAGCTGTTAGAGCAGGCTGCAAAAAACAGGGAGCCACACAAAATCGCGGCTAATGAAACCGCTGCCTGTTTAATATACAGAGTGCAGACATGGGTGCTGAGCATTGGAGCTGACGGTTACACGCCGATGTTGTTCTCTCCCATGCTCACAAGCTCCAGGGGGGAATTGACAGGCTTTTTCAAGAATGCGTGATCAGCCTCATAAGAGTATTATCTCCGATGATTACTCTCGGGCTAAGTTTGCATATCTCACAGGCCGTTCTGGCCATCTGAATGAACGGAATACGTAAATGCGAGGAGAAGAGCCCCCACGTCCTGCCCACCACAGGCAAACTCCAGCCTTTTTCAGGGTTTCGGACCATAGCCTCTGGCAGGAGATGGTGGGGCACCGGGCTCATCCCGGATTGTTCCGTTAGCACCAGGAGCACCAAAGACAGCTAAGGTGGACACTAACACTTCTATACATCTCAGATCACTGCAAGACAAGACTGGGTGCAATTTCCCATCAACTTAAAGTTGATGATCATGACTGGATATGGAGCTAAAGGTGGATGGCATGACGAAGCTGAAGTTTGTAGATGTATCTTCCTCTGGATGTGTCTTGGCTGGTGGAATCACCTGAATGTTTGTACATCTCTGGTCAAGCTATTCTGGACATTTTTCCCTTTGCCAGCAACATTTTTGGGTAAGTCTCTCGTTTCTCAAGTATCTCACACATCGTGCCTCTGTTTGGCTCACAGAAAAGAGGCACGTGTTCATGGTCAAACTCTGAGTCATGTGACCAGGTGTTTGAATCCCAGCCACGTCATTACCAGCTGTAGCCGTTGGTCTGGGTTGGCAAGGCAACAATTGGCTCAGTAAGCCTGGGGAACAACAGGGGTTAAGGTCCCTAAATTCCATCAGTCTTATTGGCTCTCTGGTGGTTGACTTTGTGGGTCCTCTAATTTGATTGGTTACACGTCTGCAAAACAGCATGCATGGCTGAGTCATGACTCTGAGGGTCAGACAGATGGCCACTCCATCCTTGAATGGCGGGAGATGGTCGTTGTGCGGGATTGGGTCCTTTGGGTTCATTGCTTGTTTTGTTGTCACATCACATGTTGTAATTTTTTATTTTGGAGAAACTTTTTTTTATTTTGAGAGTTTCCTATTTAAATTCAATTAAATGCTTTTTGCACTGATTTGTTCATAAAAAGTTTAATAAGTGTGCTGGTTTAGCTTGGCTAGCTAATGAAGTTTGTTGTAATTCATCATGTGTTATAATTGTCGTTGTTGGTTCTTGGAGGTTATTTTAACAGATCTCTGCTGAATTCATTTTGATGACATAACAGTCCATGTTTGTTCTTTCAGCATTTAACAGATCCCTGTTGGGTGAAGTAATGTTTTTGATCTCTTTGTTATAGTGTTCTGAGTTTACCAAACTGATTCTGTTTTAGTAGAGGGAGGTTATTGTGACCCGTAGTCTGATTTAACTTTTGCCACTTCAAACAATGTTCTTTTTACTTTATTATTTACTTTGGTCCTGTAGTACATGAAGCATTCAGTCCTTATTTTTTGCGCAGATTTAATGAACAACAAAACAAATAGTGATGATGATGATGATGATGATAATAAGCTGATCGTCTCCCATTGTATATCTCTGTCCTGCTTGGAGAAAAAATCCAATCAAATTCCTAGAAATCTGACAAATGTCTCAAAGAATTTGGGTGTTATATTTGATTCTTAATTAATATTTCAAGGCATGTTAAAATGTGACCAAAGTGGCCTTCTTTCATTTAAAAAAATTGTAATGAAGACTTTTGTTTTTATGTTCCCAAACTCTGGAAAACTTTGCTAATATAAATTTTTAAAAAATGTACCCTCAATTACCAGACAGTCAATGAAAGAATTTTTATTTTTTGCAGTTCCTTGTCTGACCACTAGGGGCAGATACTTTCAGTGCGCAGACAAGGTCTTCCAACATTAATGTTCAATTAATGTTCAACAGCTAAACTGTTATTAATCGAAACATTTATAAAATTTATATCAATTTTAACGTTTATAAAATATTTATTTATAAAATAAGTCAGGTTCAAAACATTAAAGAGTTGGCATGGAAACATGCTGGAAGTTTGTCACTCATTGCTGATGTCACATCACAACAATACTGGCATGGTCAAGGATGTCCAGCTTCTTATGAGCTCTTTCCTCTGTTCTCAGATCCTCGCCTCGTCTCCTCCTTTCCTTCCCTGTTTCCTTGTGACGCATTCAGAGGGAATCAAGGAAAGGAAATGAGGACAGCCCGTATTGCATTAGCGCACTGTTACTGTTTGAGATCCCATCATGCTTTGCATGGGAGAGGAGGAAGGTTGTTATTTGGTGTAAGCACAGTATGGGGGTCAAGCACAGACAACATATACAAGACAACATGATTAAAACTCAACAGAATGAACAGGTCTCTACAATCAAATGGTTTGTTTACTAGTTCTACATAGTACCAAGAAAGGATCCCCCTATGATTACAAGAAAAAAACTGAGTGGGTGTTCTTGCAATGTCACACTGATGTATGGCTATAATTCTCTGTTATGGAGCTGTTGACGGTTGTTAGGAATGTAAATGCAGGGCCTGGTTGGAGCCTCAGGTTAAATGTCTTCCCATGCAGCTAATCATTTGCATAATTTAATTTTTAGAATGACACACTTTATGTCAAGGTGTTGTAATTAGCAAGCAAATGTATTGTGCATTATTTAAAATCTGTTTTGGCTGCCGAAAAAGCTCACCTCATACTAACCCTGATCAGCTTTAAAAAATTACCTAAAAAGAAAGTATTTTTGTCAGCACGCAAAATTCTTAAAGCAGTACACAATGCGTTTCCTCCCCAAGCACGGCTGCAACATTTTCCCTTTCGGTTTTATTTTTTGTTTGCATCGTCTGTACCTTCTGTTGAGTACAGCAGCAAGAGAGGAAAGTGCGAGCACACATTTACCATGCTTTCACATGCTTACAATGAGCTTCACTTGTGATTGAAATTGAGAGGACTCTTGATCCCCAATGGGATAATTGTTTAACAAGAGGTTTGAGAAAAGACCACAGTGACCTCATAAAGACTATAGTGACCTCATGGAGCTGGGGAGAGGGGATTCCTAAGATAAGTCAGGCCTTGAGAGTTGGGAACCCTAACAAACACACATTATCTTCATTCAAACATCCCTCTTTATAATGTCCCCGTTTTAAAGACTTATTTGTGTGACAGATAGATAAATAAGCATAGGCGACACTTACGCTGGTGGTGCTGGGGACGTCTCCTCACCACTTTTTGTCGTGGCCGATTTCGTCCCCACCAATTTTTGGAAACCTTCCATTAGTTGAACGTGTCGTTGTCCCCAGCACTTTTCAAAACAAACTGACGCCCATGTAACTAAGAGTAAGTACTTCAGCGCTGTTAATTTACTAATTCGAGCTCAGTAGGGCAGGGTCAGTCCTGTTGCTTTTTTTTTTTCCCACACTTCAGTTTTCAGCGGTGTGTGGGCTCTGGTCTGGGACACTCCAACCGTAACAGGCCTTCTGGGTGGGGGGGGGGGGGGGGTTGGGGGGGGGGGGTGATTTATAACACGCAACGTGCTTTAACGTGCTGTTGTTGCTGCCACTCTCTTTGACAGCACAGGGCAGAAGGTCGGGACTAAAACGGATTTGACAGAAGATTACTTTGATGAGGTTATATAACACAGATGTCTCGTACACAAAGAAAGAGCATTATGTTGCTAAGCTAAAGCTTTTTTTTTGTCTCTTTTTTTCTGGCTGCCAGGTTTGTGCATTCTTTCTCTTTTTTATCTCTTATCTCTCTCTCACTCTTTTCTCTGTGCAGTTCACACCTCGGCTCGTGGGACAATGTTTTCTCATTTATAATTCACCCATTTTGTCCTTTCCCCCAGTGATGCTCTTTTTTTAGCTTTTGAAATAAACCATCAGCCTTCTCCCTGACAGGCTCCCTGTATGCAGCCTGTTTTTCTGATCAGATTAGAACGGCACATTCTGTTCTATTTCACTTCCTGATGACTGTGTAGCCTCATGTGAACCCGCCCTTGCACTCTCCCTCTCTCTCTCTCTCTCTCTCTCTCTCACACACACACACTCACACACACTTGCGCACGCACACACACACACACACACAGGCAACATCTTATCTGCGAGGCCACAGGATTGAGGGTGATAAAAAAACATTGAGTTGCAAGTAGAGAGAGACAGAGAGACAAAAAAATATATGATTACAAGTTAAAAGGTCACATGTTTGCAAAAATACACAAGTCATATTGTTACAAGAACAGGATATAATATTATTACAGTAAATCTAATAGCAAGTAATTAATTACAGCATGGAAATTTCAGAGACTGTTGTAACAACTATGCTGACATTACTGAAAAAATGATCAAAGGTGAATCAGAATTTAAGTCAGCAAGTTACTCTATTGTAACTGCTATCAGTCTGCAACTTCCCCTCGATCCTGCCTCTCAGGTCTTAGAATCAGTCTTTACCATAATCTCCCAACTATAGGGCATCAGTCTTTACCTTATTCCCCCTACTATAAGGGCATCTATGATTTCTTTCTGCTAGCCCTGAAGCTAGTCTCCTCTTGCCTGGGAACTTCTTCAGTTTTACCATGGTGTTCCTGTCTGGCATGCCCATGGCTGATGCACTCTTTCCAGTGGCGAACGCCCTCCCATGTTCCTCCCCAGTAAATATTTCACCCCGCCCCGTTGCCTCTCCTCAGACAGTGCAGGGACATAGGGTGGGAGGGTAGTGGGGGGGGGGGGGGTGTAGCTGACATAATGACAATCTTCCCCCATGGCACACAAGAAAAGATCAGCCTCTCTGTTTAATGCTACAGATAGGCGCTGTGAAAAGAACACAATGTGACTGAGGTGAAATCTCATCTACCCGTGCTAATCTAGAGGGAGGGGGGCGGTGTGACACTGAACGGTGAGCACTGCTGGCCGGGGCAGACCCAGCCTGCAGTCTCCCCGTCCCTTCCGCGCAGCCAGTCACAGGGCCCCCAGGGGGACGCACGCCGGGATCCCCCCAGACGAGTTCAGTGTGTTCCGGCTCTTACTCATACGTGTGTGTGCGTGCGTGTGTGTGTGCGTGTGTGTGCGCCGTGTGTCCCAGCCCTTAATCACAGCAGCCATCCTACGCAGATTGGTACGTTCTGGCCCTTTGCTCGTTGTTATTTTACCCACTGCACTCTTCTGCTCCAAGGGTGTAACCTTCAAATGAAGGTGGTGGTGGTGGGGGGGGTGGCTTGGTGGGTGAGGCTCTGTGTTTTCACAGGCAGCTTTTTTATACAAAAAGTGCATTCTAAGACTTATTTCTCATACTTATTTTTACACAATAAAGCACAAATTCTTATTTCGAATTATGCAGGGTAAAGAGTGATTAACATTGGGTGAGCCTTAATGGGTTATTCAATGAACTGATCAACATATTTAATCAATAACAGTGTTAGATTTCTGACAGTGCAAGAATACAAAAACCAAAACCTTTCAGTTTTGCTGAAAAGGATTTTAATTCAGTACCTGTGGCCTGTATGACGGATTAATTAGATCCTGTAAAAATGAGATTGACACCTTTAATTAGATCCTTCAAAAATTCTGCTGATAGCAATGAGATATACACCTGAGATAAGACAATGAATGAATATACCTTTTTTTATTCAATTTTTTTATTCAATTAGGGCTTTCAGAGTTGATGATGTTGTCAAATATGATCAAATGGAACATACTACTCTCATGTGTATCTGTGTTTTCAGACAGAGATTTGGAGTGGTGACAGACCCGTCAGTGTAGTGACTTTACACACTGCTTGTGTCCTGGAAGTGTGCAGTGTGATGTTTTTCCCTTTTTTCTTGTTGACTTGAAATCTCCCCTCCACTGGTCTGGAAACGCAGCAGCAAGCAGCTGGATCGGGTTACCAACTGAAATGCCCTATCTTTCTCTCTCTCTCTCTCTCTCTCTCTCTCTCTCTCTCTTTTCCTCACTCATCCCCCTTTCTTTGTCTCTCCCTTTACATTTAATTGTTTTTGAAACTTCCCCCTTTTTCCTGACACTGCAATTCAAACAAAGGACATATGTGTTACATCATGTTATGAAATGATATGAAACACTTCCCTTTACTTTTATAAAATGCTGTTAGGACAGTGTTTTTAATTTTACCATTGCCTTATTTTTAATTGTTATTTGTGTCAACATAGCATGTAGCCCATAACATAATTTTATTCAATGACAATCTATTTTTCACATGGTAATGACTCATGATTTTTCAAATGATTCAGAAAACTATGATATTTTTGTGCAATGTTGTATACAAACCAAATGGCCACATAAAATTTGAAACTGATGATTAAGATTAAATTTTAATGCAGTCATATTTTAAATGTTACGACTTTAATTAAGAAGCATGCTGTGACATGTGATTTAGCATTTTTACTGGTGAGACGCAGCAATGCTATTGGTAAATCCGCTGTAAAAAATGAAGAGGCATTACTTTTCAAACTAATTTGGTGAATCTGGTGAGTCCATTTCTATGAAACCATTGATTTGCTATGCAGATTTTTTTTTTTAAGAATGGTGTTTTTTTTTTTTTTTACATGCATATGGAGTAAATGCTTTACATGTATGAGTAACTTGGGCTTTTTAATGTAAGAAACATTTAACTTGAGAAGAATGTTTATATGGGGCTATGATCCGTTTCACCCGTGTGTGTGCGTTGCTGAACTGTGGCATTAGTTATGGCAGCAGTGCTCACCAAAGCCCTTTGTGTCTCTGTATTTTGTACACACCAGTGTTCAGCTCCCCAGGGCCCCCCACCTAAGTAATGGCAATTCTTATGAGAATAAGAATGCTTCACTTCTTGTGTTTAATTGTAAGCCTGTGCGCTTTAATAAATATTCAATTTAACTTGTTGCATTGTCATCTCCCATGAAGGTGCCATAGTCCAGCAGTGAGGCGATGCTTTCCCGTCTGCAGTATTATCACTTCCAGTTGTACATGAGGCCGTTAGAATGCTAATTGACGACTTTAAAATGGTCTGTGAAATAATTTTACGGAGTGCTATGACTATAAAATGGTATAAGCTCCCGAAGTTCAAGTAGAAATAAAAGTTGAAGCTTATCAGTCATTTGTGTGTGTGTGTGTGTGTGCGGGCAATTTGTGCTGCTAACTTGTGGCAGCGGAGTCACTTCCACCTGTGCTGTGTCACTGTTATATTTAACAAGTACATTTTGTTCCAGCTAGTCTTGGCTTCCCGCCAGGTTCACTGTAGCTTCATCACCAGCTTTCTCGTAGTCTGAGGCAAAACTATTACAGCGTCGGGGACGGGGGGGGGGGGGGGGGGGGGGGATGGGGGGGGGGTATTCCCATCAGCATCGCCACCAGCTCTCAGGGGCTCCATTCAAATGCAAGGAATGTTTATTCATAAGTGATGTAATATCTGAGGAGCACCACAAAATAACGAACGGATTAACCAAAACGCACTGCCTGACACCGAGGCTGTCGGCCTCTGCCTCTCTTGAAAAGAAGGAAACGGTGAGAATGAAAAGTGTACAAAGGGCAAGTAAAAATGAACCTTGCAGATATTCTGGGCAGCTGTATTAACTATTTTTAACATCGACTAAAGATGTCGCTGTGTTTCAAATCGGCCTGAAGGAACAGAAGCAGATTTCCATGTTTTTCGGTAGCAGTTGGAGCTTCTGCACAAACAGGCCTGTTTTTGAGAACTCTCTCTCTCTCTCTCTCTCTCTCTCTCTCTCTCTCTCTCTAGAAGGTACAGGGTTCTCAGGGATTCAAAGATATTTCCATCTTTGATGGAGCAGGTACTCTTGGGTATGTTTCTGGATCTTTGCAGTTAAAAGCTTTCTAGATTCTAACAAACTTCATTCCAAAATTATACGGTCATTTTCTCACCTCAATTATTCATTACATTATTTCGTTAAAAATTGATGATGATATATCAGAACACATTTCTTTGATATGTGTTGCATTTCCACTGAATCTTAAATGGGTGCAGTTAAAGTGTTTACTCAATAGTATACGTAACTTTAATGATGATGTCACATATTAACCTGAAAACCTGAATGGAGCTGTTATCAAATACCTTTATTAAACCACATTACATCTGCATTACCAATTCCCCGTCACGTTTACATTTTGCAAGTCAGATAGCTGGTTGTGGTTTTCTGGGCTGAGGTTTTTACACCCTGAATAACAGCTGAGCAGGTGTACTACACACAAATGCTGTTAGTTCAATGTAAAACCACAAAGATGTTAAAAAGGGTACATTTAACCATGATTAACTTGGTCATAATTCATTCACCAAGACAGAGCCACAATTACGATAATGCTGTAATCATGCATATCATTAAAATAAACCTGAACACATGGGCCTCAAAGACACAAACCCCAAACGCACAGACTGACCCAGCAACTGACAGCAGCATGAAGCTGGGGTATATACATGATATACATAACTGTATATCGTCAAAGAAAGCTTTTCGAATACAAAATAATCTATAAAAAACTTGAGTCTGAAACCAGTCACAATTTCCATTGACAAAAAAAACTATGACTATTTTAATTCCATAACAAAATATAATGTGGGAAAACAAACTGTTTGAAAAAGCCAAAAATACAAAAGGAGGAAAGGTCACAGAAAAAGAAATTCAGAAAATGAATTGTCACATGAAATCAAAATGACCACTGATTTCATTATAGGTTAATTTAGACAAAGGCAGGTGGCAGGTCCTATGCAATGTAAACTAAGTTTATTAAAAAGTATTTTAAAAACTTTGTACCCATGACTTTTTTAAAAGTAAAAAATATATATTTCTTGATATAAAATGTCTTGAAAATGACTTACACAAACAGCAATTGTTGAAATTAAGCTTTGTGAAACCAGTTGGGTGGGGTTACACTGAGCTGTCTATCATTGTTGGAACCAATCAAAAATGTTTTTCTCTTCCCAGGCAATGGGGTCATTGGTCCAAATCACTGAATCACTGTATACATTATATGGTAGCTCCTCCCATTTTATTGAAACCTCATTCTCTCATGTCTGACAGCAGGAGAAACGGTACTATGGTCAAACTGAAAAATGTGTTTCCTCCGTGTGCATTAGTAGGCGGTACACACAGAGGTGAGAGCACACCGTTAAGGTTTCCGGGAGGCGGCAAGTGGTGGCAAATGGGAAATTCCGAGCAAACTGCAGGATGAGGGAAGCAGTATCTGTGATAAGCAGTATCTCCTGAGCTCAAAAAAACTGCACTACTCACATTTATAATTAAGCTCTTTGCTAATACGGGTACACCAGAAAATGCTCCGCTGGGTTATGGTACAGTTTTGCTCTCATGACTGCAAAGCTGCCTAGCTGGCACATTGCCTATAGCTACCATTGCTCTATGAAACTAATCACCCAGGTAGCATGGTAGCTAATGTTAACATCAACATGTCCAGGGAATGCTTAATATTTCATGTGTTTTCAGCTAATGTTATCTGTCCTGCACAGTAGCTAAAAATGCCAACTATGGATAAGGTTTGAAGCATTTAGCAGTTTATGCAGCTCTATCCAATGTGAGAATGCCACATCTTTGTCTTTTTTTATACCTGGGCTAAATCTTCATTTAGCTTGGTAGCTAAAGGGACAGGGTGAAGAGAAGGACAGGGTCTGGGGGGAACAGTGTTTTCCTGTGTTGTGCTGCTGCATCAATGAAAGAAGATTTGGCACCAAACCTTATTCACTACCCCCGACTGTGACAATATCTCATCGAGGCTGTTGTAGAAGGCCAAAGGATACGGTTTCATTTTATCACATCTCTGGAAATACAGTACACTGTGCTGAGAAACTGAGCAAAAGAACAATTCATGCAATATGTTGGCAATAAATGATATTGTATTAGCTGGAATTTGTTTGTTGGTAAGAACAAAATTTACTTGAGCCAAGGACCATGCACAGGCCTGTATGTTTTGGCTTTGCCTGTTACATGTTTTGTCCTAAGTTACACATCCCAAAATTATTCATATAAGCTATTTATATTATTAAATACATTTCATACTGGGAAATGACAGTGTGTCTGGAATGTATTGCAAATGTTTAAAATATCATGGAATAATATTAGTGTTTTTGCACTTATAAATTTTCAGATATGCTCATCCATTTTTGGTATGACTTGCACCTAAATTGGCAGCATTTTGATATCGAATAATTTATTTGCAATCTTTTTTTTTTTTTTTAAGAATTGTGTTTTTGCATTTATAGACCAGCTGAGTAAATATGTTGTACATGTGTGTAAACTTTTGCATTGATAACGGTTTCTCTTAAGATTATATGCAGTTTAACCTGAACAGTTTCTTCCACTCGTTTAAGGCCCCTTTTTGGGCCCATAACAAACTTTAGTAAACCCACTGCAAGCTTTTTGCACATTCAGTTTTTCAATATCACACACTGTTTATTATTCTGGACTTCAGATATCTGGTCATAAATGTAACTCCTGTTTTGTGCAATCTTTTCAAGCAAAACTAATCCCTATTATCATCAATATGAAACCCTGACCTGACCTTACCCACTGTCCTCCCCAGCCCTTCAGACACAGAGGAGTAACACAGGAACAAATGCCCTTTTTATTGTAAATCAACAGTAAGCAACGTATCAAGCATTGCATTAATATGACATAATAAAATGCTCAGAAATAAAATGTTCAAATATGCTCCTCTGGTTTAAACCGCTTACCAGCTTTCAAAGCTAATTTTACTTTCTCATTGCTGCCCCATATCCGATTAATACGGTGCTTTCACATCCGTTATGAAGATGATCCCTGTCCTGACAACTTGTATCTGACCAATCAGGTTTTTTTTCACCCTCAAATGATGTTTTTTGTCACCCCCCACATCAACAATCCATGGAAAAAAATAATATCAAACACAACTTGGCTGATCATACAGAGAAACATCATCATAAAGAGAACAAATAAAAAAAAAAAATCATATTTGAGACTGCATTAAAGGTGCCTTAGTGTAGCCCCCTTACATGTGTTTGTGAAGTGCATCTGAGAGTTACATGATATTGAAAAGACTTCATATTTATATCACTTTTGGCAGAAAACTAAATTTGTGTCTACTTGTCTGGTTTCTTTTCGTCTCTCTCAGTCCAGACTTGCCTAAAGGAATTTCAGAAGTGGATCTTTAGATGGCATACCAGACATTTGTGGGGTTATTTTACAGCATTTCCAAATAATTAAAATCACAAAGAGAATTCAATATCCCTGGGGGGATACTTTTTCAAATATCTCCAAATTAGATATATTATTACTATGTTTGTATAAGAAAAAAAATGGTTGGGACACCTCAGAAATCTAGTACGTTCTTTCCAAAAACTGCAATCCCACAGTTGTTCTGTTCTGAAGGATTCTGGGGAAAAGACCTTGAGTACGAACTGGCCTTTGAGACACTGTCTGACGTCTGCAGTGAGATCCATTATCCTCCTCTCACAGCAGTGGAAATAAAAGACAACTGCTGAAAAAAGCCCTCACTGAATGACGTCCTGATGCTCGGACTACACCGGAAGCCCTCAAACATTTCACCTAAAAGCGTATAAAGTGTGCAAATAAAAGAGGGTTTTCATTACACCTGCTCTGGCGGCGTCAGAAACTTCAGTGATTTTAATGCTGATGTCATGGAGCTGCTTGAACAATGCTGGGTGTGGAACGAGCGCTGAGGCCCTTTCTCCGTACCGAGCACGATACTCGATACACACAGAGCAAGAGTGCTGAAAATGACTTTTTGCCTAAATGTATTCTCCTTCTGGGAAAAAAAAATCATGATAAAAAAATATATATCTTTTAGCTCAAACTTGGTTGGGCTAAAAGACATATATTTTTTTATCATGATTTTTTTTTCATGAAACCTCCAGGATTTTCAGGAGGTTTCATTATCGGCTGGGTAGTCTTTACATGTCCACCAGTTTCTTAATTTAATGATTGAAGAAAAATACATTTGTCATTCCTGCTGTTTTTGTTTCTGTGTTTTGTTTTTTTTTTCAATGTACTGAATATCAACCAAAACCCAACACATCATTGTTTAGTTACATACATAATGGTTGATTGCATGAAATTGTAGGTTCAATACATATCAGCTTATTGATGACCTCATTTTGCCTCTAACAAAAAAACGGCTCCTCTTATCAAAGTAATACTTTCCATATTGATATCAGTGTTTGTCTTCCTAACTGTCGTCAGGAAGGTTGT
This sequence comes from Albula glossodonta, assembly GCA_019788955.1. Classification (NCBI taxonomy): domain Eukaryota; kingdom Metazoa; phylum Chordata; class Actinopteri; order Albuliformes; family Albulidae; genus Albula; species Albula glossodonta. The sequence continues at coordinate 2,500,888 of JAFBMS010000056.1, read as the reverse complement.
GTGCGTTGCAAAATGGTCACAGCTATAAATCAGTGTATTTTCTTTCACTTCCAGTTTTCCATGACTTTACAAATGACACACAAGGCAGATTCAGCATGACTATGACTTTTGTGAGGTCATTAATAACTCATTCTGATTGTAGTGGAGATTGTAAATGTCATCTGCACATAAACAATATTAAGTTAATCTGGCGTGTTACAGATGGCTATCCTATCCTAACAACAAAAACATGCACACCCTGCAGTTCTCAAGCACCAGGGTTGGCCACCACGGCATTATGGGATTAAGATCAACGCATGAACGCAATTACACACAAGAACGGGCCCAAATATTTGTCAGACTGTTTCTATGGCTTTGACAGACGTGGATATATTTGTTGAGTACACGTGGGCATGTCGTTGACAAATGTGATGACTACCATTGCAAAAAAGGTAACTTCAGTTCAAAGAAATGAAGGTGGCCGCGATGCAATGGCAACTATGTAAAGACTAAACCACAACAGGCGTTACGGTTGGACGGAAATAAACCACGACAGGGTGGTGTGATGCGACGAAGCCAAGGGGTCATTAACCACCCTGAAGCGGTTTATTTCCATACAACTACACCACCAGGAGCGGGTTATTCCTCTTATACCATGGCTACTTACAAACTATAAAATAGTAGCCTAATTTAATATGAGTACTGAATTATTAATTATTAGTTAAGTAATTGTGGTGTGAGTGGAATAAACCACTCCTGGCGGTGGTTTCGCCGCGGGGCCCCCTCACACCACCCAGTTGTGGTTTATTTCTGTAGAACTGCACTGCCAGTTGTGGTTTATTTCTGTAGAACTGCACTGCCAGTTGTGGTTTATTCCTTATGTACCTCATTGACAATAATCGCTATGCTTAGATCATGTTATGTATAATTTTATTGATTAATAATGTGATTTATAATGATATTTTTATATGATATAATTGATATAACAATACAATTTTATGATATAGTATAATTATTTAATTTTCTTTAACAAATATGTTGGCTACAAGTGAAAAAAGTAACTTCAGTTAAATTATGGATGTAGCCACAACTCAATGAAAAATATTTTAAAAATTTAATTTACAATTGTTATTCATAGGTCATGTTAAATATAATTTGAATAATGAGCCACACTCACCTATAAAATGAGTACAGGTAATATAAATTGTATACACATAGTATGAACATTTCCTATTGTGTTCACTAAATAAGCCAGAATGCACACAACTTTAAAGATCACATAGGATGTGCAGAAAACCCAGATATATATAATAGAAAAGGATTCTGATAATGTAACAATCAAAATGTAACATCAACAATAAATAATTCCGTACCTATTCATCTGCACCTTTCACATCATTTTCCCTTCACCATGTGTTGATTAATATCTGCAGAAGGTAAAATTGGTGCACTGTTCTTAACCAGTGTCTTAATCATATGTGCCCTTCTAAACTCCCTCAGTCCTGTGTGGCCTCTCCGTTTTCTGTGTGCGGCTTCTCCTTTCGAGCCAGAGATAAAGAGAATTGAATGATAATGGGTCGAACTGTGTACTGTTCAGTGGCCAATCCATAAATAAATATGCTATAAGAAAAACAATGCTATCCCGATGCTTGTTTACCGCAATCGGCATCATAAGCTTTACTTCATCATCATCATCATCATCATGAATTTAAGACAGAATGACAAACCGCCAGAAGGACATTGTGCTAGGTGATATTCAATGAGCTGTCCAGCGGCTCAACTTTATTACTCTACCAACACCAGCTCTGTGTTGTTTTAAATACAATCTTAACCACTGTCAGAGAGGAATCCTGTCCAATTCCCAAAACAAAATGAAAATTTAAAAAAGAAATGCAACATCATGGAGTCATGATATAATGCTGAAAGTGGGAATAAAATGCAAAAATCAAGGAGTGCATGGTCATGCGCACTTGATTTGGTGCAGAATGTGTGGGGAAATGAAATGCAATGATACCTGTAACACCCTGCTGTAATTTAAATTCTGTCAAGCTGATTGTTGTATTTTCGGTTTCATTTTAACTGTGGTTCAAATGATGCGCTCTCAAACAAGGAAATTAAATGAGGTACTCAGGCCTTGCATTCTCTTTTGCAATTTGCATTTTCTTTTTAGGGTTGGCAAAGATATGCTTCTATATGCCAACAATGCCTGTCAACAATGTGTTCAAGAAAATAAGGGAGATTTTTCAAACGGAGAGATATTTACAAAAGAGTCTTAATTTCTTTCCACCATCAGCTGTCTCGTCACCCATTGCCACTGGGAACTTACCACCAATACACGCCAGAGCTGGACTGCAGGTGAGGAAACTGACAAACATCAGGTCTGACTCAGAGAGTCACATTTGATATGTTATCGCTGAAATTGATGAAAAAAAGCAATGTTATTTTTTTTTTAAATAGTAGAGTTTAATGGCAGAAAAACAATACTTGAACAGCCTGGAAGAAAGTTCCAACATAAGGGTGAAGCACAGAAGAGACCAATGCCAAAAGGCAGAAGGAATTCTGGTTGTTCAACCTGTGTGGCTTCCCTCAAGCTTCACGCGGCTTGTTTGAAAAAGACAAAATAGCTGCTGGCAAGAACAAACACAGCTTTTATTGTTTGAGCAGGAGATATTTTTAGGAACACCCCTTTAATGATTATATTTCTTTCCTTCTGAGTGCATAATTCCAATCTGTTAATATATTATATTATATTAAAACCTTATTATATTAAGAAATAAATATTACATTTTCCTCTCAATTTGATGAATGTTGGTGGTATAATTTGCAGAATTTAATCTCCTTCTAAAGTGTTTAACATGTGGACATACAATCTATCAAAAGAAAGGTGCTATTCAAAAAATGACTGCAGTAATCTGATAAATACAGTGTTTCCACCAAATATGGAAATTAGGTTAAAAAGTGGTTGGGAATGTCAGAATGAAGGTTGGCACAAATGTACTGTAGTTCTCTTTATGGTGTTCACCCCACTTTGTTGCTGTTTGCAGTAATATTATATATTATATTTACAATAGGATTGCTTTGTATGAAAACCCAATCCATTCTCAAGCGCTCTTTGTGGGAGCAGCACTGAGTTAAATAATTTTATACACAGGGGTAGCAGACATACTGGCGTAAAGGCTTAGCAGAGGGTGATGTCCCAGCACTTCACTGAACTAAAAACCAAAGCCCCCTCATTTGCTTAGTAGCCTTACGAACAACAAAGATACCTCATATTTATTACACATGCAAGACCATACCTAAAGGCGCATGGTAAATCATTGTGGGTGGAGACTATTATTGTCCGTTTACTAATACTTTCACTTACATCTCATATTTGGACGTAGATCATTGAGAAACACAGTTTTAAAACTACAGGAAGTGATGCGTAGCAGGGGAGGATGTTAGGGCGAGTTGAATGAAACCACCTCAGTGCAAGACCCCTGCTTCCTTTATATTCTTAAATACTATTCCTCTGACTTGAGCTGTAATAACATATTTCACACAGATTTTTTCCCACCTGCAGGTAAGCGAAGTAGCTTTACTGTACATGTGACATAAATGGCGATTGTAGCTGTACTTTGGGGCTGTGGCAGTGAAGTACAATGATAGCAAAACAGGCCTAGTTTGCATACATCTGGTACTCAACCTTTCAACCATACTGGTAAAGAACAAGGCGACTAGTGAAGTATATCTATGGCTAGGGGCGTAGCGCCATGGGGGAAAAGGCTACTAAGTATACAGGGCCCAAGGGTTTGAAGGGGCCCTTGAAAATCTGGGTTTTATTTTTTATAAAGAGTGGAGGGGCCCACAGAGCCTGCCTGTGTAGCTGCGCTCCCGTCTATGACAGTGGCACAGTGAACACTATTATATATTTTTGGAATTGGCTTTAGGGAATGATAATGTTAGCTTCACAGGGTTAAAACGCACAGTGTCATAATTATATCGGCTGTCCGATATAAAGGTACACAGGTCGCAGACGAGGGAACGAGCGGGCAGTAGCCGCTACATTGTTCTCCTCGATCTCCGGCAAACATGTAGCATCCTCTCAGTGTTTCCACAGATTTATGTAAATATTATGAGCAGGCTATGTGTTTGCCGCTGTTGGTTTCCCTGCCCTGTGCCCAGGGCTTCAGAGAGGGGGCCTGGCCACACAGAAACACAGCAGGCAGTGTGCACACACACATGGGAGTCTGTGGTTTGTTTTCCTTGATAGGCAGAACCACAACAAGAGGCAGTAGTGCTTAGTGTTACACAGATGTGTACAGAGGTAAAAACGTTTTAATTAAGAACTGCCCTTTCTCATTTTATTGAGAAATAAAATTAGAATATCTGGACATCACCAAGACAAATACATTTAATTTTCTAAAGGAATTTTGGAAAGATCATGTCAGTAGTGCTGAATGTATCCCATGTACAGGTATGCCACAATTCATTCAAGCAAAAGTTCAACTCTGGTGAGCAGACAGTGGCGCATGGTTTTTTGTGTACTGCAGTGTGTTAATCTGTCTCGTACGATGATGCATCCCTCTCGCTGAAAAACACTACTCCAGTTGCAGTTTTTTTTTTTTTGTACATACCCAACATTCCTGTGTGTACAGGACCCTAATACGCTCACTCCGGAACATGTAAATCTGAGTTGAGCAATGTACTGTTAACATTTACGCCCTGGGTGTGACATCAGAAGAGAAACAAAGCGTCTTCGCAAAGAATTAATGCCTGCAGCCACAGACAGAAATACACCGAGCCCTCTCACACACACACCTGTCCTACGAACCATCTAATTACTCAAGCTATGTAAACTTCCGGAGAATGCTGGCACTGCCCCTCACGCATGCAGCCCTCTCTCATGCCTCCGCCCAAAATTATTCACCCTAAGGGTGCCCATGAAGAGGTGCATGCGAACAGGCACACAGGCATCTGGCCATCCACCTGCCGAAAAAAGCCATTCAACTCTTCAGTCTTAGAGCCCAACTCTAATCTCCCCCAGAGGTGGTCATGTGACAGGGGACAAGCCTTTACATTAGTACTGTCTGGTGCCTGTTTCATATGAAATTAACACACATTACCTTTCAGGATCATTATTTAGCGGCTGGTTCCTTTTTTTTTTTTTTTTTTTTGAGCTGTGGTAGTCCTGCCTTTGCTCTTTATGTACAATTAAATTGTAAGGAAAAAAAAATGCTGGTTTTTAAATAGAAAATGTTTGGTCCGATGGTTTCAGTACAAATGTAATATTCACCAAGGTACATTGCCTGCCTTAGGGGAACTCCGCTCATGGAAAAATCATGCTTCCCTGAACTATTCATTCTGTAATTGAGATCACCTATTATTCCATATTCAAATCAGGTGGCCACTGAAGAGTTATTGAAAAGCTCTGGCTTTTTAGGACTGTACATTTAGTCCTCCTAGTTTAATTGCAGCACTAGCCTTGTACTGACAGTACAATTATAGTTGAACAACGCAGTATTTTAATAAACGGTCAAAAATAATTGTAATGCTATAAAAAAAAAGAGACAACAGCATCACTGAGTAAATACGTTATAAACATTGTGATTTTACTCTGCAGTCGAGTATTATTTAAGATTATGATACAGAGCTGTCATCTTCAAAAATAATTCAGCAAGATCATGGCACTGATTTAAGATAACTACCCACGTCAGATTCTACACGAACATCAAAACCAAATAAAAATAATTCCTGAGTGAAAATTTATGTGAAAATTAATCACATAAATATATGGTGCCGAAATGCACTGACACGCGAAACCGCCGTAAATAGGCACTGAATTCACCCGTTACATTCAGGCAGTGTAGCGCTCAGCTTAGACGCACTGAGCGAACTGCTCTTTGTGTATGTCCCTGTGTACGACTGCCTGAGCCGGCACGTAATGGGTTACAGGTCAGGGTGTCTAGTAGAACACAGTGTTCCGATCGGAGCAGCTACAGTACAGCCGGTACATTGTGTTACTTTGTGGCTGGACTCCAAGACCTGCCCTCAATTTTTACACTAAATCTCCCCCCCCCCCCCCCCCCCCCCCCCCCCCCCCCTTCCCAGCCACACTCTGTCTCCCTCCTCCGTGCGGCTTTAGCTAACATGTTGTTCGTTTTTAGCGCCGAGGGTTGAGAGTGTACGTTCAGTCCTGCCTGTAGAACATTCAGTACTCTCTCTGAGGAGGCGGCTTCAGTTCTCAGTAACACTGTCAGTGTCACCGCCGCGTGAGCGGAGCGCAGATCATTCACCGGCAAGAGTATCTCAAGTTGCCTCACGGAGCAAAACGAACCGGAGAGGCAGCGGGGAAAAAACAAGGACCTGTAAGTTGATTTGGAATGTTTGTTTAATATTCTTGGATCCTGTCCTAATTTTTATTTTCTTTATCATGTTTTTCTTGGCAACCGGCTCTATGCTACTGTCAGTTTTAGTTGGCTAGCATACATTAGCTTTCTGAGCTAACGTAAAAGAAAATTATGTTAACAAACTCCAATTATAACAGAAGAGAATAGCCCATGAAATTAGATAATACATAATTAGCGCGTGATATGCTAAATGTATGCTACATGTGTATATTTTTCTTTTGTCCGGTTGAGTGAAATGTACTTGAAGTTCTGTTTTGTATTCAGTTATCAAAAAGCATCCTGAATTATTAGGTAACGTTGGGAATGCAACGTTTTTATACATGCAAGTTATTAGACGTTTATCATAATGTCTCGGGGAAGGTGTAGGGATAAAATGCATGTGAATAACCTGTAAGCGCACCCATCTTCTGACACATGTTTGCCATGTCTCATGAATGTACCGAACAATAACTGGCTGTGCCTCGCGGGTGAGCCGCCTGTAGTGGAGATGGAATGACTATAGCGGACATTATAATTTTAATTCATCAAAATGGTGCCTTTATGTCGTGGTAACTTAAGCCAACTAAATGGACTCTTGCACCTTCCTCACCACTGTTGAAAAGTGGCACAATTACTAATATCAAGTGGATAATGACCCCCTTTCATCATTATACAACCTGACACGTTGAATGTGAATAAATCACGTACCGTCAAGAGAATGACATTATACTTAAATATAATTGCTAGGTGCTGTAGTTCGTTTAGATACACTGACTTAATTAATAGAAGCTTATATTAAGAAATGCCATGGGTGTGTCTGCATTAAATACGAGAAGAAACAGAAAGCAAGGTTTTATAAATAAGGTTTTAATTGTCTACACATACCTTTTAGCGTTCACTTGTTCTTTATTCATATGTCTGTGTAAATTGTTTGTCCTACTTGTTTTTTTCACATAAACAAATTTATGTAATAAAAGGTTTAAGTTTAGACTCACAGAAGTGAACATGAAAACAGTCCAGTTCGATGAACAGTTCTGATAAAAGTACCCCAGTTTGTAACATGGACTACTGAAAGCATATGTTTGTAGACTTGCAGTATAGATATTATGAAATGTAACAAAAAATTTATGAAACAAGTCCACTTATTATTATTTATATATAAGTGAAATATCTCATAAATACATGAAAAATAAATATATAAGCTCTATTGAAAACACTTTATAAAACCTATTTGGGGCATGAAAGTTAGAATTGTAAGGTGACAATTTGAAAACAACACCTTGTATTGTGAACTGTATATTGACAATACATAAATATACATATATATTCTCAGAATCATCAAGGTGTCACAAAGCTTTGATGAAATTGTTATTTAGCAGATTGTGCTGTAAATAAAATGAAAAACAATGGAAATAATGTAACAGGAAAACTATGCACATAGCATTGGGAATGAATTTGGGATTCTGCATTTTGGTCAAAAGTACAGCACAAAGCTGTATATGAAAAAAATGGTTTGTTAAATAAAAGCAGTGAAAAGTATACGCAAGAAGAAGTGACGATAAGGGAAGGTAAGTATCATTGAGGTAGCATACATTTGTTAATGGTAAAGGTGAAAGGTGCTTCTTTTTGGGATGTGAGACTGCAGTACTTCCAAAGGTCTGCACAATTTTTTTTTTCTTTTCATCACTGTGTTTTTGGCTAAAAAGAGACCCAGTCAATGTCCTCTGTAGTTACGGCCAAGGTTTTCTTTCTCTCAAGGTTTCACCCCTCAGATTCCATACAGAACTTGACCTTCCCTATCTGCTGTGTCTGTAAAAGCAGCCAGGACTTGTGTCAGCACTTCGCTCAGCCCAGGGTGTCACACTAAAACCTTGAGGAGTACGGCAGAGCAGTGTGAGGGTCGAACAGGCCGGGTGCACGTCCCCCCGCCCCCCGCGGTGGGCATGAGCGACAGGTAAAAGGGCCGTTTGAAGTGTGGAACACCTCGTTACGTGTCTCAGTGAGGGGGAATGGAACCCGAGACCGCAGGAACCCTGAGTTGGGGGGTAAAGGATTGCAGTCGCACCTCCTAGATGAGGCATGTAGTCTCTCCTTTAGAATGACCCCATAGTGCTTAGGTGTAAGCAGCGCACGCATGTTCTGAAGGAAGTGGTGAAACCCCCTCCATTTCTTCAGAGCAGGGTCAGTCACGGAGGCACTGCATGAGGGTTGCAGCCTTGAGCCTGGCTGTATCTGCTGGGTGACCATGAGTTCTCTGCTGATTGTGGTCGTCTGTGTGCTGATTCCCTTTGTCTGCCCCTGTGTCTTGCGGGCCCAGCGTCTAAGCCAGAAAACACCACCCTCTCATACGCCTCCTATAACTTTGCATTTTTAATTTGGTTATACCCCTGGCATCAAAGGTATTCCTGGGTAACTTGTGGGTTCGAGTATTTGTCTTACAAATGTACAGATGTGCTTGTACCACAGCAAAATGTCCGGTGTTAATTTACCAGTAACAGTGTACATATGAGAGCAACTGGACTCATATGTACACTGGTAGTGTTAAATGAACACTGGACATGTTGCTGTATATAAAATCCCATTCAGCCTTCTTTTTTAATTTAGCTTCTTTCTGTACTTTGTTCTCATAGGGCTGTCAGGATGAATATACGTAAAAAATGTTCAGATTTTAAGTTGAGAATATGTAGAGCTCCTTGTGTTTACCCTCCAAAGCTGTGGTATTTAAAGTCTAGAGACACAATTTGATTTTGTTATCTGCATGGAAGTCAGACGTCAGACATGGCTGTAAATAGGACAGCATATGAAGTTGCAGAACCTTTGAATGGAAAACTTTATTTTAAAAAAAAATCCTATAATGTATGTATGATAGTGTAGGACTTTGTCTGAACTTAAGGGATATTAAAGTAATAAATGTAAAATTAAAGTAGAGTTTTTTAGTTGGACAGGATTTTAAAAACTAAACATATGAAATGAGGAGTAAGAACTGCTCCATATTTGTCTCATTACTGAAACAGTACACTTTAACAAGAGACGGAAAATATTTCAGGGTCAGCTGTTCCAATGGCTTATTAACATAACCTTATATAAACATAAAAAAAAAACCTGACGCATCTTGTAAATGTGTCTGTTTAAGTGCTTATTTAATGTTGCTTACATTTAAAAATCATGAATGATTCATCTTGATTCATTTTTTTTTAAAGTGCAAGACTGTGAACAATCAATTTTTCAATCCTGTGGACTTTTTTCATTATTATTGAAGAATGACTACTATGTACTAAACACTCAGCAAAGTAGAGCAAAATTCATGTGTCCCCGTGCTCTGAGCATTCCATGCATTATGTAAATAAAGTAACTAGCGTGGTGTATAGGATACTGAATGAGGGAAAGCGGCGGTTGTACATTGTTAAGGAGATATCCATTTGTGCGATTGCCCAACAGACGCAGCACTGTATCTGAAAGGGTCTGAAATTGGTGGAGGAGATCACATTGTGCTAGCGACTCTGAAGGAACAGAGTGTTCCACTGCACACACACACACACACACACATATAGCACACTGCGATCTCCAAGCCCGCTGTGAAACAGAGGACTGTTTTCAAATAGCTGTTGAAAAATTAGATCAGTTTCAATCCTCAATTTGATATGGATTTCAGTACGTGTTCTGTATGGACCCAGGGCATTGGGAATTCATGAGAAACTGAAGGCTGACGAGTCGTGACTTACTACAAGCCTCAACCCTGTACACATACTATGAAGGAGGGAAATAGGTCATATTACTCTTTTCATAAAAAAATACAGCGAAAACCAACCTCTAATTATCTGATTATTGCTGAGGACCATATGGAATGTCATGACCGTCACATTTATATAGTTATGTAAGGCTACATATTTCTCAAATAATTTCCTCATAGTTTTGTACATGCAAGGGTTGATTGTGACGGTATGGAGATGCATGCATGTTGTTTACCTCTTCATTAAAGTGCATGCTGGGAGGTATTTTTCTACCTCTTTGTCATTTTCCCTCAAAGGCAGCGATGAGGAGTTAACGTGATCCCGTCTGATATTTTTTTTTTTTGTAATTTAAGTGATAATATAAAAGGACATTGTGTAATATTGGCACAACTCTAACATGTTTTTGTGGTTTCTCTTAAGAAAGCAGAGAGTTAATTTTCTGGTTTTCCAAGATGACCAGTCATTTGAAATAACCCCCCCCACACAAAAACAAGTTATAACTGAGTCAAAGAATCACATTGCGGTGTTCTTGGCTTGGCACTTAAAAGCACTGATGGCTTCCTTTAGGAGAATTCCTGAAGTCCGCCTGTCCCTCCACATTCGCCGTTAGCCGCTCTCACTCCTGTTGTATCATTTATAACCCACTGTCGTTTGCATGCTTATCTCATGCTTATAGAGGATAGTGTACAGAGATCCCCTTCAATACACAATAATGTCAGGAATATAAATTTTGTATCATATCGTGGGATATAAATTTTGATTTGATTCATGCTTGCATGTGTAACTCCTTTTTCTGATGCAGGAGAAAGTACGTGCTTTTTCTCTGGTCAGGCATCCTCTGACTTGATTCACTTAAGCTGCTGGATGGGCGGTCCGCGCTTTTATTTTGAAAGGGCGTGGTTTCATTGAAAAAGGCATGTAACATCCACGTTATGTTTCATTCTGACACCCAGCCCAAGTCTCATTTCCATAACTCCAGGCAGGTGGAAGCGTGCACGTACGTCCCTACCGGTACTCACATGCAGTATACCCCTGGTGGGGGTGGGGGCGGCAGAGCCCTGTGCAAATAAATAAATCATTTCGATTCATCTGAAGTGATTTTGCATTAAAAAAAAAAAAGTTTTATATTATTATTATTATCAACTGATGGCTGCTACCACTCATCCTGGTTGTCCTTAGGTCTCTGCATTTACTTCTTGGCGGTCCTCATGTCCTACATCCACCTGTCATAAGCACTGTCCGTCTGATTTCATGGCACCGGTTATGCGGGCACAGAGGTCTTTCTTAATGGACATAACCACATTTAAGGGAGGTTTTCCCATTATGTTAATTGTTTAGTTATTTTTAACATCAGAGGGTTTTGCAACACTCCTGTGTCTGTTGCTATTATTTTAATTACTATATTGACCTGCCGTTTAGACAGAGATATTTAGTATTGCAATTACATTATGGTGCGGTTTGGCTGCGTTGAACCTGGTACCTGCTAAAAGGCTGTTTACTTAAATTGAGGTTGTGAGGTGGCTTATGTTTATTTTGCTGCCAAGTGTTACATTTTTTGGAACTCTTGCTGGTCATTGGGTCGATTTTTTTTTTCAATTAAAAACATTAATCAACGTAGCTGTATCATAAAAAAAACAACCTGGAAAGGAAAATACTTGCACAGGTAACCACAACTGTAGCTGGGAGGGCAAAAGGTGGTAAACCTGCCCAAATTAAGGACACAATATTTTCATGAAGATTTTTCCATCAAGGTTCCAAACCTTGCATTACCACAGCTCTTCATAGGGGGCGATAATGAGTAGAACACATTCATGTGATTCTAAAACAGAATTGCATATGCCTTTAAATAGACTAGGTCAGGGGCCCAATCAAACAAACTTCATTTCTTTAAGAGCATGTCCAAAGGATATGTAAAGGATCGAATTTTATTTTGATTGAATTGCAAATGTCCTTAAATGGGGCTTAGTTTGTGTGATAGGGTCCAAATACATTGAAATGTGTTGAAATATTTTCAAGGGTCTTTTGACTGTTGCAGTGGAATTTAGTAATTAAAAAGAGCCAATTGTGTTTAACATGTGCAATACACCTTCATCTGTCAAACCAGCACAGACTAGCTAGCTAGGTAAAGGGAGATAGCAAGAGTAACAAGCTCTTGTAACAAGTCAACTTATTTCCATTCTAAGGATGGGAATAGTTATCAGTGGAAGATAACAGTTAAATATTTTGTGTCTATTTGTGACAGATTAAATTCTAAAGTAACAGAATGCAAAAAATATAATTAGAATAGCTTTTATAAAGCCTATTTTTTTATATTTATTAATATATAACATGTATATTATATTTTGTGTTTTTAAAAGAGGGGTTGTCAAACTGCAAACTAGATGAGAAAGCCGAGCAACACCACCTGCTGTGTCCAAGCTTTCCTACAGCCAGTGCATCTCCCAAGTGAGCATTCTGTGGTACAATCCTGACTGTAAACAAGCTCAGAAAACCATGGATCCCTTAGCACATACTCACACCATAGTTCCTAAAGACTGACCTGCACATACACACACCATAGTTCCTAAAGACTGACCTGCACATACACACACCATAGTTCCTAAAGACCTATAACATAAATGAATCTGTGGCTGATGTGAAATAATTTATAGTAGGTCCATGTCATTCATTTTTATATGTATGGTTTCATTTTTATATTCATTTATTTTTGCATATGCTGATTAGTTTTTTTCTGACAGTGCCCTCTTTTTGTCTGTGTATTTATTTAAGTCATTTGAGCTTGAAAGAAGTTGAACTCACTCACAAAAAAAAGAAACGTATTCATTATTTTATCAAAGATTTTACCTGACAGCACAAGTAGCTCGACATGTGACACCGTATCAGGGGCCCGGGATTAAATTTACGGATATTTGTGTGCTGCTCAAACTCACATGGTTTTCTGAATTACCACCTATAGGTGTAGATATTTCTACTGTGGACATTTTCCTGTTGTGGATTTATTACTGCTGAAATTACTTCTAGCTCTCCTCATGAAGAGTTACTGGTATGATTTCACATTTTTTTTTTTTTAAATGTCAACTGTTACACCACAATTCTAAATTCTAACTGGCATTTTGCTCAACTAGATGCCCATTCATACCCAACAAATTATATGTGAATTAGAAAAAAAAAAATTGGGAGATTATACTTTTGATTTTATAATTATTGTTTTCATTATATTATATATGGAGTACAGGAGTAGAAATTATAAAATGCCATGTTTAAATGTTTAACGAATAGAAATCTAACATATAAATATTATAAATCAAAGAATCTGACAAATTGTAACTTCAAACCTCACAAAGTGGTAGGATCAGTGGCATCGTAAATGTTTACAATGGTATCTTGTGACTCTCACGGTAGTGTGTCTTCATTTAAAAAAAAGGCAGTGAGTTTTTCATTTGCATGAGTAAAACAGTGTTGTAGGAAATCTTAAAGGGATTAAACTTTGAAGTAGCAAATCAGTGCTAAATGTGAATGCATTGTACATGTGTTTTAAATTAAAATAATGGGACTGTAGAGCTGTAGGGAACATGGCTGCCATACCATGGGACTTTATCAACTGTCCATTTTCAGCCAAGTTCTGTACAGAAGCAGTGAAACATCTCTACAGTAGCCATTTGACACAGTTTAGAATTGCCATATTCTCCCCCCAATATTTGTATCAATATAAGGAGAAGTTATAGAAGTTTTGACACATTTTAAAACAAGGCAGATTTGGCTCAGTGTCATTTCCACTGTCATCGAATTCTTAATTTTCTGCCAATGGTGTGATCTTTCTGAACATGAGTCTCGGAAAAAATCTAAGAGATTTTGATTCATTGCCATCTATGGACACTTCCTATTGCTGCTGGAGAATGGTGAGATTTACAGAATAGAAAGTTATGTTAGGAAGTATTTTTTATGTATATCTATTATTATTTATGTATATTTATTTAAGTATATCCCTGCGTTTCCCAGTGTGGAATATGCAATTGCAGTTGTAAGCTTTTCATTGCTGAAACATCCACTGTTAGAGCCGGAGGCAGCATCTTTTTGGTTCAGTAATACAGTTTGATTAGGTAATTTAGCTGATTACTGAACTTGCCAAATTGTGTTTGTCCAGGAAAAAAAAAAAAACAGTGTTAAAATTAAGGACATCACAACACATTGAGAAAGACATAGGACACGCTCTCAGTTGCAGTATTTCAAATTTTAGGATGTACTTCAAGTACAGCCCACAGCTTTTTGGTTAAGGTGCTGGACTGTGAAACAGAAAGTTGGTAGTTGAAGCCCCTGTGTAGCCACAATAAGATCAGTGCAGCTTTCGTGCCCACATTTGGCTGGATGGTTTGATCCTGATCCTGCTTTGTCTAAAATAAGGAAAACATCAGCTACATACCTGGTAAGTAACATGCAATGCATCTTTTGAGCTCGACAGCAAACGATGTGAGGATTATAAGAGATTTACAAAGGTCCCATTTTCTAGTAAAATCAGAACTTTCATCCTCTATAGTTACTTGTCTCTTGTTTGTTTTGGTAGCCTAGTTGACTATAACCTCCCTATAGCCTTTCCCGCACAAATACCGTTGTATCATCAGATTAAGAATACAATGGTTTCAGTGTCACACTGATAGTTTATTGTGTCATTTCCATTCCCATATGTCTCCTCATAGGTGGAGTAAATAAAGCTTACAAACTAACAGACCTACGAGCATGCTAGCTAGCTAATTTTCCTACTTGTTAGTTGTCAAACTCAATCTTTGCTAGCTAATGCTAAATAGCAAGCAAGTGATGCATGACCATTTCCCTCACACTACCCCCAGGCCAATCTCACAAATAGGAGAAGTTAATACAAGCAAGCAAACCTAGCTCCTCCTAAGTCCTCCTAGCTGAACAGTCGGCAAGCAGGTTAATGTTATGACAAGAAACAAAGTAAATCACTTATTCATTACTATATTAATAAATGTAATATTTACCACATCTTATTCTACGGTAACACCTGACTTGAGCAACATGTTATACGTATACACTGTCTTAATGTTAATCTAGTTATAATTATAGATGTTGTGACCTACATGGAAAGAATACATGGTAGCTCACTAATTGTTGTCATTAACTGGATGATGACAAAAAAGAAATGGAGAGAGTAACATTTAACTTCATTTGATTGGCTAGGTAGTGTCAGCTGGTGCAAATCAGCTGACGTGATTGGTTGGTTCCTGACCAGGCCAAAAGAGATTTCAAGAGCCGTAATACCCAAAGTTTATGACTGTGGACGTGCACCAGCACAGTGTTTCAGCATCCTGTGAAACTAACAACGCGGTCTAACGACCTACCAAAATTTATGTTTCTGCTTGTGATATATGGCACATTTATGCCAATGTGACATTTATCTCTGCAGATCCCCTTCTCTCAAGACAAGAAGTACATAATGTCTGAGCCATATTCTCACATCTATTGCAGGCTCAGTCATGCATTGTTAGGGTAAATGTGGTTTTTTAATTTAAGGCTTTAGCATAAACAAGTGTTCATACTCTTTGTAACTTCTTTATATATATATAGCTAAAGGGGTTATCCAGTCATGCTGGGTAAATGTGAAGTTTTTTTTTTTTTTGTTTAAACCTTATTACAATTGCACATTTTGTACTTTCACATTACCCAGTCTCGCAACAAGTTCGACAACAAAGTGATTACTCAACACTATCTAGGTCAGTGGGTTTCCTCTGTGAACATAAAGGTGATGAGATATCTCTCATTTTGGCTCCCGGCGTTTTTTAGTGGTGGCGGCGCACATTCTGGCCTCCGTCATTTGAATACCGTGATGGGAAGGAAAGCGGGAAGAGACAGGAGAGCTGCTGTGAGAGAGTGGATGACCTGCCGTGGCCGCAGAGCAGCCAGTGTGGTCAAGCTTCCCCTTGAGAAACGAATTCTGGTTAACAAGCTTCAAGACACCTTCATTAGAGGCCTTCATTTAAATAAAACATACAAAGTTGCTTTAAGGACATATTCAATTTCCTCAAAACAGACCTTCTATTACAGAAATCTTTGAGCATGTTATATTTTGTTGGGGACAAGCAAAAGTGTCCTTTGGAGTGTGCTATTTTAAAATTTAAGAGCATATGCACTGAAAAAGAGTAATGTTCATTTTAACTGAATTGCATATTCCCTGAAAGAGACTGAGGCCATGACCCAATCAAAATAGCATAGTCTCTTTGAAAGAATAAACTGTTCAATCAAAACCGGGACCCAATCAAAGGACTGTATTATAATGAAAAGAACTCATTCCAATGGACATGTTTGCTCATCTCCAATAAAATAAAATACTTGAAGAAAATTGGGTTGTAATGTGAAATCTGTTTTGATGAAACTGCCTAAGAACTTGAAGAGGCTGAATGGGTTTGATTGGTTCCCGGCCCAAGGCCGACACCCAATCAAATGAACTTAGTCTTTGTGAAGGGAATGTGCAGTATTTTATATGCTTGTATCCATTACTTTGGGGTCTGAGTACTGACAGACGGACGATCTCTCATCGAGCTTCAAAGGATACAGCACATGTAGACAGGACTCTAGTGCAGAGCCCTGATGACTTGCACGTATTGTTTGTGTAGCCCAATGTTACCTCAAAACAGATCAGTCCTCTAGCCAAATATGGATTGGTCAGTAAGTAAAGACAGATGTTGCGGGAAAGGGGCAGAATTAGCTGTGTTGCAATGTCGCCCTGGGAGGGTGAGCTTCAGCCAGCAGGATAATCCTCACCTCATGGTGGTACATTACTGATTCCTCTGGGTGGTCTGCTTCTGATGTCATCGGGCCTCTGCAGTCCGTTTGTGATGTCATCGAGGCTATGCAAAAGTATGCTTGTGGTTTCGCCTGGTCTGTGCTAGAGGTGGTCTGGAATGAGCAGGTTATCATTGGGGTTTTTTAATGGAGAGATGTGTCATGCACAACTCCATCTGGTACACAACAGTTATCAAGGTTCCTTTAGATATAAAGCAGGCTCGGCTTTTCTCCTTAAGTAGAAGGTGCAAGTTTGGGTTGAATTATAAGATACGTTTATAACAAGGCTCCACATAAAGGGCTGGAGGGTAATTTGAGGCAATCTGACACTGAGTATAACATTATAAGTTGCTTTTCCTTGACCTTCTGTTTGTGAAATTTAGTCAGGTCCATTAGAATAATTATAAAATTCCTACATGCTCTTCTCTTTATAAGTAACAGTTTGGGGTTTTTCAAGGACATACTGCTTTGTACAATGGAAACAGATAATTAGGCATGCAAATGTGTTGTGTTTTACCTTGATACTAATGTGACATACAATCTAAACATGTACGCAGGAATGCCTATTGTACCACTATGTAAAAATATATATCTGAAGCTAGATGGTGTGTTGCCTACAACAGCTTTCACAAATCTGAATATAACCTCAAACTTAAATGTTAGTTTGATTGATTTAAAAAAATGTAAATCAATGTTTGACTACAGTAATGAAGACTGGCAGCAGAATGAATTAGAAATGGGAAAATTCTCTTGCACAAATTGAGGGATAACAGGAAAGCTGGCAGTGCCTGTAGGATGGAAAAAACGTGGTGTCACTCTTCTGAATGCCGTATGTTTGCCCGTGATAAGTTGTGAAGTAATTCATTCATTGTGAGTGATAGAGAGGTCTTGGCTAAAATAACGCAGCAAGTGTAGAGAGCCCGTTTGAGAGTGCCAGTCCCGTCAGGGAGAGACCAACGGCACATTCTGTTCTGTTCAGTATTTTATCACCATGTCCACAAACGTTGCTTGGAATTTTCCTCATTGTGGCTCAAAATTGAATAAAAAAAGAAAACATACACATTACAACAATACAAAACCAGATTACACAGAACACATTACACTTATAATATATACAGTCTACCAGCGGCGCAGGAGAGATTTTTGAAGTGGGTGGGGGGGCCAAACTGTGAGCAATAGCTCTCAACTTTTAAGCTTATAGATTTTTTTTCCTCAAAAGTGGGGGGGACAGATCGGGATCCCTATGAAACTGGGGGGGGGGGGGGGGGGGGCGTAACCCCCCCAGTCCCCCCTGCCATCTGCGCCCCTGCAGTCTTCATTCCATCGCAGTTTTTCAAATACATCAAAATCGGGGGCCCGGAGTCAAACTCAACAGTAGAAATGATACGGGCACATTGAAACAATACGAAAATCAGGGTACAGATGACATAATTTACGTCAAAGTATCATTGTGCAGGAGCATCCAGAGCTGTACAGACACATCAGAGTTCGTGCTCGGACTGGACTGAAGCTTACTCACTCTGCCGCTTCATTTCCAGTGCCTATGTCTGGATACCTAATTGCTTAATTGTGCGTTCGGTTTCTTATTTATGATGAACTGTACTCACTTATACGAACGTAAAGGAAGTACTTTCCTGCAATTCTGGGACATGCTACCTATCTGTCTATCTATCTATCTATCTATCTATCTATCTATATATGTATATAGATATATGGAATGCCTCGATAAACTGTTTAGTTGGCAGAGGTTGTTGTGGTGCAGAAGGGAGAAAATGTCCTCTGTAGGTCTGTGTCATGTAAAGGGAGTGAACGGGGGTGATCTGGGTTTAAAAACAGTCAAACTTCAATGCCTGGGAAAGTTACGGCATGCTTATGAGTAATTGTGTTTATGGGGATAAACTGCCCTGCGGAATTACTGAGGAGGGACTACATAGTACACAAGGGGTGTGTGTGTGTGTTTGTGCGTGTGTGTATTTGCGTATGACTGTTTTATGCATGTGTGTATGTACATGTGAGCACATCCTTGTGCGTTTGTATCTGTGTGTTTGTGTGTACACATGTATTTTTGTGCATGTGTGTTTGTAGTGGTGTGCATGCACATGCATGCATGTGTGTGTTTCCTGCTTGTGTGTGTGTGTGTGTCTGTGAGTGTGTGTGTGTGTGTGAGTATGTGTGTGACTGTGTGTGAGTGTGTGTCTGTGAGTGTGTGTGTGACTGTGTGTGAGTATCTGTGTCTGAGTGTGTGTCTGTGTGTGAGTATGTGTATGTGAGTGTGTGTGTGTGCGTGAGTATGTGTGTGACTGTGTGTGTGTCTGTGTGTGTGTGAGTGTGTGTGTGTGCGAGTGTGTGTGTGTGAGTACGTTTGTGTTTGTGTGTGTGGTGTGTGTGTATGTGTGTGTGAGTGTGTGTGTTTGTGTGTGTGTGTGAGTATGTGTGTGTTTGTGTGCATGTGTATGTGTTTGTGTTTATGTGTCTCTGAGCAGTGCGCAGTGGCGTGACGTGTCTGTCTATCTCTGTCCGCAGGAGTAGAGTGGCATGCTCAAGTGCAGCTGGGATGACCACTGATAGGGAGCTCCCCCTGGACGGGGCGGCCCCTACCACCGTGTTTGCCAAGCATGGAGTCGACATCACGCCCAGGAGGGACCAGGGCGTGCTCAAGGTGGGTAGCAAACAGGGCAGACCTCTCCTGTGGAGAACCACCACACAGTATACAGACCTCTCATTTCTTTTATTAACTTAACTTTTATATTACTGGCAGAGATCCACTGAGACAAAACCTCCTTTACAAAGGAGACATGGCTAAGAGGGAACCTCAGTAACACTCGATGGATGAGTGAAAATGCCTTTGTTGTACTTCTGTAGTTTTATCAGTCAGTTACCTCATTGGTCAGCACAAATTTAAAATGGAGTATGTCAATCGCTCTGTGTTGGTCTGCGTGTTTCTGAAGTCATTTTTTATTTTGAAGCTTTCCAATTTCCATCTGTTGAAAATTGAAAGTTATTTCACATTTATACCACTCCAGCTGGTGCTCTTTTCTTATCTTTAATTTTTCTTTTGTAAACCCACCTGTGTGAAATATCACGGTTTTGTGCCGCTGTGAAATTGTGGTGGTAATTGTAGGCCTGAGCTTTTGAGGGCAGCACCTGTGGATGCATGGAAAAGAGCGCATTCTGGTGCATGGGTCGCATGCATGGTACATGCTGTGTGCTGCCACTGCTTTTCGGGGTGTTTACAGAGCGCTGAAAACAGGTAGCAGACACATTCAGGACAGACAGTTTAGGACATTGCCTTTTGTTGTCCATTGTATGCAAGTGTACTCCGAGTACACCAACCACATTTTATAAAATTATTTCCCATAATTTGTGTGTGAAAATTGCAGACTGGCCATTTTTTTGGACGTTTGCTGCGCATCTTAAAATACATCTCTGTGTGAAATGAGCTATATTCTGTATGATACAGGGTACATTTGTAGGCGATACAACAGGTCTGCAGAGGCACAAAAAATGACAGACTCGGCACAGACCCCTAGGCAGACATATGCTCTGGGTCTGCTTTGAGTCTGCTTGTATGTCACGTATGTCCACGCAGACCCAGCAAATGTCCAGCTGTGAATGTTTTTGGCAGCATGGACTGGCCTTGAGGCGGCAGCAGAGCTGCGCAGCCATTCTGGAAGAGTGAACTCCACAGATGGCTGGAGCAGGGAAAATGGCAGTTTT
This sequence comes from Albula glossodonta, assembly GCA_019788955.1. Taxonomy (NCBI): domain Eukaryota; kingdom Metazoa; phylum Chordata; class Actinopteri; order Albuliformes; family Albulidae; genus Albula; species Albula glossodonta. The sequence continues at coordinate 2,480,295 of JAFBMS010000056.1, read as the reverse complement.
GACGTTGATAAGGTTGGGAACTACCCTCACTCCTTTAGCAAAAGTGTCATTTCGGGAATAGGTTCGGATGCATATCCAAAAACCGTGATCCAATAACGTTCATTGCTGTCGGCAAAAAAGTGTACTGTCTCCCCACCCCCCTCCCCCCCAAATGATGGTATGAAGTTCACTTTTTGGCCAGCGCCCTGGTCAACTGGGCTTCACCCAGCTGGACATGTGGCCGAGGGTCAGTGCCGACATGGTCCGTGCTCGTCTGTTGACATGTCGGAATTCAGTGCAGTTTGTTTTAGTCAATAACGGCTCTATTTTCAGAACGGTGCAAAGCAATGCAGAGCCCGACTGCAGACCCGGGTGATTTTATCCGCCCCTCTCATACAATTTCACCTTATTGTTGTAATTGGAAGTTCCCCATCTTTGCCTTGATAGGGGAAATACAAGTATCTTTTCAGCCCAGGAGTAAGTAATTCAGATGTCATTTTTGAAATAAACAGATTTCAGTTAACACATTCTGCACCTCTCCCATTTGGAACAAACTGTCTTGCAACTGGTATGACATATTTTGAATTGAGGAAAATGCTACATTATTGAGTTCAGTTTGTTACAAAATGAAGGGGGGCGTTGCTGTTCCAACCATTTCTGCGGAGTCCTATGACACCAAGCTCCGCTCTCGTTTTATGAGTGTTTGTTCAAGAACATTCAGGAAGCACGTTTTGCTGGAGTAAGCAGGCCTGAGTCCGCACACAGGTTCACACAGAGAAGTTAAAGCAGCCAAAACTGGCAGAGAGAATGTCAGTTAAGGTAACGTTTTGAGTCTCAATGTTTTGCCCGCGTCCCTGACCCCCCCCTCCCACCCCCCGTTTCACTCCCCCTGGCTAGCCCACTCGATGATGTCAGCAAAACAGCGCTCTGAGACTCTGAGACTGCCTCACATGAAGGAGAGAGGGGGCGGGTTGGAGGGTCGGGGGCTGGTTGGGGGGCGGGGTTTGGGGCGGATCGGCATGCAGCCAATGAAAAACTGTTTACTACATTTTCCATTAAACTGATAGGCCCCTGCTTCACAGGGAGTCTGTTATATGAAAATCAATAGCAAGATCATCATCTGTGATTCTTTGTCATTTCTACAGCTATTCCTCCAAACAGAGCCTGTAAATATAAGGACAGAAATGTCGACAGTAGGGGGGTTTTGGGATTTTAAATTCAAGAACAGTGTGAGGCTCAATCTCCGTGGTGATTTTTTTGGGTGGGGTGGAAAGACATTTAGGAAAATCTGCATGAAATCAAAACAAGCTCACACAAGTCAGTGTAGGTGAACATTATGTATCTGGGAAAGCATAAAACATTAAGACTAGAGAAAGAAAACAGAAGAATGAGAAGGTAAACATTCCTATCAATTGAATGTGGGACCTTCTTGTTAGTGGCACAATGCTAATATCAGCCATTAGTACTTGCTACTGTAGATATCAGACTATTCAGTTCGCAAAAACCAGTCACTGGCCTGAAAATGAAAAATCTGTGAAATACTAACATGGAATATTCTTAGGACCAAAAACAAACTGTAATATGACTAATTTATCTGCACTGCATCAGTTTACTGACAGTGCTGAGTCGCATGCGGCAGTCACAGGGATGTGAATTAGCCTGAATGGCTAACCTCCTTTTATGTGACATTAACTCTGCAGGTGTAGATATGTAAAGACCATTACCAGCTTGAGGTTGAGGCAGACGTGTGTCTTTTACTACGCTCATCCAGGCTTAGTCTACAAACCCACGTACTGCCTGGAAACAGTTCTGTTCTTTTTGCTGACAGTAATTACTCCCTCTGAATATTGCACTGCAGTGTAAGCCCTTAGCTTTGGATGCTTGTGCGTGTTGTGTGTGAGTATTGTTATTATTATAATAACAACTCTTTTACTTTAAAATATTTTGAATGCAGGTTGACCTCCAGAGTGGTTTCAGTAGCCCGCTACATCAACCCAAGTCACTAAAGGAAAAATCACTTAGGTTAGTGCAGGGTTTCACCCACGGGATTCAAGCTAAAGCAGCCAACTTTCTCAGTGCTCTATTTGTGAATCATTTTTTGCTCGCAGTGGGTATATCTTGTTTCATGTGTCTGTTTTGTCAGATGTTGTTTTTTGTTTTTGTTAGTATTTTAACAAATCCATACAGATTTAGTTGCACCTCAGTAATGTGCATGGGTGACGGTGCTTTACCGTGCTGCGTGCGTCTCTGTTTTGTATTTTATTGTTAAATGCGGTGGGCATCGGCAGTATTTCAGCCCTTTTCATCCTGTCTAATTCTCTCAGACGTTAATATAACTCACTGCTCCTAATATCAATGAAAGGAAGTTTGTAATGGCTATTTCACTTGTCTCTCACTCCTGGCTCATTTTCTTTTTCTCTTATTTTTCTTCTACAGTTCTGCTTTAGTTTACACACACCACAGGGGACTTGAATTCACAGTGACCAAATCATAAAGTCATATGCCATTCCTTTATACCAATTCATGCAAAAATACAAAAAACATGTTCAGACTTTCTCTCAGATTATGTTTCTAAATTAGTCTTTTTGCAAAACATTTCACACAATCTGTCATGTTTGTGTTCACACTGAAAGCACTGGCATTCAAAATGCTGAAGTCTTGTGGTGATATAAATGCAGAAGAATACTAAGGTTAATTCTGACATATGTCCCCCACTTTTTAGCCAATGACAGCATCCCTTACTGTGAGAAAGAGGTCCTGCGGTGTGACAGAACCTCAGACTAGGCGGACTAACTTTTTTATTTTTATTTTTTGAAATGTAATCTCATTTACAGTTGACTACAAAGGACATGTTTTTTTTTCACACATTTTATATTCCTAATGACATTTGTTGTAATGTTTGTAGTGTTTTGGAACAAATAAGACATATTTTGATGATTCTGTTTGTGTGTTTGTTTTATATTTTAGTACTCATAGAAGCTAATATATATAAGTATTATGTAAAACTGAAAATGAAAAAAAGCATAAGGGTGCATATAAACAATCATATTCATTGTATTGTGTTGCACAGAGCACATTTGTGTGGATTTGGTTCTCAATAATGTGTATTCATATGATACATGTATGTCCCATTTTGATACAAGAATTTGATTTTGAGATGTAGTTTTGACCAAATTGTTACATTCAGCCAGATATCTGTGGAGTTTTGCCAGCATGGTCAAATGGTTTTGAGGTTTTTGGTTTGGATTTTTGAGAAAATGAGGTGCCTGCTGTCCTGAAAGGTGGGAAGGTTAATTTAATTCAGATGTGATTGTGTGGTACTTTTAACAGTACCAGTCGTCACAAAGCAGCTTTACACTGAGGGCTTGAGACCCCCAGCCTTGCTGTTTTTATTTGTTCTGTTGTATTTTAGTGGTTGAGCATACACTGTCTGCTGCTACAGGCTTCTGTAAATAAGTTGTGCATTACAACACCACAAAAACAAAAGTATGCCGATGCCTTCAGACTTTCAAAACAGTGTATTTCATTTATCTCATCAATGTGTCACCAGTTCTCAGTAGGGTGTGTTCATTTGCTGGCTTGTGTGTATGATTTGGTTGCAAAACGTCCTTTTGAAGGAGGCAAAACATGGTTTTGAACATAGAATTACATTATGACAGGAGATTTCTGAAGTTTTCCAGGAACAGTCAACTGTGTTTTGTGTTTATTGTTTTGAGAAATGTGAGACAGTTTCAGAAAATATGTGTAAACAATTGTAAAAAGAGCTAGTTTTGGAGGATAAACAGGACCGAGCCGAGTCATGGACACGGCGGGGGATCCTGCCGTGTGACTTGTGCACTTATTCTGAGGACAGATCTGTTGCTAAAGAATGCATTCAAAACAAACTAAAACTGCAAACAGAAACAACAGGTTACATTCACATCTGAGGTGATTTAGCCCCATGTGTCAGTCTACATTGTTCAAGATGGTCCATTCTTGTGTTACAACTTTGAAAGTTTCATTTAACACTTCTGTGTTAATGGGGAGGGCATCTGCTCATTCTTAAGAGTAAAAAGTACCTAACGATGCCTCTGGAAGCGCTGTACTTTTCAAGAAGGCCGCTCCGGCCTCAGTCCAGACAGAGGAGCTATGCCACATCTGTTAAATATGCAAGAACGTACGTCACGGCGTGTGAGAAATAGCTGTCGGGAGGAAGTCAGAAAGTTGACTTTTATGGCCAAGATATTTGTACTTTCACTGATGTCATTTTTCGGATTTTGCAACACTTTTGTAGAACTGCAGGATGTGACACTTATCTGAGGAACGCCAGGCCAGGATAAGGCCTTTTGAATAGTTCATCTAGATTTCTCGCCTTATTTCTAGAACTATACTAGTAGGTTGTGAATGCGTAACTGTTACCCAAAGAGTGCTGTTCCAGAATTCACTTGGCCATGACTATTCATATGCTGGCAGACTTACTCAGGCTGTCATGGTGCTTAAAAACAATTAATGATAAAATTCTCTTAACTTAATCTTACAATTAGCTTGGTAACTGGCTATTTTTGTTCCTGTATGTATCCTCTTTGCCTGTATTAGACCCTCACTGCATTTCTTTGAGGCCCTCATGGGTGGGACAGAGCTTCATTTCGTTTGCGAGGTTACAACAGTAATACAAACCTGCAGATGGATGAGTGTAATCTCAGTGCGCGTGGAACTGGATCCCATTAAATTCTCTGTGTGGGCATATGCAGCTCAATCAAATCAGAGCTCACATTACAACCTCATTATCATTGAGTGTGCTTAGTTTTATTGGAGACGAGCAAACATGTCCTCTGGAATGTGTCTTGTCATTTTATAGTAGAATAGCGTGTTCCCTTAAAGAGACTAAAGTCTGTTTTGAATGAATTGCACATGCCCGTGAGGGGACTTAAGAGCTTGTGATCGAATATTCCCAGTTGGGTTTGTCCCTCCGCTGAGACCTCCTTCCTCCTGCGATCCAGGTGGTGAAGAAGGTGGGCGTGGAGACGGAACGACCGATGATCGGGGACAAGGTGTTCGTCCATTACACCGGCAAACTGCTCAACGGGAAGAAGTTTGACTCCAGCTTGGATCGAAAAGAACCTTTCACCTTCAGCCTGGGGAAAGGTACAAACCACCCCCCCCCCCTCGCTCACTCTCACGTAGCATTGAACTGTTCTCAGATTGTCCACTAGGGGAGGATTTCTGAAATTGGCTAGTGCTATCCAAGCATCTTAAAACTTCTCTTAACAGCATTTGTAAAACTTACCACAAAAATTGTTCACTTTTCTCTTTTAAAAGAGAAAAAACTTTGCTGCAGGCAGTGTTTGCTAACTGTGATTGTAGCATTAGAGGATTATACACACTTTTTGTTCTCTTGCAGCATGGCTTTACGGTCCTTTTCAATCATTATATCATGATAAAATTATGTTGAATATAACATTTGGCATTTGGCTGCCATGATAGCTACCTAGTTACCTAGGAATTATGGTTACTGCTAGCAAGCACAAAGCATTGGTAAGTAGCTTGCATGCTGGAGTCGCTGCTACTCTGTTTTTGTGAACTCATTCTCGCTTCTTGGGTTGGTATTGGTGGCCTGTTGCATATGAAATCTCCTTGTTTCTGTTTAGTGACTGTATCTCAGACACCACACTGTCAGGCGTTCGCTATCACTCAATCTAGGGCTCCATGTTTCAGAGAGAGTTTCAGAATTACAGACACTCTCTGAGAATGCCATGTGTCAGAGGAAGTTTCAGACTTACAGACACTACACACGACACAGACACATCTATCTCAGTCCCTAGACCTCCATGTTTCTGAGGGGGTTTCAGACTTACAGACTCTCACTATCGCTGTGTCTAGAGCTCAGAGACAGCTGAAGGCCTGCAGCCAGAGCTACAATCCCCTTCTGCTGGACTTAGAAACCTGACGTCCAGGATTCCCCCATTAGCTTTTGTTATTCCTCACTGAGAGAACATAGTTTAACCTAGAACAAATAAATCACTAATTTACTTGAGTATGTAGCCAACCCTTGGAACAAAGGGCCGCCATGAACAGACTGTGTGTCTCCGTTCTTAGGCAAATGTATAGCTAACATTTAAAGCGTCTGGGTCACTAGCTTTAGTCAAACACACTTAGGAACGGGGGTTCAGTTGTCCTTAACTTTTAACTACGGTTGAATAACAGTGTTACTGTCTGTGCTCCCACGGTTAAGCAAGTTCATTTCCATGATTGCTGTGCTCGACAAATACAGAAACGAACACTTGCAATTAATTGTTAGACACAGTTAAGGGCAAATATTGACTGCATCCCAGCTTTAGTTAGTCTTATGAATCACATAAAAATAAACATTAAAAAAATGGGCCAATCCCAAACGTTGACTAGCGAATGGCAGCTCAGAATGTATTGAGAGGGCGTTTGTTTAATTTGTAGTCATTTCCTGACCAGTGATTTGTTGCTCAGACCATTCAAAGGTTATTGTTTTGCCATTTTAGTCCTGGCCCATTTTGTTCTTGCCTGGGAGTGTGTGTATATATATAGACAAGTTTTATATTCACCCCAGCTGGTCTCATCACTCACTCATCTGCATAACCCCGCGTTAATGTACAGTATGTGACTTTTCCTCCCTAATGGTCACAGGTCAGGTGATCAAGGCCTGGGATATCGTGGTGTCCTCCATGCAGAAGGGGGAAGTGTGCATGTTCCTCTGCAAGCCCGAATATGCCTACGGAGCCGCAGGGAGCCCCCCCAAAATCCCCCCCAACTCCACACTACTGTTTGAGGTGAGCAAACCCAAGAAGACACAGGTGAGGCGGCAGTACACCTGTGTGTGGCATGGGGCTGTCAGCTGCAGCAGCTCTCCATGTGGAGGACCTGCTTTGAAACATGAGTCGGGAAGCAGTCGATAAGCATTGTTTGCAGTGATTACTTTGTAAATTTGTAATTTTTTTAGACCATCCTCAACCCACTCCTCATCCCCCACCTTCCACTGAGAGTAATGCTGTGTATCTGCTCCTACTCCTTCAGGTTGAGCTTCTCAACTTCAAAGGTGAGGTGCTGACGGAAGACGGCGGCATTCTGAGGAGGATCAAAGTCAAAGGGGAGGGTTTTGTTAACCCCAACGATGGATCCACCGTCCACGGTAAGCAGGCTTATAAAAGTGGGGCGGGAACAATTTTATGTAGGATTCTTTTTTCAGTTTTAGCCTGAAATATTGGGAGAAAGATTTGCCATTTTGTAGTCCTTTATTTAATCTGGAAGAGGGTTTCACAAATGTTTTCGGCAATGAAACATAAAACACAAAATCAACTCTCATCACTCATTCAGGAGGTGTAAAGTATTTGGCCCCTAAAGCATAATATGATTGTACATTTGTTTTTTCATATTTACTATATGAATAGCTCCCAGTGATTCTCCCCACCCATTCCTATGGAAATCACACACTACTGTCATACAGTAACATCCTGAAAATCTTAACCTTCAACACCCATCATACCAAATCTGACATTATTTTTCCCACGTTACAGTCACAGCTGAAATGGCACATTCTGCACCATGCCAATGAGGCGAGATTGTCAGAAATTAAGATGGGAATTTTAAATTCCCTCAGCCCACATGTTTACATTGCCTCAGTAATCAGGCCCGTTTGTGACAAAATGTCCCTGCTGTTCACAAAAAAAGTTTATTTTTTAGTGTTTGTGATGTTTATTAATGTGATCACTGTCAGACTAAACAGACCGTGTGATGGGAAGTCCGGTACTGAGAACCTCTGGTAAAAAGGAAATGGGTTGTGATGTCCAACCATGACCGTGCAGTCGTAATGGTTCGGAAACTAGTATTTTAACTTACAGTTTTGATCTGCTGCACCCACCCAGGGCGCTATCTTTTGGTTGCTAGAACATTTTCAGAACGTTAGGGCAAAATGTTGTCCAGTTTTGTTCATGTTCCTTGAACATTGTTTACCTGGAATGTTTTCCTTTGGCCTTGACAGAACTTGTTTGAAACAATGTAACATTCTTGGAATGTTGTTGGAACATCCATATTATAATATTGTGTCAAACTTCCCGGCAAAATATGACCTATTTTTTCTGCAGTGTTACGGGAACGTTTTCTGTTAGCTGTGGTGCTGCTGTACCATTTAGTGTGGTACTTCACCTAAATTCCTTCCATGAATATCCAAAGTAAACTGTGTACGGCATGCTGGAAAAGAGCATCTGACTAATGGCTGAAATGAAAGATGAGAAAGGTGAAAGGACTGTCTCCCTATTTCAGCACTGTGCCAGACACTGGACTGTGGGCTGAACTATACTCTGCTGAAATACAATATTGTTGTCATTAACCAAAAATGAATTAAGCTGAGAAAGTCAAACAAAGGAAGTTGAGCGATTGAATTGTAGTTTTATCATTTATGTTTGATAACTTCAAGCCAAAATATTTTACTTCATGCTGTAAATTACACATTGGACGTTGCAAACTTCTGTGATTATTTTTCGTTGTACAAGATTATGTAGCAGACCACCGGTCCCAGCAGGACTGGATATACAGAATTTATTCTGTAATTATTTATGTTTTAGAGAATCTGGAATTCAACAAAATGTTCTTGTAGATGGAATAATGTTGCTGTCGAGTCTATAATCTTCCAAATTCTTGTGTTAAAAGTGCATAAAAAAGTAGCGTTTTGATTTGACCACACACCTGCGGATGTGAGAACATGTCAGCGCTGAGATTATTTTTTTCTTTACATTGTCTGCATTTCTACAGTCTTGTTCAAAGCACCATCATCTTTTTCGATTTGAGTCAAATAGCTATGTTACCCACTGCATATGAGTCAACCGCTGTGCAGTTCATTCTTCTTCTTACTCATTATTCAAGTAAAATTGATTACTTGTAACAACACAAAATCCCTTAAAGCTGTCACCCTTCTCTGCCCTTATAAAGTGATGAGATTTTTGGTGTGACAGGGGCATAGAATGTGAATGGGCAAGCATTTTTGAGGGGGTGAAAAAAGAGACTTCCAGCACTATTTAAGGCATGTGAAAGTGAATAAATAGTATGTAATCCAATGAGAGTCTGGGGCAGTGGAACCAAACAAAAGGCTGGCTGCTTCAAGCATTCCAGGGGGATTGTGTTTGTGCAACGGTCGCTCTGCTGGCCCCGTGTTCGCCGTCTCCCCTCTCCCGTCCATTCCGGACATACCTGCGGTGTGAGCTTTGACGTGTCGCGGTGTGACACGCCGGACGCCGAACCGATTCTCATGAAAAAAGACAAAAAAGAAAAGAGAGTATTGAAAGAATGATGGGTGCCTACAGGTCTTTATAAATGAGAAAATGACCGTTTCAGGGAAATGAGATATCTTCTGTCTTTGACTGTTGAACCGTTGTGTTCCACAATTATGTAGTGATACTCTCCGTGTGGTTGTGGCCAGACGTCATTACAGAATGAGTGTTATTAAAGGCTACTTCTGTACCGAAAACATTACAAAAACACACCATACCGTTATGCAATATCGTTATCTATGGTCAAATGAACACAAAAAAAATTGGAAATCCAGACACATAGTTGTGCTTGTATGGGATAAACAGGGTGTTTTTGCATGGCCACAATGGCAAGATCAAAAGCACATCATGTGTACCAAGAGAAAATATTTAGAAATGCAATGAACACATCATTGTTTTGCCAAAAGCCAAAGTGTGAAGATATTAGCATAATTCTTTCCATTTAGTACGTACAGAGTGAGTAAAAATGAACCACCAAACTGAGTATTACAATAGTTACATGCAAGGTAGAATTAGTTTATTCTATTCAAAGTTTCCTTGGTGATTTGTCTGCAGATTGAACCCAGCCTATCGAAAGCGAGATGTCACGGCTCTGGGTTTGCCCCTGTTTGGTAATTCCTCAACCTTAGCAAACCTCACGTAGGGGATTCCCTTCTGGGCCCCACATTTACTCAGTCGCCATTTTACACCGCCAAAAGAACATTTTTAACTGTTTCAGTGAAACTAGATTTTGAGGCTGGTAAACGAGAAATGGTTTTAGGAGGGCGCTGTCACTTTTGGTGTTGGGATGAAGTTGAAACAGCTTTCAAACACAAAGCTTTCCCTGCTGACATGAAGCACCTATTTAAGTATTCTGGAGCTGTACCAGTAGCACCCTACAGAACTCTAAATGTATATGCATTTCTTACATCGAGCAGGGAATGAGTCTATAGTTGCATACTCAAGCTTAATATTGCAAATAATTTGTGTATAATTTGTATGTAATCATTTATAATCTGGCTGGTTTAATACTGTATTCAGTTGCTGTGGTCTTGAGTGATGTTTTTATGTGAAATCTTGTCAAGAATCAACATGTTGAGGGTTCCACTAACCTGTTACATACCACTCATGCCAAATTCAACACAGCCAACTCTAAGAACTGTGTCTGGTCTGGGGAACGTGATAATCGTAAAAAGTGTATTTGCAAGGTGTGAGGTTGAGCTCTTGAGTCATACTGAACAGATCCCAGGGTTTTGCTGTTTAATTTTGGAGCCCTTTACACAACGTGAAGAATGCACCACTTAATGCCGCCATACTATATGCTACAGCGTGATTTTTTAACAATGTACATTACACATTCAGAGACGTGTTTGTCTGTGTATTTTTATATTTTCAGGCTGTAAAATCAAAGGGTAACCTGTCGTTAAGTTCTCAAAGAATGGAAAGAGACTGGAGAGTATAGGCTATTTAACATTTCAATGCAGTGAAATCCCCTTGACAATAGTAAAATTCCCACTGGCAGCTATCCTGGATGGTTGCTCTCTGATCGAGCGTTCTCCAGCTCCAGTCTGCCCTGTGTCCAAGGCAGCAGTTCATAGATACGCCTGATAATTTTACGAACTGAAATCTGCAATCTGCGAGTCCTGAATTTGAACCCCTGTTATGCTCTTTAGGGATTTACAGCACAGCTGTGTGTGGAGCATGCCCCGGGTTAAGCATGTGTGTGTGTGTGTGTGTGTGTGTGTGTTTTTGGACAGTGCACCTCCTGGGCAGCTGTGCGGGGCGCGTGTTCGACTCCCGGGACGTGTCCTTCGTGGTGGGGGAGGCAGAGGACATGGGGGTCCCCCTGGGGGTGGACAGGGCCATGGAGAAGATGCAGAGAGGAGAGTGCTGCATGCTGTACCTCAAACCCAGGTCAGAGTCTCCCATCTGCTCACGCTGGGACAGCTTATCCCTCTATGTCGCATACTGTTTACTCACATACTCACAGATTTTAATTATATAATCTCTATTTTACCTGGTTAGTCTCATTGAAATACCTGGCCCAAGAATGGCAGCATCACAAAAATGACTGTTTGTGTTGTCATATGCAATTTGTAATCCAATATACAATATTTCTATTTGTTTGCCGTATTATAGTACTTAGGGTCATGTGCCTAGGGACATGAGATGAAAATTAGAAATATAGCTATAGCCTGTATGATGCATCACATTTTGCAGACACAAAGTTTGAAGTCAATGTTTTATTAGACATGGTCCCTGTCAAATAAACTTTAAATAAATAAATCAGCAACACTACTAGTTATATACAACACATACAAAATTACGCACAGATGTATAGATTCACAATAGGATATGCTACAGGGTGTGGCATCATGGAAAGGAAGGAGTCCATCCAAGGACCAAACCACGCATCAAACAGGAACCACCCACCCTACCCAAATGCACCTACTCCAGGCCCAACCCCTGCCTGCAGAACCACTCCACACAGCTGACTTTTGTGGTTTAAATTTCAGACCATATATTTTCCACTGTATTTTCAACAAACATAATAAATGAGTATATTGTGTATGTATCATTACGTAAATCAGTATTTATATACACATCCACATACATGCAGATGAAATTTGAAATGACGTGAAATTCTCAAGTTTGTTCGCAGATTTCTTGTCCTGTCTTTCTGGAATTACAAAAACACCCTCTTGAACTTCGAGTGCACTTGTGGCTTAACTCCCCCTTCCTCCCACGGCGTCTTCTCAGGTATGGATTTGGGAAAGAAGGAAAAGCCGAGTTTGACGTTGGGCCAAACGCAGACCTGGTGTATGAGGTCACGCTTAAGGACTTTCAGAAGGTGAGAGTTTTGCTTGGGGCGTAATTTTATGAGCGAAGCCAAACAGCCTCTGCGGCAGCTGACAGCTCAAGAAACTGTAACATAATAGCTCATCATAACAGCATAATGGCTTTTCCATAGCGTAGTATACCTGGATACCATAATAACAATTTCCGACTGACACTGTAATAATGTCATCAGCCAGTTATTGCGTCATATGAAGAACAAGTGTTCCGATCAGTAATTTAACAGTGGTTCCTGTCGATATTTTAATAACTTCATAAAACTGCTACCAACTATTTTTGTTGTGTTATTTTTGATGTTGAAGCCTGCTTGTGCTTTCTGCTTATGTAGTAATACAAATTTCAAACTGATAACACAATAAATGTTTCTTATAGTGACATACAGAAAATTGTGATAACGGATGACATGGCAGTTTCACAGTGAGCATTATAAGCTGTGATAAGCCATTATGTGTTCATATCACAATATTACAATGTATGTAAATTATGCAAGAATTGACTTCCTGATAATCTTTTTTTCCAGACAGGTATTACATTCAGTTTTTACACCATTATTCAGAAAAGTCTGGTTCAAATATTAAACATAATAACAGATAAATATCATATTTATTGATAATTCAATCAATTATTACATGGGCAGGAAAGAGATATTACATTATCAGTCGGAAATTATTTTGACATTATCAATTGCCTTATTACACTACCAAGGTTTATGACGTTGTTTTAGTTATTACTTTATGAATGGCTGTTAAGTTATCAATTAACTGTTGCATTATCAGTCATTTTTTATGTTATTAGTCAGTTGTTACAATATCAGTCAGTTATTACGTTATCAGTCTCTCCAGACCTCCGTGACTGTAGTGATAGTGATAATTACAGACATGGTTATCTCTCTTAAAGTGCTGACACTCTCTCACTTCCTTTGTTCCAGTGCAAAGAATCCTGGGAAATGGACGTGAAGGAGAAGATTGATGTAGCAGTTAAGGTGAAGCAGAAGGGAACCCAGTATTTCAAGGTACAAGAATATGAAGGTTCACTGAATTGTACTATACCTTGTACTACAAATGTCCTACACCCTCAGCAACAAACTAGTATATTGTACCGAAAATATACTCTTACTCCTTTCAATAATACTGTAATACTCTATATTACAAATGTACTATATTTTTATGCTACACCTCCATAGGTTTAATCCAGATATAGTCAAACCAGCCTTATACTCATAACGGCTATGTACAGCGTGACTCTGGTAGCTTGTGCTGTAGTATTGTATAGGACATTTAGCTGATGTGTCTCCAGAAGAATCTTTGGTATAACAGCTGTGCCCTTCCTGGGAATTGAACCCGTGGCCCTAGAACCACCAGACCGTAACGCTGTAGGCCGTTACACCCCGCTGACCGTGCGCCCTCCGCCCCGGCAGGCTGGGCGATTCCACCAGGCGGTGATCCAGTACCAGCGCATCGTGTCCCTGCTTGAGATGGAGTGTGGGCTCGGGCCGGAGCAGCAGCAGACGGTGAACGCCCTGGTCCTGGTAGCACAGCTCAACCTGGCCCTCTGCCACCTACGGCTACGCGAGTACACTCACGCCGTGGAGAACTGCAACAAGGTACATGCAACTGCATTACATTCATATCATTCCACAGCCTTCTTAACCTCACTGTTAGCGCCTAGCTAACTCTCACACTGTAAAGAAATGCAACAAGGTACATGCAGTACAACAGCCTACTGGCTACTTCACCTCAATGTTAGTGCCCAGCTAATGCTCACACTGTGGAGAGCTACAACAAGGTACCTACAACTACTTAGATTCATACCAGCACAGGTGTCTTAATAGTGAGCATTAGCCCCTTCACAAACAAACTTTAACAATCAGTATTTCAAATTAAGATGCATGATGCATTTGGTGACAATATGAAAGGTCAGTAGGAATGCACTCTCACACACACACACTGAACACACGCCCAACAATGCATTCATGCCTCATGAACGCGCAATACCAGAGAACAGTATGGGTATATTACGTTGGTGTAGTATTTCGATTTTCCAAACTGAAAAATGTGTGACATCAGCTGACAAGTGAAGAATTGCAGATGATGCAGAATGCCAAAGCAGTGTGTCATTGACAGCCTCTAAACTTTGACATATTTTTTTACTGTGCTCTGGAGGAAAATTTGTGCTTACACTTTTTTTCAAAGCTTTGGCAAGTTTGCCATGGAAACAATCGGCAGCGTCTGACTGAAAGATCAACCTACGACAGTCATTTAGAAATTGAAATGCAATTTGGAAAAAAATATATCATTTGATGAATGTATCTGTAGGTTTACTTAGCTTCTTTGTTTATTTTATTTTTTTACATAAATACCGTTGATAAGGTTATATATTGGTTTGTTGGCAAAATTACCTGTTGGCTATGATATATATTGATTATTTTCATTATTGAAGTATAATGAAGTCAAATGCAACAATGGTACAGAAATACATGTTCTGATTAATTTTTTTCAGTGTATTTGTATAGTTACATGTTTTGCGGGTTATATATTGGTTTATTGGCATAAATATGGGTCGTTCTGGATATCTTTGGTTTCATAACAAAGTGGATTTTAGTCATGTGTTTGTTTTTGTGTATTTTTCCAGTGTATTTGTGTAGTCGTGTTTTGGGAAGTATTTACCACAGTGCACGTCCTAGTCATTTACACAATCTGGCTTTCAGCATTACACAACATTTAATTGCGTTTGCTGCATGACCATGGAAATCATTGGGGTTTGCTCTTTCATTCCTATGAAGAAAACAATACACTACAGTATATATGCAGTTTTTGCTTGAAATAGAGATGGAGAAAGTCTTATGATTATGATAATAGTTATTGGGCTCAGCCTGAATTTGTTTATTTTGCTTGTTCAAGAGGGTAAATATTTTAAAATTGTTTAAAAAATATGAATGAAGCTGTTGGGTCAGCACATATCATGCATGTATTTATTTCTAAATACCTTGATGTCTTCAAATTTGGGCCCATTTTATTGAAGAGTGCATTTATCCAAAAATTCAAATAATCTGTAGTAAAAAAAAATATCTGTATTTTATTTTATAAAAAAAAAAAAGAAAAAAGTTACCATTGCAAAATAAACCCGGAAAGCTCTACCTACATGTTGTTACATCACCTCATTGGTATTTGGGAGTCACTGTTATACGGAGTTTAACACAAAGTGAAAAACGGCAGTGTTACTTCATGATTAAAGCAGAGATACATGGTTCCAGAGAGCAATCTCAAGAAGCACTTTCATAATCAATTATTCAACTGATGAATTGTTGGGCTGAGAGTAAATAGAAATGGGCTAAGATTAATCATCATTGAAAGCCCTCTTTAAAGACTGACAAATCACTGCTCTAATGTGTGTATGTATATCCTTGTATACCCATATGAGTTTGTGTGTGTGGGGTGGGGGGTGGGGGGTGTATGTATGATTGTATGTGCATGCAATTTAATAACAGTAATGCATAATGAATACATATAAATATATGTATGTGTGTGTGTGCATGTATGCAATTTAATAACAGTAATGCATAATAAATACATGTGTGTGTGCGTGCATATGTATGTATGTATATATGCGTGTAAGTGTGTGTGTGTGTGCATGTGTGTGTGTGCATGTATGCAATTTAATAACAGTAATGCATAATAAATACGTACAAACACATGTGTGTGTCTGTGTGTTTATGAGTACGTGTATGAGTATGTATTGAATTGAAGAGCTGGAAGGGGAAAATGTGTTCTAAATTCTACATCTGGTTTTCAGTGATCTGGCATCTTTTGCAAACGGTTCTCACCCTTTAATTCACATTGTTAACTGGCTGTTCCCCACCAGCAGCAATGAAACATGCCACCTTTGTCTAATTTTGGTATTGTTTATGCAATTATTATTTATCTTTTGTGTGTGTTTGCTTGGGCATCTGTGTGTGCGTGTACGTGTGTGTGAACGTTAGGTTATTGAGCTGGATGGGGACAACGAGAAGGCTCTGTACCGGAGAGGAGAGGCGCGGTTGCTGCGCAACGATTTCAGCCTGGCCATCGAGGACTTCCGCCATGTGCTGCAGGTCAACCCGTCGAACCGAGCTGCGCGGACGCAGATCTCCCTCTGCCAGCGCAAGATCCGCGAGCACCACGAGCAAGACAAGAGGACCTACGCAAACATGTTCCAGAAATTCGCTGAGCATGACGACAAGGTGCCTACAGCCTCCACCTTTAAACCCGTTTACACCTGTACTGAATAGTTACGCTTAGAAATGTCGTAGGATAGCGAGTCTGACTACAACAGTTTGCCAGTAAGCAGTAATTCCATATAAACTTCCATGTTCCTTTTTGGTGCATGGAAAACCTTAAAATTCGGGTGGAAATAAGATTTAAAAAATGCTCTTTATTAAAAATCTTTTGGGCAAAATCTAGAAAAACTGAAAACGATGAGACTTAGCTGTCTATTAGTAGTGCGACAAGGGTTTTATTGCTAATTCTGTTGTTTCGATATTTATTATTACTCTGATGCGCTGACGTGAGTGCTTCCTTTGCTACCTTTTCCTCTGCTAATGTGGCTGGCTCTAGCATTTTACTGAGGCGGAAGACGATGCTGTTTGCTGAGATTTCGTTCAAAACAAACTGCACATCGCCATCTGGTGGTGCTCTAGTGTCACGGCACAGATTCAGCAAAGTTCTGATCAACTGTTAAGAAGTCTAACCCCTTAGTGTTTATATGCACACAAATATTGTTTATATGCATATATTTAAACTACTGTAATGTTTTTTTCATATTTTAAAGAAAATGCGTCTTTAATTTAAATTAAATAAGTGAGACCACTGATTGGTAGCTTTGCTTTTGTGTTTAGAGGTCTATATAAAAAACATTTATATATGTATTTTGATTTCAAACATAGACCATGCCTTTCAGTGTTTGTTTTGTCACTGAAAAATTGATACAGTTGCATTTTTGGGGAAGTGTTTATAACAATAAAAGTAGAAAACAATTTCTGCATTTTTCAGCTGTAAATGTTGGTAGGTTAGCTAAGATTTAATAATACACAGTCAGTGTCTTTAGGTCCTTACATTACAAGATAATCTTCTGCTAGAATTAAATGTTTTCTTCCAGTAAACGTCATTTGGAATTCGTTCTTTACATTATATACTAGAATTATAGCGTAGTAGCATAATCAGTCAAATCCCACTTTGAGCTGAGTTGTCAGTTTGATACAAACTGAAGGTTTTTTGTTCTCTGTGAAGGTGGGCCGTTTGAGGAAGAGGAAAGAGGATTGTGGTGGGTCCAATGAGAACAGAGACCTGGCAGCCAAGAGACGCCACAAGAGCCAGGAGTGCCCCTGAAAATGGAGGGGGCATCCTCCCCAAAAAAAACACCTGGAGCGTACCCCCAGAAACAACACCGGGGGTTGTCACTCAGACACCAGGAGTGTTCCTGAGAGGCTGAGACAAATGGGGGCTGGAACAGACTAAAGAGTGGGTGGGTGGTGGGGGGTGTTGGGTGTGGCAGGTGGGGGGGAGGGGGGCAGGCCTCCCCTAAAAACAACCCTGCAGACTCAAGCAGGTAGAACAGACAGGGGAAAAGAGGACCGGACACAAACACTTCCCCACCCCCTGCCCCGCCCGCCCCGCCCCCCCTTACCCCTGCTTCGACCTGCCGTAACTCCCGAGCCAGGTGGGGCATGTGGCCGCCGTTCCTTTGGCATTCCTACAGACCACACAGAGCCACCTGCGCTGCCCCACACCCAGACTGTCCACAGCACTGCTTCCAGTCTGGCTGCCCCCCTCAGTGCCGGCAGTGGGATTATTATTATTATTATTTTATTATTATTAGTATTATTATTATTACTCAGTACTGAGCGTTTGAGTGAAATTCAGTGCCTATTTTATGGGCTTGGGGGCAGGCAGACACATTTGGAGTACCGATCTGTTGTACATTGTGGTACCTCCTGGACCACTGACCAGGGACAATCTCCACATGGGGAAAGTAGGCCCTCTCAGTGTCAGTCTATCCAGATGTCTGGGGAAGCCGTGAGCTTGTGCTCGTCTGTTCAGCGAGCACAGCCCATAGCCACGCTGGGCTGTGGGGGAAATGGGCCGGCTGCTGGATTCGACAGGGTGATGTTTCTGAGACCATCTGGTCATTCCGTTATGGAGGCGTTACAGAGGCGTTACGGAGGGCGTCACGGTGGGCGTTACGGTCACTCACAGGCTAATTCAGCTGATGCCAAAGTCTGCCCCTATCATTGGCATAACATTGAGTTTTGTGTGGGTATGGGGGGAAAATAATGAAAGGAATAAAACCAATTAAGCTTTAAGTAACAAGCTGTGCTGGTTTGACCAGAGGCATTCAGCTCTTAGCTCTGTATCAATGTCTGCTTTGTACTATACTATTTTCCTTTTTAACTTCCTTTAGTCCAGTTAAGTGTGGATTCAATGAACCTTAATTAAAACATTTTTATCTGCATTGACACGATATGTTATCTGAATCCCCAAAGCGCTTCAGAGAGGTTGGAACTCTCTCCTCAGCCTTCGCCATGCTTAAGTCCCTTCGCGCTTTAGCCTGAAGGCTAACCGCTTGCTGTCTGAAGGTGAGGAATGGGTCATTCGTTTAGGGCCTGCACATGTTTGTGGCTGTAGCCGAGAGCCCTGGGAACGAGTGTTTGAATCCCACTCACGCTGTTACTAGCTATGGCCAGAGGTCCGCGGTGTTGAGGCAGCCTTTTGCTCAACCTTGCCAGGGAGAAAATTGCGTTCAGCCAGTTAAAGTCAACAGTTCCAATCGCTCCCCAGCGCCCACTACTGGCTGGCTGGGTACCTGCAGGTACATGAACCGGCTGTATGTTGACTTGGGTTGCAGTCCAATCCCTTAAATCCTCTGCCCTTGAAAACCTCACTTGCAGCCTTCAATCAGGACCATGTGACACTCCGCCAGTCGGGCACAGCGTGTGCTTGTGTTTGATTGGCAATCGGACCGCAGCCTTGGCGACAGGGGATGCATGGACAGGAAGGAAAAAAGCGAGGGATAGTCGTCACTCGTCACATGAGTCGGAGGAGAAGTGTGTGTATGTCCTTCCTCCTACCAAGGCTGGGGTAAAGAGCCACTGTGTGTGTGTGTGGGGGGGGGGGTGAGCTCTGATTGGGTGAGAAAAAAGGGGGAGGGGTTGATTTATTGAGCATGTGGACTAAAGGAGGGAACCCTGTAATGGTTAAAGTGAGGAAGCCGGATTCGGACCGGGTTCTGACAGTGGCAGCGGGCTGTTGGTACATCGACCCCTTCCAGTCTGAAACACACCTGAGGGACTACTTCCAATACTGTTGTCTTGGTTTTTTTTTCCCTTAAATTTCATATTTATTTTTTTTTTCAAATGTAAATTAAGAAATCCTTTTAACCGAATCAAGACACTCTTGTGATGATTTATTAACCAAAAAACATGAACAACGTTTATTAGACTTGGGTCGCTATGCTTTACAGGTTCCTGCCGTCAAAAGTGTGGAAAGACGAATAAAAAGTGCTTACTCTCCATAAGGAGAACCCTTTGGTAACTGCGTAACGTGAGTGCATCTTTCAGGTGACATAATTCCGCGAGTACTGTAAAGAATCAGATCTTATTGATGAACCCTCAAACAAAGATAACCTTCATCTATGACCTCTATTTTATGGCCCTGTACTGACAAACCATGTGTGCTATGACCAAGGCAGGGAAGGACTAAATGGCAAAATGGGTTGTGAGAAGCATGGGTTATATATATGTAACAAATGTAACTATGTTATGTAGTTAAATATATAATATAGTTAAATTTGATATATAAATACACACATACACACAAGCAAACACACAGGGACGTGAGTTATTTTGATTCCTTTTAGGGAATCTACCTGAATCTAACTATTGCTATTGTTATTTTATTATTTTGTTGTTTTTATTGTTTTTTTTTTGAGGGAGTGGGGTGGTTATTGATAAAAAAAAAATCATGAATAAATTAAAATGCTTATGTTTGTACTGTTCATTGACATATTTATTTTTGTGTGGCGTATGTATTTTTGTGTTTTCTCACCAAGAAGCAGTCCTCTAAGCCGTGAAACAGTATCAGCAAAACACAAAGCAAGTGTCCAAAGCTAACCTAGCTTCCTGGAAAACACTGGAAAAAAATCTCTGGGGTTTGACATAACGTTATAATGTGAACATTCTAAGAATATTCAAACATTCTAAGAATGTTACATTGTAACATTATGTCAAACCCTAGTGCAGCCCCAGTTTATTTTCATCAGGTATATGTGTTCTATCATTTATTTACAACCCCACTCATAATAAGCTAGAAATCCATTTTGAAGTAGTTTTAACCTATTTTCCTATTCCGACTTACCTACAATTCAGCAGTTGCCGACAGAGCTTTGGTGTTCTCTGTCTTGGGTACGGCTGAACTGGGTACTGCTAGTTCAACTTGAGGTCGAAAAACATGCAGTGACCATGTGCCGCCACCAGGGGGCACTGCAGAAGTCTTGGTGAAACAGAGGCTGTGCACTGTGCACTTTGGCGAGGGAGAGTTTGACCTTGGCTTCCCTTTACACTGCAAGGACTAGCCAAGGGTAACAACCAGACATGAAATAGTATGTGTAAGCAAGATAAAGCTGACAGGTTGACATACAACATGCTGAGTTTATGCTGAACTTGATACTTTCAGATCCCTGCAAACAAGCTCGCAAACAGACAGCAACACAAGTGGTAACACAGGAAATGACATTCAGGCTGACATGCAACACAGTTGCCCGGGAGCCACATGCAAGATTCCCCTAGCAACTATCTTTATCTCCTGTTAAACAACCTCTTCCAGCCAAACTTACTGACTTAACTCATTCAAAGATACTCATCAAAGATACTCATTGAACAAACTCAAAAAAATCAATGGCTCCTTCATTTTCTCAGTAGCTTTGAAAAATGCATCTTTAATATGTCCAAGAACACACATCACTGCATGAGGAAAAACGTTTTAGGAGGGAGTCAAGATCAGTCTAAGTGGATCTTCCTCTGATTTGTGCCAGACACACGGAGAGAGACAGACACTGTTATCCAAACCACATTTAAATACCAGAGACTCTATCAGATACGCAAACATCAATCATATACATACACATTCAATATTCAATCAAAAACACTAAAAGTTTTGTGAGTTGCAGCTCTTAGATTCAATCAAACACACGCGTGTTTAAGGGTATCTGCCATTCAGACCCTCTGTGAGTCTTACTGGCATATGCTATTCTATCTTGAAATGAGCAGAGCATATTCCAAAAGATGACCCTAGTTAGCAAAATATGTTTTTCACTGGGGGTTGACATAATACTACAATGTGAACATTCCTTAAACTTTCTAAGAACACAGCATTCAAGGAGCATGAAGGAAAGTAGACAAAATTTATCCCTTTGGAAACATTTGCTCCAATATTCTGAGAATGTTCTGACAACCAAAATGTGTTAGCTGGGATGTTTGCCTGTATCCAATAAAATATACCATAATCAAAGAAAATGATGTTAAAGTCTGTTTTGACTCAGTTGACTGTTCTCTTAAAGAGATTAAGTGTGTTTGATTGAATCTTGACCAATCTTTCTCAGCCAATCACATGGCCCATCTCAAGCCAATCAGAGCCAATCAGAGACATTCACAGCTGGGCCTAGTGGCAAAAAGCTCAAGACTGATAAGGTGCCAGACAACTTCTTCATTCACCCACTGGTTACCTGGGGCAACGGTTGCCAGCAGGGCGTCGGCAACAGAGGGAGGGGAAGAAGTTAACATATACACAGATATGTGTATATACATTACAGTAGAGTTAATAGTGGGAAACACAAAAACGTGGGACACAGCATAAACACAGGAAGCCAAGAGAAACACATTCTCTACAGTCCTAGAGCAGAGAACACACCTCTCCCACATAATATAAACAAGGACATCATTAGAATACAATAGCAGATGGCTCCCCACGTCATCACCTTCGTCAATCAAGATTGTCATTAATATTTCACTTTGTAGTGCGATTTCCAGCTCTCATTAAAAGAGCAGGAGACCTGTATCGTTTGAGCGTGGCAGTAAACACCGTATCTATCACTGGTTACAAAAAAAGAACTGTCATCACTCTTTCTTTCATGAGCGGGACTCCGATCTGAACATACAGGATCATTGTGTTGCTTTCATCCAGAAACTAGATGAGAAAAGATGATGCCATTTTGTTAGGTATGGACCTTCCTGCCAAACATTTGTGAGCGAGTCACTTTTACCTCATTTCCATTATACATATTAGGCATTACAGTATTATATAAGCCTAATATTACATTAACGGGCCTCAGAATTCGTCTGTTGCCCTATCAGACATGTTTTTAAGTTATGGTTGATACCACCTCCCAATTTCTTTGGATTCTCTGGATTTTTTGTCATACGGCTCCACCTACTGTTCAGTTATAGTGCTCTGTGAGGCTGTAAAGCAAAACACAATGCCATGAAGTACAGCGGTTTTCACCAGGCTGCATGTTTCTCTGGGTCTTGATTGCTCAGATAAGCCCAACTCTTTTAAATCTTCCACAGAATAACTCATGCAAAAGTTATATTATCATACCAGTCCATTACCGCTATTTTCAGTGGAAATATAATGAAGGAGGCTGTAAGAGATTTTGATTATCTCTCTTAGTATCAACAGAGTATAATAAACCACCTTATCACTGCAAAAAAAGGATGAGTTTAACTGACATATCCTTTATTTTTCCCATGGGATGCTGAATCAGTTGTTCCCTCGCCGGTGTTGCTATGAGCAAATACCACGAGAATAGCCAGCCCCACTCCTGGAGAGCCACAGGGTACGCTGCTTTCTGTTTTCACCTTCCATTCGGCAAGCAGCTCTGACACAAGGAACTGGGGAGGGAAGAAAGCTGTATGATCAACTGCGCTGAATTATCAGTTATCCAGCTCACCCTGTGGCCCTTCAGGATGAGGGTTAGCTACTGCAGCTCTGTTCCATGCACTACTAGAAGGCCTAAGAAGGGGCATTGCGCCAAAAAAATGAAAATGACATGATTGTCTACTTGCTGTGAATGGCATCCATATTTATTTTTATCATTATTGTTATTGTTATTATCATTAGCAGTAGTAGTAGAGCGCTGAAAGTGATACTCTTTTCAACCCTCTTAATGCTGAGGTCTACCTTTACAAAATATCCTCAGTTTTCCTTGCATTGTTGCTTAGCAACACATCAAGAAGGCCCTACATCCAATGGCCAATGGTCTTGTGCAACATACACAAATCAACTTCACCCCTCATCCTTCGCTTCCTTGCAGAACTCTTTCTGTCACCTGTTTTGACCTGCAATTTTACTCTGTAGAATCTTTGTTCCTCACTTTTGGCAAAAAACCAGCGTTTCAAAGCCGCTTGTTTTCCGCGCAGTGCGTTCCAAAGCGAATTCTGCAGGTGGCTTTCATCCGAGTCATACGCAAACCTGTGGGATGTTTACACTGGCAGCGCTAACGAGGGTGACAGGAGGGTGCAGATTGTGACAAGTGCTGTATGAGGACATGGGAAAAAATGGGAGAGGCCTTCTCTACCACCTGTAGCGTATTTCAGGTTTATATCCAGGAATATGCTTACCACCAAGAGAGGTAAACAGATAAGTGAAATCTGGTTTAACAGAGTGCGGCTGGACTGAATAATTACACGCTGTGGTCCTTCATGACCCGTACTGGAGTAATTGTGCCATGCATTTCACTCATGCATGCCCATTTCAGAGGGCTTCCAAAATAATGTGCAGGTATGCGTCGCTTAACGTCCATGTGAAATACGATGTTAATATGGACGTTGTGCGAACACCATATTATCAAAGCTATATGGGATGCTGTTGTGTACCTGTATTGACTAAATTTACCAAGAAACTGTACACATACAGTACTGGAAACTTTTCTGGCAATGTAATATATGGGTTAAATATGTTACGTCTGCTACGTCCCATTCTCTAATCGGGATTTCTGACCTGTTATAACCTTATGGGACAAAGGTTGGACGTTGCCAGATTGGGCGTTATGTGGCATATACCTGTATTGTTCTCTTTAGAGGGGTATCATGAGCATCTGAATACATTTCCATTAATCTCTTACAGTGTGTGCCACAACTCAAAATATGAAGAAATAACATTCAAATGAGAGCTATAATTGTGCTTGTGTGGAACGGCATTAAGTGAATAGCAGGATATTAGCCCAGCAATTACCGGTGTCCCCTCAGGTCCCCTGTGTTCTACCACACATAAAATTATACATAATCATAACTGTACAGTAATCAAAAAATATTTATTTATAGTTTTTACAAATGTGTTTTAATCTGTAGAAATATTCATACAGTATAATCAACATGAATGCAAATCCTTAGCAAAATATTTTAACAAACATGTTCTAATACAGTATGTGATTTCTGCATTTCGCAAAATATTCAGAACATGTCAGAATTAGTAATCTTCTTTGGGAAAACATACACTCACACTCATACACACACACACACACACACACACGCACACACACGCACACACAGTTGATCTTGGCCAGGATTAATAAGTAGTTTATGCGGATTATACATTCCATTAAAATACCTCTGTCACTTCTACAAGCAAAACAATTTCAAACATATCTTTTAAATTTTATATATATCAAATACATTTAATCATTATTTAATAAGGCTAGCTGATCAGGGTGCTTGATTAATGACAGTGAAATCACTGTCCAACAAGCTTCATAATCAATGTAAAAAATGTGAAAAGCCATTTGACCTAAGATGAGCTGCGGACATCACTGCCACAAATATTATGGCAGCAGCAGAGTATCAGTTTTGTGTGGGCCTGCTGTCTGCATCTCTGTGTACCTTAAATATGAAGGGTGAAGAGCACTTGAACAGAAAAAACTTGAACTTCAAATTTTTTACATTCACCAGCTTGCAGTATGGTTCTGTTTAGCCTCAAACACATTAAAGACCTTGACCTGCCTGATACTTCTCAATGGCTCAAGTTACTGTGCATAGGAATTTTGAAAGTAATATGGTACTAGCTTGCTATCCAAGAAATTCTGGATTGTTTTCTTGCACTCTGACACTTAGCTGACCAGCTGTTCTACCCTACAGAGACACTGTGCAAGTTCAGCTTCTCAATTTGGTTGGGCAGCAAATGGTACCTAATGAACGTCTAAATTCCATCATGTTTATGACCATGTGACTTGATGCTATATAGAGGCTTGGCCCACTGCTTGCGACATGCATAAGATCTGCACAAATTCTTGATCGTGTGACTCGAGAGGTGTGAGCATGGATGTTCCGAGCCTCATTCAGTAGGTGTCCTGCTGGCACACAGATTAACAATTGTTGTCAGAAATTATTGGATAAATGCCACCAGAAATTGACCAATCACACATTCAGTTGGATAATTAGACACTGCAGTTAAAGGGACATGTCATCAAAGTGAAACAGGGCTGTCCTAATAATAGCAAAACAATGAGTGAAACAATATTAATATGGTGCACTACACAATGAAATCAATAATTTTGCACAACATGCAGTTTATCATCAGAAAGCACCCAAATGACCACAACAGATATTTCAAACGCTCTCACTAGCATCAAAAACAGGTGATATAAAAATAAAATAAAAATGACATCATATCACCATAATGTTTTGAAAGATTAGTGATGGATACAGCTCAGTAGCATAATGAATACCAAATGGCATTTTTTAAAACTTAAAACCATTAGTTTAAAAAAAAACTTCACAAAGGGTATTCAGTAGTATGAACTCTCAGACAACGATATAGTATTTAAGAGGAGTTTATTGATAAGGGATAGAAAAGAATGAACTTGGGCTTGGCGTCAAAAAGGGGGAGGAGTCGTTCCGTACTCGTGGAGAGGGAAACCCCCCCTCCCTTTGGCTGAAAGAAATTGGAATAGTAGTTAGGATTATGAATCCCCCCTAGAAAAAGAGAGGATGAAGGTGGAGATGGGGAGGAGGTGGGATGCCGGAAATGCTGAGCATGATGGGTAAAGTTACGCGGTGTTTATATACCTGTAGGGACCGGAAGGGGTGCGATAGGTAGAGAGGTTGTCTGAGAGTTCTTCTCCCGAATCTCTGTTTTACCAAACTGCAATTATTGTGAAATACAATCACTGAGTACCAGATTGTTTCCTATTGGTTACAGAACTTGTGTTTTTTTTTAATACAACAAGAAAATACTGGGACTGTAAAGCTGACCAGAAATCGCACTGACCAGAAATCCAAGGCTATGACAAATTGCCATGATTCACAGTTTGGTGTCCATCATACAGAGTGCATTAACAAACATAACTCAAAAGTGAGAAGACAAAAACACATCAGGTTATCTGTATTCCTCATGAATATTTTATAACCGTCACAGAGTACAGAGCCCGCACTTAACAAGAAGTGAGGTTAACCCCTGTTGTCAGTTAAATAAGATAACTTGGTGTTCTTGGGCTACGATTTTTCCAAAAGGTGTCATTAAAATTAAGTCATATTAATTGTCACCTTAATTTATTCTTAAACAAAAAGTCATAAACATATACTGAATGTGTAAATAAAATAAATAAAATGGAAGGATAATAAGATGTTTATGCGAAAGCCATATATTAACCATGATCATCTTAAAATTGTGTCAGCAGTTATCTCTGTCATGCGTTTCTCAAATCAGGAAAAGGAATTATGTTTTGGCCACAAGCAAATATGCAATGTTTATCCTGTCAGTTTAAACGTGGTGCACTGTCAACCCCAACTATTGAGAATAACATTTCAAAGTGGATCCACATGCTTAATATCTTAATCTGTCGTAATTCAATGATTAAGTCAGATGATTTTTTTGTGCCGCAATGAGATGACTGTGTACCACAAGGCCTGAGAAGAGACTGCAGGACCTGCAGAGACCCTGGTGCTGGAGAGTAACAGGGTCTCTGCAGGTTTTTACCTCAAAATCAGCGGCCATCTCAGATCCACAGGGGACACCAGGGGAGGTGCGTCAACTTTACCATTCACTGTGCAAATCGATCAATCAAGTGTTGAGTAACAACAAAAAACTAGCACACCCCCTGTCAATTTCCTGGTTCAGGGTTTAGCCATCCCTAGAGTACATTACATTATCATCACTTAATCCAAAGCGACTTACAGTTGTTCGACATAGAGGACCAATCCTCCCTGAGAGCAATGTTGGGTTAGGGGCCTTGCTCAAGGGCCCAACAGCAGTGGTGTTCTTGCTGTGGCTAGGCTGGGGCTTGAGCCACCAACCTCTGGGGTCCCAGTCATTTACCTTAGCCACTAGACTACAGGCTGCCCCATACAGGACTACAGCAAGTTTATAGTGCCAGGGGGAGGGAACCAAACAGGAGTGAGTTTAATCAATGGTGCCAACGTCTACACCTTGTGACGACTGACATGAGGTTTTATCAACTCCGTTAGGGTGGAGCTACAAGGTCAAGGTCTGAACACAAATCAAAAGTGCTTTTCTCTCCACAAACAATGCTGCCATTGGTCCGAATCATTGAGTCACGTATTCTGTATGCTTGCTCCGCCCACATTTTTGTTTCGATGAAACCTCACTACTCCGCCACTCTCTGACCCCACTGACGTGAATGTAAACAAAAAGGTAGGAATGTAAGAATCGTTTTCAAACAGCAGGCAGAAGCGAAAAACAGGGTGCCAAAATGAGGACACGGGGGAGCCCCCCAAAAAACAAGGGTGCACGTCTCATCTGATTCATGCATTGTTCCAGGTCATAAATCCTCATAACCCTGCACAATGATGTCACAATACATGCATGGTATGCAACAAGCATGCATGCGAGCAGATCTGGAGACAGCTGCACCTGCAAGGACCCAGGAGATGGTGGCTAACAGGAGCGGTTGGCTGCGTAGCGTTTGCTTATGCTTCTCTCTCAGTTGGAACAAAAGAGAAAAAATATATCAGTTACATGCAGCATACCTCTTGTTCTCTTGTTCTTGCAGCGATTACTATTGCCATAGTCAAAGTTAGAAATCACATTCTGTGCCTCTCTGTTGGCCAACAGCTCTTCAATGAATAACTGGTTAATGTCATGAGAATCATTATCAACCAGCTTGTCAGTCTATTTTTTGAGTCAGTGTGTGGGTTGCAAACATTTCTGTACTGAACAGAACGAATGAACCACATACAAGCAATCACTCAATGATTTTGCTTTATGCAACTGAAATGAAAATGTGTATTTCTTCCTTTTTATGGGTGCAAACCAAGTGCAAACTTTGAGTGAATGCTTCTCAGTCTGCACTATCAATTCATTCCATTTAATTTTATGAATGTATGCCTGTCAATAGATGGTGTCTTTTGAAGCTGCAGTCTTTTGTGATTATTTTAATGTTTTTTAGTCCAAAATTAGGTATGAAATTGGGCACATCTCTGGAAACTATTATTTGCGAATACGATCATATATAATAATTGTATTAATCATACATACTAATTATTGTGTGTGGAGGTATTTTGTGCATGTATGTGTATGTACCCATTAATTATGATTTAATTTATTGTTATCATTATGAATGACAACAATACTTTTACTACAATCATTAATAATTATAATAATAACAAACACAAATGCAAGCAGCAAATACAGGGTCAGAGCCCAAACAGGTCATTCCCAATGGCAAAAAATGAGGGCGTAAAAATACTGTGGACATGTTTCTGTACAGTTATACAACACTGTGATGCAAACTGACATTGACTGCATCACTTAGACTTCGTGGGCAGTCGACAGCTTCCAAGTGCATCCAGTGTAGAGTGTAGAGTGAGGAGTAACCGATTTAAGAGCATTAACTGCAGATAAAATATACTCAGAACCCTGAACTGACCTGAAATATTTCACTTTTCAATGTTACCCAATTTTTTGGGGGGAATAATAGCTCACAAGTTTTTAATGGTTTAAAGGCACATTTCATAATAACCCCTATTCACGGCATGATATGTGAATATTTTTTTACATATGTGCTGCTCTTTAACACTGCAGTATATTTTTGTTTAGCCAATGTTTCTTGGGCTGGAGTTTTGATATAGGTTTTACCTGTAATTATCACGTCACTTTATGTCAGAATTAATGTCTTAATCGCTACACACTGTGTACAACACCTCACACAAAGGTAACACTTTTAGAAGAAGCCACTGGCAGAAACATGAATCCATGTCTCCGGGCTAGAAAGGTCAAAATGACAGTTTTATATATGTGTTAGTGTCTTAGGAAGCTCTGCCACATTGGCAAATTTCATAAAAAGTGACAAATGTAGGGGAGGTTTGTGGACATTGGGCAAACATAGTATGGAAGTTAGCATAAAGCTAAAACAGTAACATCCCAAAACAACCCCCCACAATACTGCTGATTTTAGGTTAGGGTCCTCATTTCCTATAACAGTTTTGTTGTACAGAATAAGATCAGAACCAATCCACACCTGAGAAACACCTGGAAGATGCAACTGGGTCATTTGGTTAGGAATCAATCGACGTTCATATCTCACCCCATCCCCGATTTTCTTGATTTTCTGATGAACTATGTATATGATGAAGCTAAGCTAAACTTACAGGTCTGAAAATAAAAATCTATTCCATCATGGCCCGGTGAACCCCTGGCAACACTCTGGATAGCTGGGTAATTTGGCACTTTTGGCACTGAGACGATGGTTTGACATAATGTAAATAAATTAAACATGCAAACAAAATCACATAATAAGTTTGCATAATTAGTGTATTTACATTCTGTAAAACAACTCAAACCATCCAGTCAATGCCTGAGAGAGAAATGTGAATGATTATGGGATGCAATGGAAACTGCCCACGGAACATCAGTAGTAACCCAGTTTCTCGATTCCTTAATTATCACCTAGTTCATTGAAGTCTGTTTGATCACATGGAAAAATAAAACACGGACAGCACGATTCCTCGTTGCCGGCGCTACTTCAGTTTTAGGAGATATTTAGGTCGGGTAACTTATAAACCATCCTTGAGTCGGAACAGGTTCTGAGCTGGAGAGCCGTGATGTGTCACCATGTGGAACGTCTTTTAGTTTTTCGAGAATTGGCTACATTTCAGCAGACGTCCAGCACGAGGCCATTCGGCAAGCTATGCCTGATGTCTCATCCAAAGGAAAAAAAAAACTTCATTGAAGTTAAACAGTAATTCAGAAATGTAGCACCTGTGTAAAATAATAAAAAAACGGTATATTCATGCTCTCCAGTCCACTGTTCCGACATTTCCCTTTTCTCCATAGACTCAGTCTATGTTAAGCAGTACACACTATATCGGTTTGTTTTTTCATGCGGGAAATGGCGAGATCACGTTGTAGGATCATTGAGGAAGACAGAGGGATATGTGTTGAGGAAGTGTTCTTGGCAAGGTATTTGTGTCAGCCTTTTGAGGACCGGGCGGCATGACTTGCCAGGTTGAAACCAGAGAATCTGCCTGTCTGCGTTCTCCTACTGTGGACCAGTGTCCTTCCCACCGTCCCACATCAAAGTGTCCTTCTCCTTCTGGGCCATGCACAGGACGGGGTGTGTCCCAGACTCGAAAGACGGGGCGCAGAGGGGCTCCTTCTGAGCCTTGGTCACCGGTAGGTCCAGAGTTGGGGTGCAGAGCTTGCGGAATCTCTGTGGGGAGAGAGAAGCAGAACTGGGGTTCATTGGCCGGCCTCCGTTCTGATTCCTCATTGGGGGAATGACTTTCCCTCCTCCGTCAGATTGGTTGAATACCTCCCCATGTTTCACTGCAGACTGAAAACCCACCTTTAAACTCTGTACCTTGGGCATCCCACCGAGGCACCCTTACCTAGTCCTTACAATTTCAATGAATTTTACAGTATTTATTATTATTAATTTCCCTTTCTCTCCTACTGTAACTCTTAATGTTGATTTTTTGGATCACTACATGTGTTAATCTGCACTATATTTGAAAGCAGTTGTTGATAAACAATTTGCTTTCAATTAAGAGCATCTGCCAGAAGATTAAAGTGTAAATGTAACTGTGATCTGGTGGCACTCCAACACCTGTAAGCAGCAGTGTGGATGAAACCACCTCAGAAACAAAAGAAACGGTGTGATAGAGACATCATGCACTGCAAGGTTAATGTAGAATAACAGTTAGAGGACTGTAACTCATAAACCAGGGGATCGTGATAAATTGATGTCCTGGGAGATGTTCTTCTCCTGCGCTCTTTACCAAGAAAAGCTTTTTGTGGCGATGTGGAATGCCAAATTAAATGGTGTTACTATATAATACATAAACCCATAATGACCACAGAAAAAACAATACACTCTTTCTAGGAAAGGTGAACATATTTGAAATATTATCCCCATATTCCGGGATTATTGTCCCAGGTGTAAATACACACACCTGTGTCAGTGTCCCTGGTGTAAATACACATACCTGTGTCAGTTTCCATGGTGTAAATACACATACCTGTGTCACTGTCCCAGCAGGGAATAAACACACCTATGTTAGTGTCTCAAGAGTGAATAAACATACCTGTGTCAGTGTCCCAGCTGTAGATATATGTACCTGTGTCAGTGTCCCAGCTGTAGATATACGTACCTGTGTCAGTGTACCAGGTGTAGATATACGTACCTGTGTCAGTGTCCCAGGTGTAGATATATGTACCTGTGTCAGTGTACCAGGTGTAGATATACGTACCTGTGTCAGTGTCCCAGGTGTAGTGCTTATTGCATACAGCATATACAGTGGCACCATGAGTGTAGAGGAGAGGGTGAAGAACCAGCCGATTGCATAGCCCCACCATGGATACTCAGTGGTGTTGTTAAACTTTAGGGGGGTGTACTTGACCAGGGAGAAGATGAAGGTACCCTGGTGGAAACAAGATAAGGCAAGGTGACATCCAAGGAGCTCTGAATCCAATCTGTACTTCCAGGTGCACAATCAGACTGCCATCTTAGGTAGAACACTTGATCCACCCTTCACATCAAGCTAGCTAGAACTAGCTGAGTTAGCTTGGGAAAGGATAGTAACTTGGATGTGCAAATAAAATGAGCTGAGGTTCAGTAAAAAGATTTACAGAGAATACTTACAGTGCAAATGACTGGTGTCACATAACGCCAGCAGTATTTAATCAGAGGCCATGGCCGATAGCCAATCATGTCTTCGATGTTGTCATAGAGATGATCAGCGCCTGGTGGGGGTGGGGGGGGGGGGGGGGGGGGGGGTTGGGGAAAATAAAACAACAGTCAACCTAGAAAGGAGCTGATGAAGATCTTAGATTACACTGTGTGATGTCCCATGTAACAGTAATCTCATATAAATGATAGCAATTTCTGATGTATGAAAAACATACAACACTTATTACCTATACGTGCTTAATCGAAGTAGGAATAGTTAACGTCTAAAACAGATTGCTCTTTTTTAAACAAAAAAAAGGAAACCCAAAAAAGAAAAACTGGCAAAAACCGAAAGCAATGACCCTTAAGCCATCCTTTTAAAACAATGACACTAATTATCACTTCTGTAGACAGGACTGTGCTCTGGTGGGTGTGCAGTCAGAATGGTGAAATATTCACTAATATGGGCTGTGCGGAAGTGCTCCATAGTTGTTGATCTTGGTTTTTGTTGGCACTACCAGAGTTCACTGCACTTAGCCCATAAGGCCTTACTCACCGTAAATCCAACCAATAGCAACAGACTGGAAGATTGCTAAAGTTAGGAGTGTCATTCCACTGCAGGCGTAGTAATCAAACAGCTGGAAGATGTACAGGCCGCCCTATAGATTGCCAGAAACGGAGCAGAGAAAAGAGAGAGAGAGAGCGCTAGCACCACTCAGTCAGTCACAGTCAGATACCACAGTAGGCTAGATTCAATCCAATGCACTTAGCTGTGTTAAGGGCACATTCAATTCAAACAAAACGCTTTACAATACAACACAACATCATTTTCTGAGGGCAGGTTATATTTTTTCAGAGACATGTAATTTGAAATGTGTCCTTCTTAGTTAAAAAGTAGCAAAGTCCCTTGAAGGGATGACGGCTTTTTGACTCTGAGATCTTTCAAACTGGTAAAACATGTCTCTTCAGACTTATTTAGCAGTGGCTAGTAACCATTTTGATTTATGAACCATACTTTTAGGAAAACAGTTCAAATTCAGCAAAGCATATGACAAATCGTCTCCAGCATGTATGAAGAGGTGAGTATTCATGTAGGTGGATAGATAATCTTTGGAGTGCCCTGGAAAGGTGAGCGCTCACCTCGGTGACCATCACCAGGCCGATGAAGAAGCAGCATGAACAAATGAAGAGGAGGAGAAATTTGCGCCGGTGGCCGACTTGAAAGAAGGAGGGATACATGTCTGAGATGGCCGTCATGATGGCCTCTAAACCTACAAACTGCAAGGGAGATGCTGAGTTAGCACTGAGCACTGCATCTGAATATCCTGCTTCGCAATGACAGAAATGACAAGGGTAGAACCCATGTCACCACCAATGCTCATTTATGTTTTTTTGTTTTAACATTTTTTTTACATTCAAATTGAAACAGGCCCACCCTAAACTACCCCCACTGACTCCCCAAAATGAACCCCCTGAACAAGCGACTCCTCTGACTCACATGACCACTAGCCTTCACAATTTTTTCTTTTTACACTGCAGACTCACATACTGCAGCTGAAGGACCAAGGTGACAATGATCAATTCATAACACCTCCAATCCAGTGATCAAAGAGGCAACAGGCTTTTCAAGCATGGCAAGGAGAATTCATTCAGAAATTAAGGCAAACCACTTATGATATGGCCAATATGGATCTACATTTGGGGTTAGCGGTTAAAAGCAGAATTAGGCGTGGTACGACCCTCTTTGTTTTTGGTAAGCCTAAGGTGCCCCCAAAATGTAGCATCCTTTGATAAACATGCCCAACCACAGGGGGCCATCACCTGTCTCTCTCCCTCTGGCTCCTTCCCCTTATGGAGCGTTTGTGTGTGTGTGTGTGTGTGTGTCTGGGTTTATGCTTGCATGTGTTTGTGTACTTTAGGGTAACTTTCCCCTTCTATACCCCAATAATATTCACCTTCTTTATATTAATAAACTCACATTACAACAGGAGCCTATTTGCACAGTTATTGGAGTTGGTGCAACCCCATTTCACTGCTGTTGTAAACGTGCAATAATGTCTGCGACTGATAAATCTCTTGAATCTTAAAGGAGACATACCTGAGAGTCGAGCCCGAGGAGGATGATCATGGTGAAGAAGAAGACGGCCCACAGCTGGGGCAGAGGCATCATGGACACAGCCCGGGGGTACGCGATGAAGGCTAACCCAGGCCCTGCAGAGAGCCGGCAGGCAAACCGGTTACCACAGGTGGAATGTTGGAATGTGTCAGTCAGGAATGTTGCTAGGCTACAAGCCCCCAGTGCCCACATCCTCACACTTGGAATTTATGATACAATTTTAAAAACCAGTTATTTTTCATGACCATTTACTGGGGCACGACAACTTATTACTGGAGTAAATAGGGTCTGGTTATGCCCCTGGGATTGATGTTTACAGTCACACATTTTCTAGCTCGGCCCCTCACCTGACTCCGCCACCATGGAGATGTCTAGCCCTTGCTCTTTTGCCATGAAGCCCAGCACTGAGAAGATGGCAAACCCAGCCACAAAGCTGGTTCCGCTGTTCAGCAGGCACAGGTACACACAGTCCCTGTGAAACAGAAAGCACGACTCCATAGCAAAACTCAATCACGTTCCGGCGTACAGGTGAACTTCACACATCACTGTGTCAGTAACCCCAACCTGGCCTGTACTTCCGTGGAATCGGCTTTATTTTCATACATTATCATTTAATCAGTGTGATCCAGTCTCTCTATTGGAGTCCAAAGCAGGTTCTGTCCAGTTTTTTTCCACAGACAGACCAGTGTGGCTATGGGTTTTTATCCCAGCCAGGTGGGAACACACCTTACACAGGTAACCATTTTCATGTGAACGTTGATATCAGTTGATCATATCAGTGGAGTTAGGTGTGTTCCTGTTCTGTTGGAATGAAAACCTGCAGCCTAAACAGTCCTTTGTGGACAAAAGCTGACATTCCTTGTCAAGAGAGAGGCCGTCTCACTAACGCAAGACTAGGTAACCTATTCTTGCAGAGCCGAAGGGTATGCAGGTTTTTCGTACAACCTACCACCTGATTCAACTGATCAACAGCAAATGGTTACCACTATTTTAAAAATAATTTTTAACAACATTATTTGAATGTCATTTCTGGGGTACAGCCACATCCCTGTGCCACACCCCATGGCCCTCTAGGAGCAGAGTTCCCTCCCCCTGTTCGTCTGCCCTAATTTGTCTGGTACCGGAACAGGCTCGTTCTAGAATGCACTGGGAGCACCGGAGGGTCACTGGTGAATTCTGGGATTGCTGGTTTGCCCTCACTCACATGGTCCAAGAATAATCTCCAGGGCAAACTGAAACTAATTGTCTATGGCCCAGTTCCACCACTTACTCAGTGACCTGTATACTAAGGAATGCGCCCACTTTGTCGCTGGTCCTTGACATCCATTTTCAGTTTGTAACTATGCCTGTCCCAAGTGTTTCCCTGTGCATACGTAGTTCTTGTCATGCTCTGTGCTCAGAGCTCACTTACAAAGACATCTGTGACCTCAGTGTGACTCTCAGAATAAATGAAGGATTAATAGAACTAGAAAAAACTCACTTGTAGCAGTTGTTATTGTACTTGTTGTAACTGCCCAGTGCTACCAGACAACCAATGCAGATAGCATAGGAGTAAAATATCTGTGTTCCAGCATCCATCCATACCTGCAATACAAAAAGAAGAGAATGAATGCATCATTCAGTATGTCAAAACACACACTCTCTCTCTCTCACACACACACACTATGGCATTATATTGTATATGCCTAATTTGTACGGGCCAAGGATTAATTTGCCTCCTCCTTCCCAAAAAAGAGTGAATAAAGTGGCCATTCTTTCAATTGTTCATGTTTTAGTTAAAGGGTGCACAGCTCCAGTCCCGGAGACCAGTGTGTATTCTGGTTTTTTGATGTGTTTATGCTTAATTCACATATTTACTTCAGAGTCAATACAAATGGACTCGCTGCTGGCTGAAATGGAACCACAAAAAACAGAAGAAACCCCAGGCCCTCCTGGACTGAAGCTGGGTACACTCTAGCTAAGGAGTAACTCATGGACAAATATCACCACCATATAATTTACGAAATTAGCATGTTTGAAACTCGTATCTATGCATCTCCACATATCCGGGTGGTTCCCAAGTGTTTTCCCTGAAAAGTGATGGATAAATTAAAGGCAGAACTACATTAATGGCGTTATGTGACATTTTTTTCCGATCTCAGGCCATCAGTGAATAGAGAGAGTGAATAAAAAAATAACTGATCAGCCAGATTCAGTGACTTATTACAGCATCTGCTGTCCTTGAAGCGGTTGCTGTGAGTAACCGTAAAAAGTACAGTGCAAAAAATGGTTTATGTATTAACTTTGATGATAGTATGAACTCCCTCATGGAAATTAAGGAAGACTTACATGGGATTTGTTATTATGTTTAAAACTGGCGGTGGTGTGCATGTGTCAAATTAAAGTTTAAAATGTTAGGGGAAATAGCTTTCAGATTCAAATGGTTTAAATGGTAAAACATTATCTGCCCTAATTACGTACGGAAGGTAACATTACCTGTGGGTCGGTGAGTCGAGACGGGTCTGGGTACAGGTAAAACATGATGCCATCAGCAGCTCCAGGTAGGGTGAGTCCACGCACCAACAAAACCACCAACATCACATAGGGAAAGGTGGCAGTGAAGTACACCACCTGAGAGGAACAGATGCTACAGTGAATTACATTATTACTCAAGAACAAACTAGAATGACCAGACCAGGCCATTCAGCCTTACTACACAAAAAACTGAAAACGACATCTTAACAAGCCAAGAAACATTGAAAATAGAGATAAATGTTTTGTTTTGAGATAAATTGACTTGCCTTGCATTGTGTTTATAAGAAAATGTAGCTATCTTGTCTTGTTTTTGCTGTAAAATTGTCATAATCCATTGGCAGATAAGTGTGCTTGATTCAATTACAAGAAAAATAAGATCTGTCTATTTTCAAGATTTTTTGGCTTGTTAGATTTCTTTGTGTTTTTCTTTTGTGGCAGTGTAGGCTTGTCATTTTCCTATAATCCATGGGGCACCCAGCACTGCAATAAGCCTGGACTTGAACAGTCCAAGCATTCTAAACTATTTCTTCGCAAAATAATGCTACCTGAGATCAGTTCTGAATTTACTGTAAAGTACAGTTGACCTTCCCACATTGCAGGGATGAGGAGCTCAGGAAAAACCATGTAAAAAGTTGTGTTTATTTATGGTAACAAACAATAAAATACATTAATATTATACCCATATTTTATGCATTTATGACTTACTAAATTTTGTTCACGTTTTCTTTAATTTTTGTCCGCTAAGCACATCATCTGCCGCAAAGCTCCCAAAAAATTCCCATTTAAATGTTTGTTGCCGACCAGTGAAAAATTGAAGCCGCAAAGTGGGAGGGCCATCTGCATTTCCTTTAGTGATTACCACCTATGAAGCTTTGGTCAGGGTAAATATGACATATGACGGGGTTCTCACCTTTCCTGTGGACTTCACGCCTTTCCAGACACAGAAGAAACACACAACCCAAGACAGCAGGAGGCACAGGGCGAGTTCCCACCTCAGGGATCCCAGCTCATACACACTCCCCGAGATGTTCAACACCCGCCTCCTGGAAGATCCAGTAAGACACGCAGGAATTTACCATGGAGACAATGAAGTCTGTGGGAGACTGCATTGGCTACATAGTTTTGTGCAGTTTGCATGTGCTTGCATGACTATACAGTATGTCACTTGTTTTGGCCCGCCATGGCATTTGACAAGCTCATGTTTATTCTCCTCCTATTTTGAAAGTGCTGTAAAATCCTAACTGTAATGACTACGAAACGTAAATTGTGCATTTTTTAGAATGTTAATTTTCTATAAAATACATTTTAATGTAATATAATTTCACGTAACACCAACATTTATTTTTGGCCCACGGTCCTCCACCCAGATTAAGGTTGGGAAAGAATTTCACAGGAAAGAATTTGGGCAGCTCTGCTTTATATGAATAATTATTTGTATATACAGATGTCACATTTTACTTTCTGTGACATTTTCAGCTTTTCATTTTAATTTCATTTTCATTTTAAGCATGACAGCCTCAAACTCACCATCCCTTCACAGAAACCCACAGATAAAACATGTCTATTCATCCCTTCCTGTTTTGAACATCGGCACGGTTTTAAAAACTCACTCCCAGAATTCATTCAGCGGCGATGTTGTATTTGCAGCTGAAAACGTCCCGTTGGCAGAGAGGTTTCTGTGGCTGTGCTCGACACAGGAGTCTATGAGTTTGGGAAAAAAACAAAAGATAAAGATTCTCACAGGTAACCAGAGGGTCAAACCTCGTCATCAAATTTCAGTCTCATTCTGGAGCATTTTATGTCGCCTTACAGGC
The DNA here is from genome assembly GCA_019788955.1 of Albula glossodonta. Lineage (NCBI taxonomy): Eukaryota > Metazoa > Chordata > Actinopteri > Albuliformes > Albulidae > Albula > Albula glossodonta. The sequence goes on along the minus strand of JAFBMS010000056.1, from coordinate 2,441,617 downwards.
CACCCTAACTTATTTACTGATTTAACTCACAGACAAACTCATAAAATAGAAGCATGGAACAGCAAACTGACAGAGATGCTGCTTGCTATATTTAAAACAATACAGCTATATTGCCACCTTTCTTCCATACACTTAAACTGGAAAGGAGCAGCTATCCACAGTCATAACTAATGGGAAATAGCTGCGTGAACTCCATCATCACAAAGGAAATCAAATGATTATAAATAATAATCTAATGGCATAAAAGGTTATACGACAGTATTGAGTTGTGGAGTAGAAGCTCTGTATTTTCTCTATGAGCACATTTTGTCTGTAAATATGGTTACAATTCTAAGCATAAATCATTCTTCAGCTTAAAAGCTGATGTTGTGTGCTTGTCAGGATGTGAAACAGAGATAATTGTCTGTACATATGTGTTACTCATTGTCACTAAAAGCTAATGATTTTCTGACACGGCTGTATAAAGAGAAGTTCAAATCTTAAACAGAGCGCCTTGCTGACCCGCTAAGCGGTATGCACATTCTGCCTGCACGTTTACAGTGGATTAATGCAGGGACACGCAAGTCTTAGTGCTAGAGAGGTGCTTTTATCCTTGTTCAGTTCAGGCTTGAGAGATCGTTAAGTCTGATTTCTGAATTCTGAATTCTGAATTCTGAATTCTGAATTCTGAATGAATGAATGAATGAATGAATGAATGAATGAATGAATGAAATTGGAGTTGTGGTACCAGTGTTCCAGGGGTTTCTGCAGTTGGCCCAGGGGAGGTCTGAGCTGAAAGAGGAGAAGAGGTAGAAGAATGCCCAGGCCAGAATGATGACGTAATAGATGCTGGAGTACAGAACCACCACCTGGCTGCCGTAGCCCATTCCTAGGAGGAGCAAGAAATACCAAGAAACAATTTTATTTCTCTGGGATGCAGGCCCGAGGCCTGTCACTCAGTGTCTAAACATTAAAGTAAAAGAAAAAAAAAAACACTGCATGGCACATCCACTTGTCAGTCTGGCAAAGAATTGAATTTACAATTTTAGTTTACATTTGACAATGCAATTGACTGTGTTTTAATGTGAATGAGAAAGCCCAATAATCCCGAATCAGTTGATATTAAAAGTCCATACTTTATAAATTCTACAGGAATAGAAATATCTTTGTGATTACTATGGCTACTGTCAGTAATAACTCTGTAACCATGACAACTATGCTTAAAGTAAAGTTTAGATTGTATAACAAACGTGACATTTGGTCTGTGAACAAAACAAATGGTGTTTGCTGTGTCTTACCGTCCAGGGAGACAGTACCCCAGTGCCGGAATGAAGGTATGTAATCAGTAAATGGTCCACTTAACTCCATGGATCATGACAACAGGGATCCAGACTGACAATTGCCAAACTTGTAAAAATGAATATCTTGTGGCATATTTATGGTTTATTATGAGGGAAGGCATTAATCTCTTATTAAACAATTACTCCTAATGCATGGCACTGTCATGGATTTGTATTGTGATGACCACATGTAGGTTGATTCTGTATTAAAACAGATGATGTTGCTATTATAGCGCACTACTTCAGAGGGGCACTGTAAATGCTAAATGATATACTATCTACATGAACAGCTGGAGAGAGTGTTCTGAGTGTTCTCTTTGAGCATTTCCTGTCCAGCTGGGGGCCAAAGACAGAGGACACTTGACAAGATTGAAACGATTCCTGTAAGACACCGTCCAAACACCATCCACAAGCTGTAGTCTTATACTGTCCCCACATCTAAAACACAGTCGCTTTATATGTGTACTATATGGCAAATATTAAATGATACCAAAAGTTACAGTTAAAACGTTGCCCACCTGTTTCACAGGAAGTAAATGAGCGCTATTCCAAAGCAATGCTGTCGATGATTTCTTGAAATTCATGTACCTAATCTGGCCCTGCATTCCTTCATATTGCCATCCTCACACCATCTCAAATCAGAGCATTTTTATTCACAAAATTATTTTGTATTCTGTAATTTATTTATGTTAAACTATTTTGTGTAAGTTTGGGGCTTGTCTGGTGGTAACTAAGGCTATGATTTTGCAATCTGACCAAGAAACAAACAAACACGTACACCAAAACATAGCGTTGTGTGCATTGCACATAAGTCTGTGTTGATCTACCTTCCTAAATGTTTTGCATAGTTCTCTGTCTTGAGAAATAGGTGAAGTAAATATGTGTTTTATTTTTAGGAAAATTGTTGGCTCTTGCTCCAATCCAAAAAAAAACATCAACTGTATTTCAAAGATAACTCAGAAGCCAAATATATCCAGCTATTTTGATCAAAATAAAATACCACATTTCTGTTCACGTGAGGAAGATAAACATGTTTTAGTTAAAAGGTTTTAGGAAATTTTGAAAAATCATTGAAAAACACAAGAGTTGCTTGAGTTATGGTTAGGTGGGGTTTGGAGTCAGTTTCAGCTTCAACTTCGGGGCTGAAGTACATCTCAAACAATATTTTACCTCCAAAGAGAGGGCAGACCCTCTGCCAGCAGGTGACGCTGCCCTGACTCGTATACTGCCCGAGGGAAGTCTCCAGGAGAAAGAGAGGAATACCACAGGTAAAGAGGAACAACACGTACGGAATGAAGAATACTCCTTAGGGGGAAAACAACACAAATAAAAATATCAGTGCCACTTTTTTCTGGTTTCACATTACAGCTGACAATGTACACTGTGGCGACAACGTTTGTAAAACTGTCATGTTACATCACAATCAATAGAACTTTGTCCTGTTTGTGGAATGATTCAAAGAGACAAAGGGAGAAGATAAAAATTAAGTTACACTAAATTAAGTACAATTGTTTTCAGTGACTCTTTGAGATCAACTGCTCAATTCATCCAACTGGTTCGCGAAATACTTCAATATCACTGTAGCTACCAAGTTATTTAACACTGAAAGCATAAAGGAATAGGAAACACCACCAAAAAAAATATTCACAATGAATTACAATACCAACCAAGGGTACTTTTAAATGAAGCATTCAGGAATTTTGACATTTTGGAAAAGAATTTAGGAAATTTGGACACAAAGGGATAATTGCTGTCAGTCAAAATTATTGAAACATAGAACAATCGTTGAAACAGAGCTTATTGAGTGCTTTTTGAGTGAGAGGGTTAACGTATGTGAGTGAGAGGGTTAACGTTCTCTGTGTTGTACTTTTCAACAATGCTGTGAGAATATCACCAAGTCTGCTGTGTCATAAACAAGACAGTCAGGTCCACTGCTCAAGGTTGCAAGAGGGATAACACTGGTGTTTACTCACACCCCATGAACACAACATCTTACAGCATTCTCTCCAGCACTAGTGCTGGCGTAGACAAGGATATTGATTTATACTCATCATTTAGTGGCAACAAAAATGTGCCATTTTGTATTTTCCATATTTGATGAAGATTACATTATGTTTTGACTATATTTTGACTTGATGGATTGAATGGGATGATGTGAAAGTTAGTTTTATATAAGATTTAGTGTTTTCATGGTTTGCGTTCACCAGATTTCCATTGATGATACAACAGTACAACTAGCCTCAATAACTATACTGTATATTAATAACTATAAATGAATACATAATAGGAGCAACAAAACATGTAATGAGAGATGAACAGGTAATCAAGAGAATGAATCTGACGATAGTGTGGTAGAGGCAGCCTTTAGTCTAGTGGCTAAGATACATGGCTGGGACCCCTGAGGTTGGTGGTTTAAGCCCCAGCCTAGCCACAGCAAGAACACCAGTGCTGTTGGGCCCTTGAGCAAGGCCCTTAACAGGTCTGTGTCTTGGATATGTTAGTAAGTGTTTGATGTAAAATAAGGTGCATACTATGAAATATATTTACAATTCTGAGGGTCAAAATGTTAAAGGTACCTTTCAAGTGGTATTTGATGTATGGGTGGCCAGGTATTGGAATATAAGCTGATTAAAACTACATTACCCAGAATTCCATGCTGAATTTGGTCAAGGTTTGCATCCTCCCATAGATCATAGATGGGAGGATTTTCTCAGGTGTTTTTTGTTACGAAGACCGATTGTAGCTTTATTGCACATGTGATGTATCAAGGTGTGCTGGTACTTTGACTTGGATAGAACTGATTTACATTTTACATTTGTATCAGTTTTTGTGTATGACCTGGGATTGTTTTGATAGCCTGATTTGTGTGTGAACTCTGGCCTAGCATGTTGACCTTGAGATATGGTCCTTTTAATCACTTCTAAACCGAGAATGGGTGGAAACGCTTAAGTGTCTGGAAGGACCACAGTAATCGATTTCTTTGGTAAACCAATTCCAACAGCCTCAGGGGATCATGGTCTAGTCTGTAAGCACAGTTACAATATACCTGTTAATGGATCCACCTGAGCAACTTCCAACTTTAACAGGTATCCCCAGGTAAGTTTTTCTTTGTGGTGTACTTGCTTATGAGCAAAAATTTTTTTTTTTTTTTTGCTAATTTACATTTTACATTATTTTGGGAAACTTTCCGCTTGAAATGTGGAGAAGTGAGTTGTTTACATATAAACTGTGATTTGGCCATAGAATTAGAATACTTAAACAGTAAAATCCAATTCTAATGAAGATCCTATTTTGAATATTGTGTCATGCAGCTGATTCATTTGCCAGTTCAAGCAATGTGGGGTCATTCAGGTTGTTGTGCCAGTGAGTATGCTTCAGATCCTGAAAGAAGAAACCACGACATATCAATAATGACTAAAGATTGCAATGAGGGTGCGGCAAGGGAAGGTAGGTACAGGTGAGCACGATACGTTTGAAAGATTCCATGCAGGAGATTTGTTTAAAATAAAATTCTGCAGATACCATTCATTCAGCGGAGGAAAAGGATTAGATAAAGTAGCCGGAAGTTCCACACAGCCTGGCACTCACCCCCTCCGTTTTTGTAGCACAGGTACGGAAACCTCCACACGTTCCCCAGGCCGATGATCTGTCCTGCTACGGCCAAAAGAAACTCCATCTTGCTGGCCCATTGACCCCTGTCCTGGACCGCCGGTTTTGGGTGCGCTGCGAAACTCTCCTGACTGGCCATCTTAAACCTCAGCTCTGGGTCATACTTCTTCTCCATGATGCTAGGGGTGAAAACCAGTAACACCCGTTAGCGGCTGGCTAATGTTTTTTCCTGATGGATCCCTTATGCTACAGGTATCACCCAAGTCTACAGGTGGGGCCGAATACAGACCAAAGTGCAGTGATACAGCACCTGAGTGCACTTTCAGCAGCCAGGTCTTTACACTTCAGTGGTGTGTCACTCAGGTCTGGATATGGCCAATAATGAACAAAAAATGAAAGAGCAGGAGGAGCTGGTTGTTTCCAGTGGTTCTGTGAGAGTGAGAGGTTCTGGCCATACTGAGGTGGTGAGGAAGTTCTCCTGGCACTGCTTATGTGCAGTCACCCCCACCAAGCCGAAGGTTACATGGATCTATTTTTGAGTGCGGCGCTAACATTCATATGTGGAGCTGTAATCAAATTTGCTCTTCAGATTTGAAAGCTGCTCTTTTTGCCATAGCTCATAGAACAAAACTGTCATGTATAAAGCAATAACATATTAGGCATATTAGAGACCGCATTATGCTGTGACTACTAGAATGGAGATGCTGTCCAGTAGCTGAAATCAAGTGTCAATGAATAGCAAAGCCATTCCAATATAGTATTGTATAGCATAGCATAGCATAGCATAGTACTATCATAGTATAGTGCCACTGCTTCTGTGTAACTGTGTCACTACTGCATTCATAAAATCCATGAATCTTTGCACCTAGATCATGTTTGTTGCGTTCACATTTAGACACTGTCCCCTAATTCAGTTATACTGCCTCCTGTTTGTCTCTCGCTCTGTCTCTCTTTCTCACTCTACTCACTCTCTTTGTCTCTTTCTCACATGGAAACACACCACTTAGTTTTATTGAGGCTGAAAGACTGTGGAATTCCATTGCTAAAAAAAAAGCCACGAACACATCATAATCTAATTCAAACAAGACAACAACAAATTGACACTTGGGTATAAAATTGAGCCAGTTATCCTTCAAAAGCACAAACACACATCCATGAAAAAGCAATCCAAGGGCCTGGCAGACAACTTCTCAGATGTGCCTCAGGGCCAACGCAATGCAAAGCTAACACCAACACATCAGAGCATGATAAGTATCCCAGAATTCAACCAGCTACCCCTGTCTTTTCTCCCCAGTAAACCAAAACCTGTCAGAAAGAATTACTTCAGCCCCTTCATTCAGGCACAGAAATCAAATATACAGTAATATCGTCATGCATTATGGAAGAATCAGGTAATCAGGAGGACCTGAACGGGGAATTCATTGCCTGGAAAAATGCTGGAATATTAAAAATTCCACAACAGAATTTACTGCATGAGTGTGGGAGGTGTCCAGAATAATGTTGCCATTGTGCCGCTATGGAGCAGTTAGATATGATTGCAGATGATTTTTTAAAAATAATTTTCATCCAGGCTCCCGACTAAACGGGGCAGTGTATGGTTAAATGTAACAACATTAGTTTATGTCATATTATTACATTTAGTGAATATTTTATCTGCACTAACTCACTAACGAAATGACCTTGGTCAGAAAATAAGGTTAAATGGTGAAACTAAATACAGTGCCATTTGTACAGCAACAGATAAAACATTTAAAGGTAAGTATTTTGCTCAAGTATGTAATTGCAGTCCCCAAATCTGAATATACATTCTTCTGCTTAAAGGTGTAATTCAAACACCACTGACTGGCTTCTTTTTGACCACAGAGGGACAGTTATTTAGTCTGTAAATATAAATATTGGGCCTGCAGACTAGCTAAAACAGTAGGTAAGCCCCTGGGCTAGATGCAGACCTAAGGCGCTTAGTCTGTAATTGCATGTGCAATTCAAACCAAGCAGGCTTCTCGGGTGGAATAACAGGGATCCCAAATAGTGGGTGCTATTTTGCGTACACACCCAAAGGATCTGCACATCCTTTGATTTCACTATTGTCAGCTGATCAGTCATGTCAAAGTCATCCATCAGCAAACGGCCTCATTTAAATGAGGGATTTCGCGAGTTTGGATGGGATTTCGACCTTCGTTTACTACTTGACTGTTCCATAGGACATCTGCCAGGAGTGAAGGCTGGTTTGTACTCTGTCAGATGAACATGATTAGACTGAATTCCCAGAACATTCATTAATGTTCTAATGTCACTCTGCTGGTTTTTTGACTGAATCTAGCTTGTTATGTTTTGAGTGACTGTGAATTAGGGAATTGAGTGGCAGGCAGAAGGCTACAGAATGTGAGCGCTGTTAAGCTAAGCAAATACAGATAGCAAACAAAAGGTGGAAGTGCCATGACACACGGAAAGCATTGCTGTCAGTCTCCTCAAACCGTGACCCATGCTCCACAAAGGGGGGTTTGTCACTTTTAAAGACTCCCCTTGTTACTGGAAAGAATGTGTTGATGAGGAGTGAATAAAGACCAGACAGCTCCACTTAAGGGCCCTCTACAGCCAGACTGACTTCCAGATTTTTACTCAATGAAACGCGGTTACATAGTAGTTCATGGAATCACCTGAAAACATACTTCAGCCAGGGCACAATTGTCTTAAAAAGGCAAAAAAAAACACTTTGTTCACAAAAAAAAAAAGGATTCAATCAATATACACTACTGACACATTGCTGCCCATTCATCAAATCACCCAAATGTTATCAACAAACTTTGGTTTGGGAAGGGAAAAAGTTTAAGAACCAATTTATCGACAATGTTGATTGGATACAGGCTTTTTTCCCACACACATCTTTGCTGACTTAACAATGGTTAAGTCAACAGAGATATCGGAGCTACAGTGTTTGTCGGCTCACGCACTGTGTATTGTGTATGTCACCATGTTGTGTAAGACCAGGGGCCACTCAGATATTATGTAGCTGCAGGACTTACGGCAGCGGGACTGCTGAGAGTTAATCATGTGAATGACATGGTGGTCATCTAGACCACAGCGCCTGTGAACTTGCTGTTAGCTTACACTTACTCGATAAAGATATGCATTCCTATACAAATTAGTTAGTTCCTTTGCATCTTTACTGAGTTTTTAATAAACTACAACTTGAGGGTATCCTTAATAGATGAAAGACAGAACACTTTTTCTTCATCAGCTTTGCATTTGGCCTCCAATCTATGACACATAAAACAGAACGGGGACTAAATTCATTCTCAGCTCATCTTTTTACAGGCATCTGCAACTCCACGTATAATGAAAAGAATACATGCCAAGACATGTTTTCTTGTCTCCATTAAAAACACACCATAGTGACAGAGAATGAAGTTGCAATGGACAGTCAGTTTTGATTGAACTCCATTTGCCCATGAAGAGTCTAATTTGACACACAAATTAAATGCAAGTGTTCATTTTTATCATCACCCACACAGTTTTTTTTGAGATCAAAATAATTCAAATTAGCTTACCAAATTGTAAACTATGCAGCTGTAAGTAAAAGTTAATATTTAATCCCAGCTTAAGTGTGTTTGATTGAATTGGGCTCTATATTGAATCTGGCCCCTAGATTTTTCAAGTTAGCCACTCAACCAGTCCTTATGGTTGAACTCTCTGCCCATACAAAAAATAATTTTTGGACTTAGAAGCAGCAGCTAGCAAATCACATATAAGCAGCTGTGTCACAACACCTTTGAAGCTTTCCACTTTACAGCCCCACCTCCTGAGCACACACACACACACACACACACATACACATACACACACACACACACACACACACACACATACACATACACATACACATACACACACATACACACACATACACATACACATACACATACACACACACACACACACACACACACACACACACACACACACACACACACACACACATACACATACACACACACACATACACACACACACACACACACACACACACACACACACACACACACACACACATACACACACACACACACACACACACACACACACACACACACACACACACACACACACACACACATACACATACACATACACATACACACACACATACACACACTCAAACATACACACACACACCACACACACACACACACACACATACATACACATACACATACACACTCACACACACTCACACACACACACACACACACATACACATACACACACACACACACACACATATACACATACACACACACATACACACACTCAAACATACACACACACACACACACACACACACACACAACAATTATCATGAATATTCTAGACCCATAAAAACATCATGTTTCACAATATGACAACTTCTAATAAACTAGAATAGCTGTTGCTTCAAGACATATGTTTGAAAGCTGTTGTGTCAATATAGTTTCTGAAGAGAAAAAACTTAACAGTAAATTTAGTGTGTTCATTTCTAACATACTTATTTACATTTTAATGTTTCTGAAATGTTTATTTCGTGAAAACATCACATATTTTTAGTCTAGGCAAATTTTTGTTGCATCTAAACCTCATGCTTTAAGCTTTTCAAAATTAGTTGTTCAGTTAATTCAAGAACACATATTTCACCACAAACTTCAAAATCAAACTGCTGAAACCCATTGCAATTTCTTATGTTGCTGTCTTCCATCTCTGGCTTGCAGTGTATTACTGAAGAGCATCAGATTATCACACAGAATTACGCCTTTCTGCTGGCAGGAAGATGTAAAAGCGCTAACAACGAAAGCGGCTAAGAGCCCTGCCGGCGGTGACCTTTGGCCTACATTTAGCTGCAGCGCACACTCCAACAACAGTCTCAGAGCCGAAGTCGGGTCAGTGAAACTGAGGCCGGAGAGATGTGCGCATTTGCCAAAAAAAGGTAGCCGGACAGATACCTGAGGCGGTTTGAATTCACCTCCCTGGAGCCTGGGGTGGGGGGCGGGGACAGGTTTGGTGTGGTGGGGGTAAAACAGCTGCAGCTGAATAACACAGTACCCAACAGAAAGTTCATACAGGAAAGGGAAGTAATTTGCAGAAGGTACCTTCAGAAGGCAGCCCCTTTGGAGTCTGAGGTTGCTTTGAATGGGGGACTGCGTCTGTAGAGCGCTGGGTGAAAGCGGTGTGTCCCTTTCTCAGTCGGGAGTCGTGTTTCGCGTTGTGTCTCTCCTCTCCGGTGCCTGGAGTGCGAAAGCCCATGTGGGGAGCTGTGTGTATGTGCGGAGGAGAGGGGTGGAGCTACAGACGCAACAAGGCCTCCTTCAGTTTGGGCAAGGGGAGGAGGAGATTCACACATGACGACACAGACTCAATACGCTCCCCCACTCCCTGCCCCCGATCCCCCTCCAAATGAGCAGCCCCTCCTCTCACTCTCGGAGTGAAGAGCACATTTGTGGTTTGTAAAGAATGACCGCTTTTACACAGCAGCCAAAACAGCAGTGAGTGACTGCAAAACAGGCCGCTTTTCACTGGCAGTACAGTACAAAAATACATTATTGAGGCATTTGCAACATGTAATTATACATATTTCAGATAATATTTTTACTCACATTGTACAATTTCTTTTCCGGAGGGAATGATTTTTCAGTACTCTATAGATTTTTGACTAAGTAATCATAGTGCATAACCAATCACGGACACAATTATTGTTTATATCGCCAGTCAATGTAGCAGCTATTGTTTCCCAAAACAGGTTTGCCTGTATACCGTACATTATGGTTATGTTTCTGGTTTTTGTGACATTTCAATTTAATTTCTCTTTTATGGTAACTGCCTCCTTGCGAATGTTTACCCCAAAAACTTTTACTTCCCTCTAGCTCTGTAACTCTGGCCTAAACACACACTCAGTTTCAGATTTATTCAGATTCATACAAAAATCATGTGACACAGTACACAACCACATGACCAAAACACCACGCGACTCATGTATTGCACACCAAAATATTGTGGGATGCATTTTTAATAGTTATTTATGTGATACAATGACTTGGTTACATACTACATCTTGATTCACTGAGAGGGATATTGGTTATTTATTTATTTATTCATTTATTTATTTATTTAGGTGGAAAGTGCATGGAGGAACACAGGCAGCATGGCTATGAAGCAGTCCCAGAAAAAATTGCCATAGCTCTGTTCCAAGTCAGTACGCAAGCCCATACAGCTTTTCAGATGAACATTATTCAAGAGAAAATAATTGGTGAGAGTAAAGAGTACAGCAAAACCTCTGTTTGATTTTATTCAGGTGTTTAATTATGTATTTTCAAAAGTAGCCTTGGTGTTCATGGGATAATCCAGTCTGAGTTGTTATATAAAAATAATGCATGAAATTATAAATAAACCACTTTGGCAGTTATATAAAAATAAACAACTTTGGCTTTGACTATGGCTTGGACTAGATACAACTATCCTGTCACAGTTTATTTTCACTCAACTTTATGGCAGGTACCCAATAAAATGAACTTTGTCTCTTTAAAGGTATACAGAATTCAATCAAAACGGAACACAAGCTACTCTATTTTAGAATAAAAATAACACATTTAAATCAGCATCTGTGTTTGTTATTACTGCCTCAGCCACATTGTCTCTGTTTTTAGTTTATCGTCCATTCTCATGCTTAAGCATGTGGTGTTTTTTACATCATCTCTGCAGAGGGGACATCTTTGTTTATTGTGGTACAGGAAGTTGGGTGCTAACAGCTCAGGAAATGGTGTCATCTGTTTCACCAAACAGTAGACAGCAAATTAGTTTGTGAATAAATAGTTTCAGAAGGGAAATATGAAACAGCTGGTATCTTTGTGAAACTCTTAGATCTTCCTTTGAACAGTCTGAATTATACTGTGTACCCTGTCAATCATAATGATTTTATATTGCTACAGTATCATATGTAAAAATAATAATAAAGAACACATTTTTGTATGATATGCTCTACTGTTTTTTTCCCAAGGTGTCTTCTCCTCAGCCCACCTGGGCCTGAAAATCATGCATACCTGTAACTCACCTGGGTCTGATACAAAATCACTCATACCTATAACTCACCTTGGCCAGACTGAAAATCACTCATACCTATAACTCACCTGGGTCAGATAGAAAATCACTCATACCTATAACTCACCTGGGCCAGACTGAAAATCACTCACACCTGTAACTCACCTGGGTCAGATAGAAAATCACTCATACCTATAACTCACCTGGGCCAGACTGAAAATCACTCACACCTGTAACTCACCTGGGTCAGATAGAAAATCACTCATACCTATAACTCACCTGGGCCAGACTGAAAATCACTCACACCTGTAACTCACCTGATAGAAAATGACTCACACCTGTATCTCACCTGGACCTGATTTAAGGCATTCAATGTGTGGTAAAATATTTTTCCAACTTCTTACCTTTGAATGCATCCTTGTCATACTTAGCTGTCAATGAACAGTTTTTTTTTAATTAGGACATAGTATAATCTACATGCCTGACTGAATTCCTGAATCGTTTTGCAAAGCATGCTAAAACCTGCACCCACTGTTCATCACCATAGATGAGGAGGACTGTGGAGTAGGCTTCTGCCTTTCTTATGTCTCACTTGGTTTAGTAGGAAGGAAGCCTGTTGAATAAAATGCATATAGGTGTTTGTAGTGTTTTCTCAGACAATTGACACCTGAAATCAAGAAAAAAAAAATAAAACATGGTTCTCAAGTGGCCAGCTGATTTGCCCTGTTACAGTTGTAGAAATCTGTACTGGGTTTTCCAAGTACCATTTAAAACACGCAGAAAAATGTCCATGAAAAAAAGGAAATCACCCATGCCCAAAACCCATTTTCTCCTTTTTAGGCATACAGTGACTATTTATATGATGAAACCATGAAAAATATAACGGCTTTCGCAGAGGCACAACACAAACCCCCTATCCATGAGGTGTTCCTTTGCACCTGTTGCAAAATGAGAAAATTCTCAAAATGAGTAAAACAACCATGAAGTAATGGATCCCATGTTTGCAGTTGAAGACAGATACTTTACTTACACAGCCGGTAAGTAACACAAACACGGAGCACAATGTTCAAAGATTACATCGTGCGGTCAACATTTATACAGTTGAAGGGAATTTCATTAGCATGTGATGGCTCATATATGGTAATACAGAACCCCACATTCCGCAGACGGCAGGTAACAGGTTGTTAACAGGCAGTACCATTTGGCCCTGTTTGGATGCAGCAACATCCCTTTGTTATTCTAATACGCATTCTCAAGTACTATTCTGCCCTCCAAAACTCTCTCCCAACAGCACCCTTTTCAGTTAATGAAAATTGTAACAATTTTTGACTCCTGACAGGCATGAAGCCATGAGGTCTGAAGTACTGAAACAATAGTTCGTGTTGTTTTCAGGTTCAGGTTGTTTTCCATAATGTAAATAAATTACCCAGATACACAAACATCTTTTTCAATATGTGGAGCTGGAGTCATATGCTTCATAAATACAAATTTTTATGCTGCTGCGTTTTGCTTATCAAAATCACAAGACTTATCATAGCAATGTTTACCAGGCTGCTCAGCAACTAAGGGCCGTCTATTCAAACACAAGGACTGAGCCAATCTTGCTGTACTTCATGATTTGTGCAAGGACAAGGGGCAGAGAGGAGAAAGGTGTTCAGAGTTAGCCTGGAAACTGAGTAGCTTGTGATTGAAATTTGCTTTTCTTTTGTAACAGGTATTACTTCTATGCCAAAAGATACCTAAGGCTCCTCTCGTAAACATTTTTAAAGTTGAACATTTTGTTGAACAACTTTCATCCAACAGATTGCTGTTTCCTGCTACTTGGTTGTTACTTACTAAATTGAATAATCTTGAAGAATATTTTACATGTGAGGAATGAGGAGTTTTAGCATTTCACATTACTTTTGTTTGGTATTCAGAGTGATGAAAGCATTAACTCATAAACTTCCAAAACATTTATGAGAAGTTACCTAACATCCAAGTAAATGAATTCTTTTGAAATTAATATTATACTGTTGCACTTGAGCAGTCAGAGTGAAACAGAACTGGGGAAATTGTGTGTCACAATTAAATCACATTAAAGCTGGCTCCTTGGAACAATGGCACCCTCTGTGTCAAAACTGCAGCATAGCACAGAGAGTCCAGGATGGAACACTGGATAGTGATGCTGTAATGCGTTAGGAATGGAACACACTGGCCTGTTGTACAGTTCTATGTCTTATGAGGTAACAATTACAGAACAAAAAACACAACAATGTAAAGGGAGACAGTGGCCAGGAAAAATTCCTTAGATGAAGAAATTCAACTAAACAGAAAGTCAACCCATTCTGACCTGCTGACTAGCACCTCGTGACACTTTCAAACTCATTCAAGCACAAACTCAGTACCAATATTTTATTTTATTTTTTTGCAAATATTAAGAGGTTTGCATTCATCTATGTCTATCAAAATAATATATATTTGAATGCCTGTCACAGAAATGTCTCTTCAAATTTCCAACATTTTAAATACTGGGGAAGTATTCAACTTCGTCATTGTTGGCAGTATGAGTAAAAAAATGTCTGCATGAGCTTTATATAATCAATTTGTGCATGTGGAATAAGAATGATCCAGGTGATATCAGGAAAACACAAAAACAGATATGATGATATTACCAACACCTTGAAACAGTTTTGAAGATTTGAACTGGGCTATGAACACTGTTAGGTGTTGTGATGTGTCTCTTTCAGGCATGCTCAGTCAAAGATTCTCACTGTCTGAAGAAAACTGACATCTTCACATGTTTGGTGTGTTTCAGCACTTAATTGATTACACTTGCACTGATTGGCTTCTTCACATCTGGTTTCTAAGTCCTAAATTTGCCACTGATTAAAAGGAAACAACAAAACCTGCTAACAGTGTGGCCTTCTAGGGCTAGAGTTTGACACCATTGTGTTACAGATAAGTATCCATATCTCCCCGGGTGACGTGCCTTGTTATACTAGCCCCTGGCCACTAGGGGCAATGCTGAGGCACTCTTGTTGAACATCTAACATCCCACCAAAGGAATTTGGGTGATTACCTTTGAGTGAAACAGGATATACTGAGTATAGAGGTTTCACCTCATTATGGTAGCCTTATGAAATTATTAAAATGATTTTATGGAATTCAACTCTGCTTTATCTTCATTGTATTGTCTGACAAGAAACAGAAGAATGAACCTATTAGGAAACATTTTTTGGATGAAATACATGCAAGTGGATTATTCAGATAACTGACATGCCTGTTTAACAAACAAGATAAACTGAAACTCCCGCTGTTGTTATTACACTGATAGAAGTCCATTTTACTGCATTCCTGAAGAGTCCCTCTAACTGTTACCATGTTCATGTCTAGTCATCCATACAGATATTATGTCTATGTTTTTTTTTTCAGCATTAGCAAGCTCACTTTAGCAGACTCATGTCAAGGCAACAGATAGCTAAATTAAATCATATGGATGCTAACATTGCTAATACTGTGTTATAGCAATTATAATGAGCGTTGTTAGTACCTGCCAGAGAGTGACACAGTTACACTGCAGGTTTGGTACAAAGTTGGTTCTTTGTGTTATATGTGTGTTTGCATTTTTACCACTGATGTCAGATCAGGTTAAGCTGATTCATACCAATACATCAGAGAAGGCATGAGACCAGGAGAGGTTTGTAACTCAGAAGTGAAGGGCCACGGCTTGTCACATGTACAAATAACTTTGTTTACGTTTTTTAAACAGATGTTCACAACAGTTTAGCCACCTGAGTTTAATTCAAATGCATGTCAAGAAACTTGACATGCGTTTAAATTAACAATACATAATATAGCAACAACATGGGACAATTTAGGAATTCTATCCCAAAACAATACTACCTGTACTTAAAAAGCTATAATTTCCAGTTCTCACCAGGTATGTTGAGCAAGGGTTTATTTAACTTGGCAATACCTTTTCTAAACTTCCTGGTGTCTCTAACTCCGCCTTATGGATCTGCTTATTCACACAAACCTTAGGAACTTTCTTCATTCAAGCTGTGGATGTAGAGAGAGAAAGAGAGAAGAAGCCACACTTTTAAAGACAGAAATGATGACACCACCTTCACCTTCACTTTAACCAACCCCAGGCTTAGTCCTTACCTGAGACGAACACGAGCCCATCCTCACCCTAAGGTACACTTTAATTATATTTCACTTCCATTGTACAGTAATGTCTTTCCTTAGCATCTCAATGTTTACCGTGCCAGCTGAAATTCCCCAGGCTTCACACAGAGTGTGTAGTAGGATAACATGGTGCCAGTGTTCCCATGCATGCAGACACTCCTCTATCTCACTAGTGTTGTTTTTTTTGTATATAGGCACACAAAGGAAAATGTGTGAACATAATTGCATTTAATAGTAAAGGGAATGATTCTGAATTTGTTTTAATTTCAATCGAACTGTTTGATATCTGAACCACGAGTGGTTTTATTAGCTTAATATTTTCCTGGACGCTGCAGGATACGTACTATATAATGATATAAATACTTTACAAATGAAAATGACTCTGTGTCACAGATGATGCACATACTGATCATTTGTTTCTTAAAAGTCCATAACTTTCCATGGGACATTCCTTTGAGTTATTTGGGTCTTGATCAGAGGTTGAATTTCACTGAGCAACTGTTTGACAACAACCCAGCTCTTATTTTTTTTTGGGTAATGGTGTTCACTTAACTGAAAACGGACACAATTTCCTGTACATAGAGGAATTAACATGGTAAAAGTTTTGTATAGTGTTAAAAATATGCATGTGACTCCTATACCTTCTTTGACCTGAAGCATCAAAACCACTGTAGTAAAAATTATTTAGCTGTTGATACTGCATACTGTAAATGATCATAATCAACCTATGATGTCATTAACCACTTTACAGATCCTCACCAATCTTCATCCATGTGTTCATTATTGTGTACATAAGTTCTAAAACCGCCACATAAAGCATTTTACCGAAGGTTATTTTTAGGACCTAATTACAAAACCAAACATTATGTTGTCATGTCATTGTGGGATTTTATCCGAAAAAGCCCAAAGACTATAAAACAGATTACACATTTGCGCAGTGATTGGCCGAGCTGAGAGGAAACTCTTGACAGGGAACCAAGAGAACTGCCTCCCATTGTAATGCGAAACACAAACCAGTCAAACAGGCTCGACTGCTACAACACAGAGGGCACTTTCAGGTAAGGTTCAGGTAGAGCCAACACTCGGGCAGGAGACCCTGAGAAAGGGGCACTTTTTCGGGTTTCACTCTTTTATCAAGTATCACACAAGGAGGAGCTCCTCTAGCTAGCTCTCATCTCAAAGATTCATCGTCAAGGTAACACAAGGATAGATTCTTGATGAATTGCTGTCTTAGACTAGATTAAGGGTCTGCTTGTTCCCACTATTGCTGTCTCCACATCATAGAAATGTCTTATTAGAGTAAATGTAAGAATTATTTGTGCCTGCAAAATGATGACTGAAACAGTATTGTACCATACCATGTCACAAATTAGCGAGTATGCAAAGGTACTTTCCCCCTGTTCCGTTTAACAAAGACTCATAAATAATACCCCTCACATTATAATGCAGCTCTGCTGTGGTCCACTTCAAAGTAAATGAAACCAATTTCCATTTCTTTCAGACACACGAGAGACTCTCAAACCATCAGATAATTTAACATTTAAAAGCACTATTCCGTTTTCCTGAAGTCTAATGTGGGGAAGATAAAGGCTACCTGTATCTGATGTACATGCCAAGCAATGTTTCAAGGTTTGATAAGCTTTGACTTTCGAGAAAGAATTCCCTTGGCAAAAAAAAAAAAAAAGTGAACTGACTGGCTCCTCAGTGAAAGTTGTTTTAGTGTCATCCCCGTGGTTTGGCCCACAGACGGGAGTCTCGCGCTGAACAGGTGGCAGTTTGGACAGGTGCGATGATCCACAGGTGCAGCTGACGATTCCGTCACTCCAGCCGCGCGATGACCCACTCTGACACCGTGATCCAGGAGAGGGGCCAATGGGGCAGCAAGATCGAGTTCTTCTTGGCCATGGCGGGGAACATAATTGGCCTGGGGAACGTGTGGAGGTTCCCCTACCTGTGCTACAAAAACGGCGGTGGTGAGTACGGTGCAACAAACTGCCCTTCACTACCAATGAGACGATGTCGCGTATGAGACCTCCTCAAAACGATTTTATAGAGCTATTAATTAATAAAGAAAGTTGAGTAGGAAACATAAAATTTGTAATTACACATTAGGTAAACATGTGTCATTAATATTTTCCCGCAAGCAAATTGACACATAGGTTATCATACATCATTCTTTCAGTTGTATTCAGCATATGCGTTATTGTAATTGGTTGGTGAGAAAGGGGCAAGACAGATATCCAGTCTTTCCTCCAGAATCTTCCCACAAACATAAATACTACTCTGGTGGGGCTTTTGAATCTTGGGTGGAAAGCACAAGTCTGGAAATATTGGCCAGACTGGGGAATTCCCTGCAGTGCGGTAGCCGCTACTGCTTCACATCAACATCGCATAACCAAGGAAAACACTTTTCACAATATTTTACCTTCCTTTAGAGCTTTTGTGACTGTGTGCTCGCCACCTTCAATTCTTCTTCCCTGAGCGTGTGTGGCGTGTGAGATCTTTGTGAAAAGCTGAACCCGTTCAGCATGTTTTTAAAGAAATATCGATTACCACAGACATTGTGCGAGAAGCACAGCATGTATTAGGTAGGCGCATTCTCACGGAAATCAAAGGCTTAGAAAACAGGAACATGTTGAGATCGAAAAGCATGTTCTTCTGCTTTTCGCCTGTTTCCATGCATCTATAGAAAAATGTTGAGATCAGTTTTTGCGTATGTGATTTACATAAAGATTAGTTAATTGCGCTCCGTTGATGTGACAAATACAATAGTTAGTTCATAGTGAATTAATCGATTGATAAATACAATTGTAAACTGAACGCATTCCCTTTTCCCTCAACGTGGTATTTATCATGTTTAAGTGGTCGTGGACTAAGATCAAACTTCACGTGAAATTCCAAGAGGTGCGCGCGCAGATTGAGATGACCCAAAAAAGCGGGTGCAGCTTCGTGAAGCTCTGCAGAGATTGGAAAAATATTGGAATATATTGTCTTAATGGAATGTAGCTTAAACATATATACATATAGATTTATCATATTCTATATTGAAGCATGGACATTTAAATCAAACAAAATCTATCACATTTTTAGATTGCCCACCGATGATATTTATGCTTATGTAAAGTCATTTTTCATGTGCTTTTGATATATTCATAAAATGACAGCCAGTGAGCGCCTGTGTAAGCTCTTCTGAACTGACCGAGGAAGTTGCAGCAAATACCATTTACACAGTTAACTGGCAAATCCAAACTGGGGAAGAAAAACTAATTTGGAAAAGATCCTTTATTTTCTTTTTTCCAACAGACATGTTTTCAAAAGTTTATTTTTTCTCTTTTAAATTCTTGACATATACTATCAAGCAAAAGTACTATCACGTACTATCGGCAAACATAGCACATGCCATTAAGTGAGTTTCTCACGCGCCAGAACAGGACATTGAAAACCGGATTCCAGCGAATACTAAGAATGCACTTACTGGCATTGTGATGCGTGTGTGTTTTTTTTTTTTTTTTTCTTCCGCAGGCGTGTTTCTCGTCCCGTACGTGTTGTTCTTGTTTACCTGTGGCATTCCCCTGTTCCTGCTGGAGACTTCCCTGGGCCAGTACACTAATCAGGGAGGAATCACCTGCTGGAGGAGGATCTGCCCTCTCTTTGAAGGTACAGCTCTGCCCAACCCGTTTCTCTGTTCCAAGGTTCAGAAAATCAATTTTTACAAAATCGTCATACAGACAAAGATGTCTGCCGAATGTAATATATATAGCTGAAACCCCACCAAATGATCAAAGTGGGCCCCTTTAACAGGTCCTGTATGTTTGGTCACTTCTCAAAAAAATCTGATGATATTCAGTTATGTTATACGTTATGAACCTGTGAGTTGAAGGGTGTTATTTTCCTTTTTTTTTTTTTTGTTTTTTGCACTTCTCACAAATATTAAATTTGATGCTGTTTCTGTGTTGGTTGCTCTCTGTAGGTTTGGGATATGGGAGTCAGGTGCTGGTTTTGTATGCTAGCATGTATTACATCATCATTTTAGCCTGGGCCTTTTTCTACCTCTTCTCATCTTTCAACGCGGAAGTCCCGTGGGCCAGCTGCAGAAACACCTGGAACACAGGTAATGGAGTCCGTGCATTCTGTCACAACCTATGGTGACCACGTTAACCACGTAGCCTTCATCGATCCTGTCCTCCTCTGAATCCCACAGACACCTGTATGGAGTTTGGCCAGAAGAACAAGACTGACTACTTTCCTGAGGATTCTTCATCCCCTGTGATAGAATTCTGGGAGTAAGTGAAAACTCCTCAAAAACTCCACATTCACTCCCACAAATTTATTCAAAAAAAGGTTCTATCAAGCACCATTAAGGGTTCTTTGATTTTTCGCATGGGGGAACCCTTAATTCATTAATTTAAGATGCTAATACTGCCAAATTGCTTTTGTAGAACCCTCAGAATACGGTTCTGCAAAAAATAGGGTAGAAACCGTTAAAGCTCTTATTATACAATAAGGACCTTTAAGTGCTCCCAGAGGGGGACAAAGAACAAACTCTCAAGGAGCAATTTTACTTAGAGTGTATAGCATTTTCTACATTAGCCCTGGCTAGTTAACCTTAGACACTGTCCTCTTGTCCTTGTAGGAGAAGGGTGCTGGGCCTGTCTAAAGGGATAGAGGAAATGGGCACCGTGCGATGGGAGCTTGCGCTGTGTCTGCTTTTATGCTGGATCATCTGCTACTTCTGTATCTGGAGGGGGGTGAAGTCTACAGGAAAGGTGAGGCCTCTATCATGATCCTGTTTCATATTTTCAGCCAGCAGCTACATCACCCTGAGCACTTCTACAAACTACTGAGGTTAAGCAGGTATGGGCTTAACTCTCCTGACCTCATTATAATGTGGCGGTATTGAGCCCTCAAACCTCAACTGGTCAGAAAAAAGAGGACCAGTTCCCAACCACATAAAATAAAAAGCATTATAATGAAGGATAAGTTGACCTTGATAGTCAAATACCTTCTCAATCAGTAATAATGGAAAAAAATGCCTCTTCAATGTTTAATTAAACAAATACCTCTTTGAAATATCAGGAATATGTGAAGATAAAAACAAAATAAAATAAAGCCTGCAGGCATTCGGCCAACATGAGGCAGACCGGGAGGACTTGAACGAATGGCTCTAACTTCCCAAATGCAGCTGAGCAAGCGAAAATGAAACTCCCTCCCAAAACAAGGCTAGAGCTTGTTCACAAGCCTAGATCAAACCAAACAAATGACAGCAAAGAATACTTACTAAGAGCCCTAAGGCTAGCGTTTCAAGCTGAAGAGATTTGTTTTCATGCAGTCTGCTGGAAGCAGAAGTAAGATCAGAATGACCCCAGGTGTGCATTTTCCTACCTCTTTTAAGCCCAAAAGAAAGGGCATTGTCACACCCTGATTGGCCAAGAGGGGAAATGCATTAAGCTGGTCCTAATTATCAATTAGGAGCCAGTCTACACACCCTGAGCAACAGATGATCCAAATGACCCTCCAATAAACAGAGGGAAAGGAATTTCAACATGTTGCAAAACGAAACCGGGGGAAAAAAAAACAAAGCAAAACAAGCAAAATCGAAAATACCTCACGGAAGTGCTAGATTATTAATGACTGTTAATATAATGTGAATTACTGGAGACTACATTGATGTGCCCTTGATTCACTGAGTATCTTCTCCTCTCAGGTAGTTTACTTCACTGCCACCTTCCCATATGTGATGTTGTTGGTGTTGCTGATTCGTGGACTAACCCTGCCCGGGGCCAAAGACGGCATCGTGTTTTACCTGTACCCAGAACCTTCTCGGCTTGCTGACCCACAGGTAAATACCTTCATGAAAATGTCTTACCTGGAAGATTTCACCTACTCGTAATTATGAATACTCACATGTTTGCATTGGTATTGCAGTTTTAGTGTGTGAGGAGTGTAGAACAAAAGAGGCTGGGACAATTCCATTGATTTCAGCTTCCAGCTCCTTCCTCTGTATTCAAGTGCTGGGGTTTGTTTTATTGAATGTAACGCTTGCAGGTGTGGCTGGATGCTGGGAGCCAGATACTCTACTCCTATGGGCTTTGTGGAGGCTCATTAACAGCCCTGGGAAGCTACAATAAGTACGACAACAACTGCTACAAGTAAGCAAGCTCACAATTTACTTGAGTATGTTTGCATGGCTTTGCATTCAATGTATTCTTAGCCCAAAAGTGTGTTTAATAAAAAGAAGCAAAAACCATTCCATAGCACTGCATACACTGAACTATTTCGAGTTGAAATAAAGAATTTCATTCCACCTCATCAAGACCAGGCCGATACTGAATTCCGGAATTGGTTTATGGACGGGATTCTGGAATGTGCTTAAGCATGAGACCTTTGACAGACGTGTTTCCTCTGTCTGCAGAGATTGCTTCTATCTGTGCCTGCTAAACAGCGGCACCAGCTTTGTTGCTGGGTTTGCCATCTTCTCAGTGCTGGGCTTCATGGCGTACGAGCAAGATGTGGACATCGCTGTGGTGGCCGAGTCAGGTGAGTGTTGTTGAGAAAAATAAGGAACTGAAACATAAACGGGGGCAGCCTGTAGTCTAGTGGCTAAGGCACATGACTGGGACGACCTCTAAGATTGTCTAGCCATAGCAAGAACACCATTGCTGTTAGGCCCTTGAGCAAGGCCCTTAACCCCACATTGCTCCCAGGGGGGGTTTGGCCCTTGGTTACCTTTGGATAAAAGCATCCGCTAAATGAATGTGCTGTGCTATATTAAATAAGCAAAGCTGGTTCAGGTGGGAGGCTCAGATCAGCAGCACACATCAGCTGACTGAGTCTGTGGACATGCTGTGTGTAAACACCAATCAGATGGTGACAACACTCCACCACACATGCAGCCGTCTATTCAAATGTGAATGGCTTTGCTGTAACACACGATTGTTTTAACTTTTGCTTTTTGCTTGCCATCACCACTCCAGCATATATCCTCCTTGTGCTCGGTTCTGCTTTTCTATGGGCCGTTTGTGGAGATTTGACAGATCTGTTCAGCCTGTCCCAAGTGTAAATACAGAGCCTCCTCGGCAGAGCCTTCCGCCAAGGTTAATCCAATAAGACACGTCAATAAACATGTAATCCAAACAGATGAGTTTCCCTGGCTGAAATAATATGGGCAATTGATGCACTGTAATCATTGGGCCTTGATGTCGTCCCTGTGCAGGGCCTGGGTTAGCCTTCATCGCGTACCCCCGGGCTGTGGCTATGATGCCTCTGCCCCAGCTGTGGGCCGTCTTCTTCTTCATCATGATCATCCTCCTCGGGCTCGACTCTCAGGTACGTCTTTTTTTTGTTCTATAAATCGGATTCATTTTCAGAACCTGTAGAGGGTCTACCCAGACTGTAGACTCTCATGAGATTGCAGTTTCACACTGAGCTGGATTTCATTTAAGAACTGATCTGATAACCAGGCTAGATATTCACACGATCAGTTAAAAATAATTGAACTTTGGAGATGCTCAAATACATTTTTTGTTGTTCCCCTAAATAAATATGAACAAAAAAATAATTTGAATCCCAATTAAAATGTAAATAATTTATACATACTTTTTCTGCTCCTTCTTTCAGTTTGTTAACCAGGAATCGCTGGTCACTGCTATCTCAGACATGTACCCCTCCTTCTTTCAAATCGGCCACCGGCGCAAACTCCTCCTTCTGCTCATCTCTGTGGTCAGCTTCTTCATCGGCCTGGTGATGGTCACCGAGGTGAGACAGTCACCCAGGTAACCCACACAGGATTGGGTACCACTGGTATGGAGTTTGCGTACAAAATAAATGTTTCTGTAAAAGTGTTCATTTTATTTATGTCACCTTTGTAATAGTATGTAAACTTTGTTTGGTATATAATGGTATATATGCTTTTTTTTAGAACATTCTCTAAGTTATTTAAGGCATTAAGTAACAAAGTGGCAAAGACAACCATTGTATATGTAGCATTATTAGCGTGTGATAGGTGCAGTATACAGGGAATTGGTTAAGTGTTGACTCTCAGTACTGGTCTATACTTTCTCTTATTAATGTAATTATTCCCAGAGCAAAGCTATTTTGAATGACAAAATTTCTCTCTCTTACAGGGTGGTCTGTATGTGTTCCTGCTATTTGATTACTATGCTTGTAGTGGATTGGCTCTCCTGGTCTTCGCCATCTTTGAGTCTGTCTGTGTTGGCTGGGTTTATGGTGAGTTGAAGCCTTTAGTGAAAGTAGTTGAGCCAAATAACGTTTGTAACCAGCAAATGAGGAATCCGCAGCAATGATGGATGTCTCGTGTGGCGGTGGAATTGTCATGAGTGGGATCGCCAAGCAATGGAATCAAACAAATAAACAAAATCAGTATTGCCAGCGTTTAGGATACCTAAAAAAAAAATACCTAACTACAATCATTTTGGCCTTGCAGGTGCTCACCGACTGTATGACAACATTGAGGACATGATAGGATATCGTCCTTGGCCTCTCATAAAATACTGCTGGCTCTACGTCACGCCATTTATCTGCCTTGTAAGTATCTGGGGAAGCTGCAAACACAGTCTCATGGTTTTGCTTCACATCTGAATTTGTTGCTGTGTTTTTCATGGAAGAGTGTAGAAATTAATGGCATTCAGCTGGACTGTCATTATCTTGGAATTGGTGCTGTTATTCTCTGAAATGTGCAATTTTCACTACTGATGAGAAACACATTTCTTGCCAATACCCCTTGGGATGTTCATGTAGCTATAAATCTTAAAAGCAAAACTGAAGAGCAAAATGTCAATGATCCTAAACATGACAGATTGTAATTATTAAAGAATGCAGAAAAGCTGTCATGTGACCTTATGTATAAACTCATGTCTTTTAATGAAAAACTTGCACATCACTTAAAACATCTGGCGACTAAAATGGGCTGGTGTCACTGAATTTTCTGTTTGAAACGTAGAAGCACAGAACCATCTGAACTATGCTGTGTACAGTCAACTGAAGCGCAGTTTTTAAAAATGGCTTCACTCTAATGGTTCCTCCCCCTGTGCTGCTGTCCCAAGGGCACCTTCATCGCCTCCCTGGCCAGGTACACGCCCCTGACGTTTGATGGCACGTATGAGTACCCATGGTGGGGCTACGCCATTGGTGGATTACTCACGCTCTCCTCTACGCTCATGGTGCCACTGTGGATGGGGTACGCTATGGCCGTCACCCCTGGGTCATTATGGAAGGCAAGTTTGACTTTCTGAACTTCTCCGGCCAGTCTGTCCTATGTGAAAAGTGCTCTACTGACATTGATAGGACAGTCTCACAACTGACACTTGCAGGCACGTCACACATACTTCTGCTATCAAATATGACTGTTCTAAATGCAAGTTATAATTCTAATAAACAGACAGGTAGCAAAGTCCACATACATAACACTTGGACTACAGTACTATTCACCAAAATCGCCAAATAAGTCTTTAGCATAAAAGCTATTCGCAAATACTCTCTGTACAGGTGTAAAAATACAATTCCTAACATTTGTGCCGATTTATGTGAACAAATGGATGGAATTTTGGTTGGATACTAGTTGGACTGGAGTAGACTACTAGAATTGACTACTCGTTTGGCTAAATCGCTGTGGTAAAATATCCATCTTTACAAATATGTACTGCGCAAAACTCTGGAAACTGTCACTTAGGAGAATGTTTGCTGAATGCCTAAAATGTAGATTGAGTGTCTTGTGCAGCCACAGTTGTGTCTTTGACTAAAAGTGCCTGTCTCTCAAACTCCACAGAGGGTGGAGGTGCTGTGCACCCCTGCAGCTGAGCTGTCCCTCCCCAGGGTCAAAAAGCCCCCCACCCCTGCAACGTTTGAGACCTTCACAGAAATGTGCACCCTCCGACCTGGCAGGAACCCTGGTTCTTCTGCTGGGACAGGAGTCCCGTACAGCCCGTCTGCCACACCAACGTCTGACTTTCAGTGGGTGTGAGGGGCCCGCTCCAGCCGAACCTGCCTCCTGATTTTACTCAATGGAATGCCTATAAACAGAAAAGGAGGAGAGGTGATGTAGGAGTTTATGGAACAAGTTGGACAAACTACAGCCAGACCAATTTGCCTGGTAACTCTACCAATGGGACAGCTACATCACACCTGAAATGCAAGGACTTACTTAACGGCATATGGGAGATTGTATTCGGCGGAAATCAGAGACTGGGCTTTTATGGCCCAGGGAACTAATACATTCACCAATATGTCAATGTTTAATTGACAGACCTGGGCCATTGTGTAAATACCATTTTCCAAATACAGGATGTGATATACAAATGGAAAAAAAAAACATGAGTCAAGAGGGCCTTCAAGAAATGAGGACACATGTAAACAGTGTAGGATGCTTTCTTTACTGTTACCGCTGTGCCCAATTATGGATGGATCTCTGACATACCATGGAACAGTCCATCAGTAGCCTTGTGAATCGACCAATAGACCCCATCCAATAGCGACACGGCTGGCATAGCAGCTATAATACCGAATGGCAGAGTATGAGCGGCTGTGTCAGAATCTACAGCAGAGATTTGGGGGACTACGGGTCTGCTGCTCCGCCAGGTTGTCTTAAGTAGCTGCTCTGCTGATAGAGAAGCTCCATAAGGACTGATTTTCAGTACACAATCAGTCAAATACATTTCAGCATTGTAATGGGGGAGTGAGTTGTCATTGACTCAAAACAGTGAGGAGCAACCATATACTGTCAGTGACTCATTCATTTGGACCAATGACCACATTGGTTGTGGTGAGGAAAAACATTTTTGATTGGTCCAAACAAGCCAATGTTTGACAGATAAGCATAGTTACACCCTAACAGGGAGTGATGAAACCTCATTTCAACCATTTCTAGCTCAGTAAATTTAAATTTCTGATCATTAACAAAACAATTAAAACACACCTCTCAGATTAGGAATGATAGTGTGGGTGAAAGATTTTGTTCTAGCTAGATCTCAAAACATCTAATTTACTTCAGCAATGCGTCATGGTCCTCAGTCATATAAGATATCAATCAATAAGTTAAAATATTAATCAAAAGGATGAAAGTTAAAAGTGCACCCACACTTCTGAGTGTATATTGGACACCCCTTGCTAACACACTAGAAAAAGGTTTATTTTCCGTTCATTAGACAGATGGCTAAACTGCGTTCATTCCATTCATTAGACTGAGTTGGCTAAAGAATAATATGTTTCTTATGCTTCAGTGTTGATTTGTTCAGTATTTTTTTTAAAATGTTGGTTTCAAGGATATTTCAACAGGGCCCTCACAGAATATATGCCTGGGGCCAAACACTCCTGGCCTCTTATTTAGTCTGTTTTCCTGCTAATCTAAAAAATAACACCTCCATGTGTGGCTAGGAATGACCTCCATTCAGTAAATACAGCTAATATATCTTGCCCTCAAAGGTATGCTCTGAACAGTATTTCACAGTACTGTCAACAGCAGTAAAAAAATACACAGAGGATATATTTTTCTCGCCTGACACTTTTCTGAGCAGTTTGGGCCAATGGTATCCAATGTGGTATTTTACCTTAGGGAAAAAGATGAAACATATGTTCACAGTCTGATAGTAAGAAATGTAACAATGTTAGATTGAGTTTCAAAAGGCTGCCAATGGAGAGAGAGTTTATGATCATACTTGTGCATATACACAATTTATTCATGTATGTGATTATGAATGTGTTTTTTTACATTTGTAAATGAAATGTGTACATAAGAAAGACTACTGGTTTTTTAAGATTTTTTAATGACATTTTAATTTGAATATTCAAACAAATATTGAATGGACTTGTTGGTGAATTAGTAGCAGTCTGTTGTTCTGTCTTTGCCGTGAAACTGTTGTGTTAGTGTCCTGTATTTATCAGTTGCCTGATTTTATCATTGATTTAAGGAATTCTGCCTTCCTAACTCGCAAAACCACCAAACTATAAAATATTTTTCTTTCTGATGAGTTTTGTTGTATGCTCACATGGTATACATACACAAGTGTAAACACCAATCATGGAACAGACAAAGCATACAACGAAACACTTCAGAAAGAAAAGTGTTTCATAGTTTGGTAATAAGCGATTCATGATTGTGCTGCTCCCCTATATAATGTACTTTATACTATACAATATGTTCTATACGCTTGTAAAATGCATTTAGTAAATCAGTGATAACATAATCCGAAAGAAGTTTCAGTGCAAAACGCAGATATAACGTCATACTGGGGTTTTATCTGAGCCTCTTGAAAATCAGTCCACAGATTTACCTGTCCCAGACTGACTTCAATGGTATTAATGACAAAAATCTCTATGAACTCATAGACAGTGTAATGCGCTACAATCAATATGCAAAACAAATTTCTATTTTGAAAATTAATATAAAAGTAAACTTACTACGTGTTATCTTCTTGACGGTGGCGTCATGTGGTTTCTGAGTCTCTGGGGTTTGTGCTATGTCTCAGCCAAAAACATGGAAAAACCATCCTGTTTCAGGTGAGTGCAGTCATGTCAGTGGCACCCATAGCCATGCACCAGTACAAACTGGTGAGGTTTAACTATCTGTGTGTGAAACTGAGCTGCATTTTATCATTTACAGTTCGAAAGATTTAACGGTGGATGGTGACTGGTGATCATTGTCAAGCCGCTTTTGCATTCTGACATCTGATTGGCTGGAACCGCATCCAAATATAAGCACAGGAAAAAAACTAAATTCAGTACAACGTTAGCATACGGCACAATTTCTTCTAGTGCTGGCATTGTTATGACATTGTTATATGAGACTGGCTCAGCACTCACAATGTATGTATTTCCATAAGCTATGTGTAGCCAAACTATCCCTTTAACCATGCATAAGGCCTGCAGAGAACCCTGTCCATGTGAGAGACATATGAGTGGTGATTTCAAGCCTTATCCTCAAGGTGTCACTGTAGGCTCTTACAAATCATTCGATAGACCACAAGGTACCAGTTATACCATGAAGCAATAATAAGACAAATCTTGTCAGTCTAAGTCAGTATTATAATGGAGTGACCTTAAATGAGAGTGGTTAGCCACATACCTCTAGCTAATCATATTTATGCATCATTGCTATGAACCCTTGACATCACGTGTGCCATTTTGTCCACTGAATCAAGGGAACATGATCTACCAAAGATAGAACACTATCTCATTCTGCTGAGATAAGTACTAACAACCCAGAGAGACCCCACTTGTCAAAGTCCAGGTTCCATGCATATTCCAAGCACCACACGATCTAAAGAACAGTAAACGTGATCACTCCTGTGTCAGTCCATTGTACTGGACAGCAAAAAAAAAAAATAAAAATAAAATAATAATAACATTTTCAACAACAAAGCCAAAGTGTGACATTCTCTGGCGGTTCCCCAGAGGAAGGCTCAACACTGGTAACAGCGCACTGCTCTATAGGTGCACTCTGGGAGGAAAAAAAGCCATTATGTAGAGAGGAAGTTTGAGTCCTGAAAAACACCTAAATCAGTTGGCACAGCATATACAGGGAACAAGTTTTCATGGTGGACAATGGAACCATGAGTGGAGCTCTTCCTTATGCAACAGAAGGTACTGTAAGAAAATATTTCCTATCAAAATCATTTTTGTTTCTCATTTACCCATGCATGCAATTATAATTCTAAAACTATTACTTTAGTCGTGAGCAGAGAATTAGTTAAGGAGCTGGCTTTGTAACCCCAATATCTCAGGTTCAGTTTCCAGGCAGGGCGTTGCTGTTGTACTCTTGAGCATGGTTTCCAGCTGCATACATGGATGGTGTGTAAAAATGTAAACTGTGTAAGGTGCTCTGGACAAGAGCTTCTGAATGCTTACACAAAAAAGGTTCCTAAAGGGTTCTTCGCTTGTTCTGGCGGGGGAACCCTTAAAGGTTCCTCTTTGATATGGCTTTCACTCACAGGTTCTCTGCAGAACCTGTACAACCTCATGATGAGAGTCTTCTTTTTCCTGACACCTACTTTCCTCTTTCAGCCCACAGGCTCAGAAAACGTGTCCTTTTCAGGCA
Organism: Albula glossodonta; assembly: GCA_019788955.1. NCBI lineage: Eukaryota > Metazoa > Chordata > Actinopteri > Albuliformes > Albulidae > Albula > Albula glossodonta. The sequence goes on along the minus strand of JAFBMS010000056.1, from coordinate 2,411,410 downwards.
CCTACTAAGTTTGTGTGGCTTTATTTATTTGTTTATTTATTTATTTAAATGCATTTACTACCACAGATGGAAGACTACAGTAACATGTGTTATTGTCACATTCCTGATTAACCAGGGGGGTTGGCTAACTTTGCTGGAAAAGGCTTTCCTTCCCTGGCTATTTATTAACTGGGTACCTGATTAGCTACCAAGTTCCTTTTAAGGTCAGTGTCCGCACAGCCACAAAAAACGTTTAAGTTAACTTCCTTGAATTGGTTGGAAAAAATACTCCTGGTCGGTTACCGAAGTTGGGAGCAAGACACCTATGAAACACGGCTAAGACGTCTTTAATGGCCAACATAAATATGGTCTTCAGTTGGGGCAACCGGTAATCTTTAAAAAACTAACTTGTTTCGCTACTCGAAGATCTGCTGAGGGCAACCGCAATAGCCATGGAAATAGAATAACAACACTTCGGCAGCGGCCAAGGCTTACTGGTCAATACCTGAATGCCCGTAACGGTCTGTGCATCAGCCCCGAACTTCCGCGTCGGTTCAGGCTGGACCACAAGCAAAATAACAATGTAGTCGCAAGTTGTCGGTGAATCGGTCATATCGCCTGTAGTTCAAGTTCTGATTTGGAAATTAAATACTGTTTTCTTTAACGTTTGGCGGTAGGGTCTCCTGTCTCTGTACATTGAACGAGCTTGCAAGAATGTAAGCGAAAGCAGTTAGACCAATTTGGCGATTAGACAAAGGCTTGAGATCAGTGATGTCCACAACCATTTTCATTTCGCTGCTTTTTACATTACATGGTTGATCATGCGTTCCAAAAGACATTAGCTGGAAAGTTGCGATCTCATTTATTTAGGTGTGAGAAATGCTGACAAGCCGTCGTCAATGGATGTACAGACACCTCCGTGCAACAATACGTCTGAAAATCAGTGTGGTAGGTTGAAATACCTTGTTTCAAATCCAATTCTTATTCTTTTCTGTCCTACTTTTGCGTAAATAGAGAACTTCCTAAAAGGGGACAAAAACATGGAAATTAAACCTTCAGTGATCCACCGGAAGAGTTGTGGCTTAACTACACATTTGGACCAAATTTTATTTTATATAACTACACCTTAACACCTAAGATTTAAAGAACTCAATCCAAAGATAGATACTCTGAGTTGCGGTATTTTTAACGATTCCATTGGACATTTTGTAGTTTTCACCTTGTGATGTGAAGCGGAGTTGCGTCCGTATGTCCGTTTGTTTCCCGTGTATGTCTGATCCAGGAGCAGGGTCCGGTCCCTACGCCGTGATCATCATCCCGGTCCTCCTGGCGGTGAGCACCGTGATCATCGTCGTCCTCATTGTGCGCAGTGTCTGCTGCAAGAGACAGGACCGGGTGGGCACGTCGGTCTCCACCAGCTATGGAAATGGTAAAAAAAAAAAAAAAATTGTGATATGATAAATCTCTATAATGAGTATTTTAAATTGTCACCAGGGGTGTGCCTCACTGAAATATCAAATAGTTTCAAGACAAAACCCGTCTTGTTAAAGAAATTTAACTGGTTTTAATTTGATTTTAACTTCCTGTTTTGCCATTTTAGAAATAGTTTGTTGCATATGAACTGCTTGTATAAAGCACAGTAGCATCTTGTATGTAATGCAACTTTGAAGACAATCTTGTTTCATCATTGTATATGATGTGAGTGGTGCCCTAAGTCAGGCTCCAGACTAGATTCCAAGGATGAGACTTCAGTGTGCTGTTAAGGGGACAGTTCATTGCTGCAGGGTGACTTCTCCACATGTCCATCTTGATCTTGCTGATACTAACAGTAATTATAAGGTGATGATTAAACGTTTTGCCTTTTGAGAGCATGCTCTATGCTAGTTTTCAGTTTTCCTGCAAACTCTGTTTTTGGGAGCATAGAGGTTTTCAGGTCATGGCATAGTAGCTTGTGTTCTCTCTGTGGCAGGCAAGGCTGTGCATGGCACAGGGCGGGAGTCTGTGTTCATGAGCACAGTGTCGGGGACCCTGCGCTCGGCCAGGGACACTCTGAGCCTCTGGGAGATTCCTGACGGCTGCACCCTGAAGGAGCTGGAGTTTCTGCAGACGGGCCGGTACGGTCCCATCTGCAAGTGCCAGCTGAGCAGGGCTGGCATCACCAGCACAGTGGTGGTCAAGACACTCCGAGGTAACTAGGCCATGTTCAAGACAATACAAAGTATCCATGTAATGTACGAGGCACTCCAAGGTACCAATGTTTAAGAAGATACAAGATAACTAGGCATGTGCAAGACACTCAGAAGTAACCAGACAATAGTCAAAAGACACTTCAAGGTAACTAGACAATTCACAAGACAGTCCAAGGTAACTAGTCAATGCACAAATCATTCTGCAGTAGCTTGATAATTTGCAAGATATTCTGAGGTATCTAGGCAATGCTCAAGACATTCCGAGGTAACCAGGCAATGAGAAAGACATTCTGAGCCAGCTAGCCAACACACGGGCTACTGTGGAGAAGCTCTTGCTACTGTCTCCTCAAGAGCCGGGGCACAGAGTAAACGTGAATACATGTGTAAACCTATTAAATAACTTCAAATTCATCGTGATGATAATTAAAGTGCTAAAGGGTTGTGGACCATTTTGAATAATATTTGTGCACTGTTTGACCATGGCCATTTTGAAGTCACGATGTGAACTGAAGATCAGCTGTGGCACCGATTTCCCACTTTCATTCATTAATTCTGTCCATCACATTTCAGAGCAATTAGTTCATGTACCGTAAAGGGAAATAAGCGACACTTTCTGCACTGAACAGAAGTCCTGCAAAAGCCTCAGATTGGGTTGATTATTGCGTTCACTTGTCTCTTTCTCAGACAGCTGCAGCCCGCCAGAGGTAAAGGAATTTGTGGACTGGGCCCGGTTCCACGCCTCGGTGTGTAAGCATGAGAAGCTGGTCCAGATGCTGTTTTGCCGGACCCAGCGGCTGCCCTTGGTCCTGGTTCTGGAGGCCGTGAGCCCCGGGAACCTCCTGCACTTCCTCTGGAGCCTTCGCAATGTAAGATCCTTTTGGCCGAGCCCACGGGCGTCAGTTTGTTATTGAAAAGAGCTGGGGACAATGACGGGTTCAATCAACTAAAGGCTTTCAGAAAGTGGTGGGGACCCGTCCCCAGCGTAAATGACACCTATGGATGAGCTCATGGTAGCCTGGATGTATTTCCCTTCACCTTCACTTAGCCTAGAAAGGGTCCTCATGATTGGTTATAACTTAATAATGCTTACACATTCTGGCCCCACTGAATGGTGTTCAGTAGTCAGGAATGATTGACACGGGGGGTGTTTAGTCTAATCCGTTACGGGCTAGCGTTAGTGCTGCGCTTTGCTCTTGGCCTGGTACCACAACACCTGATTCAACACATCATTGTTTTGATTGGAGACTGTGGTGAGGTAAGTGGCTGAAAGCAATGTGGTCAACATCACTTCCTGTTGAAAAGTACCAACACAATGGGCCTTTTTTTGGCATTGATTGAATTCGGTCTAAATAAAATACGCAGGAACTTCTTTTTGTGAAGTGAGCTGTGAATCGTGCAGCTGTTAATGCTCAGCTTTATTACAGCGCAATTTGAATGTTTTGAACCTCTTTGGAATGCTCTTTATTTTATTAAAGCATCACAAATGAGGTATGTTTGTATTATTTAGGGTATAGAGTGATCTAACATCAAACATAAAAATCCTCATGTGCAAACCTTTATGCTAGGTAAATATTGGTACCTCCATGAGAAGCAATAACGTAAAGTAAACAAGTCCTGTCGGTGTTTATCAGCATTTTGCATCTACTTTGAGCAGTTTTAGCCCATTCTTGTGTTCAGCTGTGTGAATTTTTATGGCTTTGTTAAAGTGAACCCTGATAAACAGCAATAGGACATGACATATTTAGTTGGAGTCATTACCTTCAAGAAGGTGTTGCCAGTTGGTGTAAAAAAATGTACCATATATATTTCAGCAGCACTTTAAAGTAAAGTAAATTAATGTAATCTGAGCTGAGTCAGTGAGAACTTTTATTTATGCAGTGTGCAAGTGTGTAGTACCTTCAATACTGAAGTTAAACTCATCGTGTTGTACTGCACCACAGGAGGATTCTGGGACATCAAACCCATCTCAGCACTTTTCAGAGAAGTCCGTGTACCTGGTGGCAAAGCAGGTGGCAGAAGCTCTCGTAAGTGCCATGCTGTGTTACACTCTCAGACGAATGAAGTCTCACCCCCTCCAGCCTATTTTCCCAGCATATTCCTGAGCACAAGTTGTGAACGTTCACCATTACCCCACTAGATGTCAGTCAAGTGCAAAAAAAACACACCAAACTCAACCACACTGAAGCGGTCTGGACATCATCAGTGTGCTGGGGTTTGTTCTCACTCAGCACTTTATATATCACTTAAAGCATTGGTTTCCTCTTCTTACTCACCTGGTCTCTTGGAGATTAACTGGTTGCTGGTCCTACTTGACTCCTATTGGCATTTTTCACCAGATTTATTGCATCCTGTAGTTTGATTGTGGTTTTGTGCAAGGACTCAAGGCCAAAAATGGACTTGAAACAGAGTATTCTGGTAAATCAAATTGTCTTGCTTCCAGCTTGTAATGTAATGTATGTTCTTGCCTATGTTTGTGGCTATCCTCTGTGTAAAGTTAGTGAGAAAACCAGCTCCATGAAGTACTACGTCACCACCCTTGTCAGTGTTTCGGTCTGTCTGTTCTTGAAAACCAGGAAATAAAATTAGCTGAATGGGATGTTTACTATCCGACGTCACTTCCTCCTTTAAAATAAATATAGGACATCTGGTACAAGCCATTGCTAACTTTCCGTTTAAGAAAGCATTCACAGCGTGTGACATCCGCAGTGTGATTTGTTTCCCAGGAGTACCTGTCATCAGACCATAGGCTGGTCCACGGTGATGTGGCAGCAAGGAGCGTCCTGATTGGCTCAGGGCTGTCTGTGAGGGTGTCGGGGCTGGGCATGGCATTCCAGGCCTGGCAGACGGGCAGAGTGGCGAAACGGCGGGTGGCGGACGTGCCCCTGAAGTGGCAGGCCCCTGAGCGCATAACGCGGCTTCCTCTGACTGACAGAAGTGATGTGTGAGTGTGCACTAGGGATGACCTGGTCACATGATCATGAGGAACATCTAATTCGTCTTATTTGTGCAGCAGAGATTCCTATTCAGTTTAATGGTTTTTCCCTTTATCCACCCAAACTCAGCTGAACTGTTCCACCTCATGCAGCAATCCTTTCCTGGCAATTTGCTAAATGTTTACATGATGTAGCACAGTCTGTTTTAATATGTTCGCCAAACTGATTTCCTTTTAAGGTAAGGACACACTTGATAAGGATACCTGCCTGAATGACCCTTAATAATTTTTATGTTTGTTTATTCCATGATTTGATACATAACTGGCTGACTACCTTGATTTTTATATTCACAGAAAAGTGTATAAATTCTTAGCACACCACCTCATCACAGTTGTAAACAGTTGTTAGCCTGAGCAGTTTGGTGTGTGAATTTAGAGAGTGAATTTCTTACCCTTCCACCCTGAACTGGTTTGCATCAAATCAGCTGATTTTCCAACTATTTATTTGTTTTACAAGAATCACATGCAGTTTCATATGCTGACCCAAATACATTACCTTTTGCCAAATTGTTCCCATTTCATTCCAGGTGGTCTTTTGGGATTCTTCTGTACGAGTTGATCACTTTAGGTAAGGTGTCACGTCACCAATGGTTTCAGATTGCTATGTATCTACCTCTCTGAATGGTATGTGTCTGTATGTGTATGTGTCTTTGGAGGTATTTAATAACTGCCCACTGGTTGTAAAAAACTATCTGCTAAAAGTGCAAGTGTTGTTTATTGTTCAGATTTGCAGTTGGCTCTTCATCATACAACCAGTGCTACACACGCAGGTGATCTGATACACACACGGGTGATCTGTTACACACACAGGTGACCCGTTCTCACACAGGTGATCTGTTATGCACACAGGTGACCCTTTACACACACAGGTGACCCGTTACACACAGAGGTAATATGTTACACACACAGGTGACCTGTTCCCACACAGGTGACCCTTTACACACACAGGTGATCTGTTCACACACAGGTGATCCACCTTATCCAGAACTGGAGCCGCTGGACGTTTTCCCAAAAATCCGGGATTCCTACAGGATGGAGAAGCCGGAAAACTGTGGAGCACACCTGTAAGTCCCGCCAGGGCCAGAGAACCTCCACCTGTGTTGAGAATCGCTTCAAACCGTGAGGCAGTCGAGAGAATCTCGTAGCTGCCTCCTGAGTGGCTTGTTCTTTGCGTAGTCACATGCTGTGCTTTCTGAAAGGAGCCACAGCAATGCCAGTGCTGATTGTACCACACAAGGCATGGCGTAATGCACTGCATCGGTAATGATGGGAGGGGTTTTTATTTCAGATTTTACTGCCGATTTCCTTAAAAAAAAAAAAGTGCTTCACAAATAAAGTTGAAAGTGAAATTTCAGAGCAAACAGCATCTAACGCAGGCAGGAGCTTTTTGTTCACTAGGAAAGGACAGGATGGGTGTCAGAAGCATAATTTCATTCAAAGGCATTCAGTTATAACATTATATAAGATAAACTGTCCAAACTGGGGAGGAACAAAAGTAGAGAAATGCTATATGAATATTGTGTGATTACCACTGAGCCAAGCATGGCAATCTCGCCCTTTTGACTCAGGTACGACCTCATGCAGAGCTGCTGGATGTGGAACTATAAGGACCGGCCCGCGTTCCCCACCATCATCAAGCAGCTCAAGTCTGGTGTGGACCTCGCGGACGCAAAAGCGCTCTCTTCCCACGGCACCGTGGACATTTTCGAGTACAGCAAGACGGCTGGTGTGTTTCCTTGAAGGTCAGCACCGCGTCATCTCACACACACAAATGCAGGAAATTGTGGGATGGAAAGGATTGTTTTTTTTTTTTTTTTTATTTGTGTTCCATTAGTCCATGTTTTCACGTCTTCATAATCTCTGCTGATCACATCTACATACCTTTGGCAATACGTAGTTATTACTCTATACTCATTTTCAGCTTTCAACTTCTGTAAATGAACAAAATGGACATTTTACAATCCTGATGTTCAAAAATGAGTATTAAAAGGTGGTTGTCTTGGATAGCGTGTTAACCACTTCTGAACTGACACTGATTTGGCCCATATTGACTTAATCTTTATTCATACAATGTATATTTGCTTTGTTGCTTTGCAATGATGTTTTTATTCTGTAATAAATAACTTCCTGTACGTTGTGCTTGTCTTCTGGATTGTTCCCCTTAGTGTTCATATAGGATTAGCTCGATAGCACGTTAGCAGAGTAGCATGATTGCCCCAGAGCAGTTAAGGACTTTTCCATGATAAATATTGATCATATTATGACATTGCTCAGCCCATTAGCCTTAATGCACAGTACAGAGTGTTTATATCCATGTTCTCCTTAAGCCAACTCTCCTGCTCATCACACTCCCAGCCTGCATGGCTATCCCACATATCTTTTAACTACAGCTAAACTGCAAGCATCTAGACACAATTTGCTGTCAAATACATGCCACATTTTGTTATCAAGTCTACTTCAACACTTTTTCGAGAGAGAAAAAAAGGATTAGTGTTGCTTTCTGACTTCTCCTGATACCTTTGTTCCAGTGCTAATGTTAGCCATTTTCCATATCCTGATTCAGTAAGTGTTGATGGAAGTATTCACCTGGATGTGTTTTTTTTCCTCAGTGTAGCCATGCAGCACACTGTGCGAACCAATTCTTCATCTTACTAAAAGACCCAAAGATCTCGATGTGACATCTGATACTCTTAACTCCGTGAATGCAAACAAAGCAATGGCACCCTGCTGCTCTCAGTATGAACAGGGCAGGTGGAAGGTAGCCATCTGAGTGGTTAGAACACGGGCTCACATGACCTCTGTGGGCGTGAGGTATGAGAGGTGTGTGACTGTGTTATTACATAAACAACCAGAAAAAGCCAACACTCAGGTGTTTCTGCATCAATAGTCCTTTACCATACAAAACAATAACCCTTTTAAAGCATCCAGAGAAGTAAATTGGTCAATAAAATATCATACTTTGGTTTGGTTAAAATACCAAAAAGTGTTGAAATTATAAATATTTTAGACTTGTATCATCGCTGTTAAGCCATGTCTATTGGTGAGCAATCAGTTCTATATCTTGTGTAACAATATTTCAGAGTCATCAAAATGGACAAAAACTTGCGGTGCATCAGTGCATCAAGGTGATTTCTGAAATAATCCTTTGAACCGTATGGAGAGTGATATATGCACAGCGACAGATGCAGCACTCTGGTGTCTTTCCATGTGCTGTAAACAGTAGAAATGTCATGCTTGAGGAGACAAGTGACTTGAATCAACCTGTTTTTTATTTCAAAAAGGAGGACTGCTTTGCGAAACACACAGGTCTATGAGATGGCTGCTGGTCCCTACGGTCAGGAAAGTGCAACTCAAGTATTTCTGACAGTCAGGAACATTATCTGCACAGAGATAATTATTTTTGGAAGAGAAGGAATCGAAGGCAACAAATATAAAGAGAGGAGTGTAAGAAATACATTGCAGAACGTGTGAGAAAAAAGTGTGTGTGTGAGTGTGGGTGGTAACTTTCCTTGCTTCTTGACTTTCAATGTGCAATGTTTTCAAAACACAGCCTGCCCTTGAATATGCCAGTGCAGAAAAATCCAGCAAACACTGACCAGTGATGCCAATTTCCCTCTCCAGCAGAAGTGAGGTATGCTGGGTAGCAGTTGTCGGACCACGCATGTTTTTCCAGCTCTATGTAAAAAATAGTGTACTGTAGGCAGAAATGAGGCCATGTGGTATTCACCTTTCACACTTGAAAATCTATTAAAAGGCTCCAAGCTTTGTTTTTTTTTATCTCATTCAAATCAAAACACAAAAAAGACAAATACTTCAGCAAAAAAAGAAAAATAGCAACTATTTTAAAAACACTCATGACTTTAAAATGACCAGTTACCAATTAGAACACACATAAAGAACGGCATTAAAGACTTGGTTTTACAGTATTGTCACAGCCGTGAATGTGACTGCAAATAGCACAAAGGAAAAGTTACATCAACAGAAGAGTAGGAGATGCCATGAAAAATCTGTCATCATTTTGTTTTATTTATTTTTTTTATTTTTTTTTTGAGTAAATTTGTTTTAATAAAAGTACAGCGCCCCTTAAAACAGAAGCTGGCTGCACAAATGTCCAGAGTGAATCTTGGTGTTTGGTGAAGCCAATGGAAACAGTCAGGGCACTGCTGTCGATCACAGATCACATTCACCTAGCATTCAGTGAAGTAAACAAGCGCTGGGCAACATCATCGTAACTATGGTAACATTACATCACAGTAACATTACATCATGCAATGCAACTGGACTAGAATGCTAAGCAAAGAGAAAAAAAAACAGAAAGAAAAAAAAACTATGTCACTTGAAGTAAACAGAAAATCTGATGTTGAAACAGCTTGTCACCACATTCTCAGTTACTTTGCCACAAGAGAAGAGTGTTACTGAATGCCACTGGCTTTGCTCTTACCGAGGGGCTAATCCCAGCAGTACTCTTTCTGACAAATAAAGGGCAAGTCGATTGTCCCTTCTGAATGCTTTGGCCGACTGCCTCGGCGAGAGCGCTGTTCTCTAAAACCAGTCAGCATTTGGACCAATCAGATGAAAAAAGATCATGGTTCTGTCCAATGAGAAAAAACAACTTGCCTGCTGTTTGAATATGGACAAAGGTGGTGTAACATGTGAGCCATGAGTACCAAGCTACAGAGCTGTATTAAACATTCCGAGAACGTATCATAGCCTTAATTGCTGAATTCACACTGTAGTATCCCAAAGAAACACGTTTTCTTAAAACTCACAAAAATGCCTACACCCACAAAAAGTTGCTGTCCCAAAAAGTTGTTCCCCATGAGGGACAGATGAATTTCGTGGCAATCAGTGCTTCTATTAGAAACAAGCTTTTCGTGTACCAAGAACTTAACTGACTTTCTAAAATTCTTGTTGAAATCAGGAAATCAAAGCCTGCCTTTTAGGGTTAATCTTATCTAGTGCAAAGAATCTTGCAATAAAATGGAACTAACATTAGAGAAAATTATGGTTTTGTGTGATTAAATGCTTTGTATCTGTGGCAGTCTGGAATTTTTACTTTTCTTAACATTTTTTTACTTTAAGCCAAGCCAAAAAAAAACTTGTTCAATGGGCTACCTGCTCTCAAGATTGAATGTATGGCAACATAATTATCTTTGTTTTCAGATGGGCCATTAACCTCTGTCTAAAACTAACTGATAACTGCTGGACTCTTGAATACTTTTCCAACAACTGGCATTTGACTGACAGGAGTATGTTTTCGTCACACAATTTCTAGCGAGTATGCTCCAATTGTCATTCACAGAATGAAATGTTACACAATACGTATCTAGATTTGTAGAATCTAGATGAATCACTATAATGTTTTTAACTGAAAGATCTCTAGGAGTTTAGTTGCATCAGCAAGGTAGTTCATATGCTAGCTTTGAATTCTTAATATGCAATAAATCTGAAAAGGAAAGGGGACAAGTTTCAATGTTTGTGAAACCTAGCTATCATTAGCCATATGTTTTAGCAATGATTTAAAATCATACATCTGGCATACTAGTTAAAAGCACTGGAATAAGTTAATTGTTTAAAAAAGAAAAGGATACTGGTGTGGTTGAACATAACTGACTAGTTAACTTGCAAGCTACAGTCATAAAAATTGTATTTTACAGTATACTGTTCAATACCCTGGAAGTCTGATAATACAGTTGCCTATATTAAAAGGCTAGCAAGAATGAATGAATGAATGAATGAAATCAATATCTATTTCTGTTACTTACTGGCAGAGCTTCACTGATTACTAAGAGACTACAATATAAATTCTCAGGTGATTCCCGTTGAATTGTCAGGTTTTTTTTTTTTTTTTTTTGGCCTGGTTTTACAGTCAAATTGCCTTTTTAGTAACCACAGAAAGTTACTAAAAAGCTCCCTAAATGGATTAATTTTCTTTCAGGTGCTGGAAATGTTGAAGTGTTAATACCCCGATGACCCATCCACCTTCCACACATCCACATCCTGTGGTCAATAGGATAAATCCATCTCATTTCACAGCTTAAGTTACGGGCGCACGTTCAATGTCGAGAATTTTTTTTTGTCGTCAAGAGCAATTATTTTTTACATTTGCAATGCATGAGATGATTACCATAAAAAAATACAAATATGGAAATTAATATGAAACAATCAGACATGCAGCAGAAATCTACCTGGAGAAAACTGCATGATCACTGCACGCCGTGACACAAAGTTTACTTTGAAAAGGAAAGACTTTCACTTCACACTTTCTGTGCCAGAGTAAACTGTAACTAGACTAAAGACTATACTGTGTGTGACAGACATACCATTGGGGAAGATATTTGTCACAGCACTGCGGTTTTTCTCAAACTACACTTCCATTAGTGTGATGTCATGTAGCCTCGCTGAGAAATGTTGAGCGACCATTTTGTGAAACTTTCTTAAACGGACCATGTAGATTGCTCATATCATGTGATATCAGTTTTCTTGACAGGAAGCAATCTCACACAAAAGCAGTTGTTTTAACAATCCAAGGAAAAATCTCAGCTACATTCAAAATACTGTAACTGAAAATAGCTGCTTGATTTAAAAACACTGGTCTCAGATAGTGATGCAAGTATTGGGTATCTAATACCTTACATGGGCCAGGCTACCATAATCTATGAGTGACACTTTCATTTGAACCAATCATTGTGCTTGAGGAGAACCCAGTCTTTTGATTGGTTTAAACAACTCACTGACTGACAGCTCATTCAAGCTCCCCCACTTATGGGGTTTGTAGAACCTCTTTCCCACTAAAGCCAGTAACCTGTTTGTGCTTGGCTTGCGCATTCCCTGATAACATGGCAATATTATGATGTAGAGCATAGATATGGGGGGCACCTATGGGTCATCTCCAACATACACATCTAGAGCTTAAGCTTCAGATTTAAACTGAAAGACCACAGAATTGCATTACAACTAGATCAGCAGCTACCTACACACAGATTAGGATTGCTGTTTCTGTTCCAATTCTGTTCCTTGATCTACTGTTTTAAATATGAGGTTTAAACTCCAGCTACATATATTATAATATGACCCTATCTATGTCAAAGAGTGTCATGGTGTCAAAGAGAGAACAGATTCATACAATTCAGTGATGGTGGAACTGAAGTTTCATGAAGCTTCATGAGGTTGGAGCTACGCTCACCTGTCGAACATTGACTTGTTTCTCTCCACAGACAATGTTGTTATTGGTCCAAATCATTGAGTCACTGATACTATATGGTAGCTCCTCCCATTTTTGTTTCAATAAAACCTCATTCCACCATCACTAATGCAAATCATGGATCAATACAGTTTCCACTGATTCAGCAGAGTGATGACAAACAGGAACACTGGAAAAATCTAACGTTCCTGGAATCTTGCTGTTATCCACAATGCAACGTACAAGAAATTAAGTCAAGTTCTGGTTAACTCTGGACTGTCTTGTTCTTGGATGATTTCACAATGGTAACACTGTGTTTTGGAGTATAACAAACGAGTCAGAATAATCATAAAATAAAAATAAAATACAATCCAAACATCAATATTAAAATGTCTTTTTTTCCCTATCAGCAAGACAAATCCTTCAGCTACTGTCTTGGGTTCCATAACTCAAATTACTGGAGCTGATCACTTCAAAAGATAAACTGAGAATAATAAAATAATAATATGGGCTGTCTCTCGGGCATGTTTCGATTCTCCATGGTGACGGGAAGCAGCGTATCAGAGGCTTTTGTTTAGTAAACCCAGACCGGCCGTCCAAAGGCCTGATGTGAGAGTTTGAGACTAGGCCTCAACTTCGGTTACACTTTGCGGCTCCACAAGGCTGTTGGGAACAGAAGGTAGGATACTGACCATAACAGGTAGTAAACACACGCTGGGGGGAAAGAGGAACAGAACACCATGGCAACCCCTACAAAAAAAAAATGAAAAAGAAAAAATTTTAAATACAAACAAATGAATATACCCTACACATATACTGTACACACATTCACATTGCTTGAAAAAGGTGATTGATTCTACATTAAGTTTTTTACCCATGGGTGGAAGCAATGCTAGTTGGAAATTAGCATATAAAACCAATATGTTTTAAATAGGCAAAAAGACAACGTTCTCACAAGGTTATCTTCATGGTCTCTGCACTGCAGTCCTTAACGAGACTAAGTCTATTTGAGTGAATTCAGCCAACAGTCTTTTTGCATGTTGTATTTGGGTTGGCTATGTATGAGAATTAATTCACCCCACAAAGCATGCCAAAGTCTCTGCCTCCATGAGGAAGCCAGAGGCAGAGGTGAAGGCAAAACTGAGTCTGGCCCATTGTTTCTCACTCGCCCAGTTCCATCCAAAGCAGATTAGATTTTAGCTCAAGTTGCTACAGCAACAGTCAGCACCAGCTCATTACCTCCAGCATAGACCACCTTCTTCCAGGCCTGGGACTCCAGCACCCTGTCATGGGGATAGAAGCCCTGGCTCACCATGAACAGGATCATGGCGATGGCCGTCACCCTCAGGGCCTGCATGTTCCCCCCCGTCAGCAGGGAGGTGCAGGCCAGGATGGCAGATGAGTAGATGCAGGGCAGGCCTCGGTACATGAAGGGGATACCTGCGGAGAACGCACTCAATTCAATTCTATTTTATTTGTGCAGCACTTTTCACAACATGTAGTCACAAAGCAGTGTTACAATTGATCCCAGGCCTGAAACCCAGTCAGAGCATTACAAGGCAACAGTGGCAAGGAAAAACTCCCTGACAAACAGGTGGAAACCTTGAGCAGAACCCAGCTCAGGGGGGGAGCCTGTTCGCATTTGGCTTGATCAGGTAACCAAGCCTAGCTCCCTGGTTCTGCTCTGCTAATCCACTCCTAGAAACCAGACCTCCCTGCTGGCCTATACTGACCATTAGCACTAATACGCTAATATAGGCTGTAAAATCTCATTAAGACTGCCCGGTGGGGGCTAGAAGCAGGTGGGTAAATGTTTTTTCTTGTTTGTCTACTTTTTGACAGTGATCTTGTATAAATAAAATGTATTTGAAGTAAAACTGATACATATTTATTTGCGTAAAAGCTGGGAATGTAATACTGGGAATGTAATACATTCGTTTGCATAATCCCAGATCGAATTCTATTTTTGATGACAGGTAAATTTGCTTGAAATATGTGTACCCCTTAGAGACAAGAGTGCACACCACGGACATAGTTTAAGCTCAGAAGGTGAAGGTGAAGCACCAGTTTGGAAAAAAATGCCTCAGGCTAGGAGGGACCTTCCTTCCCACTGGGTTGCCGAGAGAAACGGATACACCTTGGATGCTTTTCCTTACCGCTGGAGAAAAAACAGAGGCGTATGAAGACCGACATGACATAGCACATGCACAGGATGTTGTCCAATAAACTGTGGGTCCTCAGAAGCAACGCTGTAGCGATCCCAAAAGTGGTGAAGTCAGCGAAGTCGTCCAGCTTGGCTCCTGTCCCAAAAACAAGCATACATTACATTACACGCTTACCAATGTGACTTAAAAAGGAACACTTATCACCAAACCTAAACAGAAATATATTTCAAAATACCAATGTTTTTAATTTTATTTTTCAAAACTACTTTTTTGTTTTTGTACCACTTAAAACCGAATCAAGCCCTTTGTTCACAAGTTCACAGTGACAATAGACAAATCGGCCACTGAAAGGATTTTATATATAGATAGATAGATAGATAGATAGATAGATAGATAGATAGATAGATAGATAGATAGATAGATAGATAGATAGATAGATAGATAGATAGAGCACTTCATTAATCCCTGAGGGAAATATTTGTGTTACAGCATTCCAGTAGACAAAACAATATATGTAGTATATACAGGTGGCAGTAAACATACATATACAGTCAATGTACTGGTGTCAATAATATACAATGATATGCAGACTGATATATGTACAGTGACATAATAAATAATGCAAATGCAGTACAACAGCAATAACTATGTGCAATTAAAGAATATGAGTTTAGAATCTTAGAATCTATGACAACACTGGGCGAACAGACACACATACGTGTCCCCTACACAACTCTATTGCTGTAGAAATACAAAATCTTCCCGGCTACAGTGTTAGCTAGCTGGAGGAAGCTGGTGCACACACTTAGAAACACATTCCACCTCCAACTTTCACGCGGCATTCTACCCATGCACAACTGAAACATGCAACAAGATTCGGGTATTCTCTTTTCAAGCCATGTGTTTATTTGCGCTCCACTGAGGAAAAATAGCAGCAGAGCACTTATCTTAATTAAAGAAGAACAGTCAGCTAGGCTATTGGACGAAGGGCTTGTCGTCACGAGGAGAGTTTTGGTCGCTGTCGGAACCCCAGTGAACGGCCTAAGTCTGAGCCATGACCCATGACCCCGTGCGAGAACATGGCCTACTTCCCGCTGCCGAGCCTGGCCCATTACACCGGCTGCCCCGCCCCAGCACCCCCCGCCCCCCCACACCTCACATAGTGGAAATTTCCATGTCAGCCCATTGGCATCCTGTCTTCCCCTGTAAACAACATTCCCCTGTACCAGTCCCCCCTTATCCCGCTGGGGGGGGGGGGGGGTTGTGTTGTGGCAAGCGGTAAAACACAGGGGCCAATTCTGATCCACGCCCCCCCCCCCCCAGATAAAAGGTCCAAATTCCACACTTCAGGGTCAAAGATTTAAGAAATTTCAGATATGCGGGGAGCGGTAAGCACCGGGATTACGCTTAACAATCGGAACGAGATCCCCCACCCCACCGGAATTAGGCCCGTTAATCGGAAAGTGATTGTTCAATTGACAGAAAAAAAAAAAAGAAAAAGAAAAAAATGTGTGTTGTGGTGTGGGGGCACGAAAAACACCCCTGTCTGCAAAGGCATGCGTGAAACAACATCAGGAGGACAAAGCCAGGGATGTGCGGCCCAGAGGGCTTTATGGTGCACCTGGGACTGACGTGCCTATGGATGAAGAGACGTGACAATCATACTCACGTTGGACATGGTGGAGGAAGGGGGGGTCGGGGCTTGGACAGGGATCTCCTCTCTGCACTCAAAACAGCCCATGTTTCCCCCCACCAATGGGAAAGGTTGCAGAACATCGCCATGATCTAAGGAGATCCATGGCGCTTTTGTCTCGGCCACAACTGGCTGCACTTCCCCCACAGCCGGAAGCAAGCAAAGGGGTAAATCTCCCCCGTGTATGTTAAGCATCATCCTTACTGTCCACTGTGCAAGCGATTTTGGAGAACATTTGTTGTTGATGATTTTGGAACATCAACAACAGCCACAAACCTTGCTGGAAGCTCTCTCCCTGTGGATTTTCTTATTATTTATTAATTGAATTTATTACATGAATTTATTATTTATTGTCTATGGAATGGAGGAAGTATGGTAAACTGGACTAGATTTACACCACCCCTGCTGAAAGACACATTCCACTTACCCAGCGCTGAGCAGGCATCTAGTTGCCTAGCAACTGCTCCATCTGCCAAATCTAGCAGGTAGCCAATCAGAACCAGCCAGCATGCAGCATACCGGTGCCTTAATTAAAAAGAGCAATTAAAAAGGAGGTTTAAAAATATGGGTGCTGCAAAATAAATATGCAAAACAAAATGGACACAATATTAAGAGCTTTCACCGTGACATCCTTTTCAATTTACAAACTCTAGGTTTTGCTCAGGGAAGTTTTTCCTGCACAAAATTGAACAGAATACAACCAACAGTACACACAAAACTCCCTACCTACAATTAATACAGCTCATCTGCATTGTAGTATTAAATATTTTTCACATAATGGTTGTATTGCTAAATCATTAACCGATTGTGCACAGTTCTCCCATGGCAACTGTTATTAGTGTATAGCTCATACATGCACAAAGATAACTTTCCCATTACACAATATTTTGGGCATTAAGCCCCTACCAAGAGAGACAAATTATGCATTTTTAAAGAATCCAGTGAAGTTTAAGTAAACTATGGAACACACAATAAAGGTTCAGGAAAGTGCATTTAATTATCTTCCCAGTCACAATAACATCAAATACCGCAATAGCACATACCATTTTGCAGGCGGTTTTGAATGCACAGCAAAAATCAGGGACATTTCCGGGGACAACTCCAGCCGGGGACAGGTTCCCAAAATCGGGGCCTGTCCCCAGGAATCGGGGGCGTCTGGTCACCCTAGCGTACTCACCCATTCAAGCTGCAGAGGATGGAGGCCATGCCCATGACCATGTTGGCCACGGACAGTGCATTGGCTGCGTTTCTGCGGGCAAACTCCTTGAGCTGCGTCTGGTTGGCCTGTTCGCTAAGGAAGAGCTTTTTGGTGCGCTGGATAAAACCTGAGAGGCAAAGAAGCCATCAGTCAGTGTGTGAAGGACCGTCTCCACGAACAACGAGCTAAAAGTTTGGGGGCAGAGGGGGGGGTGGCAACTGCACAGGTACAGCAACTACACGGCACTCTATCTACCATCATGATCCTAGACGACCATATAATATTATACTGTCAACCTGTTGGCCTGAGTTTAATTCATGCTTACATTCTTAGGTTTCAGTGCTTTCTTTGTACTGCTTGGCCTAGAGAAATGAACATCATGGCTGACAACAGAATATATGAAGGTTCGACACAGAAAAATGAAAAATAAAAGTTTATGGGAGCCCAGACAACTGAGCTACTCTAGCTCTGATTGCTACTGTGCAATTCATGCTGGAAAAAGCAGTTAAAACTTGGCAGAGTGTCACATGGACTTTAGCCCACAATCTTGTTTGCCTATGTTAATGCAAGCCCTTACATTGCATTAATCTCAGGTGAAAATAGTGTGCTTGAATGAGAAAGCCACATGCACCGTTTGACAAAATGATGACATAATTCATGTGATAATCAAAAGCCCTCCCTTATCTGTTATCTGTTACATTTTCCATTTTATCGGTATTTTCTCAAGCATTCTAGTTTTAGTTATGTACTCAAGGCTACATGAGCATTTCCCTTTTTTAAAGGGACCCACAAACTGGTTAGAAGCCAAATCCTGCCCAGCGCACCCCTACTGCAGCCCAAATCTATCCAAAGCTCACGAATCATTTAAAATCTCATAAGACGGTATCCGAGTGGTGTAGGTGAAGAGTTGGACCTTGTGGACCTTTTGAATTTAAAAGCAAAATCTCCAGCTCTCTATCCTTTAATTCTGTTTCCTGACAGAGCGCGGCTCCTCATTTGGCCCCCGAAGAGCAGGGTGGCTATGCGCTGGCTTATGAGATTTGGCAATGGGGACTGACTGGAAAAACTCCAACATTTTTGTGATTTAGTGCTTCAGTGATGCAAGCTATAAATAGATTTAACACATCTGACAGCAAGGCTTGCGTAGTGACTGAGTTATCCTACAAAGACAGCAAACTGCCCAGCAATTCCCCAGGTTAATCACACTTTGTTTCATCTAGAGCTTAAAGCTGAGCTTTACCCTGGTCCACACTGAAACAACTCATCGTGCAGCTTAGTCCACACTGATATTGAGCATCAGCAATGCTATCATAAAACAATGTATAGACCTTACTCTACTGCTTTTACTTTACAAATTGTTTACAGTAGCTTTTCAATTGTGCTTGTGAATGTTGTCCTTCCATGTAGCCATTCAGGTGTTGTCCTCCATGTTGTATTTATAAAATCGAGACACATTTTCAATTTGAAATTACATGCTACTGTATGACCACAGTGTCCGTCTGTATAAGCATTAGCATTTTAGCACTCCTTGTCAGCGCACGCACACACATATACCACAGTCTGATTACAAAACCTGTCCGTGGCTAAGGCCGTTTGCTATTCCCGTCCTTGAAATGCCGTACGGGTTTTAATGAAGAGAGACAAAGGGACTTTTGTCCCAGGGAAAGTCGGCGGCTTGGAAGTGCAAGCAGGGATTTCACAGCGGGTGTATTAAAAGTTTGGACGCGGCTAGTCGGAGCACTGAGATCGACCTGAACACAAAGTGCAGCATTCAGCATTCTGCCAGCTGGGAGCTTCCCTGGACATTTGGACCAGGGTACCGTGTGGCTACAATTCTGAGCTGGTCACACTGAAGGCCCTTAAAAGCACCTTAAAAACACAGAGGGTGGCTGCTAACTGTTCTGTAGCTGTCGTGCACAAGGTGGAGAAGTGGGTCCTGCTCCACACAGCCGCTTATTTACTCAGAAAGGCCAGTATCCTCCACGGTTTGTACAAGCGGCTGATTCAGTGCTGTCTTACATAATCACATAACCCAGGAGTGGTACTTACTAGGGTCCCAGCACAGCCCAGTGCATTTCAATGCACTGCTTTGTAATTTAATTAATTGTTTTTGGGGGGGGGATGGGTAAGAATTTGACACCGCGTTGAATTTCCATGTTTTCACTGCGCTATATCTGTCACTGAAACAAAGTGAGGCGGAGAGATTAAAAAATTATGATTTTTTTTTTCCTGTTGGTTTTTAAGATGCAATGGTGAACTGAGATTGTGACTTCTGAGACTGAGAGACAAAATAAACACATCTTGCAGACATTAGCAAGTACATCCAGCCCCCGTTCTGGAGGCCAGACTCTGAGTTATCATTAAAACTACATGCAGGTGCATTTTGATTTGGACACGTGCCATTTCCTTTAAAGATCTTTCCGTTAAAGAAACTTCTATAACTACTCTTAACAAATGATTACCACACCTTTCAATGCATTTCCATCACAGACAAAGGATTCCATGGGTACTACCTGTCTTTAGGTATTGAAAAACATGTTTCTAGGGATTGTGCAGGCAATATTTTTGCAGGTGAGTTCAAATTTTAAAAAAAGAATCACGGTTTGAAGAGAACTTGACATCCGATCAACATGTAGCAAAGACACCCAACACCAGTTGGGCTCCTCCTCTCATCCTTTCATACTTCATGCAGATCCGATCTACGTAATCAAACTAAAGCCTTACCATACTGTAGAGCTCACATTCTTTAATCTCTGGAAACAAACAAAACAAAAAAAAAACAGAATGCTCTCTTGATGGATCTAAATCCACTATAAATCATAATGTAGACTAGCATTGGTAAAAACAGGTGGTAGCACTGATCGTGCTAACGCCATGCCTTCTGTGTTCCAAACTATACCCTCATCCCCTAGAACTTTGCTGGTTCTTATTCAGTGATCAGGAAGGGAATGTTTATGATGGACTCAGCATTGATCACTGAGTTTAACTTGGAAAGTTCAGCCAGTGACCCATGGAAGACCTCCAAAAGGGTATCACCACACCCTGTGACTGATAGCATAGTGCACTTATGTTCAGCCCTTCAGTTTAGGGCACACACAGGAACCCTCGATTTACTGTCACCAAAATGAGAAAGACTGTAATTTTTAAATCTCGTTTCAACAATGTAATGAACTGACATTATCAATTAACCAATAATACTTGCATTTGTGATTTTACGGTTATGTGATCTAAATGTTTATACCACGTGTAGGAACTGCTGGTGGTGAAAACTTGCAAAAATGCACATTAATTTGGAGTGCAGCCTAACTGACCTAGATGTTTTGAAGGTGAATAATCCAACTAAACCTCTCTGTTTAATGATGACTGGTTTTGATTTGTCAGATTGTTTACAGTATTTTTTCTATACAACAATTTTTAAAGAGGTCCATCTCAAATGTGGACGTTCTATCAAAATATGAGTAGAGTATTCCAGCTGAAGTTGGGATCCAAGGTTGGACACACCAGAAACTGTGCTTCAGGGGTAGAGGGTGTGATTTGGAAAACAGCCTATGCATGTTGATGTGGCTCAACAAAGAAAAAACTGTATGTCTATGAACAAAATGAAGCCAAGAAAACCCCACTAATGAAATCCAACAATGATCAAAATTAGTGCTGGGAACACTGGGAACATACTTATTTTTATCCTGAATTCATACCAGTAAAAAACATGGCCCCAAGCTACATCTCCATTTTAATGCATTTACAGGTTATTTTCTGAGACCACAGATGGCATGATTTTTTTTTTTTGGTCTTTAGACAACCCTCTTAAGTCTTGAGTTCCTAAAATCTATGCATTGAAAAAGGGTTAAATATTCAGGTTCCTACTATTCTGTTTTGCACCCTGAACTTCGCGTGATTCCATAGCCAGTCGAGTTCAAGAGTTTCTTCATCTGAAAGAAAACACCAGATGAGACAAAGCACAGGCCAACAGCACAGCAGTCAAGAGTTTGGTCTAACACTGTAACATGTTTCTGCTTTTTCATACCACGATGTGGCATAGGGCAACCATTGGGAGAACCCCAGGCCAGTCATGTTTGTGAGAGAACAGGATTGTTTAAATGAGTTCAGAGAACACAAGAACCTTCTGCAACACTTCTCCTACATGAAACCATCTTACACAAGCAGGTAGAACATTTTTCCTCTTTCAATTTTTGTAGAATAAATAAATTCACATTTGAAAACTCAGGATGAAAACCTACACTTTTGGGCTAGGTGCAAAATACAACCAGTAAAACTACTCTACACAATTTAAGGCAATCATTTTTTGGTGAAGAAGGTCTATGGGAGAAGTGTTGACAAAGAAGCTCAGAATTTTTGTGTGACATCTGTGTGTTTACAGCTGGAGAAATATAAATTCTTAAAAAGAAACATATTAGTATTTTAAGATTCTATCTCTCCTTCATCCAGTTTTTTTTTAATGTCTAAAACGGACTGGTCCAAACAGACTGGCCTGGAGATCAGCATTGGCCCTATACTTTTACAAATGATTACCTGCCAGACCGTAGCACCTGGTCAGCTGGAAACAGGAGGTAAAAACTTCACCTTCAAACCTGTCATTATTCTCAGCATGTTCCTTTTACTTTAGCTTCATCAATGACAACGGGTTGCAGGATAATCAACATGAACACACATAAACCGAGTACATGATTGTCGGTTCCATCTGGTGATGGCATTATTTTTCTTTACTAACCTGTGTAGCATTTGTTTTACCCACCCACAATTACTGTGATTGACAGATAATTGTATTTTTTTTCATCTGTGTTAAGTCAGGGAATATTGATTAAAAACGATTGAACGTGACCTGCAAGTTTTGTTTTCTGCCATTTAAATGCTCGCAAAGTTTATGTTTTATTGCTACAATTTGGGATTGTTCAACTAGAAAGGATGGTAACTGTCTAAATAGTTGATGGGCAAGTTATACCAAAGCTTGTCTCACATGTGTCTCACTGTGTCTCACATATGTCTCACATTGTGTCTCACTGTGTCTCACAGCGAGACGCAATGTGAGACATCTTTCATTACAGAGTGCAAATAGTAACACGGAACTAAATCTCCCTGAATAATGTTTAATTATTACAAAGAATAAATGTATAACTGAGAGGAACCAAGACCCTTTGAGCACCCAGACCTTGCAACAGCTGCGATATTTCATGAGCATTTAAAGGCAAGAATTTTCAGATTATTTTAATGGCCAAATATTACTGCAATATGGAGGAAGCGAATGAAAAAAATGTACTGTTGACAAATGTTAAAAAGCTGTGAATATACAAAATGCTGCTCAAGTTTTGAAAGAACAGTAATTCTTTCAGAAGCATCTAGCCTACTCTAATTACTTGTTTGGCATTGACTATTCTGCAGATTATTTGTTTTATTGTTAACCAAGCAGAATAAATGGGAACACACTGAATGTAATGGCGGAAGGTGGAAAGGTAAAAGTTTTTACCTCCTCTGTTCCCAACTCACCAGCTGCTGCTGCCAAACTGTGAAAAACACACAGCTGTAAAAGTTAAATATAAAGGGTAATTAAATCCAGGTCTGTGACAACAGTGACTGCTTTGTGAGTGACACATTTGAAAGACAGAGAACAAGCAGTTAGAGGGCCCTGCCCCATCCGCACGCTGGAATGACGGCTTAGCAGGACCAGCATTCCAGCAGCCCTCTATGGACTACCGAACAGCTATCCAAAACAAAGGTCAAAGGTCAAATAACCTTCTATTAGATGGAGGAATTACTCATAACTCAACAACAAAATATGTAACTATTTCTTATCGCTGGTTTAAAAAATAGGCAATTTGTTTGCATATCTACACACTGATAAGTATCACATTCCAGGTCCCTTCTTCGCTTAAGAAGCCAATTGGATAGAGTCACAGGTGCTTTAAATAAATAATGCAGAGTTATTAACTCTGAGCCAGACCCAGTGCAATAGATAACACCATTTAAGTGAGACTGTTTCTGAAAGGCCGCCAAATGAGATTGGAGCTTGGCAGGCCTTGTTACGTAACTGCACAGCCGTGTTACCTGGTAACGGTTTTGGAAGAGGAACAAGGTGCGCTGACGACCGGCGGGGGATTAAAGAATTCATTCGCTGACCTGTTATGGCTTGCCTGCTATTCTGGGCCAGTGGATTTCGGCCATTTTGTAAGCTTTGACAAGAGAGAGGCAGCAGTACCCCCAACCAGGCAGGTGAAAAGATATTCTGTGTCATCTGCATTAATTATGAGGTTGCAGATATGAACTTAATTTTTATAGTTGTTCATATCACAGTAACCACTGTACAACTTAGAAGACAGCTGTACCAGAATTCTCTATTTTTGCACATTTTCAACTGCAATCCCTGGGTAGGTTGAAGAAATACCAATATTTGATATTTATAAATAAATAAATGTATAAATATGATTAATTTGTAATCGTTCCAACTGTCTTTCGTTCACTTCAGTGACCCCCTGTTAACCCCTTCTCCCCCAAGACTAGCAGTTTACAAAATGAAAAAGCAGAAGCAGAAAAGAAGAGTGACGGCAGTATTATGAGTTTTAGCTGTGGCTACACTAATTAAAAATCTTCTTTTGTCATGTATAAAATTGATTTAGCACTTCATTATAAAGCCAAAAAGACAGTCCTGTTTGGAATGGTTCCATAATTTTATTCATAAATTTAAATCTGGAATTAGAAAAAAGGTGATTTATTGAACTGTTTAAATCAAACATGCACAGCTGTAATAGAGAAACAGAAGCACCTCTTCACAGAAAGCAAGGCATGCAGATCTGTTTCGGCTCTTTCCTGCGGAAGGCAAAGTGTCTTTGGAGAGCTGCATGTGGGGGTAAGGCCCCTCAGAGCTGTCCTCAGCATATGCCCGTGTGAAAACAGCAGGCCCCGTTTAACACTGTGACAGCCCAGCTACGGGAGCATGCACACAGCCCTCCATTTGCCTCAGCCACTGATGTGCAAGCTGCCTTTGATTGGCCGAGTTTAAAATGCCGCTGAGCTCAGAGATGCTAGGTCCCTGTGGAGCATTCGTGACTTGTTGATGCCTAATTTGGAGATGGCGAACAAAAGTGTACGACGCACATTTTGGGAGAAAAGAAGTGCAAAAATAATGAATGCAATCAATCACTTCCCTGACTTCATCCTGTTAAGGAATCAATAGCTAGTCTTCTGATTAAGACAAAAAAGGGAAGACAAAAGAAAAGAATCTAAAAGTTGCCTTTTAGAAAACATTTCAGGAACTAATGCAGTACTGCAGAACAAAACACAGAACAGGTTCTTAATTGTACAATCTCTTAACCCCATAGATAATTCAATATTTGAATACTCCATTTCTCACATTAAGTTGTAACTCAGTTAAAACCCAAAACATAAGGATATTATACCTCTTTTTCAATGGCCCCGTGGGGAATTCCTGAAGAGACCAGTGCAGCCATCTAAGTCTAAATTAAATCTTCTCTATGGTTTTATGACATTTACTTCACTATTTTTATGCTGCTAAAACCCATGTTATGACACGTTGAAGTTGTCTTGTGTATGGTGCATTCCTGTCTTTTCCCTTACATAACATTATACATTTATATACACATTTATTTTCACTGCTGAAAAGTACTTTGACTACACAAGTATTTAAGGCCCTTTCCAAATAAAGGTTTTATTATTATTATTATTATTATTATTGTCATACGTACCAGAGGAAGGTGTCAGCATGATCATGTTAGGCTCTGGGTCAGCTCCTCACAGCAGCTTAACAAAAGAAGAGCATCAAGTTAGGAAAGACAGGCCAATACCATTGAACCATTTCTTCTGCATTCTGAAATGGGCAAGGAAGCTTGCCAAACATGTCACACCTGTTTAACTCTCTTTATCTGCTCTGTACATGGTCATTTATATGGTCATTCTTATTTAAAATCTATTTATTTGGCTACTGTTATTCTGGGTCTGACCTTCTGACAATAACGTGAATCGATGAGCTAGAGAAACCCCATGCTTATCCCGTCCTTAGGAGTCCATAGTTCAGCAGTCACAAAATTAGTGCCTTAGAGGTAGTGTGTGTGTGTGTGTGTGTGTGTGTGTGTGTCTGTGCAGGTTTTCATTACAAACAATTACTTCGGTCTTACTAGGATCGGTTATGCATTCAATCATATGTATGGACAGCACAGAACATAAGCAAAAGCTGTTATTTACATAATACAAATATAACTTAATATAGTACATATATTATGTACAAACCAAAAGGAATGATTTAACAAATATTTGAAATAATTACCTAACCAAGCGCTAGAAGACCAGAGTAAAACCCAGCATACAGTTCCCATCGCCACTGAATCTGAGCCCACTGCTCTAAACAATACTGCATACAATGCAAGCTTTTTGATTGTTTATACAAATTATGTCCATGAATGCGATATATATTACTATGTAATAACAGAGGCAAAATCTAATGAATTGGGTTATTTTTAACTACAGATTCCAAACACATACGCATATTTGAATTCAGTTTAAAAACACTTAGATGACTTCTTTAAACTGGAGATGAAGGAGGATTAGGGGGCAGGAAATGGCCCCAGTAAAGGGGCCATGGGCCCATTTACAATAAATTTACATTCCTTACATATTTATTTACATTTACATGGTAAATATGTTGTTTGTGTCACTTTAAAGAATGTAAAATCCCATGAACAATCCTCACGGAAATGTGCGCAGGAAAAGGCGCCCCATCATCTTTTATCAATATTGCGGAGAGTACTTTTAGATGTCACTTGGATGGATTGTTGCTCGTTTGGACGTCTAGAGGGCGCAATAACATCATACCTACACTTTAAAGTATGTTTTGAGCTGAGGTATAACCGTTATAGCAATCAGTATCATCACTACCAGGCTTTAAAGTGCCACGCAACTTAAGATTTTTTATTTCTGACTCATTCATTGTCAGTTATACTTTTTAAATATTGCATTGTGCCGCTTTCTTTGCGGTCGAAAGGAGAAAAATATACAAAATATAAAGGCGCATTCTTTCTCTGACAACCTGTTTAAACGTTAGAAAACAAATATTGAAAAAACTACTACTAATAATAATAACAATAATGTCCCCAATTCTGCCCGCAAAATTCCTTTCCGGCATCATAAACATTGCAATGTTTATCCGGTTCTCTGAAGTTGTTGCTGATGCGAGATTAAGTTCTTGCAGGACTGAAGTCTGACCAGACTGCGCATTTTCACCATCTGCAGTATCCAAGCGCAGTAGCACTCGCTCTCCACCTGTTACATTATTACGATTTCGCTTTTTGAACTTGAAGAAAACAATGAGGCGTTTTCTGGCAAGCTCACGGCAACATTCTACTTGCAAGACAAGATATTACAGCCGTTATCAGGAATATTGTACACTGTAGCCAAGCGACTTTTTTGTTTCTTTGATGCACGTGTAAATATTTCCAGAGATGGACACTTGTATCTACTTATGCACCTGTTTCAGCCAGGCCACTTACCTGCAAGAAAATTCAAAGTTAAGGATGCTGCAGGAATATTCGGATAAGTGAAACGTCTTGTTTCTATTTAATTTGTGGAAAATATTTCCTTTCTCATCAGTAGTAATTATTTCCCTTTGGAATTGACGATTATACACTCCTAAAATTCCAGTGACCTTTGAGACTGTGTGCCTGTTGATGACAGGAGTGTACTTTTCAGCGCGTCTCTTTTTAAAGGCAAAGTCGAATTCGCTGGAATATTCCACCGGAAATGACGCCACAGTCCTTCTAGTTTTTTCTACCTCGGACAATATCCAAGAGATGAATAAAGAGGGATGAAATATGACATCGCATGACCCACAAGGTTAGCCAGGATGTGGAAAATCAGGAAAATGTCAGCATTATGCGAGAACAGTGCATTGCTATGCCGGTAATCATAAAAGCCACAATGTAATGTAAGAATGAATGTAAATCAAAACGACTGGCATTAGTAGATCACTGCCCGAAATACGGACTCATAATAGGAAAACGAGCATCAAACTTTTATTGCATTTATTAAATTCAAAATAAAATACCGTTATAAATAAAATTGCGCATGCGTAAATAGTATTTATTTGAACTCAATGGTGCTGCGGGAGTCTCGCTTAGAGGAGACCAATCATACTAGCAATCTGATTAATTAATAAATTACAAGATGCAGAAGTGACAAAAGTATATGAGCATCCGTTCAGTAATTATAGTGTTTCATTATTATTATTTTAATTTTGGGGTGCATTCAACGGAAAGACGCAGTGCAACCAAACACACGATTAAAACATTATTTCTTGGCATACAATGTCTATTGTTTTACAGTTAGTTGTGTAAAATGACTCATAGAATTGTGCACATCAGTGAGTCTACTGTCATATGTTTGCTATATTGTAATGACAATGTACACGTGATACGAAGTTATAGCAAAACATATCACAAAAAAACGTGACTTTCCAGCAAAAAATGCCACTGAGCTGAGTTTATTCCAAGAAGTGCCCGCTCGTTCACAGGTCATACATAAACCAAAAAAATAAAACACCCCACTATTCCTGGGGAAATGCACGGAATGTCAGCTTTGACACCTTTACTTTCAGTCGGATACCTGCCTTCCAGAAACTACGAGTCCAGGTGGGGGTACTGCACCAAGCAGGATTACTCAGTCAGCCAGGTAACTCCTGACATAGCATGCAAAAACGTCTCCCTTTTGCACATGCACTGCACAAAGGTCAGAGGTGTGGTGGTGGCTGCCTGGCGAATGCACTGCCTGGGCATGCCTGCACAGCGGTCAGGATGGAAGAAAAGGGGGGTGGGGCTGGCCAAAGGGGGTTCAATTACAACAGAGGGGCAATGATAAAATAAAAATAAAAACCATTCCTTTCCTTTTATGGCCCTAAATTGTTTGTAGTTTTAGTAGTTAACTTCACAAAAAATGGCAAAAAGGTTATTGACCTACTTGAATCACTATGCAAATATGAATGCAGTTGAATTGTCAGTAAGCTACTGCAAAATGTAGTAAAACTACTAGTTTAATTACACGTAGTTCACTACTCATGTTCACTACATATAGCTTGTTTGGGATCTGAAAATCACTGTCACTTCATTGTAATAGTTTAACTGCAGATTTTGTGGAGAAATTGTAAAGGGATTAACAGTGATTTGAAAGGGTTGAGATTTAAAATATTAGTTTCGATATCAATAAAAAATAAAAATTCCTTAAATCACCCAATTAGCAAGCAGACAAGTGGTTCTCCAGTGTTCCCTCAGCAATTCTCAAATCGTCACTACAGTTATCTACAGGAGTTCATTATTGTCAGTCTTATCAATTATCATTAACTCAGTGAAAAAAGTGAAATATAGTGTGTAAATATTCACACAACGTGCTGACCAGTGTACGTTTTTGCACTGAAGTGGTGGACTGACCGCTGTGCTGATACTAGGGCCATCAGCTTAATTTATTAGCAGTGTAGAGTTGCATCTTAGAATGTAGCTGAATGGAATGACCCAATGTGGATGGTAAAGAGTGGGAGCACCGTGAGCTGATGGGGAACCTCCCTCTAGGGGCATGGCAGGAATGGGATGGAGCAGGATGGTACCCTGCCTACATACTCTCTTTATTCAGTGCCGCCCGGGAGAAAGCGGACATATTTCGCACATGAAGTCACTGCGAGTGTTGGATTCCTAAAGTTTCACGAACCCAGCCCACCCTACTGCTCGCCGGGCAACCCCCCCCCCCCCCCAACACACACACACACACACACACACACACACACACACACACACACACACACACTCGATTACACCCCCCTTATGGGTAAACCTCAGATGAGTCAGTGTGCCAGTAATGTGATGAATGCCCTGTGTTCCGGTCAGTTCACACCTATCTGGAGCCCCATTGGACAGCAGAAAAAAATCCACTGACCAATGACGGGGGCTCTGTGTCACTGTAGCTGTCATGTGACAGGATCCTGTATGGCCTGCACACAGACTTGCAACACACACTCAAAACAGACACAGCGATAGCACACGTAATGAATAAATATGTGTTCGTTTAATCTAAAACATCTTTTCCAATCATTGAAAACAATGATACAATACATATGAAAGATCAACGTAAAAGTTTAGCACATGCAATTTCAGTGACATGATTTGTGGTTGGAGCAAGCAAATTACCTCAACCAATCACACATGCTCTCTCAGTCTTTTTTCACCAGCAAAACGATTCTGCATGTACAAGTAAATGAGGCCTTAAGTGTACAAAACTGGCTAAGTATATATGGTCCAGTTATATTGGCTTAAATAAATCGCTGTGACACAGCAAAGCCCTTCAGGTGCTGGTAGGGAGTGAATTGGGAAGCATGGAGATACGGATTTCCCTCCTCTAGTCGTGGTTTTGTTTCTGTGCACAGAATTCGAGAGGGCAGGTGAAACGGACCTTGTAGTCCTGGCACCGTCTGCCACGCTGGTCCGTATTCACGCAGGCAAAGCCGTGTGTGGCATCGTATCTGCAGGGCAGAGGAGAGAGGGCAGTCATAGTAAACCTTGGTACAGTTGCACAGTGGGACTCTTACCAATTAGGTAGAAGACACATCTATTGCGGAAGATGAGGAAAAACACAACATAAATGCCATCTTCTCCTTTAACCAGAAATTCAATTCTGTTTTATTTGAGTTATTTTCTTGTTCAAATGTACAAGGTGTGGCTATTAAATAATTATCTAAGTTGAACCATGTGGTATACATTGACCAACGGGCAAGCATAAACAACCCCTGAAAGTTTCAATCCGCTCGCATCTTCAGTTCGCTTTTATGTTTTTATACATCAAATTTAATATATCAAGTTTTTGGTGAAATTGAACAAAACTGCTATCGGATCTTTTGTTTTCTTCATTCAAATTGAATTACAGCATTAGCCTCATTATTTAATAGCCGCACCTTGTATAGCAGCCTTATATAGATCCCGGGCCAGAGAAGAATGCAGTCTATCGCTTTGTACAGCCATACCTCCACCTGCATCTAAGAGACCCGCCCAGTGGGGACTGCTGTCTGGCCAGCAGCTGATTGGTCAGTTTCCAGCTAATTGTTCTGTTAACACTGACAGTGCACTGACAAATTAACACTTAAAGATTCAGTCATTGAATGCTTTACTTGATTTTACACTCACACTTGTCATTAAATATTTATGTAAACCTATGCTCTGTTTCATGTCCCCAATTTCATAATTACAAATCATAACACACGAGCAAAACAATCACAATTAGCATTTCTGCTGTATTCATGTAGTCTTAGGCTGGTCTCACATGAGGAGGGTGTCGCCGGTCTGCATGGCTGGCGTTCCGGAGACGGTGACGGCCTCGATTCCTATTGGCTGGGAGCATATCTCTCCGGGGTGCCTTGTCTGTAGCTGGATGAGGATCTCGTAGTCCCCCCGACCCGTGGGGTCGTCCATGTCGAACCATCGCGTCCTGCACCCTGCCGCAGCGTTAGCAGGTCACAGAGTCGGTCACAGTATTCCGCTCATAGGATGCAGAATAATGCACTTTGCATAGGTTTACACTGTAGCCATTTAACAGACATCTTTATCCAGGTGGCCTACACAGCTAGCATTTTTACATGGTAACCATTTCTACAATCGGATACTTAGGATACAGTACTTTGTTCAAGAGTCCAACAGCATTGCTCTGCCGGGGTATCAAACCTGCAACCTCTGGAATACAAGCAGAGCTTCCTATCTATGACATCAGACTGTTGCCCCACACTCTCGAGATGAGTCTTGAATCTGAATATCTCCAGAAGGTTCTTGGAACTGGTTTTCTGTTTGATTGGGTATTATGATGTCATAATCCCAGATTTGAATCAATGACTTTGTCTCAGGGTCCTGGTAGAGAGGTATCCTTCCATGCAGTGTTGTTGATTCTCAAAACTTTTGAAATTGGCGTAGCTGTTCGAGGTGTGACCATTAAATAAAGAGACTTGGCTTATGTAAGGTGAACCACAGCGCGCATGCGCAAACCACATGGTATAAGCCCTGTCTTCTTATGTAGCAGCCACAACTCTGTTGGCTATTTTACACTGATATTTTTATATTTTACAGCCTTTTAAGAGAGAAGAGGAGCTGGTGTTTCGGGCATGGGTCTGGGCACACAGACGGTCTGAAGGCTGAGCTAATGCTATAGGATGCTTTACCTTGGCAGAAGTCTGAAGGACAGGTCAGCATCACTTGGTAGTTCTTGCACCGCCCGTTCCGCTGCTCAGAGTTAATGCAGACGAATCCAAATGTGACATCATAACTGGAAACGAAAAGAGGTGTTAAAAGCCCACCAGGAATGCTGGGAAATAAAGACCCAAAAACAACGCTGCAGGCAAACTGAGGAAATATGAATAAGACTGCCCCATACTGACAAGTTACTGTATGCTCTAACCCTGCAGTGTTGCAAATGTTTCAGCTTTTAATATCACAAGAAGTCGTTTAACTTCATTTTTCAGCCTGAGACTTCTACATCCACATCATGGTATAAAAACCTCTATGATGTGAATAAATGTGAATTTGAGCATTTTAATGTTTCTACAACATCTCTACACTTGTAGGAGCCCTTGCAGGAGACTCAGTATTTAGCTGCTGGTAGCACAGATGTCTGTCTGCTGGTTTGCGTTGCAGCTGAAGCTTGCTGTTTTGCCATCAGTCATTACACGCGATGATCCATGGCCCTGTCCGAAATCACATGCTACACCCTGTGTAGAAGGCAAAAATCAATATGCGTAGTATGTAGTGTGTCTGAAATCTCAAACCGGCTGAATCAGTATGCAAGTGTTACCCGGATGGCCTACTGCTTCCGGTAAAATTCTGCAGTGTGCAAGGACTGTACACTGCGCTATCCCACAAGGCCGTTGTTACCAAAGACGGCAGTAAAGGTTGAAGACGGATGTACATCATTTGTAAACTTCTGGCTATCACACTGAATTAAATAGCGACCGTAGTATGTCTGAAAACTCATGTGCTGCACTGGGTATTTGGCACTACGTTGACGTAAGAGCAGTATGCTTTTGTTTGAATGTAGTAGGCGCTGATTAGTATGCGATTTCGGATGCAGGGCAAGTTTAAGTTGAAGTTTGGCCGCTGCGTTTC
Source organism: Albula glossodonta (assembly GCA_019788955.1). NCBI lineage: Eukaryota > Metazoa > Chordata > Actinopteri > Albuliformes > Albulidae > Albula > Albula glossodonta. The sequence goes on along the minus strand of JAFBMS010000056.1, from coordinate 2,378,868 downwards.
GCTCACGAGAGGAAGACATCTCCTGTGTGCTGTGCCGCGATGCCGTAGTCCGTCTGGGCTGCGATGTTAATGGGGTTCCTGCAGGCCTGGCCCGGAAACTTCTGCAGGAGCTGCGGGATCGACTCCACGTCCCCCACGTCCCCCGGATCATCGCTGCTCAGCCATTTTGTCCGGCACTCTGTGGGCACTACAACAGCGGAGAGCAGCGGACTGAGGTCAACGAAGAAAAAGCTCCTTTTTTCTGAAAAGCCCACTCCAGCCATGCTCACATCCTGATCTTATTCAAAGAAACACGGAGGCGTATGACTTCACTGAACTAGCTGGGAAAGTCGTGCTGCCTCCTTAGCTCGATAAGGTTATGAACAGGCTGGATAAGATTATACCAATAATAATTGAAAAATGCACATCACAGCACATGAACAGCAGGTTTTAGGAAGAGGTCAGAAAATTGACATTCACAGCCAAAATGCTAATATTTTCACTGGCATGTCAATTCTCATGGCTGAATCATTGTGTGAGACCGTTTTCAAGTTACAGGATGGGATATATAGTGTAGTGGGATGTGATCTTTCAGTCTAGATGAGCTTAAAGGTGGCATTTTGTGACGGCTGTTTGCTGACAAACAGGCTGCCTAAATGCTGTCCTCTTTGTCCTTGTTAGCAGTCAGGAGTCTGTTTATAAAACACAAAATAAAAAATCCAGACCGGTGACCGATGGCGAATACAAACAGCTGCCGTCTTCTATTCTTGACGTTAATGATCACAGGATTGATATTTTTGTTATGCGGTATTATAGGCCTTCTGTGTTGAGGCTCAGAATAAAGAACTTCATTTTTTGAATGAAATACTGTGTAGAACAGGGATCTCTGTAGCATTTATACTCCTGTATCTCCTTCCTCAGTGAAGACACCTCAACATGAATTGGGTCCACAGCACTGTTGCTCTTCCTTTGTGTCTAACGAATGTGGCTCACCTGTGCAGAACTCTGTGGGGCAGGTGAACCGGACCCTGTAGTCCTTGCATTTGCCGGTCTTCTGATCTGCATTTACGCAAGCGAACCCATAGGTGGCGTCATAGCTACAAAAATAGCATTGCGGGAAGTGCATTAGCAACACAATGACATGCTCACTGAGGAATGTGCCTGCTTTGTCCCTGGTCATTGATGAATGGCTGCTTCCAGTAAATATGCCTGGCTGTTTATGAAATGTCCTGGTGCATACATAGCCCTTCTGATCTGCACTCAGGGCTTAACCCGAACCCGAACCCCAACCCTAGCCATTTAAATACAAAATGTAAAGGGGTGTCATTTTAAATCCCTGAATAAAGTGATATATGATATATATGATATGTGATATCCCTGATATTAATTATCATCATGTACTAATTATTGTGTTGTGGGTGAATGGGGGTTAGGTCACATGACATCCTAGGTAGGTTTGCATCCTGGGACCGTGCTTAGAGGAGGAAGAGGAGGAGCGGGCTCACATGATGAAGGAGTCCCCGGTGGTGGAGGCGGGCTCTCCGGACAGAGTCTGGGCCTGGATTGCTATTGGCCGGGGGCAGATGTCCCGAGGGTACATGGTAAGGAGCATGCTCAGTACCTCGTAGTCCCCGTTCCCGGTGGGGTCGTCGTAGTCGAACCACCGCGTCTGACACCCTGTTCAGAAGGTAGACACACAATATTGACCAACCACAGTCCGCCTTATTCGGAACTCTCAGTGTTAGAATGAGCTTCCATACTGACGGCATATGAAATGTTTTAGCAGTTACAGTCATTTTGTAACACAAAAGATCTCATTACCTTCCAACCGTTTGTGAAAAGAAAACAACTTGCCATTAATCAGACAATTCAATTTAATGCTAATATACTGTTACATTATAATATGTAATTTAATGTGTTGTAATATATATTATTGCCGATAATCCATATAAGGGCAGAACAGTGTGTCAGTATTTATCACCTGACTTTCATGGAAAATCCTGGACATTTCGCTGAATTAATTCAACCTTACATTCACAATGAACTTTTTTTTGAATGAATTTTTATTTTGCTTCACTAGTTATGGTAATCTTCAATTGTGTGGTGCAAACACAAGGATCCTCTTCTTTATTCAAACATATACTGTTTAGATTCATTGCTATTATTATTCCTGTTTAATTTATAGTATTAATTAAATTATCTTTTTTTAGAATTAATTGCCTAACTGTTAAGCACATGTGTGTTTAACTTTACCTGAACAGAATTGGCCAGAGCAGGTGAACATGACTTTGTAGTCTTCACATGGCCTCTTCCGCTGCTCTGAGTTCAGACACTCCAGACCCTCTGAGACATCATTCCTGCAAAGAGCACAGAAATTAAATGTAAATATTTTTCAGGCTTAGTTTTGTCAGCAGAACAAGGTGTTCTTTGGGGTACCTGTGCTACCTGTGGAAGGTGTTCTGAGTGTGTTGGGACTTGATTCCAGAGATGGTCTGGGCCTCCATGTCCAGTGGATCGGAGCAGAGAGCACTGCCATGGTTACGCCTCAGATCCCAGAGGAGTTCAGAGTCCCCCCGGCTGCTGACGTCACCGTCATCAAACCAGGCTGTCCGGCACGCTGACCGGCAACAACAAGGCAAGAGGGAATGAGTCTGAGCCCCCCTTCAGTCCACGGCACAATCACCTCTACACATCTGTTCACATATGCTGTAGCTGGGCAAAATCTGAACTCCGAGACAACTACAAGAGTTGCACAGTTTCACCGAATTGTTCATACCTGTCACATCAAACGGCTGGCCAGAACACAACCACTATGAAAGCTTGTTTTAATGTTCCACAGACAGTTCTACATGACTGGAAATTGAGATTTCTGTTTTAAAGATCATATTGTTTAACGGAGCTAAGTGCACTTACTCTCAGTGACAGGGGTGGTAGCATGCAGATCTGAAAACGGAAAGACAGAATGCAATGGCAAAACTTTATGATAGTGCTAATTATTGCTGGTGCCATTAGACATTACAGGGTTACTTTAATGTATTGCATATTGTGCTCCATTATGAATTATTCTAAATAGATAAAGGCAATATCCACCACAGAGCAAGTCTAACCAGCTGTTAACATAGTATTCATGCATTTACTGTGAATGGAAAAGTGAAGAGGTATGGAACCAAGGTTATACTCACTAACAGCCAGGAGAGAGCACCAAGTGAAAAGAAGCTGTGATAAGAAAATGTTCAAATGATCAGGTCAGTGTGTATTCCAGGAAGCATTCACAGATTCAGAAAGGAATATGTGGAAGGATGAATTAACAGCCTTCTCGCTTGTGATGCAACTAGTCACTAGCTTGTAATCAGTCTGCCATCTCAGTTTGTTATTATGATTCACATTGACTGATAACATTGTTGTCTATCGTTGAGTACTATAAATACTCAGAGTATATACAGAGTATAGATATATTAATATGCAGAATATGTGTATACAGCACATATAAATTATAGGTGTGGTAATATGATATAATGTGATATTAAATATAATCATATAAAATAAAATCCATATTAGCCAATATTTCTTAATGGCATGGTATGTGGGACCACAGTTCAGTAGTATACACATGTTGAAAGGCAATATCGCCCCCTATTGTCTCATAGTGCTATTGTAAGTCAACCTTGTTCCAATTAATGAATGTACAATCAGTCATTGCCACTAAATAAGAATTATCTGTTCAAAAGTTAGAGTCCCACGAGGGCATGGGGATAATTTTAGAAATGTATTTAAATACCTGAAGTATCATTGCAATCATTGTGTCCCAATGGAGAGGTTCTGGTAAAAAAAGATCACTGACAGAAAGAAGAAACACAGGAAATATCATTATGGAAAAAATGTAACTATGAAACTTTTATACTGGACAGAACAGGAAACCTTGATGGTGGTATCACATTTCTGTAGGGAAAAATGATTCATTTGATAATATGTATGATGATGGTGATATGGTACAGTAATATAATAAAGATATGGCAGAATATATGATTTTATTTCAGACCACTATCTACCTACATTCCAATGTGAATAAAATTTAATTGCAACTGCCATAATTGATATGAATTATGTGAAAGTACAATACAAGACCATTTAATATCTAATTTGTGCAGGTAAGGAATGCTTTAACATCCAATAAGAATATGTTTCTGAAATATATCTATTGTCCATGTCACTTTTATTTATGTGTTTAAGTTCCTTTCAAAGCAAGTAAACAGTAAACAAAAGCAAACTGTCAACATTCATCAGAAAGATATGAAAAAGCACTTGGCTAAAATCTGCATCTAAGGAGCATTTTAGAGACCTTCCCTTTCCCCAGGTAGCAGTGACTACCTGCTGCTTCTGGCTGACACAGAGAACAGATAACCCCAAAGTCACCTGTGTCTCCATGGAAGCATGATCTGGACACAGCCATACAAGTGACTTTAGCTTAACAAATCAGACATTCTATAAAAACTTACAGTTTTTGAAGAGCTATACACAATATTAAATGTTCTTTATGAATGAAGTCTCCATTTGCTGGGAAACATTAATTATTTAATTACTCAATTGCCTTAAATAATTAGATGAACCCATATTTTTTCACAAAAAGATTGCTGTCACTGAGAAATGTGACCATTTTCAAAGTTCAACGGTTGGAATATCTCAGCCATCGAAATTTATATCAGATTGCGATCCCGATTCTGTGTATCAGTGATAACTTACCTGATAACCGCAGAGCTGCTGTCAGACCACAGAGCAGGTGAGCGGGCTGCTTTAGACCGTAGCAGAGCAGAGAACTCTGGGAGGCTTTGACTGAAGCGAGCGCTCATTTCATTTGTGGGCATCACCTCGGTGAAGGCGGATTTCTTTTTGTGAGCGTCTGGCCAATGGCTTTGAGCGGGGCTGGAGGCAGGTACTTTGCTCAGCTTCAGGCCCTGATTCTGCGGTGACCCCGCCCTGGTGTGGCCCCGCCTCGGTGTGGCCCTGCCCCGGTCCTTGGGCAGGTTGGATGTTCCACACCTGTACTGGAACCCCGAGCGGAGCGTCACCTCCCTCTGCCCCGCTGTATGGTCCACACCCCGCACATCAGCAGTCCTATCCAACTCGTCAATCACCCCCCCCCCCCCCCACACACACTCACCTCTCCAGCCATCCACCCCCCCAACCATTTCTCAGGCAGGTCAGGTTTCTGCCTCAATTTTGTTCTCTCTCTCTCTCAAGATGTGCCTTGTTGAAAAATAATGTTTGTTGAAAGAGTCGTAAGGGGTGCATTTCTGTCATCACTTCAACAACAGCAGCTCATAACTCTCATAAAGTGCCCCCCCCCACCTTTGTTCATTATTCATTTTTCCTCTGGTCTTGTCCAAGGAAACATTACTGCTCAACTCATCAATCAAAAGGTCAGGGATTTAATTGCTTACTGCTTAATGAAAGGTGAGATGGAGGATCACTGCGTACAGTGGAAGAATGGGCCAAATGTGACGCTCTCAGGCTTCATGTGTTTACATTATGCTTAAAAGAATCCATCTCTAACACTGTCAGGGTACAAAGATACTGCTGATTTCAGATCAATGGTTATTTAATTGAGATAAAACAAATACATTTTATACATTTAAAAACCTGAATTATGACTGCTTTGAGGTGATTTGGCCATGCCTGGCTGAGTCAACACTGACCATCAAACATAATTGATCTGACCCAAATAAAACATAACAAGCCCTTGATGAAAAATTCAAAGGATCATTGAATTAAACTTTTAAGTGGATTTCAGTGATTTCAGTTGAAACAACCAACCTGCTTCTGTATCCTCCAATGCCAAACGATCCCTTCACACCTGGTACATTTAGGCCAATTCATTTTATAAGTAAACATATCAATCTCCAATTCCGGGACACAATAAAAGTAGTTCAATTGCTTTTTTCCATGTGCCTCAGGAGAAGTAAAATACAAGCTGCTGTGTAACAGAATGATTTACACTGAACAAAAAGGACGGGTATTGAGTCAAGAGCGAGGATTTACTCTACTATAGTGCGTTTCTCATTTCCCCGGACTGAAAGCGATAGTTAGCAGTCATTCAAAACCATCTCCCATGGGTAAAGCACAATGCCTACTAACACTGATTTAGAGTTAAGTTACCTTAGCTGCAAAAAAAGTGTGTTTTACCATGGTAACCCTCCAAACAAACAAATACAGAATACTCTGATCTAATATCACATTAAAGTCACGCTTTAATTAGGAACTGCAGAAATAAATGAATGTGATAGAATTTTATGATTTTGACAACATTAATAAAAACAATAATATGTTGCAATGTATTGAAGTTTTGCAGTAAAATGGATATTGGTACTGAAGAAAAACTGATAGCTGTTCTCAAATGTATATACAACCATGCCACAAAATGATGATTTCATTAGTTTCATGTGTACAATAATACATGTAAAGAATTCATACAATAAATAAACATGAGAGAACATTTATGCATAGTTGATAGGATGGGAAAATAATATGGTTTTGTAATGTATCCAAGTTTGCTTTTTATCAAGGACATTGCTATAAAAGGATCACTGACAGTTGCCATCACTTTATGGCTCAGTAATATGGTCTGGTTTTGACTGCACAATGGATACAGTTTTTACGATGTTTACCATGTCATTGTAAGATGAGGCTGAAGTAAAATCTTGATATCTGCCTGTACAGGGTTTGACTGTATGATTTACAGCCATTGAATGTTGAATCTATGTTCATTTGGCATTTCCCCTCTGAGTTCACAGTCCACGGGGCCCCCGGTCCGGCTGGCTCCTGCTTTCTCTTGATCCAAATTCTCTTGGATCAAAATCATCGATCAAAAAATGATTTCAAAATTGATTCATTAATATTTTCCTGGATGGATTCAATAAAACACACTTACCCAGAAATTACATTTAAGGGCACAATTAAACTCAAATATATTTCACATTGCAACATATTTGTCTTTGAGTATTTTTCCATATAAAATGGAAAATACTCACAGAAACATGTACTGTGTACATTTTGGGGGTAGACCTTAGAGGATTTAAAAGGGACACAGAAGGGACTTAAAAGAGAGGACATAAAAGACTTGAAGGGATCAAAGTTTGTTTCGATTGAGCTGCATGTGTCTTTAAAGAGGCTCTGCGTGTTTGATTTGGTCTCGGTCTAAACGTATTTGATTGCTTGAGTCAGACAAATCCAAAAAGTAGCAAAAAGCACTGTGGTTGATCTGGTTTAGGCTCATCGATTTATTCAGATGGATCACTGCTCGAACAATCCTGTGCACCTGAAAGAATTCTACAGCTTGGAGGACAGGGATTAACGGCTTTGCCTGTTTTCAGGTGGTCTCTGACTGTACAGAACGCTCACTTCCCTTTGTCTCTGACTTACAGTATCTACACTTCCACCTCAGAGCCAAATGGGCCTGAAAAAAGATACATCCACATATTACAAACAAAAAAAAAAAAGCAGAGTCATTATCGCTTCACAATGCAGGGCGTAAATATGTAAACCGAATACCCAGGGTTGGCGCTGAAAGCCGTGGATTTTCATCAGGAAAAGAGAATGGAACGCATGATGACTGGACAGGTTTTATTTCTCCCCGCGGAGCGCACTTACCCTACTCAGGTGGCACTACTCTAAAGTGAGAGGGTGGTTACAGTAAGAATGAGTGGCCAGGAGACAATAGTTTGGGCCGTACGCCACCTGTGACAAAAGAGCCCAATTACGATACAGTTATGGATTACCTGCACTAACAATGGCATCAAGGAAATTATAATTGCTGCCCTGGAGGAACACAGAAAAATGAAATGTGGTCAGACTGGGGAGCAAAACAACGTGGGACTGATTGAGTTTGGTCACTCAGTTGTGAATGTCTTTTTTTCATAAACCTTTAAAAAAGTTTTATGCATATAGTAGACTGATGAGTGATATGCACAACACAATATTTACTATTAAAATCATCCCACTAATCAACTCAGAAGTGTTTATTGCCGGTTGTTATAATACAAATGAAGATATATATAACTTCTTCACTGTCACTCTCACTAGACTGGTAGGTTTTTTTAAAAAAGGTTTTTTTGTGACCGATAGCATTTTAATACTGATCATTTTCTTATGTTTTTATTAGATGAGGACTCATTAGCTAGCTGAATTGAAATTGAATTGAAATAGCTAACTGAAATTGTGCTGGTACTGAAATTTCTCCTCTGGAAACTTGGAGCCATAATAATATACCTGTACACTCTCACAGTCAAGGTGGAACTTACCAATGGCCAAAGTGAGTGGAATTTTAGGGGCGTATGCTGTACTCACTTCATCTACATACAGTAGTGTTGCCCACTCAGCTGGTCTTCCATGGTCTACTGGGTCATTTGTAATGTCTGAGCTCACCATTGCGTTCTTGCTTCTTAATAATGAACCAAAGAGTTCATAATCACACACCTACTATTCAATCTGATTTCTCTGGTTGATTTAGTCTGATTCTTCTGCCTCTCACTGGCCTGCTTTACTGGCATTGCCATTTCTGTGATAGACAATGACAACAGTCTCCAAATCTGAATTTTGCACATAGAATTAACTACATCTTTTGTTATCTATTTGTTTGTGCAAGAGAACACCAGACATACCCTTTGAAACATGTTCTTTAATATTCTGAAATATAATACCATATTCCCTTATAAGAGACTTAAGTCTGTTTTGACTGAATTGCACCCACCCTTAAAAAGACTACGCACATTTGGCTAACCCTAGCCTAATGTGCGGTACTAATTTGAAAGGCCGAGTTGAAGGGAAAATCTGTTGTGATGTCTCCATTAGCTCACTGCATGTGAAGTGTCACTGTAAAATTTGGCGGTTCAGGGCTGCCGGGGGCCTTACAATCGGACATGCCTCTCACCTGATGGGCGGAGGTGTTATCCACCTTGTCTGCGGAAGACAATGCCACTTGTCAATGAAGTCGGACCGCCTCCAGCTAGTGACATTTAACAGCACCACCGTCTGACAATGGGACGCAGCGTTTAAAATAACCAGCCTCATTCAGAGGGGTGTCACGAGGGAGTCACACTGTACCTGGGTCAGACTGATAGAGTCTTATCGGAGGAAATGTCACACATAGTGTCTGAATGGTAGGTCGTCCTATGCGCAATTTTCATTGGTTTTCAATTAGATCAATGAGGGGGGAGAAGTTGTAGGACTGAAATTTCAGCTACAAACCTTAGGACCCTGTTACCCTGTTCATATTTCGTTCTCAGCTCAGGGGTCAAGCAGCTCTTATTTGTTCAAAGGAAATGTTCATTGTTTGCATGAATTGTCTGAGGATAGCATTCAATTTTTAAATGAAAAAAACTTAACAGAATTCAGATAAATAGTTCATAATGGAAGACAGAGAAATCAATTAATTCCACATTTATAACACCTAGAGACACAGTAGAGCAGAATGCATGGCTAAGTCAATCACAGCATTGGGAATGTGAAAGACAAACCCTGGGATTCAATGAAATGCATTTAGCCTCTCTATGGGTCTATGCTATTCATCAAAACAAAGTTTAGAATCTTCAAAGCCACTTAAACTTCATTAAAAGTCAACATTACATTTCATTACATGACAAAATGTTTCTTTGACTATTTCCCTGGTTTTATTGGAGACAAGCAAGTATTCCTTTGATAAAAGTTCTTTTCATTCTGAAATAGTACAGCCCATGTCCATTAAAAGACTGAAGTCTGTTTTGACCTACTTGCAAGTTTGTTTAATTGGGACACTTTGCTAATCGTGCATTATAATTAAAGTATGTTGATGTTCATTTTATGTAATTAACTTTTAAAAACATAATATGCACATATTTATTCAGCAAAAACACTTTAACCAGATATAGCCACATGAAACGTTCACCTGTATTGCAGCATCGCTATGCATTTTGTATTACATCACACATTAAGCTGTTGGAGGACATCTACAGTAACTGAACCCAGTCGAGAGAAATAACTGTCTGTACATTGGGGCAGTACACAGCAAAATGTCCATTGTTAAATTAATACTAACAGTGTTCATTTGAGAACAGCTCATGCGGACTCATGTGTACACTGTTAGTGTTGAATAAACACTGGACATTTTGCTGTGTATAGGACTGTTTACGTGTCCATAGTGAATCATACATCATATATGCATTCAGGTCATGGGGATAGGAGTCCAGGTGACCCAGTTAGCACGGACGTGCTAGGCGTTCTCTCATGGGACATGATGAGTAAGATCGATTGTGTTGTGAAATGCGACACGGTGAAAACGGGAGGGAGAACGGTGATGGAAGGCAGGTGCGATCGGATTGGGTGTCCCGCCGGCAGGGAGACGCTTTGCTGCAGAGATATTTAGCAGGACACTTCTACAGACCTTCAGACTTCTGTCATGGAGATAACCTATGTAAGAGATACCCTTCATGTAAATACCCAATTAAATGTAAAATACGTAGTGCAGATTTTGCAGGGCAAAAAAATAGCAAATGCAACTGATATCTTTAACCACATATTACAGTACAATATTTCAGACTCATCACTGACCTTGCTTCTAGAAGTAATACATTCGGCTCTCCAATATTTCAAGTTTGACAAATGAATTTGTCAGATTTTTCCCCAATTATTTTGGCATGGATGAAACTGCCTATTGTAATTTAGCTGAACTACTGTTGGTGTGTTCTTCTAAGCCCTCCTGTTTTTGTCAAATCTAAAGCTGCTCTTGTGTGCCATGTTACATTTGGTTTCCTCTTGCACTGAAAATGTTGATTGAATGTGGGAATGTTCCAGTTTGTATGAATATTTTGTAACTATGATCATTTCTATAATTAGTTTTGGTACCCTGGTCAACAGAAAATGTCTGATGCAGTTTTTTGCATTGGCGATGCTAATTAGTACAGTCTTTAAGTAAATGCTCTTCTTAGTTTCTAATTAATACAGATTAGTCATCTTCATACTAAAACACTATATTTTTGCTAAATAAAACTGAGTATATAACACAACACGCATATAGTCCTCTGGTATTATCAGACTTTAAAACTGAACTGGTGAGAAGGAGGTTCTCCAAGAAGCAAGTGCCATTTTTTTCAGACATTGCATTGTTTACCCTGTGTATTTATCTGAAGAGGAAATAGGCCGCATTTCAGGATCAGATCTTCTGTTGCCTTAAGGAATAAAAGCAAAACCAATAAAATCTACCAAAGGCTGACGGTCACAGCCCAGCAGATCATTTTCAAATTTGATGTATACTATATCAGTCCCAGTAGTCGGTATTGCAGGGATACTGTGTAATGGGTGGAGTGAAACTCTGGTTCGTTGTAAAGAAGTAAGAATGCACTGGTGAGCTCAGAAATTGCAAATGACCCGGTAGACCATGGAAAAACATCAGATTATTAAATTGCCATGTACCTTATCTCTCATCACATACTCTGCTTCCGGCATTCTGCTCCCTAGCTCAGTATTCATGTCTACTTCCCTTCTTCTGTATTTCCCCTTCTCTTCTAGTGGTCCAGTGGGGGGTTCACCTCACCCAAAACAGTGAGGCATGATGCTGTCCCCTTGGACTCCAAGCCCGGGATCAAATATCTGTACCAATATAGAACTTACCGCATCGCAATAAACTTCCAAACGCATTCAATGTTGTCTGAAAATTAATTCTACTGAATTATTCTTAATGATTCTGTGGTGTGAAACAGGAGTACCATGTAATGCCTTTGGGCAGTGGCCTAGCTGTCAGTGTCCTAGTACACCATGAGCTAGTTTTATATTTTATAAGCACTGATTCCTTCCTTAGGTTGACAGGTGTGCATTAAATCTATGCGATCATGATCCTTCTGTTACATAACTTTGTTTGTTGGGGTAACCGAACACTGTCACTCAATGGCTGCTGGTATCGCATTCTACTCGGCCTCTCTGTGTGCCTCTGAAAAACGCTCAAGAGCGACTATTTGGAAATTTCAGATTGTGAAGCTGCGGCGGAATTGATACGCAGGGCTGCCGTGTTTCTGGATGGATCTAGGCGCGTTGACGATGGCAGAAGAAGCAGGTCCTACCTCACTGTGCCCGAATGAGGTCAAAGGTCAGCACTCGTGAGGTGTCGCTCCTTTGCCTGACCTTTTTTTTTAATCCCTGATTTTTCCCCTTTTTTCCCAACCCGAATGTTCAACTGAACTGGTTGATCTCACTGCAGCACCCGCCCCTGACAGCTATGGGAGGAGAGGTCGCGCACGTGACTCCTCCAAATCACATGTCGACAATGTCACTTCTTTTTCACATTGGGGCCACACCACCAGTCGCACACTGCCTATGACATCGGTGGAAGACGTAGTCAGCGTATAACCGGTTTGTGCCGCCACAAGCACCCCGAGGAGGGCACTATTGTGATGAACCAACCGGAGATTTTAGACCGACCTACCCCGTAATCGAACCCCCGGTGAGGCTGGCCAATTGTTGCCTCGCCAATGGAGCCTCTGGCCTTGGTCGGAGATGGCAAGGCCGGGAATCGAACCCCTGACCTCAGGACCCGTAGGCAGCGATTTATCCCACGAGCCTCCTTTGCCTGACCTTTCAAGCAAACAGCACAAGGTGCTTTAACAACACAATAAAACATTGAAATGAATCGTGAAAAAATTTACCACTTCACAGAACAAAAACAATTACAATATACTGATAATAGCAAACAGAAAATAAATGAGAGGACATGAAAAGCTAATGTATAGCAATGAGACTTGAGTTTATTCTCAAAAGACAACACAGATTTAGCTGTTCCATTGTTCAGGGATGTTTAAGTGTTATTGAGTATAACTGCATACTAAGACAAGGATTGAAATGTATAAACAATCTGGATAGTTTGTCTATATTCCTGGACAGAGGATAAAATTCCAGGTCAAACCTGGAAAATCTGGGACAGGTGAGCCAGAATGTTAACAGCACTGAGTAAAGGTTACACTTGCAGGGTGTGCTCCATGCTACCACACAGAAAAGATCACTCTTGTGGAGCTTCATGCGATCATACAGCACTGAGATGAATGGGATTGAACCAGTGCCTGCTTTAGGATATAATACTTTGATAACACATTATCTTAATGTCTGCTTATAAACTATACATAAATCATTATGCAATATTTTAGTCATGTTAACCATGACTAAGCTTATGAATGGTTTATTAAGGAATTGTAATGCTTATAAATTATGAACAACAGCTTTTACACAATGTGTTTACTCATGTTCATTCATATGTGGGCAGCGTACTAATGGTTAATAATGGTTTATTTATAGTTTATAAGCATAGGGGGCAGCCTGTAGTCCAGTGGCTAAGGTACATGACTGAGAACCCAGATTTTGGTGGCCCAATCCCCAGTCTAGCCACAGCAAGAACACCTTGAGCAAGGCCCTTAACCCTCTTAGGGGGTTTGGCCCCTGGTTAGCCCAATCAGCTGCAAGTCGCTTTGGACAAAAGCGTCCGCTAAATGACTGCAATTTAATGAAAGCAGTCATTAAAATAAAGTGTTACCAATACTTGAAGCCCAGCTTAAATACAGGCCCTCCATACCTTGTTGAGCATGAGCCCCCCCCCCCCCCCCCCCCCCCCGCACGGCTTGGTGAAATGAACCGAAAGGGTTGAAACTCAGACTTGCTGGGCAGGGCTGCAGAGCCTGGGTAATATGACCCGTGAGCTGAAGTCTGCCATCGTTAGGGGGCCGACTCTGTCCCCTTGAGCTAAGAACTGGAGCAGTGACACGTGTTCAGGAACCAGTCGAGAGCAGAGGGAGGGCGAGGATCGTGAAAGGTAATAACACGGTTTGACCTGCCAGCCAGCTCTCTGTGGTCTTACGCATTTCCGGGAGTTTAAAATCAGTATCGGGTTATCAGCCCAATCTAAGCGTGCTGGTTGTTGAGGAAATAACCTGAATACATTTTTTTTGCTGCTATTTGAATTACAGAACATGTGTAGCCTGTATCATACAGGCATTCAGCAGAAGCTCTGGTCCAGGGTAACATCCATAACTACAAATTACGATTTTTGCAGCAACATATTTTACTGATTCAGTTCAGGTCAAGTATCTTGCTTAAGTCTGCACATGTATTTTTATACTAACTTCACTTTGCTGTTCGTCAGTTGTCAGAGAAAAATCGTGCCAACTTGTTCATCATGTACATGTAAGCTCTTAAATTGTCATCATAGCTGTGATAACATTGAGATTTTGATAAACAAGCTTATATATTGACTTTGGATTTTCGTTTTTTAAAAGGTTGAATAATATTTTTTTTTTGATTATGTAAATAATATGAAGCAATATACACCTGAACTATTTCACCCCTGGACTTGCTCTATATTGGCCTGAGAAGAATCTCTCAGCTGGGGAATGCTTCTTTCATACCTCCCATTGTGTTTGTTGCAGAAGTTCCCATAGGAACCAAAGGATTCCGGAGCGTCAGTGTATTCGCTAACAGCAAACGTCCGGCCAAATAGTCAGCCACTCCAGGGGAATACCCTCAAAAGACTGGCCAATGAAAGTCATTAACGGGACAATGAGACGATTAAGAGAACAGACTGTCAAAATTGGAATTCCCTGAGTCATTGTACGCGTCTCTCCTCTCTCCAGACCAGGAGACACCTGAGAGACATTCATACAGTTCATCCAGTCCCACACACATAAGACACGATACTGAAGTTTGATCAAACATATACAAGACAAGATACTGAAGCTCAACATTTGGCTTAACACATCTTGTCTCATTTTATTCCAATAACATAATGAAAATATATATATATATTTAAACACCTTTAAAAACATATATCAGGGTATGTTAAGAGAAAATATGTTTACAAATTCTGGACATGAAGTGAACTTTTTACAGGGGACACTGAAAATGAGGAGCGAGTCGAAACCATTGGTCTATGTACGAGAAACAGTACAGCACCGGGCAAAGTCTTTCAAAGAAGCTTAAGGTTCACATATCCGTTTCTGGTAAAGTGCAACTGTGAAGGTCAGTGGGACAAATGAATCACACATCTAAGAGGTGCATTATTCTCTTCTTATCTATCTCCTGTGAAACGAATGCTCCCCTATCCCATTACAATAGGTCTGATCCACAGACCCACGCTCTTATAGAGGTAAAAATGTCACGGCTGATATCACTACCTATCACTGTCGCTACATTGTTAGTTATTTTTTATATTTTCAGGATTTCAGTCTTCTTTTTAGTGAGGCACTGTTGAATCAGGTAAAATCAATAAATACTTCAAAAAGGACATTGTGTGATTGTTGTATTGACAAAAGGACACATGACTTGGATAAACTCCTCATACTTCTCAGAACTTAATGCATAATGCCACTGGTTTTTTTAGCTTTTTTTACAGTAAGAAATATCGGTAATTGTTTTCAATTGTAGAACAATAAACTGAGGTCTTGTTGGAGCTTCCACTGGAAGTCTTACCTTCCCCCTTACAGAATGGAAGATTGTTAGGCTATTTCAGTCTCCTCATTGTCAGAAAGTGTGCATTTTAACACTTCCACAAATGAAGGTTGAATGATAGGTAGTTTTAACAGATGCTTTACCCCACCCTACCCACCAAATAGGATGGCCTCATAGCATGACTGAAGATGCGTTTGTTTGTTCTGGGTAAGAATGATCTCAAAGAGCCATACATTTTTTCCTGAAGTTAAGGAAAAAATAAAACAAGCACACAAGACTTTAAATAGCACATGAATTGTTTAATTAAGAAACATTGGAGGGGGATATGGTAAGGATGGGGTTGGGGGTTTGGGGGGGGGGGGGGGGGGGGGGCGGGGTCTAGTTAATCTTTCCGACAATTTAGAGTGGTACAAAAACGAGCAAACTGCTCTTCACCGGACACAAGACTTGATGTGTTCAGTCACGAGAACTGTATGCGCCTTGTGTTTTTTTCCCCTTTTATCATTTCATTCCATTCAAATACCTGAAAAAATAAACACTTAAAATATATTTTTGAAAAAATAATGTAAGAACAAGAAAAATATTTAAAATGAAATAAGTGGCAATACCCCCTTCTTTTTTTTAAAGAAAACATACACGATGTGTTTGGGCAACTCCATACTAATTCAATGTCTGCCGTTCTACAACTGACCATGCAGAACTCGGTGAAAAGAAGGCTTCTATGGAGAGACATCATAAGGAGACATCACTACAGTCCGAGTCCCTGTGCCCTGCTGTATGGGTACAGTATTAACACTTCCATGGTTTTCCATTTCACCAAGAATTTATGGCAGAAAAGTCACAAAAAAAATGACTCAACATGGTTTCAGGTTCCAGTTAGGCATGGCTTAGCTGCTGACTAGCTACATATTCTGATGAACTGATCTGCTGTCATCGCACAGGAGGGATCATGGGTATTTTAACTGATGCCCACGTCAACACTGGTGTTTTTTTTTTTTTTGTCATAACAGGCGAAAGAGGTGGAACACACGTCCAGCGTATTAACTCAAAAACAAAGTCAAAAGTAAACAGGGCATTCAGAAGAATCTGTTTTTACTTATATTAAACAACAACAACAACAACAGAAAAAAAAATAAAATCCAACAGAAAAATTAAACAACTGGGCATTCTACAAAACCAGCTTACAATCCTTTTGGGGAGTCTGAGTGTTCCAAACTGTTAAAACAGCTTTAAAAACAGAATAAAAAATAAGCGACAACAGGATCTTTGAGTGATAGGACACTGTCACTCAAGAGGGCAGGGTTAATTAACTCTCTTGGAGATTCAACGTTAAAAATCTAGCATGGGGGTATTACACAATATAAGGACCAAAGGAAAAAAGGCAAGCTTTTATGGCTTTAACATCAGCAGGAACAAGCCAGAAATCAACAGAAAAAAAAAAGATTTTTAAAAAAATAAATAAAAATGAAGGATCGTTACACAAAACGATAGTGCTCGTTTGTAACAGTAACAGTAAGGGTTGGTTTACGTAAATTGACAGGATTGTGTGACACCTGAAATTTACTGCTGCATCATCATCAACGTTGACCTGTCTCGGCGAGCATGCTCAGTAGGGCTTTCTGTCTCTTTTATTATTAGTTTTTTTTTTTTGAAAGGCTAACACTGCTCTACGCTCTAAGCCTTCCAAATCAGCGTTGCTGTATCCCTCTCATGGAGATGTGTTGTAAAACATTTTATGTTATTTTTACGGTACTAAAGGCCGGCCATGATCTATGGGGACCGGTCAGCTGACTCTACAGTAAGACTAGTGACCCTGAATGTCAGTGTTGTAGTCTGAGGCAGTTTCGTGTGGAGTCTCCTGAGGTTTGCACACAGAGCGGGATGCTCGCCGGAGCTCGGACCTCCCCAAGGAAGGCTTAGAACCAAAACAGACAACGTGCAGTCTGGATACGGTCTGGTCTGGGCAGGGATATACGCACAAAAAAAATAACACAGGGCACTCACACATACAAAACTACACAGCTAATAAAGACTATGATCGACAGATTTACCTTACTAACAGACTTGAGTTGTGATTGCGACAAAGCAAGTGAAATTACATATTTGGTGTAGTTAGATCTGGTTTAAAAGACCTTTCAAAAAAAAGAAAGAAAGAAAGCATGTCCATTTGTTATGCTTCTTCTATGTCTTTCAGATCTGCTCAATCTGATGTGTCTTCAGAAATATGGGGGAGAAGATGGGAACCCCTGCTTGATAGTCAGAAATAATCACATTCGCCTTCACCATCCTTTTCATGTAGCAACGTGTTTCCACAATCTCTCTCATTCCTGCCAAAGCGATGGAATACCATATAGATACATAGGACCGGGAGATGGGGGCGGGGATGGAAGGGCGGGGGGTGGAGCAAAACCTTCTTTTTTAACTCTGGTGATTAAGAAATATACAGCACATCTACAGACAAAATTATAGCACAACCGTACAAAAAAGTGACTTTGTGGTAGGGTGATTTTTTTTTAATGTTTGACATTAGCACCATTTGTTTTGTTTGAGCACAGAGCAATCACGAACTGAAAGGTGAATCATTTCTTAAAATTGAAAATAAATGGACAAAACAACACAAAACAACACAAAAAAAAAGGTGGTTCGGGAAAAAATAAAAAAAGCACTGGTACTTTTAAAGCCTGTTTTTTGTTTTTTTCTTGTTGAGTCACTGCTTGACCTGAGATGTGTGTTGTTGCTGTCTGTGCCCCTCTTGCCCACCCCACCCCCCCACCCCCCTTGAAAAAAGCTCCAAGCATGCATGTCCAGAAAGGGATTCTGGCAAAAAATAATGAGGCAAGAAGGCCTAAACGTCTTCAAGTATTAATACAACTAGGCCATGAAGCCTCAGACACACAGTATCAGAACCCAGAGTGAAATCCAGGGAAACAGAAGAGCAGGTTATGGTTAGTTTGCATTTTCCCCCCACAAATATATATATTTATATATTTATATATGTATATAAATAAAATTCAGTGCTGTAAAAACATCTCCAACTCCATAGGATCTGCCCCATTATAGAATACCTATATTTCTTTCTTTTCTCTTCATGGCTAAAAGCTACTGCTGGATCGTATGTAAACTGAACTGCAGTTCCCATAGCGACAGTCCTTCACTGACGATACAACACTGAGGAAGATTTTTGTGAAGACTTTGTTAATATCGTTTCTTTTTTTTTCTCTTTTTTTTTGGTTTAATGCAGCGCAGAGCAAAAGACAATCCTTTTTGTGTTGTGTTTCTCTTTTTTTTTTTGGTAGCAGCAAAGCACCATGTATGTGTGTGTGTGTGTGTGTGTACACATTTGTGTGTGAGCGCACGTGTGTGTATGTGTGTGTGTGTATGTGTGTTGGCATATGTGTCTGTATGTGTGCGTATATGTGTCTGTGAGCATATATGTCCATGTGCGTGTGTGTGTGTGAGTGTGTGTGGTTGTGTGTTTTTGTTCTCCAGAGTCAGTAGATAGTGTGTCTCTGCTGGCTGCCTATGAGGAACACTGCTCCACGTTGAGGCCTTCCTCTGAGTGGGCCTGCAGGTCGATGGGCTGGGCCGGCTGCTCGCTGGGGCGAGCGTTCATCAACGACAGGTTCTTCATGCAGCCCGTGATCCCCGACGAGAACTTCCCTCCCGTCAGCGCCGCCATGTCCGGAGCCCCGCCTACAGCCCCGCCAGGGTCAGAAAAAAAAAAAAAATCATGTGTCACTAAGGGCGGACTCGAATCTGGGTCCCCAGAATCCGACAAAATCACGTTTATCAGCAACACCATATGGCTAACGGCCACGGTCAATCGCGCCCGTGTCAAAATCTGACACCGTGGGTCCAGTTACAGCAATTATGATGTACCACTACTCAGAAACTTCATCGTATGAAAGTGTAAGAGATAAGAGCACAGGAAATCATGAGCTCACCCAGGAATATGCTGCCTTTTGTGTTCACCATGACGCTTTTGCCTGCCGACTGCCCCCTGCGAATGGGTCCCCCATCGATCTGCACGTAGCCCTGTTTACCGGTTCTGTGCAAGCGAAAGGAGGGAAGCTCATGCATCGCTGTACACACAGATGGCAACACGGCCACATGCTTCAATATGCTCTGCATATATAACGCTAGAAGTGCTTATCTTCACATTCACATTGATGTTTCAGTCAGAGATATAGAAGATAAATGATCTTTACCCATGTTATGTTACTGAGAAAAATACATAATGTGTATTATACATTTTATAATGGCTATGAATTCAGTAACATTTAGACACTTTATATAAAACACTTCGTTTTATACACAATATTTTTTGAATGTACTTTTTTATTTTATTCTTTAATACATACAAATACTTGAATTTCTCAACTGATTTTCATCCCTAGTCTAAATAGTTTCTTATTCCCAACAAAACCAAGTAATGGGATAGACACCTCTAAATAATTTGAGTTTATAAAATGTAATAGTCTAACCGATACTCTTTTCATACTATCTGATACTAACAGCATACTGTCACATGTACACATGCGCACACACACACCAGATACACACACACACACACACACACACACACACACACACACACACACACACACACACACACACACACACACACATACACACACACACACACACACACACACACACACACACACACACACACACACACACGCACACACACACACACACACACACACACACCACACACACACACACACACACACACACACACACACACACACACACACACACACACACACGCACACACACACGCACACACACACACACACACACACACACACACACACACACACGCACACTGGTGTAGATAAGGAGTGCAGAGGCTCTACCTCACTGCAGTAATCTTGTGCCAGTTCCCATCGTTGATTGGTTCTGTCGATATTATCTCCGCCTCCCCGCTGCCCAGCTGGTAACTGTGGTGAGGGGATTAACCCCGCCCAGGTAAATGAGCCAATCAGAAGTGTTTCAGAGTACAGTACAACAGAGTAAAAGCAATAACAGTACCTACAGGAGCAGCATCTTTATTTAAATAGCACTATTTAAACACAGTGCTTCCAAATGAAGGCAAGGAAAATAAAATCATTTGAGTGAAAAAGTGGTAAAAATAAAAAAAATGTGGTACATAGAAACTAATACAAAGCAATGTAAAATCAACCACAATAAGACAATAACTGTCAACAAAACTAACTTCCAGCAACAGCTGTATGAAAATGAGGAAAATGTTTAAAACGAACCTGAAGACAAGGTGTCCGCTTTGTAAACCTATGCTGATGAAGTCTTGGCCTTTTCCTTCTTCTCCAACTTCCTGGAAGTGAAACGTTTTGATGAAGATTGTCACGTCTTCCACAGAAACATCGAAAGGGTCAACCAGTAAACGTCAGTGATGATGTCATAGCGTCTGATGATTCAGAACTTTAGAGAACACTTTAGAATCAGCACGGTCAGGTCTTTCCCTTCAGTATCTTTTCCAGGGAAACACAGAGATTCTATTAAACATATACTTCAATGTTCAGGACAATATCTTTACATTTATCATTTATGTTACACTGTTGGACAAAGGCATGCAAGCTCAACCAACAGAAGGCAACAAATAAAAGATTCCGGCACTTCAAGGACAGCTCAAGGAAAGTTGCCACTTGATACAATAGTGAGCTACGCTTCAGAAAGATTCGCCTGTTTTAAAGTAGAAAGGCGTTTGTCAGAAAAGCAGATTCCATTAACCCAAATGAAATTCAGAAGCCACTTGAGGTGAGTCATGCCATTCTGGTAAACGTACAAGCAAATGATTGCCTGAATTATCGCAGATTATGAAGGTTAATAGTATTGCATGAGCTTCACTGCTGATGAAATGGGATGGCTTTACACAGCGCCCCTGTGTGGTTATGGATGGAAGTGTTGTGTCTCAAGGTCATATCATGGAACTGACTGCAACTACATTACCCATGAGGCAATACATGCATAGAGGAAAATGTATTAATATGTACTTTTCATACATTTGGTCAATAGAAGTATATAGAAAAAAATGGCTTGGAATGAAGTGGTGGTGTTACTGCAGCAACACTGGCAAAAAAAGTCACATGACACCAATTTCTTTCACATAGGAATACATTATTTCTTCATTAGGGGTGTGATGGAAAGATTGCATTGGGGGGTGAGTTGTGGGGTTCAGTGTGGGGAGGTTTGGGGGGGGTGGGGTTTGGGGTGAGTACCTTTTTACGAGCATGCAGCTTGCGGAAAGCACCATTGGTCTCCTGGAGGGGATGGAAGGTGAGTTACAGCGATGAGCCTAACTGGGCAGCATGCAGTCTTATCAAGGAAGCAACATGCTTCAGGTAAGGGGGTTTGGCAGCCAGCAAGCATGAACCAAAATCATTCAGCATGTGACTGAATGAAAACAAAGACTGAGACAAGTGATGATTAATCAGATTAACAGAGTGGTTGCTGGGAAATGGAGTTCCAATTAATTCTGTATATTGCAAAAAAAGATGTTTTTAACCCATTTTAACCCTTACTTACTTTTTTACCTAATAAATAAATACATTAAAACAGTTACTATACTTCAGAAAATGCAGTTGAGGATGGAATGAGAAGCAGCATACAGAGGGGTACTCCAGGACCAGGGGTGGGGATCACTGTGCTAATTAAACCTAATGAAAAGCCACTGGATGCGTTCAGTATTCTGCGTAGCATGATCTCGTCTGTGAGGCCTGTGGACCTACCACTCCCTGCCACAGGATCAGGCCGTCCTCAGTCGTGGTGCGGATCTCCAGCTGAATGGTCTCAGGGTCGTGAGAGGGACTGCAACGAAACAAGATGGCTGCCATTAATGATCAAGCTTGTGCTAATGATACACGTGGGCTTGTATCAGTACGCCCAACCGAAAACATTACAGTATGCCCACCTAATAAAAAATTAAGGTTTGAAATGATCAGATCGGCTTGATGGTATAAACTGCCTCACCTTCTTGGGAAAATACGCTTGGGAAGAGCCAGGTATCCATCGTCATGGAAATAGGCTGCATACTGAAGGGGTGAATCTGTAAAAAGAGCAGAGAACGTTCATTCAGTCCATATGCTGCCTCTGTAGGGCCGGAGTGATACCGCCCTCATGTGGTTTCTTGGTAACACTGCAGGGAATTGAAACATTATGATTGACAAATCTCTCCTCCTCAGACACGGACAAAGAGAATGTTAAAAGTTTTCATTCTTTGAGAATTTGTTTCAGAATTATTGTTAAATTCCCCAGTTCAATCATGTTAAAAGTTAGTTGCTTTACATGGTTAGGAGTCCTATATTACATGTATTTATACATGTTGACAATCCCTAAGGCTTCCTCAACAATTCCAAGAAATCCCTCAGAAACAGAAATAAACTCAATAAAAGGATATAAAAATCACATCCATATCAGACATACTGACTTCATAATAAACATAAGAGTATGTTCATTCATTCTCAGTGTCAATGTGTGTTGCAAGTGTTGTTCTTGCATTGTGTGTTGAACAAGAATGACATACATTCATTGTCTTCATTGCAGGTTCCTATGAGCACATCACTCCACAAAATCACCAATACAGGAAATCCTACATCAGACATTCTGGTGCTGAACAAAAGTGTGCTTCATGCACAAACCTTTTCAGAACAGTGATGACACTTCAAACTCACCCAGTGGACTATTCCATAAATTCCAGGAGAAATAACGTCATTTGTCAGTCACAACATGTACTTGCTTAAAACATTTATGTCTTATTTTGGTTTCCAACAAGTAAGACAAGAGACAGAGAGGAAGAAAAGCGAGCTGTCTTTTTTTGTTGTTGTTTGTCTGTTTTAGGTCAGGCAGTTTTGTAGACGACACAAATGAAATTCATGTTGCAGTGAGTAGTTACGTCAGACTGGACAGAATGTTTCAAGAGACAGGGGAATTCTACATTTGCAAAACCTCTTGAGGCAAACCAAAAAAGGATTCAGTGAATCTACAGAATGATGTGCCAGACTATCTCACATTACATTTCACCTGAAATGTAGAATTCCCATTTCTCAGGTTTTTGTTTTTGCATTTCACGGGAAGAGACAAGGGCGGACAGAAATGCCCCCACGGTTATGAGTACAGACGCATACAGTTTGGTTTCGGGATGTTAGGTAGGCCTCGGGGCCCTTCGGTTGGATGTTTCCGTTAGTCGTTTGATTTCAGGCAGGCCAATAGGATACTGTACCATTCCCCCCGCTACCCTCCGTGTTCCACATGGTGTCGAGAATGCTGGGAGCCTGCCCTGCTTGTACTGAACAAAGCATTAAACCGCAGGGGAGGAGAAAGAAAGAGAGAGAGACAGATACGCATTTCATCATCTCAGTCAGACGGAGGAGTGGAGACTGTACAGTCCAGGCCAGTGGTCTGAATCACCTCGGTTTCACGCCATTTGCATCATCAGTGCTCTGGGTGGGGCTCATGGTGTGAAAAGATTCATATCTGAGACAGCGTTTTGTGTGTGAAAGACTCTCTTGCCATCGCAAGAAGAAAACTGAGAAAACTATTATTGAACTGTACTGACATGCCAGTCAATAATATTGCCAATATTGCCATGTCCTAAGAAGGACTCAAGTCCAACTTATGAAAGAACATGAGTCATAAATAAACCATTAGTATGTCAAACTTTGATAAATTGAATTTGATCAGTCTAGTAAAGTCTATGTACTCAGTATATAGCTACTTCATTAGGCTGTGCAAGAGTGACACTCATTCCCTGAGAATGGCGGATGACTCTGTGTTATGGTGCTTTAATCATGATGTGTGTCGTTCTAACATGCTAATGATGAGTGTAATGCTAATATGTTAAAAACGTGCATTGTACTAGCATGTTAATGACACATATCAAGCTAACCAATACACATGTCAAGCTAACGTGATAATGATTTGCGTCATGCTAAAGATGTGGGTTGTGCTAACGAGACTCTGGCATCTGTGTAGTAGGATGGCTGGTGGGATGGCACTCACCCTCCTCGCAGTGGAGCCCTCTGAACCCAGCAGGGCATGAACACTGTCCATGACTGCACCTGCCGCCATTTTGACACTCGATGTCCGTCTGGCAGACATCCTTCACCACCTCACACCGCTCTCCTGCCACAGGGGAGAGGGAGGTGATGTGACCACAAGAAAAATACTGTGTACACAACTCTAATAATCTTACATTCAGTATGTCAGTATTCTATGTTATTAATTTAATCTTTCTAGTTTTGCATGCAGGCATTTGTGTTTGGCACTTTTTGCATGGCCACTTCCTTCATGGGGCT
This sequence comes from Albula glossodonta, assembly GCA_019788955.1. Classification (NCBI taxonomy): domain Eukaryota; kingdom Metazoa; phylum Chordata; class Actinopteri; order Albuliformes; family Albulidae; genus Albula; species Albula glossodonta. Next base: position 2,354,122 of record JAFBMS010000056.1, on the reverse strand, counting down.
GCATGTCTTTCCTTATGGCTTCAGTCCTATGACATGCATATATGTACTTTCTAAGAAATCACAGCGAAACACAGCACACCCTGTAGCTGTCCAGGACCAGGGTTGTCCATACCTACCACAGAACCATTATGCCAGCAAGTTAAAGTTGCGGTCATGCCAGGTCGTACAGGTGTGACTATCGTACTGGTTGTTCATGGCTGACTCACCCTCGAAGCCATCAAGGCACACGCACTGGTACTCATATTCTGCGCTGGACAGGCAGCTGCCCCCATTGAGGCAGGGCCGTCGGTCACACGGGCTGGTGTCCACACACTGGACAATGGATCTGCTCTCTGTGAAGCTGTAGGACAGGTCAACCTTCTTCCCGTTGATAGACACCTGCGCACGAGATGCGACTATTAGGCAAGGCTGGTCTTGTGCAGTCAGGTAAAACAAGCATGTTGCCGTTGTCTCATCTCATATCACATAATTTTCATACCTGCTTGATTATACTATTGTACTCTGTAAAGACCTATCATTTGCAGCAACCTGACACAAGGTGACCCCCTGGATAGGCCTTACCTCTCCGATGCAGCCCTGGAACGTGGTGTTGACCTCAGCTGGCTTGGGCAGGATGTCCATGCTGGGGACTCCGCCCAGGTACATGGGGGTGTGGATGTTCAGGCCCTGCGCTTTCCCCGGGGACGATTTCCTAATCTCCTGGGCCTGGTCCACCTTCAAGAAGCCATCCTTGAAGAGGCGCTCAGCGATCACACGATGCCACTGGCCCAGGGACACCGGCTCCTGGCTGCGCAGAATGGCCATGCCTGCGCAGACGCACAGCGCATCATCATGGAAGGATTACTCACAGCAGTTACTGGCTTAAGACGTTTACTTGTACTTACCATTGTGATGTTTCAGGTCTGTCGACTGAAAGCTTAACCATTTACAGAGATCTGCTAAAAGTATGCCAAAGTGTCTCCTTCTCCAGTAGCTTTTTCTCTGCTGCATCTGAGCTTCACACTACTTTTGACAGATGAGTTGCTGTTGCCTTCTATGGCTGCCATGCTGTTTCACAGTCTGAAAGGGGTACTGGGAGACTATGACACCATTGGATTATGTGGAGCAGCCTGTAGGACTTTGTAGGAGCATGATTAGGACTCCAGAGGTTGCTGGTTCAAGCCCAAGTCTAACCACAGCAAGAACACCATTGCTGTTGGGCCCTAGAACAAGGCCCTTGACCTCACATTGCTCCCGGGGGGGACTGGCCCTTGGGTAGCTTAATCAACTGTAAGTTACTCTGGATAAAAGCATCCACTAAATGACTGTACTATAATGTTACGTATTATAGTCCCTGATCTGGGAATGCTATCAGACAGGTGTGGCCACAATCCTCGTATCAATCATAATGTACTTAATGTTTGGCCAGTTTATTATTCACATCAGATGCAAGCATCTGGTGCAATGTAAGTTAACAAAAAAGTTCATCATGGTTATTAGTTGCGATGGAGAGCCTACCTGTGCCCAGCTCATAGCGGAACTCCACGTGCCCGTCCACCATGAAGATGGCGAAGAAGTCCTCCACCTTCATCTTCTTCCCCCCGCTGAAGAACATGAGCCCGTTCTCGCCCAGGGGCTTGAACTCCATCTGCACCCGCAGGTCGTTGTGGATGTTGGTGAGCGGCGGGTAGGAAATGAAGGATTCCTCGCCATCAAAATGGGGCGTGGTCACCAAGGTTCCTGTCGTGGGAAAAAGCCAGGTGCTCAATACACAGCTCTGACCTGCTAGAGCAGTATCATGGGAAAAGTCAGGCAAAGACAACAGGGTTGGGATTCAGCTCATTAATTGAATTCTGACTGCAAAACGCAACTGAGGTTGATATAATTGAAAGGCCATAATTAGAATTGAATTAATAAAATGTATTCAACCCTTTAGAACTGACAACAATTTAATTAATAGTAAATTGTTATAAATCTCCAACCTCAAAATACCAAAAGAACATAAACAGAAATAAGCTGTATGTCAGTACAACTGTAAGAATTGAAATAGTTAATCTTTTTAAGTTTTATACAATATTTACAAACACAACATCTGATTTTAAATCAATAAACAAAGCAAGGTGGACGAACTGAAGGAAAGCTTTAGAGGCTAGCTGGGCCCCGGGATTGGTTAGCAATCGTGTTAAAGGGCAGCGAGAGTGACGGAGTACCAGTCACGAGACATTACATGACAGGTCCTTAAATGACCGGTCCTTGCAGAGCTCACCCTCCATGCACTTGTCTCCAGACTTGCCCAGGTGGCAGCGGCAGTCATACCCGAGGCCGCTCTGGCGGTTGATGCAGGTGGCGTCCGCCCCGCAGGCCTCTGTGGCGGGGGGGAGGGGGTGGGGGACAAGAGGATCCCAGGTTCAAAAGAAGGCATTCGGGGGAAGTGATACTTTGACAGAGTACAAAAAATCTGCATAGAATATGAGCTGCAGTAACATCAAATCAAGTCTACCCCAAATATATCCTCATATCCTGTCATATTACAGTAAAAAGAGGAGCGGGGGTGAGTCAGGCAGGTAAGGCTGGGGGTGGGAGGGGGTGTTTGTCAGGGGCACCTGGGTGACAGCGCAGCGAGGAGTGATGTTCGCAGTTGCTCCCTGTGAAACCTCTGGCGCAGCTGCATTTGTAGATGCTGGCCTCTGAGTCCTGGCACAAGCCTCCATTCTGCAGGGCATAGTTATTAAAACGGGGCACTTAGCAGCACATAAACATACAGACACTATGACAAATGAAAGGCAAAATCCTAAGGGTCCCAATACTGACTCCAGATGAACCACTGGAAAAACAAATGGAGAATGAAAAGGTATACTCTTAATACAGGGTTAGTCAAAATGTTGTCAGTCAATGTGAGTAAGTAAAAATGTCAATTATCTTTAATAAACTTATGTATTTTTACTGGTCCCAAATGGATATGGGAGACGGATTACAAAAGTTTTAGTTTTCTTCTCCACAAATAGTGCTGCAGTCATACAGCATCCCGAACGGCATCAATTTGACTGCCAAAGCTTTCGACCAACCCTGTACAAGACTAACCCTGTATAAGAACGCAAAATGTTATTGTATCGGTGTAAAATGAATGTTTTGAAATTGCATGATGGGTAATGTGGTCACCTGACATGGGCGATCTTTACAGGAAGGACAGTTTGAGACTCCCGTGGAGCTCCGGTCCAGATCTTTGAAGATCACTTCCTCTCCCTGGATGATCAGCTGGCGGATGCAGCCTGGTGTGCAGAGTACATAATCAGCACATGGCTGTCCATGGCAACAGTGACATCACAGCATGACAGAGCGCCTTCCATACGCACGACCAGGAAGTCAACAGTGTCGTTTTTACTTCATACTCAGGCCATCTGGATTTGAACTTAGGTTAATTTGTCCCAGTGTTTATGCTCTCTTGGAACAACGGGGCCGGAAACGAAAGGGGGTTACACTTCATAAAATGGTAAATCGTGTATGCATACAAACACCCATGCATGAAGGGGGGGCACTCTTTACATGCGCTTCATATTCACCCAGGACCCCAAAACCATATTCTGTTTAGGGGTCCTGGAGACCCCAGAGCCTATTCAAACGCCATGTCAATAAAACTTAAAATATTCTCAAACCCAAATTTCCAACACAGGAAAAACAGCCGTTTTGACTTACTGTCCCAATACTTATGGAGGGCATTGTAAATCCCGTATAATTAAAAAATATCATCAGTACACACTGGGTTTTCCCACCTAGGCTGGGGGCTTTTAGATGAGCATTACTTTGATAGGGGTTTCACGCTGAACTAAAATAACTCTGCTAATCCTCTTACCAACAAAGCCGCTCTTGAGACCTGTCGTTTTGGCGATCGTGCTGTAGTTGGGGTAGCCGCCAACGAACAGCTCCTCGTTCAGATCCAATCCTTGGAATTTCCCCTGCGGAGAGAGGGCGAGAGAGGAGGGAGGGCTAGTCAGAACTACAACCCCCAGCTTAACATGACAGCTCCACTTTTCATCAGAAAACTGTTTCACACATGTAGCTTTAAAGGCACACATTAAGGCTTTTCCCCTCTGATCAACGTTAAACTTCTTATCGCCTCCAGTAAAATATGACATTGACAACAACAGGAACACCTGAGAGAATCTCAGAGAATCTCATTTTAATGATTAGAGAGATAATTTGCCATTATAGCTATGCATGTCATGAAGGATAAGCTCCTATATTCACATTGTGCTTATGCGATTTTGCAAACAAATACACAAAAAGAGTACGTTTTTATACACAGTGGGCCCCCAGGACCGACTTTTGCGAACCACTGGTTCTAAGTGATGTTCCAGGACAGTCTTGGGTCCACCTGGACCCCACCTTTCCGTGAGCTCACCTGAGAGCTGCCGTTGATGGGGGCATCTCCGTCCACCACGATGGACCCGAGCGTGTGGTTACGGCTCAGCTCCACTGTGTGGAACTCCCCCAGCTTGATGGGGGTGGGGTAGCGGATGGTGGCCATGCCTGATCCTACATCAAACCTGCGGCCGACAGGAGGAGAGGGTAGCTCAGGGGCGTCCACTTCATTTCACAACAAGCTCAAGTTGTTTAGACGTTGCTTTTACCATCGACTGAAGTCAACTGAACTGTGAAAATCATAGGTCTTCTCTAGGCTTTTGTAGGATTCTGTCATAGGTCTTCTCTAGGCTTTTGTAGGATTCTGTCATAGGTCTTCTCTAGGCTTTTGCAGGATTCTGACATTTAGTTTTGGAACGGCTCAGGCCTCTAACAGATGCTTTCACTACATTACAGTGAGATGACAGGTGATAGCTTACAGCTGCAGGTGTTTGTGATGTTTGTGTCTGTGAGGGGGGAATTCCAGCTCAAGGCACTGTGCGTCCATTTAAGGACCTGAACAAACAATTTTCTATAAACAGCTTATTCAGTAAACAAGAAATCAAGAATCATTGTGTTTGTCAGACAATGACAGATACTGTCAATAATGAACATCAAAATTCACTCCAGAAGAGGGGTGAGTCGGTAGTTAAATCTTACCTGAACTCAGGTCGGCCGCTCACTAGGCCCAGAGAAATAAAGTCTGCCCCCGTGGTCCTCTTCTGCCCATTGTAGATGATCATTCCTGGAGGACCAATGAGAAACGGCGTTAGTACAGCGCCGACTCTTTTCCCCCAATGTGAACATTCCATACTGGCTGTTCCACACTGGGGAATACTTTTAGCCAATGGGAGGAGCAGCATGCTCAAGGCCAAGCTGGGGCGGATACAAGCCGGGGGTTAACAGCTAGCTTCCGAGGCTTGCCATCTCAAACTGCCAGTCCAGTACACGGGCCACATGCCCAGAACACATGCTCTGTGGAAGATTTCCCATAATCCACTCTGCCTCGGAAGCCAATCAGGTTTTCACTTCACGGTCAAATCTAAGAGGGGAAAACCATGCCATCTGATTCTAGCTGATTCTGCAGGCCTGCAACTGATTAGTTCTCCTTGTCATGGAAACAGATGTGCAAATAAAGCACGCCGTTTCTTTTTTTTTTTCAATGTTGCCTTCAAACGAAACGCCGACAGCGGATGCTTTGACGTGGCATTCATAACCCCCCCTCCCCCCAAACATTTCGGAGAAGTTGGATGAAATGGATGGGGAGGAGGAGAGAAGCAGAGGGAGATATTGAAGGCTGTGGTGCCACTTTCAATATGACACCCGAAGCTTTATTAGGAAACCGTTTGCAGTGCATAGATGAGCAGGGGGCCCCATCACACCCAAACACGCCCCGTTCGGTGGGGGGGGGAGGGTCTCAGAAGCTCCGGCCCCTTCACACAGAATCAGGATGCATTCCTGTGCATTAACCATGCCTGGGTCAACCTGAAGCCCAACTCTCTGGGAAAGCAACACCTTATCATCACGTCAGAGTGAGCGCACACACTCCCACTCACCGGCATACAACATTACACCTTGGCACAGGTGAGATAGAGGGAGGGCGGTGTGGGGGGAGGTGAGGGAACAAGGAAAGAAAGAGGTGAGAAGCAATAAACAGACCGGAGAGTGACACTGACAAAAACAAACAAAATGAAAGCATTTTAAAGCTTCATAATAACCAAAAAAATGGCCACGAAGAGCAACTTAAAAAGTTACAACAACAACACCAGCATTTACAGTTCAGTATTTGCACTTGGCCTTGGTGCTCTGAAAAGAATTCACCGTGATACTGTTATTGTTAACAAAATGTATTCAGATTAAAGGCAGCTAGACAAAAAAAACCCAGCGCGGCCGGGATCTTACCGTCAGCATTGTCTGGACGGAAGGTGATCTTGATGTTGAAAGCCTTGTAGGAGTTCTTGATGGTGGGCAGAGTGAGGTAGGAGAGAGGAGTCTGGGTAAAATGGGGCATCACCCTCTCTGCAGGGGAGAAACCCAGTCAGGGGCAAGGCAGGGCAGGGCATTGGCCAATGTGAGGGAGTCCCTACACTGATTGGCCCTAACAAAAATAACTACAGCTAAAATTAAAATACTGTAAAAATTAAAAACTGTATATTTAAAAACGATTTTAAAACAAGCAGCTGCACTCAAATCAAATCAAAACTCGACGGAAACAGATAGGAGATGCGAAACAGCTATAGAAATTAATACTGATTTAAAAATGCAGAAGTGTAATAGCCTTGGTGAGGAGGCTGATCGGCGCGCACGCTAGCGAATGCTCCTGGGGGCGTTTGGGGCCCGGCGCCTTCGCCCTTACCGTGAATCTTCAGCGTGGTGAAGGCCTGCACCATGCCCAGCTTGTTCATGGCCGTGCATACGTAAACGCCACTGTCGTCCTGGGTGACGGAGGGAATGGTCAGCACGTTGCCCTCCTCCACGGCCCTCGGGGTCAGCTCCCCGTCCAGCTGCAGCGAGAAACTGAGTTTAACTGAGTCTGCCTGGGGACTGCGTAATCACACTACCAGAACTGCGCAACATAACAAAAACATAATATACAATGAATGTGTACACGATACATAGGTTTACATTGGCTTTATAGTCATGTGGTGCTATGTATTTCACACACACTGACACATACTTACACAAAGGCAAATACACACAATGCACAAAGGCACTCACACACACACACTAACACACACAGACACACACTCACGCACACACACACACACACACACACACACACACACACACACTCACACACACAGACACACACTCACACACACACACACACACTCACACACACACACACACACTGACACATACTTACACAAAGGCAAATACACACAATACACAAAGGCACTCACACACACACGCTCGCGCACAGAGACACACACACTCACACACACAGACACACATACTCACGCACACAGACACTCACACACACACACACACACACACACACACACACACACACACACACACACACACACACACACGCACACACACACACTCACACACACACACACACACACACTCACGCACACAGACGCACACACAGACACTCACACACACACACACACACACACTGACACACACTCACACACTTACACACACAGACACACACTCACACACACACACATACACAGACACACTTCACAGAGCTTAAGTGCTGCAGTGATGAACTGCTGCATCTTAAAGAGAGCAGCACACTAAAGAAAAAGAACCTTCCAGCACCAGTGCTGGAGGCAGCCGTGGCCTGCTGTTACCTTTGACCATTTGATCTGTGGGACAGGATGTCCAGTGGCCTGGCAGGGGAAGACCGCCGTGGACCCCAGCGTCACCTCCTTCACGTCCGGAGTGCTCATGATCTGGGGCAGGGCTTCAGAGAGAAGCGCACAAAGCACAGATCAGAGAGGATCATGGTAAATAAGCGTCTGAGCCTTTTCATGTGCTCGCGGTATAACGAGTTCACTAAACGCTTAGGCCCAGTGGTGTCTGTGGAGACCAGTGAACTCGTGTTTTGCAAAAAACGTAAGACTGCTTCCAAGCACCACAGCGGTAACTGTATAGTGTGTGGCCTCGTTGGTGAAGCTTTGCATGATGCAATAAACACTAGCTTGACTCTGATTGGTTTACCGTCCATTCTGCACTTGTTCTGTCATTGTCTGTCTCTAAATAAACAATTAGTCTGTTGACTTAAGTTTGTCTGTCATTTGTCTCAGTTTCAAGGGTGTAGAGCTTCTCTTCTAGATCTGTTAGACACACTTGCTGGCATGTCTTACTGGAAAAGAGCATCTGTCAACTGTGTTAATGTGAGCGTAAATGACGAGCCTGGTTGGGCTTAACGGTCTGTTCTCGTCATTGTACGTCATTCTTATGTTCTTCAGGGTCCGCTTGACTCATTCGGATGTTTTTCAGCTACACAAACATCCTGTAGTCTGAAAATGCTGCTGGACAGTGATCTTGCTCTTCCCATCTTCTTCAGTGTAAATGATTTTACGGAGCGCACTCACACTGGACGTTGAGGATGACCTCGGACTGCACGGAACCCACGTCGTTGGTGGCGGTGCAGCGGTACTTCCCGGCGTCGGCCTCTGTCACCTGCTCGATCTTCAGCATTCCGCCGCGGACCGCCACGTGGTCGGGCAGCTCGCTGCCGACCTTGCTCCAGCTGACCGTGGGCTGCGGGTCCCCGATGGCCTGGCACTCGAACTCCACCGAGTTTCCGATCACCACGGTCTGCACCGACGTGCGCACGTTGATCATCACCTTGGGAAGGGCTGCGAGAACGGGGGGTGGGGGGGGGGGGAGTGGTCAGGACCAATCAGAAGTTAGAACGCAGTTGTGGATTGTCAGTTGTGATTGGCTGTGTGTTCGACAACCACTGTTGCTCTTAGCAATATGGAATAAATAAATAAATAAATAAACCATTAGGAATGATCGGAGATGTCACTGACTGCAACACCTGGGTCTCGCTAAGATCGTATGAATGGGAATCCCCTGTTCAAGGAAGCGCTTTCAGAGCTAAGGGGTTAAGTCCACTCCAAAAAGGTGACAGGAAATGAACCTAATGTCATCAGGGAGGAAGGTATGGGTCTTTGCTGAATGATATGTACACAAGAACATAAAATGAATAAAACAGCTCATTAAGCCCAATTAGACTCGTCATTTACCTACAGCCTATGGAATGATCCAGCTATTCCACTGTTCCTTTGATGTTCTTTGTACTCGTTCAGGGCCTTGATACTTCTCTTACTGTGGTGCCCAGAACTCAACTACATGTGGTCTGGCCTCTAGCTTTCAATTTCCATTTCTCACTGTACGTCTTTTATATTGTGTCAAACAAACACCTCCTGTGATCTACTGGATTTGTAGCATTTCTTTCATCGATGTTCTAATTATTTTGAGCTTTCCAGTGAGTCTAAACTAATCCGACAGGTGAAGGAGATTATTGAATAATCTGACAAAGTCATTTAATTGACATTAATTTAAGCATGTTGAATGATGCACAGACCTTGAATGGTGAGTCTGGTGGTGTCCTGCGCCTGGCCATACAGCCCCGTAGCTCTGCAGATGTAGATGCCCTCGTTGCTCTGCTCCAGATTCTCAATCCTGAGGAGACGCCCAAACGGATCAGAACCAGGATGTGAAAAGATGCCCAGCCGCATCAGAACCAAGATGGGCAAAGAAGCCCAAACCAAGATGTGGAAAGGCACCCAAGCACATCAGAACCAGCATGTGAAATGGTGACCAACATGGACCAGGACCAGATGTGGTTAGGCACCCAAATGGACCAGAACCAGAATGTAAAGAGGTGGCCAAACGGATCAGAAAGAAGATGTGAAAGGAGGCAGCAATGCATCAGAACCAGAAAGTGCAGAGGTGCGTGAACAGGACCCCAATGAGGATGAGTAAGGAGGCACACACACATCAGAAGAAGCAGGATGAAGAATGAGGTGAGCAGAAGAAGACCGCGCGGACCTCCCGCCGGCTGAGCTCACCTCAGCACCCCGTCCTTGATGTGGTGGTTGGCGGGCATGGTGCCGCCCTCCTTCAGCCACTCAATGGTGGTGTGGATGCCACCATTGACTGAGCAGGTGAACTCCACCGCACTGCCCAGCGCCTTCACCTCCACCTGAGGGGACACGCGGACCGACAGAGGCGCTGCGGGTAGAGGGGAAGAGGGCGTCACTGCAACAACGTTAAGGCTCAACATTTGCCGATTTCTTTTAACCAATTTTCCCAGACAAATTCCTGGGAAATCAATTTAATACCAGCTTGTACCAGGAATCTTTGGTTATTCATGAATCAAAAACTGCTCACTGTTTGTGTGAGAGCACTGGTGTGTTTTGGTTTAAGGTTTTCTTTTGTCATTAAGTCTGTGATTCAGGCTACTATCCTCTTTAGCAACAGCACCATAAGTGACCGATCTTTGATACTGTTTATTAACGATACTTTCCTAAATCCTGCTATCTGAGCACAAATAAATACAAATGTAGCACATACATGAGGTACAGTACCACTCAAAAGTTTGGACACACTTTCCCATTTACTTGAATGAGAAAGTGTGTCCAAACTTCTGACTGGTACTGCATAACAGACTGAAGGTGTTGGGTAGAGAATCCAGAGCTAACTCCCATGCATAAGGACTCACATCGCACGATGACTCTGGCCAGCGATTCGCTGGACCCTACTTTGTTGGAGACTCTGCATCTGTAGGTGCCGGCGTCCTCTGCGGTTGCCAGGTTGATCTGCAGGTTGCCGCTGTCGACCTCGGCCCTGGAGGGCAAGGTGCCGTTGACCTTGGTCCACTCGTACCGCAGCGGGGGGGTGCCGTGGGACAGGCACTGCAGTCGAATTACCTCTCCCACCCGGACTGACAGGTCATCCGGCAGGCTGGTGGCATAAGGGGGTGCTGGGAAACAGGGGGGCGGAGGGGGAAACAGAGGTTACATGCTGGAACAACGACTAATAAACATATTACAGAGAGGTGACAACTGTGCTATATATATTCTTAACATATTATATGTATTTATCATATATGCTAATCTTATAAGAAGCAGTCAAAACTGTGAACACTCTAGGCCTCGGAGATGGGAAAACCCCAGCCTCCAAGAACACACGTAGGACCACATATTTATTCCACTCAAACAGGGCGTTTGAGAGCCAAGGCAAAACAATAAATCTGACTATTTTTAAGATCTAATTTTTAAGAAACAGGACCGGAAAAGACTAAACTACTCATTGAAGGTAATAATTTTGGTGACCCCTTGGTCCCTCTAGTGGAAAAACTGGGATACTGCAGTCCAACAGTCAGGAAGATCCTCGCTGAGATCAAGAGAGGGCTCATTTCCAGCCAGACAGCTGGCCTTTAATTCACTGAGTGCCTCCAAGCTAGTTTTTTTAAACTGCTGGCGCTACCATAATGAACAAAGTCTGTCTTTTAACCGTGACATATTTTGTATAACAGTGCATGTTGATTTCATTTTCGCAGCTAGACGAGTTCAGGTTTGCTCTGTTCAGGTTAAGTTTGTTGGATAAGAACCCTTGGGCTGATTTTCAAGAGCAGGATTAACAATGATTCAGTTATTCTAAATCAGTATTAAGAGTCCATCAAATCCCTTGGAAAAAAAAAAAAAACGTGCATGCCTGTATTTTATGAGGATACATAAAAGGATCATGGGGCAGCCTGTAGGCTAAGGTACATGACTGGGGACCCCTGAGGTTGGTGGTTCAAGCCCCAGTCCAGCTTGTCCCAAGAACACCATTGCTGTTGGGCCCTTGAGTAAGGCCCTTAACCCCACATTGCTCCCAGGGAGGATTGGTCCTTGGCTAGCCTAATCAACTGTAAGTCACTATGGATAAAAAGCGTCAGCTAAGTGATGATGATAATGATAAAACCAAATGGGCCATGTGACGCAGAGCCGGTTCTTGGCGAAACTCACTCTCCACGTCCAGCATCACGGTGACCTCGGAGGTGCCCCAGCTGTTGGTGGCATTGCAGATGTACTGGCCGGAGTCCTGCCTCCCCACACCCATCAGGATCAGGGTGCCGTTCACCACTCTGTGCCTCCAGGGGAGGGGAGCTCGAAGCTTGGACCACGTGATGGTCGGAGGAGGGGTGCCTGGAGACAAAAGCAAAACCCCAAAAAAAGCACCGTGTTTAAGAGCAGATAATTACTCACATTCATATTCATTCCCATAGCTCTCAAACCTTCATGCCTGCATGACTGTTGATATTATGCAATTATTATTATTGTTGTTGTTGATTATGATTATTATTGTCATCATTAGAGTAGCAATAATAAAATTAATACTACGACTATTAATAACACAACAACTACTACGACTACTACTAATAATAATAATAGCTGGTAATAGTTGATCCAAATCACACCAGTGGAAATCCTCCTTAAAGGGTTATGTGAATCATTTCAGCTCTGTGAATCGCTCCAGATAAATGAATCTATTAAAACGACTCTCAGTGACAACAGTTTATATAACTGTAGGCAACAGGAGGAACTTTAGAGCACAGCTTGTATGTTTTTTTCCATAACCTTTCTGTAACACACTGTGGTTTCGTGTTCCACACCGGCAGGCATTGACAGCTTACACACAAAAAACATGAGAGGATTACTGTTTTTGTGTTCCCTCTGGGGAAGTGAATAGTTGTGATCTTATCTCCGTCTTCTTTCTCTTTTGACCGAAGCTTACTTTTACTACACAAAAATAGTGTCAATACATAGATGCTGACTCCTTTCTTTTTGTGAAAACAGATACGCATCATAGAAAGACCAGACAAATACTCTGAGTGAACATGATACAGGAGAATGCTGCAGCAGTATTGAGGGGTTTGCTAGGGAGGAGCAGTGAGCACCCTGCATGTGTGGAGGAACAGAGCTGACTGTGATGTCACGGTTGTAGTGAATGTGATGTGGGTGGGTTTGTAGAAGAAGCACTGATTGTGATGACACAGTAGAGGTGGTAGAGGGGAGTGTGGAATGTAATGTCACAGTGGAGGAATAGCGTTGATTGTGATGTCACAGTGGTTGCAGCAGAGGAAAACGGATGAGTGTGATGTCACAGCAGGGGTTGGTCTGGTTACCGTGGGCATCACAGCGTAGAGTGGCGGTCTGCCCCTCCTCCACCACCAGCAGAGGCTCGGACACGGAGGCGCGGGGTGGTGTGGGAAACTGTGGAACCTGCTCCCCACCCTCCACCGTCACATCCACCCTCACCTCGGTGGTGCCCTCATTGTTCCGCACCGTGCAAATGTAGGTGCCACTGTCCTCGGGCCGCGCTGACAGAATCTGGGGGTGAAACATATGACATGCATGAATTCACACGTCTCTTTTGGTTAACTTTTGCCTGTAACCAAACAAAGTTTGTAGGTGTGCATAACTGAAATAGGTCATATTAGTTTTTGACTCAGGCTTCTCTCACACTACCTTAATGCATAGAAACGTACAGCATTCACTGACAACCAGGTTTTAATCTGGACCATCTCTGATGTGAGCAGAAGCAAGTACGGACACGGACAGTTCACTGACCTGCATCACAGCATTGGAGTCCATTGGCACAGGGCTGGTCAGAACTCTCCTACGGCCGCTGTCCAGCCTGTGCCAGCTGACCGATGGACGTGGCTCTCCCGCCCCCTGGCACTCCAGGTTGATGGGCTGGCCCACCCTCACTCGCACCGGGCCCTGAGGGGTCACCACCGCTTTTGGACTTTCTGGAATACAAAAAAAAAAAAAAAACTAAATCATGGAAGTCCAAATACTGACTACAGATGATTAACCACACTGTCAATTTCAGAGTCGGTAACACTTCCGATTGGGTGATGCAAAAAAAATTATTATAAACACAATAATAAGTAGTTTATAGTAGTCTATAATCATTAGTTATCTGTTTATTAATCACCATTTATGCATTTATTTGCTGATGTGTCTGTGAACATTACAAATTGCACTGTCTGTTGCTTGAGGCAAGTTTGAATTCATAACCACAATTGATGTCCACTGTGTGAATGATGTCCTGAAACACATGCAATGACCCGCCCCCAAAAAACTAAGCACATCCACAGGGCACGCCTGAGTCAAAGCAGCCATTTTGTAGCTGCAGGTCCTGGATAAGGGTAGTCATTAGACCCTTAGACGCTTACCTCTCACGATCAGAGAGACAATGCTCTGCGTTATTCCGAACAGATTGCTGGCCACGCAGCGATAGGTTCCCTGGTTGCTGGGACGAGCGTTAGCGATGGTTATCACAGCGCCATCGGGACCAACTTTCACATTATCTGCCACAAAAAAGCAGAACAGAGTCCAGTTCAACTCAACGCACCAAACCAAGCAGTCACATTTAAACTGTATGCTGTTTTACTTCAAAATGTAAACAACACACTGTGATAAAATATAACATAGCCAAAACAAATGATGCTGCAATGTACATTTGCGCAAAATTTGTGTTGATTGAATTGCTCTATATTCTCAAAGAGATAAAGCGCATTTGATTGAATCCAGCTAAATGCTTTTTTAACAGCGGAATATAACGTGTCTAATGACCTGGAAGGGGCTGGTTGCTGGACAGCTTCCACTCTAGGCGCACAGGCTGGGCACCGCTGTACACACGGCAACGGAAGCTGGCGGATTCGCCCTGCCGGACCGTGGCGCTGTGCGGCTCGATGGAGATGATGGGCGTCTGAAGGCCTGCAACGGGACGGCGGGGGGGGGGGGGGGGGGGGCAGAAACACACTGTGACCAACCGTTATATCCCGGCATGCAGTACAGTGCAGCATCAGAAGAGTATATGGGGCTGGAAGTGCATGTATCTTAAGAGGTTGCGGGTTCAAGTCCCACCTAGGGCACAGCTGTTGTAACCTTGAGCAACGCACTTCATCTGAGTACGTAGCATTCAGTAACATATCTAGCGGTATAAATGGTTGGCACAAATAAAATGTAAATATACTCTGGTTAATAGCGTCTGCTGAATGCCAAAAATGTAATATAAATTACAATACAATTTAATTCCCTCCAGCTACACCAGTCATGTAAACCCACAGCACCCAATGTCATTTATATAAGTAATCTAAAGATGGAAAAAATTGCCATAGTGGTTAAAATCCTTATTGAGTGAGGTAGACATATCCATGCATTGACAATAACTCATAAAAAATAATATTTACATCAGGTGTAGAGAAATAGATCACTGCTCATGTATTTAATAAGAAACTGAAGCCTAAGACAAGGGCTACATTCATGAGTGAGGGTATCATACTGCATGAAATTAGAGATTCTTGTCATAACAGGTGCCACCTGCAGACAGCCATATCTATGAGCACAAGTAAAGTGAACTGGCAGGTGGTCTGTGAGGTAATGACCAGAGGCCATGCTGGATTTTGGATTTGATCTCCACCAGAGAAGTGGGATTACACATACTGTTAATGGCAGGGGTGTCAGTATGGCCCATGGGTTTACTCACAGGACTTTTTTTGAGAAGACTTCTGAGTGGGAAACTGTCGCTATGGCTACTGTCATGGCCACCAGGCTTCATGTACCTGTCTGTGAGTATGATGCGGGCACCGTGCAGAATGCACACACGGCAGGATTAAAGCATGTGTGTACACGCAATGTAAAAATAACGCGGCGCCTGCCCGCAGAGACAGGTCATGTGGAGGAGGAAGCCTGTGATCACCGCACTTACGGGAGGAGCTGGCGGTCACCGAGACAGTCACGGACGCCTGGCGCAGGGTCGGCCCGCCGTCCACTCGGCAGACGTACTCTCCAGAGTCATCCTGAGAGGCCTGCAGGATCCTCAGCTGGGTGCCCAAAACCTGGAGCAGCATACACACATACAGTTACACACACACACACATACAGTTACAAATAAACACACACACACAGTTACATATACACACACACACACACATACAGTTACAAATACACACACACACACAGTTACATATACACACACACACACATACAGATACAAATACACACACACACACATATACAAACACACACACACACACAGATACATACACACACACACACATACAGTTACAAATACACACACACACACAGTTACATATACACACACACACACATACAGTTACAAATACACACACACACACAGTTACATATACACACACACACACATACAGTTACACACACACACACATACAGTTACAAATACACACACACACACAGTTACATATACACACACACACACATACAGTTACAAATACACACACACACACAGTTACATATACACACACACACACAGTTACATATACACACACACACATACAGTTACAAATACACACACACACAGTTACATATACACACACACACACACAGTTACAAATACACACACACACAGACACATATACACACACACACACACATACAGATACAAATACACACACACACACAGTTACAAATACACACACACACACAGTTACATATACACACACACACATACAGTTACAAATACACACACACACACAGTTACATATACACACACACACACACACACATACACACACACACACACACACATACACACACACACACACACACACACACACACACACACACACACACACACACACACACACACACACACACACACACACACACACACACACACACACACACACACACACACACACACACACACACACACACACACACACACACACACACACACACACACAGTTACAAATACACACACACACACAGTTACATATACACACACACACACAGTTACATATACACACACACACATACAGTTACAAATACACACACACACACAGTTACATATACACACACACACATACAGTTACAAATACACACACACACAGTTACATATACACACACACACACACATACAGTTACAAATACACACACACACACAGTTACAAATACACACACACACACAGTTACATATACACACACACACACATACAGTTACAAATACACACACACACACAGTTACATATACACACACACACATACAGTTACAAATACACACACACACACAGTTACATATACACACACACACATACAGTTACACACATACAGTCACACACACACACACACACACTCACACACAGTCACACACACACACAGCAACACACACACTTTTCTCAGAATTACCGCAAGATCTAAATAGACCTAATGAAACACTAGAGGCCATACCCCTGAAAGACTCCGCTATAACAGCCTGAGATGTGATATCTGTCTTTTCCTCTCGCATGAACGCGTTTCCTAACAGGCTGTCAAAGGCAATGCTGCCCTGCAGGTCCTGCAAGTTACCCCACAGGGTAATAATTCAGCAGGACAACAAACGCTCACAGTCACTGAGTGTGGGAACAGGAAGTGGAACAGGAAGGAGCTTGTTTTACAGGTAGCGTGTGACACACAGAGTATCCCCTTTGCTGAAATCCAAGCGGGCACATTCTGCGCGAGGCACCAGTCTCGGTGGCATCAATCAGCTTTACTGCCAGCCAGCTACAGTCAGGCCTTCACTTGGCTGGCAGCCTTGGAATGCGGTCTAGAGAACGGAGCGCAGCTATCATAACAACACGTAGCATGGAATGAGGATTGTGTGTGTGTGTGTGTGCATGTGTGTGTGTGTGTGTGTGTGTGTATGTGTGTGCATGTGTGTGTGTGTGTACTAGTGCATGTAAGTGCCTTTTTGTGAGTGTGAATGTGCTGTGTACTGTATGTATTTGCCTTTGTGTATGTATGTGTGTGTTTGTACGCTTCTGCATGTGTATGTATGCATGTACATGTTTGTATCTGCGTGAGTGATTGTTTGTAAGTCTCTGCATGTGTGTATGCGTGTACATGTTTGTGTGTGTATGTGAGTATGTGTGTGCGTGTGTGTGTGTGTGCTTGTACATGCTTGTGTGTGCGTGTGTTTGTGTTTGCAAGCTTCTGTGTGTGCGTGTGTATGCATGAACATTTTTATGTGTGTGTGTGTGTATGTGAGTATGTGTGTGCGTGTGTGTGTGTGTGTGGTTGTACATGCTTGTATATAGACAGACCTTGTGATTGGAGGACAGGTGCCCGCCCACTCTTATCCAGGTGACTGAGAGAGGAGGGGTTCCCGGGACTACACAATTGAGGTCGATCGACTGGCCCTCCTGCACGTTAGCGATGGCAGGCTGGATGGTGATGGCTGAGGAGATGCTGTCAGCTGGATGTGAAGGAAGATTCAAGCAAGTTAGTACACACTGATGTGATACAGCGTTCCTCTTGAAAACCCAAAGAGCGTTCAGAGCTGAAAATAGATACTACCATTACAAGTTAATACACGGATTGCTTTCAAAATAGCTCCACAAACATCCAACAGTTCAGCTTTGGAGTACAAGAAGTAGCCTTCAATCAGGAGCATGAACTGAACATAACATACAAAAGCCCTGCACAGTTAGCACAGTAAGCCTCTAGCCCTGCGCGGTTAGCACAGTAAGCCTCTAGCCCTGCACAGTTAACACAGTAAGCCTCTAGCCCTGCACAGTTAGCACAGTAAGCCTCTAGCCCTGCACGGTTAGCACAGTAAGCCTCTAACCCTGCGCGGTTAGCACAGTAAGCCTCTAACCCTGCGCGGTTAGCACAGTAAGCCTCTAGCCCTGCGCTGTTAGCACAGTAAGCCTCTAGCCCTGCACGGTTAGCACAGTAAGCCTCTAACCCTGCACGGTTAGCACAGTAAGCCTCTAACCCTGCGCGGTTAGCACAGTAAGCCTCTAGCCCTGCGCTGTTAGCACAGTAAGCCTCTAGCCCTGCACAGTTAGCACAGTAAGCCTCTAACCCTGCGCGGTTAGCACAGTAAGCCTCTAACCCTGCGCGGTTAGCACAGTAAGCCTCTAGCCCTGCACGGTCAGCTCAGTAAGCCTCTAGCCCTGCACAGTTAGCACTGTAAGCCTCTAGCCCTGCACGGTTAGCACAGTAAGCCTCTAGCCCTGCACAGTTAGCACAGTAAGCCTCTAGCCCTGCACGGTTAGCACAGTAAGCCTCTAGCCCTGCACGGTTAGCACAGTAAGCCTCTAGCCCTGCACAGTTAGCACAGTAAGCCTCTCACCTCTGTTTACCGACACCTCAATGCGGGACTCTGAGGAGCCGATGGAGTTGGTTCCCACACACAGGTACGTGCCAGCATCGGCGGCTCGGATGTTGGGGATAAGCAGGGTACCGATGTCTGTACGCTCCATTCGGGCCTGCGGAGGGGGGAGGGGGGGTGGGGCATGGCACATGGTCAGTGAGGGAGGTGGCCAGGGGCGGGGGGGCAGGGGGCGGGGCAGTGTGACACCATGAGGTCTGTAGGTTTGTTCCCCGGTAACCTGTTTGTTTCTCTTCACCTTGATAAAACCCCTGATTCAGAGTACCTTTGGAAACTTCTGAAGCCCAACTCTTAAGAGTTCTGGCGGGAGTTGGAGAAACCAGATTGGTGGTTTTGTCATGAGACTTTGGGCGAGATTCAATCAAACACACATAGCCTCTTCAAAGGGCTCACACAATTCAATCACAATGGCATTTCCTCATGGAAGGCTGTAATGCTCTGCTACTTTAAAAGCAAACTCTTTTGTTGCAATGAAAGGTCTGTCTCGATTGAATTGCATACGCCCTTTCAGAGACTACGAGTGTTTGATTGAACCTTGGTCTTTCCTTAATGTCCTCCATGAGAGAAGATTTGTAATGAATTCGCTTACCAACCACATGTTGTGAGGAGGGTGGGTTACTTCCACAGCTACTGGTGGTAATGCAGATTGCGGTGATGGAATAGAATGCGAAGATGCACTGTGCAGCCTATAGCCTAGTGGCTAAGGTACATGACTGGGACCCCTGAGGTTGGTGGTTCAAGTCCCAGTCCAGCCACAGCAAAAACACCATTGCTGTTGGGCCCTTGAGCAAGGCCCTTAACCCCACATTGCTCCCAGGGGAGATTGGCCCTTGGTTAGTCTAATCAACTGTAAGTCGCTTTGGATAAAAAAGCGTCAGCTAAATGACAGTAATGTGCAGTGCTGCATGTTACAATGACAGGCCGCACATTTAAATGCAGAACCAAAACAAATAAACACGAAGTGAGAAGCATACTCACCTGCATGCAGATAATCATATCCAAGTACAACCAATAACAATTTACAATTTTAAGGAATTATAACATTCATCGAATATCCATTGAAGACACAATAAAATCCGTTAATCTTCTGCGTAACACTGGGAGTTAATTTTGATTAATTAATGTGATGTAATTACTAAGCACAATAATAATTAGTATGATTAACATAAACAGCATTTTAAATAAAAAATGCCATTAATAAGACAGCCATTTACCAAATTATTAATATAATAATCTCCTTGACAAAAAAATTCAGGTTATTAATATAGTTTAAATATTAATAATTTTGTGATTCATTAGGTAATGAGAACTGCTTGGGAGTGGTTAGAAAAATAAATATAAAAGTATTTTGCTGTCCGCAAATGAAGGCAAAAATATAATCCAGACAACTGTAGTCCACGTGTGTAAGGAGGGAATGGAATATTTTTCTGTTTAGTTTTAATTTCACATAAAACATTTTGTCACTATTTATTCACAACTTGCCAACGAACCGTGAGCATTGCAGTTTGCATGTAGTATGTTTATTGGAGTTAACATGGATTTAAGACAGATTTTGATCATGCACTTAGTCCAGGGCATTGGGGAGGCAACAGAGGATACAAGCAGGGAGAGAAACAGACACACAGACAGGCAGATAGACAGACAGACAGACAGACCTGCAGCTCCTCAATGCGTCTCTGTAACACATCGAGACTGTTGGTTTTAAACTGATGGAAACCGTGAGAAGGAATGGCCTGAACCAAAGACAAGACAACATAGAGGAAAGAGAAGGGAAGAAATGGAGAACAGGAGTCAAAAAATGCAGCGACAAAAAAAAAAAAACTTCAAATCAGAAATCTTTCCAAACTGCTGAGTCTAGAATCTTCTAGCAGGGACAGAACCAGGTGAACGGTTCTAAAGCTCAGCTTTTCTGAATAATTGATCCAGAGCGATCCAGGTGAATCCATGCCAACCTGTGCCTTAGGAAAGGGAAGACCGGAGTCTCACCTGTGAGGGTAGGTCACCTCCCTTCTTCTTCCAGGTGAGTCCTGGGCTGGGGGTGCCCCCGGCTCTGCAGTACAGTCTGAGCGTCTCCCCCTCCGTTATCTGCACACGCTGGGGGCTCACCTGGACATGCGGGAGACTGGCGCCTGTTCCAAACAGGACCACACACACACAGAGTAAACCTCAGCGATATAAACCCTTAGAGCAGTGCTTCTCAAACTCATTTTCCCAGAACCCCTTGCACCATTTCCTTCCCAACCATACTGACAAACTCTGATGTGTAACAACCTACTAACTGTCCTTAATAAAAAATAAACTTTCAACTTAAGCATATGCTTTCAACAACCTTATCTGATAGAGAGGCTGATTATAACAAAATCCAGCATGCACAGGCGGTGCCCCATGGCTATTCTGAGATCAGTTTGAGAGTGGCTGCCTCAGAGAAGATGGCCATGGGCTCATGTAATGAAGGCTGTTTTGAGATCAGTTTGAGAATCACTATCTTAGATTGAAGAGCAGGTGAGGCTCAAATATGGAGGACTGTTCTGTGATTAATTGGGGGCCACTGCTTTAGAGATAATGGCTGTGGGCTCATATAATGAGGACTGTTCTGAGATCAGTTTTAGAGCCACTGCTTTAGAGATAACGGCTGTGGGCTCATATAATGAGGACTGTTCTGAGATCAGTTCGAGAGCCACTGCTTTAGAGATAACGGCTGTGGTCTCTTGCGATGTGGCCGGTTTGTGATGTACGCACTGTGGACGTAGAGGATGGCCCGAGCGGTGTGCTCTCCATGAGTGTTCAGGGCCTTGCAGATGTACTCGGCCTCGTCCGAGCGCTCCACCGCTGGGATGGTCAGCACACCGCCGCGGATAATGGCGCTGGGATTAATCTGGTTGCCCTGCCCACCTGAAACAAGTTAAAGCATTATCGCACCAGGTGCCCAGAGGGGTAACATAAACTAAGAGAAACTTTACACAACTGTAAAGGTCCAAAGTCTACCAAATCCTCTCAAAGTTATGAATACAATAAAAAAATACAAGATGTAGGCGTGATATTGCTCTATGAACAAGAATCAGTTTTTACCACCAACAAGACAAAGGATAAAAATAATCAACTGATATTTCTCTCTAAGCAAGACAGATTTTTTTCTTTTTAAACACAACTCTGAATCAGCCAGTGGAGTTAAACACAGTTCTGAATCATGATCTGCTGAGTTAAACACAACTCAGCATCAGGCTTTGTTAAGTTAAACACTATTCTGAATCAGGCTCTGCGTAGTTAATCACACTTCTGAATCAGGCTCTCATGAGTTAAACACACTTCTGAATCAGGCTTTGCTGAGTTACCCATATTTTGAATTATGCTCAGCTAAACATACTTCTGAGACAGGCTAGCTGAGTTAAACACCCTTTTTTTTCTAGGTTCTTCTGAAACCGGCTCTAATGAGTTAAACACAGTTCCGAATCACACTTTGAGTGTATTTATCTGTCAGTATTTATGTATTTTTTACCTATCCACTCGATGGCTGGAGTGGGGTTCCCAGTGACGGTGCAGCGGAATTCGGCGCGCTGGCCTTGCTGTATGGTCAGCACAGGTGGGTGGACAGTGGCCACTGGCTGAGCTCCCTCAGCAGCTACAACGAGGCAGGGGTGATGTCAGCCATGTTTGCAGGGACAGGGGTACCCCCCCCCCCCCCAAAAAAAAAAAAAAAAACAAAGCCAAAAATTTCACAGGGGCATCATTCAGCCCAAACGTGCACAGTGTAAACCTCAAACGGACACAAAGTGTGACAGAGACTTTGTTCACATTTAACATTCCGTTGCCATGTGCAGAGAAAAAACTCTAATCTAGAGAATAAAACTAAATCTGCAGCATATTTAAATGTGTGAGTCACCTGAGCTATGCTTTCATTCCATTCATAGTAAAATTTAATTTAGACAATCTAAATCCTGAACCAATGAACAATATGGTTAGTTCGTTTTAAATGGCTCGCAGTGAAAGTGTTATTTGTTTTCATGGGGCCATAGGATCCTGGCAGCTTACCGGTCTTTAACTGTAATTGCTTTGTGCAATCTACCTCTGAAACGTCACGTTTTTATTTTATCTTCGACATGCAAAATGATAATACACCATGCAACAGGATGATAAACAAAACAATTCCTCTGTCACAAAGTAAAAGAAAGAGATGATGGATGTGTTAAAGATTAAACATGAGATGTCTTGTTTCTGGATTTCAGTTAATTAATAAAGTTCTGACTATTTTCTCCTGCTGAGACCCTCAAAAACCACCACTTACAAGACACCAGTACTTGTGTACCAGTATTGTGTATTAGGCATTCAAACGCTTACCTGTTGAACATACTTCCATTGTGCTTCTGTTTCACAACATTATGAATTCTCTCCCAGTGAATTTGATGGCAAACCATGCAATTAAATTATGGGAATGGCCATGTTTTGGGCAGCATTTTCAGATTACAGGGGGGTACAGATACAGGGTAAGTGTCACAGATTTTAACAGCATCCTCAAAACTATTGCTCTGTTCTTACATAGCCCTGAAGGGTGGCCAGGAGGCTGTGCCTTGCAACAACCTAACAACCAGGGAGAAACATTTTAATGTTATCAAAAAGTGGTTTATAATCAAAAAATCCATATGCATTTAAAAGCCACTCGATATTCAGCCATTGAGGAGGACTCTCACATGTTTCCTTTTCTGTAAATAATATCCAGTTCGCCCCAAGGAGTGCTACACTATTAGATCATTTAAAGAAAAAATCAAATTTATGTTTATGATGATGGTGACACAGCATAATGATCAGGTAGAATAAGTTATCACACTATCAGTTAAACTAATACAGCGAACATTCTATTTTTCATTTTATATGCTTCTCTAATGACTGTTGCTTATTGCTGCTATATATGTTAAGCCATAGGGAGGAATTATGCATTCTGGATATATTAATACCAGATGATTAGACCAATAATTACAAGCATAATTACAGACTTATTTTTCTTTCTTCTGTTTCCAGCGGAATATGTTGGTGCTACTGATGTCTGTAATTCCCTGCAGGACTGACCCCTGGTGCAGCACTGGCAGTGAACCCCTAAGGCTTCTTAGACCAAATGGGGCCTAGCTTGGGCCTTCTGACATCTATTGTACCTTGGAGCAAAACATTTCTCGAAAAGGACATCCTGCACAATGGCATTCCCTGTTTCCTCAGGTCCGGTTTCATCTGTAAATGGTTAGTTCAGGTCCACTGATGTGAATGTGACCGAATGCGAAGCTGCACGTGCCGGGCCCAAAACACGTGGTGCGACCCCCCAAAAAAAAAAATGTAAAAAAAGCTGTGGCGTTAAGCGTTCAACACACACACAAATAAAAAACACACATACAGCATGATGGCCAAAGCCCAGTGGGTCACCTGGAGAGGAAATACGCCCCAATGTCCCAAGCATAGTGTCCCATTAATGGAGTACCAGGGACTGTCCCCTAGCTGTGCGACTGACTTGAGTGGCAACTTCTGTGTTTCATTTTTCTTACAATTTTTTTTTCTCTTTTTCCCCACCGAAATTGCATTATTCTCTGTTCAAGTAACACTTGCAGAACTACGATGGCAACTTCAAATTTGCAACTTCCTGTCTCTCAGCCACACAGAGCAACTATTTCTCCTTGCGAGAGTGATCTAATTGTGGCCTTGGATACTGTCGACCTCTGGCCATAGAGCCAGATATGGCACAGCTAAATCTCATACATCCAGCTGCAGGAATCAACAGCTGCATCATGATCAGACACCTTTAGTCTGTGAGACGCTCATCCATCTCACAGTTTCTAAAGTTTAATCCTTTTTTTCCCACAGAGAAGTACGCCATCCTGAGTAAGAGTCAGTCACAGAGCCCGGAGTCTCCCCATGAGAATAAACATGCAGACTTCCAGCACTGATGAACCAATGAATGGACCCCAATGGAGCAGCCTAGTACCCTGTAATGCTCACACACAGACGGAAGAGAACCAGAACCAGAACCAGAACCAAAAACCACCTTTTCAGAGACAGATCACGCAAGCAAAAAGAGGGCCAAAAAAATAACATTTCTTCAGAGGTATAAACAGTTTTGGAGCAGTTCACTAGACTGTGCAGCTGTAGAAAGCTTTCAGGTACTCTTGACTAGGCTTCATGTAATTGTTTATACTCCCTAAACCAGGAACATTCACTAAAATGACCACAGGGCCAAATGTTGCCCACCAGAGATGTGCACTTGACCCTTTGATCGTTGAGAATGAGAAAAGAAAGTATTCGGTGAACAGTATATGATGTTATTCATTTCTTGGATCAGACACTTTGGGGTAAAAATCAAACAAATGCACTTAGTCTCTTTTAGGGCATATGGAATTCAGTCAAAACTGACTTCAGTCTCTTTAATGCTAAAAAATGCTATGCTATTTCAGCATGAACTGTATGATTTCAAAAGGACATGTTCCTCTGATAAAATACCACTCACTCAGAGAAAACAATGTATCCATTTTGATATAATGGCATACACCCTTAGAGTGACTTAGCGCATTTGATTGAATCTGACCCATAGTCTTTTGTCATGTTTCATTTAGGTTGGCTGTGTGTGAGAATTACGTCACCCAAAAGACATGCTAGAGACACCACCTGTATGAGGAAGGCAGAGGTGGAGGTGGAGGTGGAGGTGAAGGCAGGCGAAAAAGAGATGCAATGGGTGCATGCGTGACCCGAGGTGCGGGTCTCCATGAAGAAACGCCATGCGGACTTACGCGCTCTATGTCCTTCAAACATTTCATAGGCTGTGTAAAACATCTGAGTCTGAGAGGCCTCTGTGAACGAGCGAGGGGACAGAGGGGTGAGACTCGGCCCAAACTCAGAGAACAACAGCCGAAACGCTGTGGAGAGAGAGCTGGCACTGGCATTTTCACTGTCCCAACCAATGTGGATGCACTTTTACTGCGCTCTGTTTCCACATTTCTAACTAGCTGTGATGGGAGAGTGATGCTTCGCTTGAGCCAAAATGGAGAACGGTTACAGTCAGTTGTCAGTTACTGTTTGAGCCAATCAAAGGAGCTTGTTCTTCACAACAAACAGTTTGATTGGCTCAAAAGAGTTAGTGACCAAGCAATGTGATAGCCTCACTCTCACGTCACTGCCAGTCAGGCTTACCGTTAATGGCTACAGCAGCTCTGGTCTGTGGTCAAACCTAAGTCTCTATTCAACGTTAACAGCTTGACTTAGTCCTTGCTAAGACTGTTTCATACAATGTGTACTTAAAGGACCAGAACTGTTATAGACGTTTATAAGAAGAAGTGCTATTCTGTATGATTTTCACGTAATCCTTGTGTGTTCCACTCCATAAAATGCCATGAGAGTTCTCAGACTGACAAGGTAAGATTTTTCTTAAGCTTTGGGGATTGCAAGAAAATCGATCTTGTCAGTCTGAGAACTCTGTGCTGGCTTTAGGAGAGGAAGATCCTGTATGAGAAATGTCTGACTGTTTTGCAGACTTGCGTCACTCTTAAAGTAATATGTGCGGTTTGGGAACAATTTTTCTTCCCTGTTATTTACAGTCCCACAGCAAAAATACACACATATCTCCACAAGGGGTTTAACTCTTGAGTTACTGCTTTAAATTACACTGTGTAGCATTTTGAAAGTGTCTGAAAATATAGAATTGTTATAAATATATGAATACCTAATGCCTTAAAGTTTTAAATCTTATGTTTATTTATTAAGTTATGTCTTGTCTGCATCCTTTCCACTTTATATTGCTTGTTGTATGATTTTTTGCAGAACTGTATCTATGCTGTTATATAAGCTAGTCCTTTCATTTGAAAGAGCATGCTAAGGCTCAGTCAAACAACATGAGGAAAAACAAAGGAATAAAACTAAATGAATAATAACAGGAAAATCGTGCACAATAACTCAGCAGGTAAACCACTCTCATGGAGAAATTACATTTAAGAGTGACCAATGAGTTCTCTTGCCCACACCCTGTGGGGTTAATTTGACCTGTGAGCTTTTTTTTCTGTGGATATTTAGATGCACAGACTGCATGAATAAAACACCCACAATCATGCATTTTTCACTCAGAATGGATGCATGACGGCATGAGTGGGCTTTGGTATGGGATGCCAGGCATATTACCAGGTTTGAAAAACATTTCTGTTATGTCAAAGTAGAACGCCGTGTCGTAGGACGACATGCACGTGACACATGGGCCTACAACATTATACATCATCCCTGATCATGGGGTAACTTAGTGGTGCTGGTTAGTTTGTGCAACATACTGTGAAAAAACAGAACATTGACCAACCTGCTGCAATGATATGCTGATGACAATTCGTTATGGGTTTGCTGTTGCCATTAGCAACGCTTACCTCCATTTTACAAGTAATCAAGTTTTAATCCCATGTTTCATCTGGTGTATTTTTCACATGATTGAAAGAGGTGACTTATCTATCGATTATCTCCCAACCACAGTACTGTCTTGTTGAAGTGACAGGCCAAAGACAATACCACCCTTACTTACCCACCGTTCTGCATGGAGGGACAAACCTTACAAATTGATACATTTCAAAAAAAACATTTTAACATTCTATCATTAGTGAAATTCTTAGCTACATGTTACTTAACAGGTACCTGTAAGATGTGAACACAAGAATTTAAAAGTCATGACAGAGACACATGAGGAGATGACAGCCATACAGGACACATGCAGGTTAGTAGCACATTGTCTCAAACCACATGTAAAAGCTTTACTTCTGTTGAGCAGACGGTATTTTTCATTATTTTCTACTGTAGTTCCCCTCACTAACAAAGCCAGTTTCTTGAACGTCCTTTTGAATAGGATTTGCAAGTGTTTAATTAAGCAATACACTCCTCCCCTGTAACTCAGGGTCTATTGCAAATCATGTTTTTGTTAACGAAGAAGCAGCATCATGAAAAGGTATTCTGAATTGTGTACCTTTTTATTGTTCGTTTCAGTCTGGAGACAAGTTTATGCTTTTATACAAGTGAACAACTTCACAGTTCAGATAAATAAAATGCATTGGAATGTGAATATGTACAGCAGAAGTATTTTGTTTAGAGGAATGAGTAACTCAAAATCTGTGCACAACTAAATATGGTAAAACAGCACCTTTTTGTAAGAATATCAGTAATTGTGGAATCACACATTTGTACAATATAATAATTATTTTAAAGTAAACATAACGTAAAAGCAATACTGAGAAGATACCATGATGCTTTTAAATGGTGTGGAAAAAGGAAAAAATGTCCAAATAAAAGTCAATTTTAACCTTGATAAGACTCTTGCACAAACCTAAGACAATATGAACCAATGAGAACACATTTGAAAAGTCCTACAAAATAAAACAAAAAAAATATTGAATTTTGAGAATAAAAACGCTAATGTACATAAAACTGTCAGACGCTATCAAGACTTAAAACTAAAATATGCATTATGATTTTTTGCTGATTATTGTATTGATTAGCTCTAAAAAAAATGAAATCCATTTCTCTGTGGAAAGTTATGTAACTGCTGCAGTGTACAAATATCATGCAATCATATTTCAAATCATTTAAAAGCTGTCAATGGTAACTACATTTATGTTACGTGTAGCTAATATCAGACACCTTTCCACATTTGTGCATACTTTTATGTGGTATACATCATTTCAACATAAAGTAAAATACACGGTCTGCTCGGATTTACAGATCTGTGGCCAAACATTCAGGTGGACTTGTTCCAGAACCTCATGATTTCAATGCTGAAAATTTCAATTTAAAATAATTAAAGATTTTGATTTGAAATAATACATGATAATTACACAAAGATTGGTCAATGGTGTATAAGCCATTAATCTAATCTTTGGTTTTATCCACATAAAAAATGAAGGGAATCTATGAATAACAACTGAATAATTTCAGTAAAACTGTCATTCAAAGAAATTAATAAAGCCAAGGCAATAAAGCAACTTTTAGTTTCATTTAATGTCGCATTTCATATGTGAAATTTAAAAAACAAAAATCAAAACAATTCATATATGTGTGCATGTGTGATTATGTCTCCATGTGCATGTGAGTGTGAAGCAGTATGGTCCAGTGTTCACAATCCTTCAATATTGTAACCTAAAGCACAATTGTTTAAAAACAAATTAAATTGTGACTTAAGAATATCATTTTGATGCCACTCTAATGAATTACTCTACCGAGGGGTAACACACGGTGAGGCAGCGGAAAATATGTTCACAAAGAGGCAATACATCTCTTTAATCTCTGAAATATTCTTACAAAATAATTCCATCTTTAAGAGGTTGTACCTGTTGTATAGTCAAGAGCACCATTTTAGACATTAACATTCATAATATCAATCAAGGAAGTGATGTTTTTTTCTTTTTTCGTTTGTTTGTTTGTTTGTTTGTTTGTTTGAAATGCTTGTACAGTATCATTCCAGAGTTCGATTTCTTCCACACAAGAGACGGAACGAGGGGTGCTTGAAGTTATGAGAGAGAGACTTCAACACCCCGTTGGCGAGGGGGCCAAAAAGCCGCAGTCCTCTTTTCTCGTTTAGTCCAGGGGTAATTAGCTCCACATTGTTCTCACTCTCCATCAACCAACAGACCCCAAGGATCAAGGGGGGAGGGGGCAGTGACAGGCAGTCATTGGAATAACTGGCCCATGTCCAAAAAAGGGAGGGAGGGGGGGTCTCTTTTTATGGAGTGTAAAAAGAGAGAATGCCAAATACCAACACCCCACTAGTAAGGAAATTGTATGTGCAGAAACTAGGGAAAACACAGGCCCGAAAGCCAACCAAAAACCACCACCAAACCGACCGAAATAACCCAGAGATGGAGACAGAATACACAAAGCACAAATCTAGACTGAGAGGAATTTTTTAAAGATTTTGTTTTTGTATCAGAAAATCAGAAAGGAGATGAGATGCAGTGCAAGCGGTCATTTCACCATCTGTATCCCAGACCATCGTTCAACAATTGCAGATCAAACTGATCCCAGCACTGACCAGCCTGCCCTACAGCTCCCTGGTTCTGTTAGCTAAATCCAAGCAAGTAAATGACACTGTCATCAACCAATGTCCAGAAGCCGCTGTTTCTAGTGTTTATTTTCGGCAAAACTATAAGGTCAAAGACTCATGTCCAGGCAATGCAAGACTTTGTTTATAGTCAATCAAAACAGACTTTAGTCTCTTTCAGAACAAATCCCAAGGACCCGTTTGCTGTTCTCCAAAAAATATAGCAAACGCTAATTTGATTGATTAGCATATGCCCTTAAAGAGAGAAAGTGCATTCAATTGAATCTAGCTAAGTGATATATACTGATATGACTAGGAATACACAAGGTCATCCAAGCACAGAAGAAAACCAAACCTTCTTGACTTTCACAAACCAGATATGTGGTACGCATAACTATGCCATAAGGGAGATTAATTAAACCTGACTGCTCTTTCTGACACCTTCCAAACAACTTGCATGAGAATACAGAACCAGACATGACCCTGTCCGACAAATCATCACCTTAGATACTCATAAAATATCAATATGAAACATAACACATTTACATTTTTAGCATAAAAAACTAGCCATATACAAAACGCAACATGTAAAAGTTAAATTAACTTAGCCTACAGAGTAACCGAACAACTTAACTTATCTGCGCTTGTCTTTGGAGTTAAGTCTGCTAGCCTTCTCTTGCAAAAGAACAACTTGCACAAGTTTGCTGCCTTTCAATGAGCAGAATATCCCAAACAGCATAAATACAGTTGCCACAATATTGTACAATTACCTGTGAACCTACTGCAACACCTACATGACAGAGTTTCACAACAACTCTACTTTTGTAAAGTTTCGAAAAATAAGATTTACCAGTTCAGCTCTGTTGTATGTGGTTAAAATAATTATAATACAATAATCTAGCTACAATATTAGAGCATACGGAAGGGCTACTTCTAATGCTGCACTCACACAGTAACACATTACACACCTGCATTCCAAATGTATATCATTAATGCAGATTTGTGAAATTCATAGCATAGGTCTTAAATGCCTGTGTGTACATGCAGTATTGTGAAATACTGGTAATTGTTATACCAGATCATTGTACTACGAGATACCACTGCATGTCTGGAAGATCCCTGTCCCTACTAAGTTGCAATTCATTTTCTTGTATGAGAACATAGGGTGTATTCCTGCGTAGTGCCGACTGTATTCAAAAGACTTTACAGCACAAAACTCGGTTTGTACAAACGCGACTTACTCAGTCTACTGAGGATAATGACGAATTCAAAGAATAGCGATATCCAGAATCGTTGTATTTTGAACTCTATGACTCTGTCCACATTACACCATCCTGGCTTTTTCTGTACATGCAAAAGTAAAGTTTTTACAAAGACAGCCAAGCAGTTAAAGAGGGAAAAAAAAATAAAATGAAAAGGCAGAGAGACAAAATAGCAAAGATGGAGAAGGTAGCTGGAAACGGGGAGTACGTCATTCATTCATTGGCAAAGCATGTTTGTTAGAAGCAGACAGACAGCAGATGTGCTTTGTGAGGATGGGGCGAGGGGGGGGGGGGGGTGCTTGAACAGACCATTGCCATGCGCTGTAAGGAGTGGAGGGTGGGGGGGGGGGGGGGGGGGGGGGGGGGGTGGGGCTAGGGCATGGAGTGGAGTGGAGGATGATGGGTACCACAGGATGATCGGATCACAAACCTGGGACATAAAGAATGGCAGTGCCTTCGTCCATGGCAAACATGTTTGAGCCGGTGCAGATGTACACCCCGGCATCCTCTGGCTGGACATTCTGGATGGTGAGGATGCCGTTGAAGTCCATGGCCCGGTTGGGCAGCTTGCCATTGCCCTGCCGGGTCCAGACTAATGTGTACGCGGGTGACTAGATGGAGAGAGAGACAGACGCATCTAAAATGTCACTCAGACCAAATATGGGGACAGCTAAACACAGCTAGTTATGGACAGCTATGCTGTCGGACCACAGGGAGTGAGAAGTGTGGGTGCACCATCTTTCATCAGGATCAGTGTAGGTGCCAAGACTCCAGCCCTGCAGTGCCACAGCCTACGCAGGATTTCACACACACCTCAGGACTAACGTGATTTATTTAAATCCCTAAAGTGTCCATAAGCCTTGTTTACAAGGACTCAACCGGTTGCAATTAGTGAAGAAACCACAGAAATCTGCAGACACAGCAGTCCTCCAGAACTTGAGTTTGGCCCCCCTGATCCAGATGCAACAGTGCTGGTGACTCAGGGGTTAAAGGTCATGAGAGAAAATCCCCCCTGTCTGCAGCTGAACCTCTGGGCATCATACTTAGCCTTAAGAGATACCCATCCCTTTTAACGGGTAACTCTTAAGTACAGTAATGAAAGTCATTTGAGCTGGCCAAGATAGCCGTGGATCATGTAACCGTGTAATCTTATGCTAAGGGCCCAATGACTTTCAGTGGTTCAGATTCCATCTCAGTGGTATTTTTCTCAGTGAGCTCAGAGCATGAGTTAGCGTGCCCTGGAACAGTTATTGTCAAACGGTGGCGGTGACCTCTGAAGTATTACCTGGCTCTTGGCGGTGCAGATGAAGTTGACCGTGGATCCCACAGTCACGCTCTGTGCTTTGGGCTCTTCAATGGTCACCTCGATGGGCTTGGAAACCGCTGGAGCAAAACGGAGAACAGAAGCTGGAAAATCTTTCGTCTTCGAGCAAGGGGGAACTTTCCAAGCTCCACAAAGCTCGGTTATATAATTTGTGCCTTGAGAGCAAGGCAGATGCTTTAACTCGCAGGTCATTGAGAAATGTTATGTGTTAGCGTTTACATCTTTTCAGTCACACTTTACAAGAAGCATACTGTCCTAAAGCCTTGGAGCATTATGTCGAACACCTTTGAGTAATAAGTTATGACATTATCATAAATCAAATGAATGTTTTATGATACACAATGACATAGCACATGTTATGTAAAATTCTATTCTCAAATATGACATAACACAAGATGTCGACCCGACTTCCAACCCTCTACCAAAAATTCCTGAGAAAACACTTATGAGTGATTTACAACAATGTTATGCTGTGGGTATCAGAGTCTTAGAAATGTTTACTTTGCTTAAAGAGTGATTTTTCTTCCCAGTTGTTTTTTATTATTTTTTTTGTAAAACTACTAATCATTCAATAAAAGTAATGAGGCATTCATTAAAAACACTCACCTTCACATGTATGTTATTATGGTTTCTGCATACTGTCAGTTTCCATGTGCTTTGCTTCTTATGAATTTCTTACATGCAATACTAAGCGTGGAGAAGGCTGGACCTCTGACATTCTTAAACTGAAATTTGTAGAATTATCTTCATAACTGCAATACTATTTATTAATTAATTCTCTTTATCAGAGTATCAAAGATCGGGGGAAGCGTATTTTATATAAATAATTATAATGTGTTGAATACAAAGATCAAAACTGTGTGTGTTTATAACTGTTGATCTTACCTTTTCTACTATTAACAGTCACTTTTCACACTATTAAATAAGAATTGGATAAGTAATGTTTTTTGTGCCATTACTCAATGATCACAAATCATTTTTCTATATCGATAGATCAGCGTTTGATTTGGTCTTTACAAATCCATCATATTAGCCATGCTGAAACCAATGCAACCTTAGCTGTTTTACATGCAATTTTCAGGGAAATGTCATGCTATGTAAGCAAGAAAGAAAGGCAAATAGAAAGACCCTGCATGCCTTTTCATTCCAACAAGAGTGGTGTGCCATTCACGATTAATGACTGCAAATTCGTTCACCCCAACATCAATCTTTTGGTAGCCATGGAGATGTTAGTCTTACCTACAATGTCATGAATCATACGATAATACCGAGAATAGTATCCTGGAATACAAGCCAATTCATCCGTTTTGTGTTAGTTTTCAACTATTTCTCTACTGTTATTCCTCTGCCGTGTGTCAAGACAATGTTATATCAATGCTATTCTATATCAACGCTATAACTAATAACTATGTTACGGTGTGGTTATCAGGGTCCTTGGAGTTTGAGAGTGTGTAGTTTCTTTAAAGAAAGACTTACAGTAAGTTTCCCAGCTAACATATTTTGGTAGCCAGAACATTCTCAGAATATTGTGGAAAATGTTCCCAAGACATAATTTTTGTCCAGTTTTCTATGTGTTCCTTGAATGTTATTTGCCTGGCATGTTTTGTTGTGACTTGTTCAGACCAATGTGACGTTCTTAGAATGATTGAGGAATGTTCACATTATAACATTCAACATGTCAAACCCTTGTGAAAATATGGCCTACATTTTCCCCAGTGTAATGAGAACGTTTTCTGTTGGCTGGGTTGTGTGTCCCAGTAGCACACTTCTGTCTCAGCATGTTAGAAAATAAACCACAGAAAATATTAATTCAAATGTATGCTAGGGCGCACAAGAAACACTATGTGTAGTATAGACCACGAGTTTAAGCCCTCCCTTCCACCTACTTGTGACAACGATCTCAGCTCGGCTATGGTTGGTGCCTCTCTGATCCCGGCAGGTGCAGATGTAGACACCTGCGTCGTTGGGATCAATACTGGCGAAATACAGCTCCTCTCCTACAACACAGAGAGGCAAGGAGTCACAAGCCGCAAACAAATAAAATCTTAACAAGCCAGACAATCGTGAAAATAGACGATAGATTATTTGTCCTATTTTGAGATAAATTCAGTTAGCTTTGAGAAAATAAGTCTTGTCTTGGGGTATAATTGTCTCAATCCATTGGCAGATAATTAACAGGGCATACCCAGTTATCAAATGGACAACATGCCAACTGTATTCATACAAAACCTCCCTCAATTCAGATTATCTGCTAAGCGAGTAAGCTTAGAATACGCACAATACCAAAATGTACGTTATGTAATACCAGCCCGCCCATGTCCTCTACCCTGTGCTCAGAGTAGTGCAGGGGGGAGGGGCTGTGTACCTTGTCTCCGCCTCTCAGCGTTTCTGGACACAGGCCGCCTGTCCTCTCTGGACCAGTAGTAGTAGTGTGGGGGGGAGCCGGTTGCCTGGCACCTGAGGGTCACTGGCCCGCCCTGGGCCACCAGGACCCTCTCTGGATACACCCTCACCACCGGGGCGTCAGAATCCGCTGTGGGACATGAACACAGTTATCCCCACATACAGCACACTCCAGCACTCATATCTCATTTTACTGACAATTGTTTTATCTGTATCTTATCTTATTCTTGTACTTTTCTATTTTATTCATTTTAATCCTTGCAAACCTGTATACATTTATTTAATGAGGAACTTAAGACAAAGAATTTCACTGCCTACAATGTTGCTATTGTTGCTATGATGCTGTGCATGTGACAATAAACTTTAGAACTTTGGAACACAGACAACCCCAGGGGTTAGCCACGTTTCGCACTCAGTCAGCCTGCTCTGCTTTCGGAAGGGAAGCTTTCAGTTGCTTAGCTCCACGGTCATGGATCCAGTTACAAGATACTATAAAACCTGACTGTTTAAGTCTCTGCATGACTTTAAACACAGGATAAAGTACAATGAAGGTGCTGATGGTGTGGGTAACTTGCTACAGGCACAGGTACATATTGTAGATAAGGTATTTACCTCAATTACAGGTACATACTGATACAGGTACAGTACTACTGCAAATGCAGAGGTATTTACCTTAATGCAGGTACAGTACTTAATGCAAGTACAGGTAGTTACCACACATACAGGTATATACTGAAGGTACAGTGCTTAATGCAGGTACAGGTAGTTACCGCACATACAGGTATATACTGAAGGTACAGTGTAATGCAGGTACAGTGCTTAATGTAGGTACAGGTAGTTACCGCACATACAGGTATAGACTGAAGGTACAGTGTTTAATACAGGTTCAGTGCTTACTATTGTAAGGCCGGCACTTGATCCTCTCCTGAGGGTTACCCACGTATCCCTGGGCACAGCTGTGGACAGGGGAAGCGCAAGCGTGTCAAAGATGAGGCAAAGATCAGCATCCATCTCCAACAATGGCTACTAATCCACGGAGGGTCAACGATTTACATTTGTGATATTTTCTTGGTACTAAATAGTGTTTTTTTAAGGTTGTTACTGCATATTTTTTAATTATTTGGCTTTCTTCACAGGCTAATTGGCAACTTAATTTTATGTTTTCACATTCTGGTCTCACTGGGGCTACATGTCTGATTTAGTGGTGGTATTGCACATTGACCCCTATGTACTTGTCCTCATGTTGTATGTTGCTTGGGAAAGTAGTGTCTGCTAAATGCCTGTAATGTACAATGTAATGTACTGTACTGTTTTATACTGTAATGTGATGTAGTGATGCTTGGAGAGGAGGAAGAGGAGCAGAAGGCCTCACCGTTCACAGTACTGGCCAGTGTATCCAGGCTGGCAGGCAGTGCACTGGTATCCTCCATTACCTGTGCTCTCACAGGTAGGAGAGAACCTGGAGGACAGACAAGCAGATGGTGCTCTCACTTCAGCTGTACTGATTCCACCACACACCTGCCCTCAAAAGACTCCATTTTACATATGTGGATGGCAAAGTTTGAAACCAAAGCAGTACAAATCTGATTCTACGTGGGCCAGTGTCTGGGTACCCTACTGCAGGGTGCTTACCTGGGATTTATTATGTAAATATTCAGCTGTATGTGACAGACATGCAAAATGTAAGGCCTGTTAGTTACCTATACAAAGGATATCAACAAATGAAATTAATAGTGTAATTTCTATATGCAATTGTATTTGAAGTGGTATGTTATAAAATATAACGTACTCAAAGAAAACTATGTTCCAATGTAAAGTGCGTTCAATTGATTTCTCAGATAATATTCTCCTGTTTGATTGAATGCCAAGAGTCAATGTTGTCCTGTTTGATTAAATTTAGCCAAGAGTTAATCTTCTCCATCCCCTGTCTGGTGGGCTAACGTGGGTGTGCTGGGATGGGTTGAGGTTATGTTAGTGGTAGGGGTGGGGCTGGATTGTTTTTTGCATTGGGGCGGGGAAGGGGCTGGGATGTGGCGCTCGGTTCTCACTGGTTTTCGGGGTCAGTGTGTGGACAGGCACAAGGCTGGCAGTCCTCGGGGGTCCCGGCGGTGGGGTCACCAAAAAACCCTGAGGCGCACTGCTCACACAGCTCCCCCATGGTGTTATGGAGGCAGTTCTGCAAAGAGAGAGAGCAGGCCAGGTATAACACCAAATAGCTGCAAGCCAACAATACAACTCAATATATCACAACTTTAATAGCATATGCTAATTACTGATGCTGGCCATTAGATTTTAGACTTTAAAAAAAAAGGCATATAAAAACATGATTGTCATGGCATATGCGTAACACAGTATTAAAAATTTTTTGTGTAAGAGCGCTTTTTGGGAGCAGTAACTGCAGTGTGTAGATCCTTTCCACTTATCTTACCTCTGTGCTTCCCATGCATTATTTATTTGGCGGTGTGTGTATTTACTGTTTTTTTGGGCGCTCTGTCATTAGTCAGTTTGAAAGCCTGCCCCAGTGTCCCACACGGGGGTGGACTGGGCAGTGTGCACAGGCCATGGGGGGCACGTACCGTGCAGATGCCAGTCTCGGGGTGGCAGGAGTCTGAGTGCCCATTGCACTCACACAGCTCACAGTGACCCAGGTAAAGACCTCCTCCAGTACGGCTGTATCCTGGTGCGCAGTCCTAGCAACAACAGAGCACAGGGGTCAGGGGTCAGAGATCAAAGGTCACATGATGCAAACATTGATGTAAATCACAAAGCAATTTTGATTTGTTTACTATATATATATATGTTATATAAAATATTGCTTATAGCAGAAAGATTATTGGTTAGTACTGGCATTAATGTTAAACACGTGTATACTTCTATGCATGAGTTTTCATGTGTTGTTTCCCCTCCATATACCATATCTACACTATATATAGATAACAAGTTGTTTACATTGCTGATAACAGTAATGGAAAAATTAATCATGTGATCTAATTAATACTTCTAGTTAATACTTTCTGATTGGCCAAGGATCAGGGGTGTTGCTAGGAAGATGTCACCCCCCCACCCCACACTGATCAGTTATAAGGCCCCAGTCCAGCGTTTTGTGGGAAACACATTTTACTAAACACATCTGGCACTGAGGACTTTTACCCCGTCTAGTACTTTAGCTCTCTCATTCCTGGCTTAATGCACTTTGTGTTGTAAGTCGCTCTGGATAAGAGCAAATGCAAAATGGCGGTAATGTGATGTGCTGTGATGTAATTATCGATTATCAGCAGAGCCCTACCTGGCAGGACAGTCCTTGGTACCCAGGTGGGCAGCGGCAGTGTTCCACCTCCACAGCCTGCGCCAGGCCACTGTAGTTGGGCACGGCCACCTCCATGCTGACGTCGGCGATGCTGGCGGACAGCATGTCGGTGTAGTAGGAGGCGCGGATCAGGACGTCGTCCAGATCAGCCAGCACCATCATCAGGTGCTCCCGAGTGGCGGGCATCCCGTCTGGGCGGCGCCAGTGTTCCTACGGAGGAGGGGAGCGAGGGGACGGCGCTGTCATATTATACCGCAGGTTCGGTTCTCAGGTTTTACCCTTCAGGTAAAAAGAGAGGCTTACACTCACCTCTTTGAAAATGACCTCAAATTGACGGGACTCTCTCGTACCCTGGCCCCTCGGCCAAGTCTGGCGGGAAACCAGTGTGATGTCATTGCCCTGAAAGACAAAAATAAAATCATCTTGAGAACTGCCACTCTAACACTTCCTGTCAATGTGGCGCATTTACCTGTTGTAGTCTCACTCCAGCAGCATTTAAGCACTGGCTTTACTCATAAAATGGAAACACAAGAGTTGTAACAAATAAGCTGGAAAAGTAATGCCGCCCCTGATTTTCTTAGCAATTGTAAGATCAGGACATCACATTTGCAATATGTGCAATGACAGCCTTAAATCATAGCCAAAGAGAGTCATCACATGACATGCAGTATTATGGCACACATACTCCTACTTTCAATGGTACAATTTTTGGACTTGGAATCATTGTGCAACACCATTTACAGACTACACTACAGACAGTGACATAGCATGTGAGAAAACCACGGGCACATTGGCAGGCATTGTTTGGGGAAATAGCTCATACTCACCATGAGCTGGATGTCGGCATCTTCGATCGGCGTTCCCCGCTGACCGGCCACGTAGGAGATGGTGTATTTCAGGCGCCCGCCATAAGACCCAACCTGTGAGAGAGGAGAGGGCAGGAGCCCTTTCAGAGAGTATGCGCAGCCGCTTGGAGAGTCAGCACAGACAGATCTCTCGGGTGTGACACATTAAAATGTATGTGCTGAAAATTAAAACTAGTGGCTAAGGTTCTTAAATGCGACCTGGAAGCTTGGCAGGGCAAGCCCTACTGTAGCCACAATAAGATCAGTGCAGCTTTTTGCCCCCTTAACCCCACATTGGCCCCTGAGTAATCAAACCAGCTGTAAGTAGCATTGGATGAGAACATCAGCTAAATAGCTATAATGAAAAATGTTAAACAATTTTTAAATGGTCAGAAAATAAGTACAATCTGGACATTAAGTAATATTTTTCATCAAGCTGCAACCACGCCTGTATAATTATTTCATAACTACTTCAGTAACAATAAGCCACATAGGCTTGCCTTGTTATATTTTAGGACATGTAACAGTGGTGGCATCGTTTTACAGTGTAATTAAAAACACTGCTAAATTTAGTACATTTGAAAGATCAGAAAGCTCAACCACTGAAATAATCAAATGTTCAACAATCATTCATTAAAGATCACTTGGAAGGCTTGCAAAAAGAAAAAAAAAAACAAAAAACTCTGCCAAATGGACTTGGATCCGCACTGACTGTTGATACCTACTCCACCTTGAAAGTTGACATGGTGCTGAGTAAGCATGAACAAATGCACAGGTGCGTCTTCCATGGCAACGGTGGCTCAGGTGGATGAGCAGCAGCGCCTTTGGGACGCTGGAGGAGGGTTTGGTTTGTCGTTTCTGGTTACCTTATCCCCTTTGAACTGCGGAGGGAGCTGCCAGTAGAGGACGTCCTCCGGATGCAAGCTGAAACCTTTGTAGACCAAAGCGTACTGCGGCAGATGGAAGGACAGCAGTGAGAGAGAGGAGGAGAGAGAGGGAGGGAGGGAGGTAGGGAAGGAGAAAAAGCAAGGCAAGGGGACCAAAGCTGACAGCAAGCAGAGTATCGGCAGAGAAAGTCACTGCAGAAAGGGTTCACCTTCACAGCTCTAGGGTTGACGTCAAACGTAACCACACTCCTACTTCATGCTTCATCAAGTTAGGCACAGGATTTTCAGCTCAGAAATTCACGAACTAAGTTCAAAAGTAGTGTTGCTAAAGACAAAGCTAAAGATTCAAGATCCTTGCAACTGTGCTTGAAGTATTCTATAAGCCATTTTTCATATATTAGTCAAACAAAATAACATGAGATCATTCACAGAATGTAATACCCTTTGACTGAATAAGGCAGCATGCCAAAACTTTTGATCTATTGCCTTCCAGGTATCTTACCTGAGAACTGTGAGTGAGCGCATACGTCTATAAAACATAGAGAAGGTTCTCACATCTAACCTTAAATAACCTGCAACGCTGAGATAGGCAGCGGAGCAGAATCAAAAATAATAACATGAATATAAAAATAAAGACGGGGTTTAAAACATCTGGCGCATACCACAGAGGCAGCGTTGCCGTCTGCTCGCCAGACCCGCGCAGGAAGCGTGATTTACGCAGGCTGCAGAACGCAGCGTGTGCAGTCACCGTGAACATCGCATGCATTCCACAGGAAAATGCCCCCCAGGCCCAAAAAAAAAAAAAACCAAAACTTTCACTCCGCCACGGCTTTCTCTCGAGGGATTGACCCATCGTGAATCCTTATTTATGACGATGTGAGGGATCGGACGGGCCCGATGTACGGTTACGGCATACTCAAAGAGACGCCCGTCAAAGCGCCTGACTCATCTGATATGGTGGTGGTGGGCGGGGGGGGCATTTTCCTGCCGCAGGTGGGGGGAAGGGTGGGTGTGGTCACTGGGGTAGGGGGCGTGCGGTCGCTAGGGGAACGGGGGTGTGCGGTTGCCGGGGAAGTGGGATGCAGTTGCCGGGGGCTACCTTATTGGTGGAGCCAGGTCTGGCGCCTCTCAGACTGACCAGGTTCGAGCTCTGCTGGGCCTGTGGCCTCACCTGCTGAACCCCACGGCGACGCAAAACAGAAGTACAAACCGGTCAGACCTCAAGACTTCCAGTATTCTCCACCATTAGCCTCAGTGCAACACTCTCAAGAGCGCAAGAACCTGTTCACCTGCCAGGGAACTACAGATCAAAGCTAAAGGTCTTCACTTTCAGTTTTTACCTATTTTTTCCACAAAAATCTCCCAAA
This sequence comes from Albula glossodonta, assembly GCA_019788955.1. Lineage (NCBI taxonomy): Eukaryota > Metazoa > Chordata > Actinopteri > Albuliformes > Albulidae > Albula > Albula glossodonta. The sequence goes on along the minus strand of JAFBMS010000056.1, from coordinate 2,312,660 downwards.
ATTTGAGTGTGAACATTGATACAACGAATGTCCACTTTTGGAATTAAAACCTGATTTTCTTCTTTCTTGATCTTGAATCGACTTCAGAATAAACGATAAACACTTTTATTTTTAATAACAGATGAACACTTTGACCAATTACCAGATTTAAAAAAAAATAAACACTGTAAATGATGAGGGTTATTTTTAGACAAATTTGTTTAATAATGAAATTATTGCCCATTGGGAGATGTCCCTTTTAAATACTCACTAAATAATTTTGTTGCATTAATGAGTACCTGAGAGCTGGACCGCCATGGGGAGTATCCAGGGGCTGCCGCCCGGGTGGAAGATCGGGGGGCAGGGGCACGGATACCGGAGGGAGAAGATGAGCCCGGAGGGCCAAAGGAGGAAGAGTAGGAGGAAGAGGACGATATGGAGGAGGGGAGAGGGAGAGGCTGGGGAGGGGACGGCTGTCTGGAGAAGTTGGAAATAAGCGCCCAGACCTCGTCGTCGAGCTTCTGAATATCGGCGGCTGACTGGAGAGAGGGGGGAGGGCCGGAGGAGACATGTTTGACCGTGGAGCTCGGTGAAAACAAGAGGCACACCATGCAAGGGGTAACGTGGGGTGCAAGAGTGCAAGCTGGGTAATTTCCCCTAACCTAAGGAACAGGGGGAAATCGTCATGGAACCCTGGACCGAAAACATCTCGAAATGGGAAAGCCCTGCCACACAAAAATTCGACTTCACGTGCAAACGGAGCAGTTTCACGAAGGGTAGTGAGGTAGTGACCCAATAACTGCAAATCTGGACTGATGTAAACAACGTGCGGATCCAGATGGTGCTGAACAGTGCACACACACACACACACACACACACACACTCCATTCCAACTAAATACGTTACATATGCCTGAGGAGGCAGCATGTAAACGGTTTGTTACTAAAAAACGTAGAACTCCCATGCTGTGGTTGCCGCATGCCATCACGCTGTCATTTCCATGGTAGCAACGAACTGCATTCCATAATAAGAATTCATACACACACACAAAAAAAAACACAAAGACAAAAACATGTATCATAAAAGGGAGCTGCTGGATGTTTGGCGTTTGTCAATCAGGATGCAAGACAGCAGAGCCCTGAGCCTGACGGTACCTTCACAGCTCGTTTCGACCTGGAGTTTTCCTTCCCCATGGAATCCACTAACTTCCATACGGAGGCATCCTTCCTCAGTTGCTCCTCGGTCCACGGGGAGTCTTTCTACGTTTCATGAACAAAGCAAGGCCCCTGTAACCCTCTCCCGTGTCAAACCCCTCCGTTCATAAAATTACATTCAAATATACTACATGCTACTTAGCAACGGTGATGTATGGGGATCACAATTCAAAAAGCACAAAGGATAAGTGCATGCAGTAAATGAAGGACTTGTGATCGGCAGCAGTTCCACAAAAAGGAGTGATGCCTAAACGGCTGTCACAACAGACCTGTTGCTCGGGCCGTCTTTCTCAAACAACGCTTTTTTTAGTTTCACAGGTGTTTAACATCTTTTCGCATGTTTATCTGTTGCAGATCTGTTCAGTGTTTGAATGCAACATTCATTCCACCTTGCCTCAGCGCCGTCAACGACAAGACAGTACAGTATCAAACGCGTTCCTCAAAGCCAGTCAGCCTGTGAGCTCTGGGATGGCAGATAAAATATCTTAATGCATGACTGCTTTGATCCGGTCTCATTAAATGTTACTAGAGGCTGACATTTATGAATGAACTGCCCACCCAACAAACTTCAGCTAAGGTGCTGAAGATAAATATTAACATGAATGATGGAGATTTTCTCACATTTTTATGATCAATTCTAGTTGCAGATTTTTGCAGAAAAATGCATAATCTCTCCTTCATGCTAATATAATAATTAATAAAACAATTCAATTTGCATACTGGGGTAAAGCATCATAATTAGACAAATAAAAAAAGAGAAGAGTCCTCCTCCTTATCTTATATTTAACATGCAATACTAATCTTAATTCAGTCCACTAAAATATCTCTCTATTCTCAGCTGGAAGCTTGTTTAACTGTAGTAAATGGATTTGACAAGCAATTTCTTTTGTGGGTATCATTCACACATGTACTTTAATACCAGGAAATTTAAGCTCCACATTTAAATGAATCGTTCTCTATATTAAACCATGCAACTCAATGCCGACATGCACTCAATACAAGCGTGTTAATTAAATCACAACTTCACCGGTTCACAAACACTAATTAGAAATTGGGTTCATCTTGAAGACAACATGAGAAAAAAAAACTGTTTCTGAGCTTTTGAAAATGGATTTGTTAGCAGCTAGATGAGCCGTCAAGCACTTTAACTTTGGTTTACATAAAACCATATCTGCATGTTGGAGACTGCTGCTTTTTGTGTTGACGACCGGGGATGGCAGGGATATCTACCGTTATAATGTATTTCTGCATCTTTCATGCAATTCTTCATCGGAAATCCAGTAAAGACTGTAAAACCTCCAATAAGCTTAAATCCACCAATCGCATCCTGGCACTTCCTGCCGAAACCGCGGGCTTAGGGGGTGAAACAGAGTGTGGAGTCTACTTATGTGCTTATGTTTGAAATGAAAATAAGCGTTCACAGTCTTGTATTTAGCGTAGAATCATAATTTGTGCTGTCACACTACTGCCAGGACAAAAACACTGTACATATGGCATCTACATCGTTGACAGCTATAGCTACAATGACAAGTTTTCATTTTAATCACCAGCAGAAGCAAGTAACTGGGGGGGGCTGTCAAAATTGTGAGATTTATTACATTCAGCAACAAGGCAGCAGGCAACCGTCTGTTTTACCTTGTGCTCTCGCCTCATGCGGGCATAGAAAGCTTCCCTCTGAAAGTGGACAGAAGACAGAGAATAATGTGTTGAACACCATAGGAGGAGCAGAACACATATCGTTCACCTGACGGAGACAGAGGTGTGTGGAAGTAGCGGCTGGCTGTACTTAGTCCACATGTAGAACCTGCAGCCGTACTCTGTGTTACGGCCCCTCATTTCATACAAAAAAAAGGTTTACAACACAGGAAATAACATGATTTATCTGATTTATCTTTCAACATAGACTGTTTAAAGTAAACCCTTTCTTATCATGAGCGGAACAGCTTTGAGAAATCAAGGTTTTTTTTGAAGCAGCAGGAGTGAAACCTTGCGGTTTGCAGCGAGAGGGGGAAGGGTTTGGCACTTAGGGAATGAAAAGTTGAAGTCTTATGCAGGACTGCTGGAGGAGGGAGGTGAGCTGGAGGAGAGGGAGAGTTATTTACCGCGCTGGAGAGCCGCGGGGTCGCGCGGTCGCGTTGCGCGCACTCTACCTTGTCTCCTTTGAAGGCGTCAGGCAGCTGCCAGTAGTGCGCCTCCTGCTCCAGGTTGCCAAAGTTGCTAAAGGAGAGCTGGGTGCCCTCCGTGGACACCTCCACCGTGAAGCCCGAGGTGATCCGGTTGGTGCGCTGCCGGTTCACCAGCGCGAAGTTCTGGAAGTTTCCAGGAGCGAAGACGGAGGACACCTGCCACACGGAGAGGAACATTTCCAAATGGTGATCGGTTATCATGCTTAAATCCCTCCCTCTACTTTATTTCAACAGCGGTGAGCAATTCTACCAAATACGATTTCCCATTTCAGGCCAAGAGACAATAAAGGGAAAAGCTTAAAAAAGATTACGAGCACTGTCCACAGGGGGCGCTATTCACAGCTACACACAGATGATTCCAGCAGGCCTTACCACATCTCTGTAGTAGTTGGAGCTGGTGCACTGCTGTGTGATTCCCATACAGAAGCAGGACAGGCAGCCATCCCTGTTCTCTGAGCTCAGATGGAAGTGACCTGGCTTGCATTGGCTGCAGCTTGGCCCCTGTACATACTCCTGTGATAGGACGACAGAATAGAGCAATGGCCAATCAGGAGCCTGGGTCTTAAAATCAGCAATCAGCACAAACTACCTGACCAGGGGTCTGAGACGAATGGAGCTCAACCTAATGGCATTCACTTACAGTGTGGGAAACTACAATCATAAATACGAATTTCTGTGTTGTATCTCATACCGATATTAAATGTATCTGATCTATTTTTTTTCCAGCAGTATAGCACAAAATACTGTAAAAAATAAATCAGCAACAATAGAAAATGAAACTCAGGTTACCATAACAGAAAATAAAATGGACAAAAACAGGAAAAAAAACAAGATAAGAAATTGTTACTACATACAGATAAATAAAAGCAATTACAATATACAGATAATATAGGTTATGTGTAACTCCACTTTCAGTGGTGTATTTCAGTAAACACATCTCTTATCAGTGATTCAGACTATATGGTGATCTGTGTTTGGTGGTGGTTAGATAAATAACCGTGTTTCCCTACCTTGCACTGGCAGAACCTACTGTCGCAGCGCTCAGTTCCTCTCCGGTCACAGTTGTTGCAATTGCCTGCGCAGACAAACCGAGAAGATTGAGCACATTGAGACTGCACCCTATCCTTTATTTAACCAGTCTCACTGATTCCACCACAACTTCATCTGAAAAAACTGTCAGATATGCTATGATCTTCTGTGATATATTTAATGCAGCTACCCTTTTTGTACAATTATTAAGCAAATGAGGGGTGCTGTATTTTAGTAATTGATGATCTTAGTATGTAAGTTTGGTTGAAGTCACAAAGTAATTGCCCATGTGATTAAAAGAGCGATTAAAATTTGACTCTGACGCTGACCCTGACACAAGACATATTTATTCTGGATGTTTCGCGAAGCACAGCCAGCATCAGACGGCTCTTACCGTTAACGTAATTGTTACTTTGGTCAATGGCGCATTCTTGTCCAAGCAGTGGGTTACCTGTGTAGCCGGCAGCACACCTGGAAGCAAAACAAACCATTTTAGTGCAAAACAATTTCCCCTGCCACTGTGAATCATAGGTTTCAGTATCATCTATGTGATATTATGCAATTTCTCTGTCATGGTGTATCACAGGTGTCAATATGACCTTATATAGAAGAACATTCACACAACTTGGAGCCGAAACAAAACATGATCTGTGATTGAGAACCACGGCATTTTCTCGGAATTTCAAACTAAAGGCGACCATCCTCAGAACATCACAAACTCTATTACTAAACTAAATAAGTGGACTGGATTAACAAGACCGATATTAATGTGCTCTCATCACGCACACTCAGATACAGTATCTGGCAGCGGTTGAGTCTGGAGCTGAAAGAATCCCTCAGCGTAGGAGAACACATGTCCATATCATCCTCCCCCTCAACGTCAGCGCAATCCTCCCACGAAGAGCTGTGTGTTTATAACTGAAACAGCTTAACGGGTGTTCTCAAGGCTATTTCGGCGGAAGACTGAAAATGTTTATTTCGAAGCTCATTGACCTTTGTCTTTGCTTTCAGTAATGGATAGGCTGAAGTAAAAGCAGATAAGGTTTACACTGATTAATACTACTGTAGATAAAGATGTATTTATTAAGTGCACTGTACAAAAAAAAATACTGTACTTATTACAAGTTTTGCCCTCTGGACAGAAATCACAGCACGGCTCAGTATTGACACTTAGCTCACATTCAAGACTTAAATCAGCCCCCACATGAACCCCCAACATCAACCTGCAGTGTGAGGTAGAAATGCAGAAATTTTTATGTACTCTATCCAATGTTTCCAGTTCAGGTATAATTTCAGCAATACAAGCTTCTCTACAAATGATTAATGACTGTCTTAAAGAAACTGGAGGTTAGACTGAAACTCTTAAAAATGAAAATGTCATTTTGCATAATTATAAATAATCAGGCAAACCTTGTTTCATTCATTGTTATCCATTACTCTCAGTGATTAAAAGTGCACATGGATGTTCCTCTCTCAGTGATTAAAAGTGCACATGGATGTTCCTCTCTCAGTGATTAAAAGTGCACATGGATGTTCCACTCTCAGTGATTAAAAGTGCACATGGATGTTCCACTCTCAGTGATTAAAATTGCACATGGATGTTCCATAGAAATATGAGAAGATAACATCTGTTTTTGGCTGTTTCAAATTTTTTGCCATGAATGGAAAATAGTAGACATGGCAAGGTACTAGAAAATGCTACTTAAGACTAAAACATTCAGTATCATAGATACATAAAAATATATGCTTCTTTCACATCAGAAAATGCATGAGTCATCTCCCACAGAAGAAACAGGACAGCTCCAGCCAACTTTTTCACAAGACAGATAAAAGCACAGCCGACAGTAATACAACCAGAACGAACCAAATATTCCAACCATCTCTCTTAAAAGAGGGTCTTGTTATGAACTGCAAGAAGCCTTTTGTCCAGAAGCCAGGCAGGAACACGGCCGCCCACTTCATCCAATTAGGACCCGAAATGCATCACCTTGACAACTGTGTGTCAGGGAGGGCAAAGAGCAGGTCGCTCCCTGTTGAAAATGGCACTGAGGGAGATGGATGAGAGCCAGGGGCCGAACTGACGGTCATTATCGTCACTTCAGGAGAACGTTCAGCACCTCCCAAATGCACGAAGACAGCTGAGTAGAGGAGCTGCCAAAAAAAAAACCCAGATCTCGGACGAAGCCACCTGAGAGTTTCGCTGCTGTTTCACCGAGTCTTACCTGCATCACTGGATGCTCTTCTGTAGTCTGAGGAGAACATCAACGGCAAACACAACGTGGGTACGATTTCAAGAAGCACATCAGAATTTGCTGATAACAATATTTTTTAGTAGTTGTGAAATCTGTTAACTTGAAAATCTCCATTCCATGCATGTCAAGGTAGATCGTATGTAGAGACAGGTGAAATAGAAAAGGTAAGTGACATGGACAAACGTTGACAATGACAAACTGTATACAGTGAGATTTTCATCGTTTTAGAAAGCAGTACAAGTAAGGCAAGTCAATACCCCTCCAAGTAAATGTATCAATTACTGGGTATAAAGGCCATGTATCTGTACACTGAATTTAGTCACACACAAGGTTTATAAAAAATTGCTTTATTACAAACATAACTTATGAACTTTCATGACCCAATACAAAATTATGCATGCATGCACTGAATTCAAAAGGCAGACTAGTGGTGCCTTGTGTGAATGAGTATACCTAAAATAGCGCTTGCAGTCAGTCAGTTATCAGCAGCACATATACATGTGTAGAATGCATTCGGTTTATTACATTATAAATAGCAAGACCATTTCGGAAACATCTGAATGTGCTAGACGTCTAAGATACTCATGATGGAGGTCACACTAAACCATTACACCACATAAATGATTTGTTATATACTTTAATGTACATGTAACTGTGTGTGTACCTGCGTGTGCATTTGCTTGTGTGTGTGTGTGTGTGTGTGTGTGAGTGTGAGGAAGTCTCAGAAACTGTGCACTCTCTCAATATATGGTGCACTCATGCTCTTGTGCTATTTCCATCCCCCATCAGTTTTTATATATTGAGTCAACACTTACACCTCATCTGCCTTGGCTACCTATGACAAAAATAGTAAAACTTCAAAATGCTGTACATCATATTTCAAAGTGCACATATAGAAAGTATGCATACAGCATCAAATCTCTTAAGATAGTATGACCTACATTTCAAGTGATGTCAGCCAATTGCCATTTGGCTATATCAAGAAAAATTAATTGAAGCTTGACTCTGAAATCAATGCATTATTACATACTCACAGCATCTCTGTAATGTTAGTTTTTCCAGGTAGTAATATTTTAGGCCATTAACAAAACCTAACATGAGAACTATTTTGTTCCTGAAAGACCACCACTGTGACATTATCCTTATTATTAGATAACTATTGTTAGAGGTGTCTCCAAGCTGTCACTCTCAACTGCTTTACTCATGACCATGAGCAATTCTTCTATTAAAGGTTTCCAGCAAACATCACTCTGTACCACATGCCTGATGAACTACTGAAAAAGGCAATGAGGACAGGCTGTATATAAAAGAAGGTACGGATTGGAAATCCCCCTTATAACTTTAAGGTGATTGGGTGACTGGGTGCATGGCAACCAACCTAAAACAACAGACTGCAGGCTCCCTGACTTTGGTAAGGGGAAACCCATGTTTCTTGTAGCCTGTGATCCATACACAGTATATCTATACGCAGGCATTATTGCCACGTTAGCATTTGTGCTATTTCTGTGATCACTGCAATGACATGGGTAGGCTTAGCATGTGTTTCGTTTTTTCTTTTCCTGTTCTGAAGCCACACCTCTCAGCTGATAACCCTTCATTTAGAGACCCTTGATTTAGGTGTTAAACACTAAAGCCTGACCCGTTTGTACAGTAAATAATAGGCTTCTTGAAAGGAGCATGGAAAGTATTACGAGTTTTTAATGTCGTACCTTCAGAACCGTGTGCTTGTCAGTGCATGGGTGCCTTCGACCTTTGACCCCCAAGGCCATCAATTTACATTCTTCCTTCAAAAGCCGTTACTCACCAGAGAGAATCGGGTGTTTGGTCAATACATCATACTGGGATTCTTTTCTGTTCTCACACATGGATATTTTTTTTTTCAAAACTGACTTAGAAGTTCAAGTAAAACAATTAAGTTCACATATCCTTTAGCATTCCTGATGGTAATGGAGTCATTAGCACTGTAATCTCCTCCAAAAACAGCAATAAATTGGGGAGGAAAAAAATATTCCCTTCATGTTAAGTTCAAAAGTTCAGTGACAAAATTTGCTTTAGGAGCGTCTGCTTAGACCAGGCCTCCCGGCCCATATCTGAGTGGGTGAATTCTTTTGTAAAGGCCGTTAATAATTTGGATTCATTTTGACGGGTCTGCCAAGACTCCCAAGGATAACTTGGATTGAACGATCCTGTTTCCTTCTGTCTTTGTGACTTTGACCGCCATGTAGTAGTCTTAGAATGCCCTGCAAATTAGACTCAGGCCGAGGTTTCCTCCTCTTCTCAAGATGATGTTCGTTGCTGTAATTTTGTACGGTACTGCTCCTGATGGACTTTTCTGTTTTGCAAGTTGAGGTAGCGGCTGGAGGTGTGAACTTTATTCGATGATCAGATGGCTTTGCAGACTGAACTCTTTGAGATGGTGTTACTAACTGATGGTTGACTGACATGGTTGATGGCTTTCTGCCACCTGGCCTTGATTTACGGTTATCTAAGGGATGGGTTTTCACTACAGCAGGTGACACGTGGTTTGACTTTGTGTGCGATCTCAAGGCAGGACTGGATTTCAGTTTGTCACTAGAACCATCGGTAGCTTTTATCTTAGCTTGGCCAATTGCAGACAGCTGGAACATGGAGGGATCCTTTGACTGTTTCAGGGGCTTGACTTGACTAAAGGAAGACAATGGCAATTGGTGAGCAGTAGGGGATGAGCTGAACTTGACTGGATTTGACTGCTTACTAGCCCTTCCTGCAGGGTTAGGCGCTGTCACAAAATGCTTCCCCAACCATATAAACCTTTTTATCGATTTGTATGTGCCATTTGGCCTAGTGTTGTCTCCTAACCCATTGAGAGTCTTTGAAGCAGTGTGAGAAGCCAGTGGCTTTTGGTTTGTTTTTTTGTGGGCAATTCTGAATTGGGACATTGAATTGCTTCCCGTGTTTTGATACTCACTAAACTGAAGGCCAGAGCTGGGCCTCTGTGTGAAGAGGTTGGGTGTCCTAGAACTGTTGATCCGGTTCAGAGATTTGGATGGGGATTTCAAGATGGCTGGACCTGTTTGCAGGAACCCTGGAACGGAGATCGAGGAGATTGAGGGTACAGACAGTTCCTTGGGGGCAAGCTGGGGGTCATACCTTGACCTCTTGATCTCGCTGAACTCCTGCACCAGGTCAGTGAAGCCATCGATGAGGACTTCCACCTTCTGCTCTACCTGACTCAACCTCACCTCCATGTTGCTATAGCATTTGTCAAGCTTGGCCATGAGGTCTCGTTTCCGCGGAGAGGACAGCCTGGCCATGAGCTCCTCCAGCTGGATGCCCAGACTGCGCTGCTGGAAGCCCAGGACACTGAGGCCCTCTTTCACATCAAAACTGCCGCTCTCCAGCATGCTCAATCGCCGGTTGAAGCCCTTCAAGGATGACCTCAGCAAGGCCTGGAAGCTGCGACGCCCTGACTCAGGGCTGGGCATGTCGTAGGGTGAAATTAAGGGAGCGGTCCTGTTCAAGCTCAACTCGACCACATGAGCCGTGGGCTTAGCCTGCCCTGCTGGCAGTAGGCCACTAGTGGTTACTGACTGCAAGTTATGGGAGGAATCTTTTTCAAGGTCTGTGCCCACAGCACCAGTGGTAGCATTCTTTCCTTCAGATCTCTCTTCCTGTCCAATTTCCAATATGGTTTCACTCTCGTTGTCCATGTTGTGTTCTGCACTGTTGCACCCAAACGGGAAGGAACCATCTAGGATCATGTACAGGAACACATCTCCGCAATCATCTGTGGTACTTTGGTTCAGAGAGTGAGCAATGAAAGTCAGAGACATACCGAATCAGGGTGACTCACGTCAGAGAGTCACCCATTACAGTTTTTCTGTTTTTCTCCTTGTTCATTTCCCAGCCACCCAACCATCTTTGCAACCCGAGGCGAGCGGCAAAGATTCAAATTGATTTTGAGAAATGGCTCGCCTGTGTTTATGCCTTAAAAACGGGCCATTGCAGCGTAGCTCAGGCATAAACACTGGCCACATTAGCCCAAATGATCTGAAAGTCTGAACTAGTGAACTAGTGAAGGAGTTCTAAGGTACAGAATGAGTTTTGCTAGCACAGTCCTCAAGCTTAAGCAAAGGTGGGAAATCAAATTAACCAACATATCTGAGAGAAAATACTGTCTTCCACAAAGACATGCCACAACAGTATTTGCACAAATTGCCGAACAGCTTCTTATATTTCAAAACTGATAAAACAGTTCCAACATGAGAACAACTGCGGAACAACCAGCCACAACTGATACATCGAAAATATGAAATGAAAATGTACGAGATAAATGTTTGTGATAAATCACCTCATTCCTTGCTTACCACAGAAAGCACAATGAAACAACCAGGAGCAGCTCATATTGGACACACACAGAAACGCAGGTCTTGCAATGAAAGACTACACTCATACTTGTACATCTCTAGGGAGCAATTTCTCCCAAAGCCTACCACTCTTTCACATTGATTCAGACAAAGTGGTTTCTATTTCCCCAATACCATAATTTATTGTCCTTTGTTATAGAAATATATGATTTGAAATGTCTAGCTTCATCAAATAAACTAAAACAGCTGATGTTTTGGTAATAAGACGGCCTTCCAGCAACAAGTTAATAGTTCCAAAGTGAGTCAAACTTTAAGCATTGGCAGAAGTACAATTTCTTCCACTTATTGTAACCTGGTTCTCTGTCTCCTTGCAGTTAAAATGAAAATACTCTCAATAGTCTCCAAACCACAAAACGTGTACCCAGCCCACAGTCAACTGTGACATCAGAAGACGGGCACAGTATTTCGAGGAGAACAGCTGTTTCCACCTGAAGCAAATCCCCAGATAGAAACACCGTTTGCCGTGTGGAATGGGTGGCATTGATTCGTCTTTGCTCCTCCCATACCGAAACTCGAAGACCACTCAATCAAGATGGGAACAACAGATGGCATGCTTCCCGCATCATTCTTAAAGAGACCCAGGGGAGACATTTCGGCCCATATTCACAAATCCTTTTGCAGTGGGAGTCCTGATCACAGATCAGTTTTCTATTCTGGCCCAAAATGGATTGTGTTCAGACATGGACGAGCAAAAACTGATCCTGGATCAGCAATCCTATACTTTCTGAATATGGGCTTTACTCTGCACTCACCGCGATCATAAGCAAAAACCCACTGAAACTACCAACTACTCACCAGGGGAGTGGTCATCTCTACGGCTGACACGGACATGAGGTCTTACCTCTCACAGCGCCGACCAGTATAGCCGGTAGGACACCTGTCACAGGTAGGCTGGCCGTCTAACGCCAGGGAACACCTGTGGAATGGGGATATTCAGGTGTTAGGAGAAAGAAGGTAATTATTTTCTATTTACTGTGTGGTTTCATGGTGGTTCCACCAAGGAACAAGTAAAAGCAAACATTTGTGGTAAAGCCCTGAAAGATTTATAAATAGTTATGAATGGAATTCTAGGCTAGATCTACAGAACTTCATCTATGACTCTGTGTGAGAGGGCTGTGATTGGCTGGTTTGACCGTGTCAAAGGTCAAAGGGAGTTCCACTCACTGGTTGTCTGGGGAGGTACCAGGGCAGGGGCAGGGCCGGCAGGCAGCCGCGCCGCCAGTCTTGGGGTCGCCGTAGTAACCAGGTTGGCAGCGGTCACAGCGTGGCCCAATTGTGTTGTGCTGGCATTGCTGAGAGAACACAAACAGGAAGAGAGAGAATGAGACAATGGCAGAACGTCTACCTGGACATCAATGACATGACAGTCAGGACATGTCCAGGACATTCACCTTGCTGTGCCTCCATAGGTACTCTTTCCACTGTTACTGCTAATTCAAAGAACTGTATTTTAAAATGCACGCTTGATGCTTGAAATTGGCTGACATCAGTGACTATTTAACATTAAGATAATCACAAAGCATTAAAATTTGACAGATGTAGGAATCATGTGAAAAAATAAGTCTTGTTTAGCCTCCATGATGACCGTGCAAAAACAACAAAAACAAACATTTTTGAAATCAAATCTAATTTGTCTACAAAATTTGAAATAGCCAATTTTCAATTTTCACCTACAAACAAGCCCAAGCTGTGCTGCATTTAACAGGGAAACACTGTTGCCATGGAAAAATCGGCAGACTCACCAGGCAGTCTCCAGTGTCCGGGTCACACCTGCTGGCATGTCCGTGGCAGTCACACCTCTCGCAGGTACCCAGGTAGAGCCCTGATCCCGTACGGCTGTACCCAACATCACATTCCTTACAGGGACCGACAAGAGAAGAGCGAAAAGGTGACCTTGGGCGCCAAACGGTTTCGTCTCACAAAATGTGAAAAACATAGCTGCGGCAACCCGTCTGGCTGTGAGCCTGAAGCCGTCATACTTCAGGAGCGCGATATTTATGACTTCTGACATGAATTTAACATGTTCCCCAAGGCATTGCGGGAATGAGGGGTGGTGGGGGGTGGCGTACCTGACAGGAGGGCCCCCTGTAGCCCTGTGGGCAGGCGCACTCCTCTACCTCCAGGGCCCTCTCACTACCTGTGGAGTGGGGGACCGCAATGTCCATACGGATGTCCGAAATACTGCAGAGAACAAGGTGGACAGGTGAATCAGGTGAGAAACCCAGGGTGAGATGGGAGAACAAAGTTCAGGTCCGTAAGTGCGGTCATCATGCATCACCTGACATCAACTGATTCAAATTTTAAACAATATATTCAAGTCAATTGCATTTGGACTGACAATTTTTAAAGATCTGAAGAGACTCACTGAGATACTCTGAAACAGGAACACAAAGATCAGATCCATAACCCTTTGCCTGATTGCAATTCAAAACTGAGAAACTTTAACTGTAAACTTAAAAAATGTCTTGAAGGGAAATTCTATTTGTAGCTAGTGAATACATATAAAAAGATATCAACACACATAACACATACATAGAACACAGGGAGCACAACATTACCTGCTCTCGGCCATGCTGTCAGCGTATGTGGCCCGGATCATAAATACAGAAATGTCGGCCAGGGCCATGAGGAGGTGCTCTCGAGTGCAGGGCTGGCCGTCCGCACGTCTCCACATCGCCTGGGGGGAGGAGGGGGTGTCAGAATTAGAATGGGGAGGGGAGTCTCTGGCCCCCAAGAGCAGCAGTTCTGAAGGTTATCCCATGACCTGTCAGTCGATCACTCTCCTGCTCCTTCAACACCTGGCTACTTCAACAGCTGGCAATTAACCACATACCTTTCCAAGTGTAACCAATAAAGAGTACTTTATTTAACTTTAACTTCACTTATTCACTACTGTATTTGTAACTTCATCTCCTAAACTTGAGATGTATCAACATTTGACCCATTAGTTCAGCACTATTAGACGGGGGGTATACAAACCTAAAGATGGACATAATGAATATGCCTGGCTCAAAATGTCCTCTAAAGATATCCAACACCTGGCGACTTCAAACAGCGACCTGCGATTGTGCACATACCTCCCTGAAGGGCACTGTGATGGTTGCTGGGACACGGGGAAGGGGCTTGGTCTTGGAGAAGTGCTCCAGGAAGATCCCGTTACCCTGGAGGACCACGTCCGGCTGTCCGTCGATCACCAGCGACCGCAAGCCAGGCTCGTAGCGCACAGTGAATCGCAGCTCTCCGCCATAAGCTGTCACCTGGAAACAGCAAGGACTTTTTATTTATATTTTCTTGCCTTCCCCCCTTTTCATCCAGAACAACATCCAGAATCGCAGCAAACTGTGCGATTCACTTGTCAAACTAGCTGCTTTTTGCACTGCAGATAGGTCACCTATCGTACTGCTCATGCTGTCAGAGGAACACAAAGTCAACATATGCTCATGTTCATGTACTTCCAAGCACTGCTTGCTTTTGTGAATGAACAGGCTCAGGCCCAATCCTGGAAGTCAAACTCCCTTGACAACCATTTTGTACACGGGCCGGCTGATGTATATATGTAGTTGAGGTCTTCCAGTATGGTTCCGCTAACCTTGTCTCCACGGAAACTGTCAGGCATGACCCAGTAGTAGATGTCCCTGGGGATATTGGTGAAGGAGCGGAAGGCCACCTCGTTGGAGCTCTTCTGCAGGACCCCCTGGGAGATGGATCGGGTGTTGGCCCCGTTGGACAGGGTGAAGAGCTGCCCGTTCACTCCGCCACGGACCTGTGAGACACGATCAGTAGTGAGGTCATCAAGAAAACATCAGAAAGTCACAGTATGGGCGTGTCCTCAAAAATGAAAAAAAGGTTTTGCACAACATTCCACTCGATGCACACCTTTATTGAGCTAAAAAGATGATGCGATCCCTTTGGATCTTCACAAGGTCTAAATTCAGATGGAGTCCACATACCTACATAAACTCTCAATGACACCATGTGACTGCTGGTACTATGTGATGTGCAATGGCGGTGAAACACAGTTTGCAGGTGACCACGAAACTACGAAAATAGTGTGGATGATAGGATGATAGAAAATAGTATGACAGGTGGGCAGCCTGAAGTCTAGTGGCTAAGGCACATGACTGGGACCCCTGAGGTTGGTGGTTCAAGCCAACATCATGAACACCATTGCTGTTGGGCCCTTGAGCAAACACCCCACCCCAATCAACCCCACATTGGTCCTACATTGCTGGCCTAATTAATAAAAGTCACCACATGTACAAGGGCCCAATACAGCAAAGTGAATCCAAACAGCAATTGAGCCCTTGATGATCTGAATCCAGACTTAGGGCCTTCATCCAGACTTGACACCATGCATTTGATTGGGATTTGCCTCCTTTTATGCTGCAAATCCTGTCTACAGACTGCTTTTTTTTTTAGGTGACTGTCAAAAATTGCCTGCATATTGTAATTCACGTGTCGCCCAAGCATATGGATACAGTTCAACCAAAGCCTTTTCATGCTTGTGTAAGTCGCATTCAGATGTCCCTCTGTATGGGAGTCGGTGATTCTTCCCACATGTGAAATGCTTTCTGTAATCCAATATCCCAGAAGCCCCTCTGCTGACAGATCATACATGTCTGTACCAGGAAAGATTGTGTTTTAGCACACAGGAAGTGAGAGTAATGGGATGGAGGCTAGGCTAGCACAGTGGGCTTGTTTAAAGCTGTAGATCATTTCAATCTCTCCATATTTTCATTTTTACCAATGTATTCAGTAACTATTCTCTCACTTTGAGTAAGAATCTGTTCACCTGTCAAGGCACCACAGATGGAAATTACCTTCCAGATAAACCTGGCTCTATACCTACTGACACAAAGACGACTGTAGTAGTGAGAAGATAACTGAAGTAGCTAGCTGCCTTGTCTGTGCAGGTGATAAATAAGTAGAATACCACCATCTACAGTGTATGCCTTGCTGTTTCTGCTTCCTGCTACCCCATGTTAGCATTGCTACACCTTATGGACTGGAGGACTCTATGCATAATTCCAGGACTATGTGATGGAGATGGAACGGTCTGTGGTGTGATGTGTGAGAGAAGATGGCTGCATGTGGACGCACCTGGTCGCGGCTCCAGGACGAGCTGGCGCACTGTTTGGTCACGCCCATGCAGAAGCACTGCAGGCAGCCGTCGGCGTTGGCCTCGTTCAGGTGGAAAGAGCCAATCTTGCACTCGTCACACAGTGCCCCCACCACGTTAGCCTGCCAATCAGAGAGGAGAACTGAAACGGCTGCATGGACACCATCCAATCAGCAGCTCAGCTCATATTATTCACGGTGGGGACCTGTTCCTGCTCTTTCTGCATGGGCTCACCTCCCATAGCTTCATAGATTACACAGAGTTACACAAACCTAGCAACACAATGCCATATTGAGACCAGATGCACCATAAAAACTCAATGAAAAATAGCAATCTTTTGAACTTTTATGGCTACGGCAATTGAGAGCTTAAAATGACAGAGGGAACTTTCATACCTAATGACAGGTGATTTTTTGGGATTTCAATGTATTTTTCAGAGGAAAAAAAGCTTACTTTTCTTCAGTGCAAGGACTTTCCATTGCCCTGTTTTTATGGGATGTCTTGAGTATTTTATAAACAACAGTTTATTCATAGAACATAAAACCTGTTATTCTGCAGGTCTGGTCTCAATTCGGCATCCTTTACGGTCCGTCACTATAAAATGATTTAACATTAGCAGTAGCAGGGCAGGTAGCAGTTTTAATTTGATTTGAGTATGTAGCATAATGTGACAGGATAATGCAGAAAGACACCACTCATTTAAACCGAATAAATATCCCTATAAGCTATAAACATCTGGCTTATGGACAACTCACAGACGCACTTGCGAACAGACTGCCATAAAGCCTATTATATTCAAAAGTCGAGTTAAATACAACGCACACAATATTATTTTCAATTATTACTATTATTATGTACTGTATAATTGTGTTTAAGATGTTTTAGATATATTTGGAAGTGTTTTTTAAGTTTTTTATATGCATAAAGGTAAAATATACACTATATACCAAGTCAAACATTTGAATAACTAACGCTAAATACGAATCGTATGTACCTGTTCCGCCTTACATACAAATTCGTCTTAAAGACAGACTTAGGAACGGATCTCATCCGTAATCCGGGGATGGACAGGCTGTAAATTCGATGTGATGGAAAGCGCTGACTTACCTTGCAGTTGCAGGTTCTGCTGCTTGAGCTCACTGTCCCCCTGTTGTCACACTTCCCTGATGCACTATCTGCGAACGGGAGAGTACACACAGGTGATCAGCACCTGCTTTAGTACCCAGCAGTCTATTCTGCATTTATGAGATAGCTGAGCTTACATATCTCATACACCCACTCAGCTTTACTCACTTTACGGCCATATTTAAGAAATTTCACTTTTATGCAAAAAGGCTTGAGTTCATAAAAAGGTAGTCAAGACATACACATGTACAACAATGTACATTTTCACACAAACATTTACATGAGCTGACAGTAATAAATGGAAGACATTCAAATATAACATTATGCATAAGAGAGTGAGATGTTACAGTTTGCTGTAGGTTTAGGAGTTGCTGTAGGTTGATGCTTCCAGGCACACACAAATCCAGTGTGGGTTTTTCTGTACTGTAATGGTGGTGAGATCGCAGC
The DNA here is from genome assembly GCA_019788955.1 of Albula glossodonta. NCBI lineage: Eukaryota > Metazoa > Chordata > Actinopteri > Albuliformes > Albulidae > Albula > Albula glossodonta. Next base: position 2,294,903 of record JAFBMS010000056.1, on the reverse strand, counting down.
GGGACACCGTCACAGGACGGAGTTAAAGATGTTAATGATGATAATGATTACACCCTGTCATCAGTCTGGGCGTTACTGCAGGTGTCACTGAGTCAGGCAGGCTTCAAAGGCTGGGGAGAGGGGAAAACCTGCCAGCTACCGCTCAGGACAGCCCTGTCCACTAAAGCAGAAAAGCAGAGTCACTCACGAATAGGAACGCACTTCCCGTTGGGTTGGAGAGGGTTGCCCTGGTAACCGGGAGCACATCTGAGAAACATGAGAAGTTGGAATAAAACCTCAGATCAAAGACAAAAAACATAAAAAGAGTCTGCACCTCCAGAGTGGAACAGCCTCAAAGCCAGTTTTTCATTTAACCTCTTTCCTTTTAACTATAAAAATTTAACAAATGATATCCTGCAAAATCAGCACGTACTACTGATCAGAATAATACACTGTGGTATTTACATATCCTTCAAATCTTTCATACATTTCATTACATTAGTAGCTCAGGAAAACAAAGATTTCAGTTTTATAAATAGAGGTGGGAATGGGTTGCCCTGTCCCGAGATGATGTCACTTCCGTTACCGTTCACATCGTCTTCCTGTGTAGCCAGGCCTGCACGCATCACAAGTAGCCTGGTTGTCGTGGTCCAGGAAGCAGGTGTCTGAAAACCTTCAAACGAACACAGCAGCGGTTCAGATTTGCATAATTCACAGACAGCCTGGTTAATATGTAATAAACTAGCCAAGAGTTTCCAGACTATTTTTTTTTTTTCAAAGTCTGGGTCGATTAATCCTCCTGTGTAGCTGTGCCTGTACTGTCTGTGACCGACTAATGGCCCCTGTAATCAGCCTGTAATCACCGTGAGTCAGTCATGCCTCTTTTCCACTCTGACCCCAAACTGGTGGAATGAACTCCTTTTCGCTGTAAGGACAGCGGATTCGCTCACCCCACCTTCCACCACAAACCTAGAACACATCTCTTTAAACTGCACCTGGTTCCATCTAATGCTGAACACTGATCACCATCTCCTCTACCTCACCATGTCCTCAAACTCACATGGCAACTTCTGAAAGCAGTAAAGGATATCACGCAGAATAGCGGTAAGTATAATCAAGTTATGGCTAAAATTACTTGTTTATTCACCTGGGCTGTTCTAGCTCATTGCATACAGTCGCTCTGGGTAAGGAGCGTCTGTGAAATGCCTAAATGTAAGTGTGAATGTAAATATAAATTTAAATGTACAAGTTACCGGCGAGACGTCTCGGTGTACGGGCACGGACAGGGCTTGCAGTCATCAGGTCGGCCGCGTCTGGGGTCTCCGAAATATCCGGGTCGGCACTTGTCGCACTGCGTGCCCTCGGTGTTGTGCTGGCAACTCTAAAAGAGGACAGGGGGATTGTGGGAAACATCTTCAGTGCAATCTTGAGTGATTGAGTAGGATTTCAGTGCTAAGCGTAAAAGTTTGGCCAGAAACTTTACAAACAGGGTAGCTATGTTACATATTAAAAGTCCGAAAATAAACTTTTAAGGCACATGCAAGAACTTAATCACGACACGTGGCAAAATTTTAGAAGAAAGTCAGGAAATTAACTTTTAAGGCCATTTAGTTTTTAATTTCTATTATGCAGCTCCATTTTCAAAATTATAGGATGTTATGTATGGCTGAAAAACATGAGGATGAGTCTAGCGTTTGAAACACTGGTCTGGGCAGCGCAGCGCAGAGCAGGGGCTCACCAGGCAGTGCCCACTAATGGGGTCGCAGTCGCTGGCGTGGCCGTTGCAGTTGCAGCCAGCGCAGGTGCCCAGGTAGGAGCCCCCGGAGACCCGGTCAAACCCGGCAGCACAGGTCTCACAGGACAGGCCAGAGTAACCAGGTGGACACCTGAGGAGGGACGGCAGAGGGGTTTATTTTTAATTTTTCATTTTTTTCAGAAAACCCACCGCAAGGTAAGGCAAAGTGACACAAAAAGCATAGCTAAAGACATCATGTGTAAAATTATGATTCATGTAGTCTTAGTCTCTGTACGGGTATATACGTTCAATAAAAACATACTTAAAATTACGACTTTATTTAAGTATCTTCTCCTTCAGTGGAGACAAGTAAGCATGTCCTGTAGACTGTCCATTTCATGTTAAAATAGAATAGCACATGTGCTTAAAAAGGGTATCCATTTTTATTAGGTCCCAGCCTTGTTCTTACACTATTACACTACTATAATTGTGCAGTTACTAATTTATAATGGGATTTATAATGTGGATTAAGACACAGGCGATATGACCCCTCAGAATGACTGTTGGCATGGTGACGCTAGTAGCCATGACAACCAGCGCTCCTCACCTGCACTCTTCCACATCCTGGGCGGGACCCTGAAGGCTGTACTCCACGGTGGTGGTGTCCATGACGATGTCACTGAGGGCCACGCTCACCATGTGGTTGTCGTAGATGGTGCGGATGTTGATGCTCTCCAGGTTCACCAGAGTCATCATCAGGTCATCTCGGGACACCGGCCGGCCCGATGAGTGCTGCCAGTTTTCCTAAAGGGGGTAAATGATGCATCAAAACCACAGCCGCTAGACTACAGGGGCAGCCTGTCGTCTGGTTACTAAGGTACCTGACTTGGACCCCTGAGGTTGGTGGCTCATAACTTTACCGTGAGCATGTGCTTTTTGTCCTTTAGCCACCTGAAGGCCTACTGCTACTGATTAACATAGACTCACAACATACCCTGAGATGGATTCAATTCTACAGCCACAGCTCTAAGGCCTAAAGCCCTGACAGATGTTACCAAGACAACCTAAGCAGTTGTAATTCTGACTGGATAAGCCCCACAAACTGCTTAGAAAAGCTGATGCTGGAGTGACCTCAGGAAGCGGCCATTTTGTTTCCTGGCCAGCCAGTGCTGTGCCCCCCTGGCGAGAGAGGGAGGCTGTGTTCCGCGCACCTCTGTGAATTTGATCTCCTTCTGATTGACAACTCCAGGGGGCGTGGGTTTCCCACGGCGGTAGATCAGTCTCTGCCCGTTTCCCACCAGCACCACGTCTGGCTTCTCCTCCGGCTCCGTCTGCCCGCGCGCCAGGATGTAGCGCACCTTGTACTTCAGCGACCCGCCATAGGAGTCAATCTGCGGACAGACAGACAGACACACCATGCTTCACTCTCCAGTCTTACACTGGGAATTATACTGCATAACATTAGACAGTTACACACTGTAAAAACCCGAAAGCTGAGTTTATTATGGTTTGAGGAGACTGATTACCTTGAGCCATTTGAACAGGGAAAATGAACTGGTTTAAGCTAAACACTCACGGTAAAGACTGTTGAATAAGTTACTGCTGATACAAACTTAAAGTGATATTTCTGTGGCAAAATCAATCAATTTAAGTTATTAGCAATCGGTACCATCAGCCTTTCACTTGAACGTATGACCTTGACCTACTCGGACAGTTTGAAGCAGTCCTAAAACCATTTGAGGAACCTTATTGGTTTGTTTGGTTTTCCAGTATATGCACATCCTAATTAGCTGAGGTGCTCAGCATGGAGGGATCCATAGTAAACAAAAACAATGATAACGACTGCAGCACTCATGAGCTACACCAATGTTTATTGCACGGAACATACAATGTTTCCATCCCTTGGGATCATTGTCAGCTATTTGCTGCATGACACCTAATACTCTAAAAAAAACATCCGTTTCTGTTTTCTCAAGTGTGAGGAAACCAGTTGCTGTGAACCATTTGAGTATGACATCTTAATCAGTTTAAGTTAATGGACTTGAGGCCTTATCTGGAGTGGCTTACAATGTAAAGACAACTCCTTGACCTACGGCTGAGGTACAATAGTACCAAAGGGGAGGGAAGTCCAGTCTCGGAGCCCAGAAAATGTGAAAACATAAGATAAGACAGGGAAACTCATTATTAACCTGTCAAGGAAACTAAATAATTAAATAACAAACAGATGGAAATATGTAGTCGCGGCCTTTAAGAAAACACTTAAATGAGAAGCCAGTAACCGGAGCCACCGGGCACACCTTGTTCCCCAGAAACTGGCGCGGAAGAGTCCAGAAGGAGTCCAGGATGAGGAAGCGCCGGGAGAGGTCCACCAGCTGGAACTCCTCCATTTCGGGGTTGATGAGGAGCTGGGTGGAGGACAGAGGGGGGGTGCCCGGCCGGGATGGGTATGACACATTCACTCCTGCGTGGGGCGGGGGGGGGAGGGAGGGAGTGGAAGAAGACGAGGGAGGAACGGGTCAAAATCAGGGCTGTCAGAGCTCTCACTCAGCCTTGTTAGGAAAGAGTAAAATGCTCCAAATATAGCTCTGTGTGTGTGTGTGTGTGTGTGTGTGTGTGTGTGTGTGTGTGTGTGAGTGTGTGTGTGTGTGTGTGAGTGTGTGTGTGTGTGTGTGTGTGTGTGTGTGAGTGTGTGCATGTGTCTGTGACTGTGTGCGCATGTTTGAGTGTGTGTGTGCGGAGATCATACATCGCTTTTACAGGACAGGCCGGTGCACATCCTAAGAAAAACCATGTATACACAAAGGACATGCTGTAAACAGACGTTACAATCTGCAATCAAATATTATGGTTCTGGAGTTGTACAGTCTGCAGACTCTGCTTCAGTTCTTTGAAGCATAAGTATACCTATCTCCTGTGGGTTGGATCAGCTCAAGATGACATGTTGCTGTGTTGTAATCTTAAAATGTTTCAATTAGATTGGCCCATGATGATGATGTCACTGTATATTTAATGCTGTGTTGTAATGTTAAAATGTTTTAATTAGATTGGCGCATGATGATGATGTCACTGTATATTTTAATGCTGTGTTGTAATGTTAAAATGTTTCAATTAGACAGGCGCATGATTATGATGTCACTGTATATTTTGATGCTGTGTTGTAATGTTAAAATGTTTTAATTAGATTGGGTCATGATGACGATGTCACTGTATATTTTAATGTTTTAACATCTTTTGCTGCCTGAGGTGACAGCACTGTTTGGACTTGACTCGTAAGGCCGTTTCCAGTAGCTACCTTTAAAGTCGAGAAGCCGTTTCCGATAGCTACCTTTATAGTCATCCTCGTCTGTGAAACGCAGCCGGATCTGGTTGCGGTAGCGGCCGGTGCTCTGGCAGTTTTTGGTGATACCGAAACAGAAACAGGGGAGGCAACGGGAATTTCCCTCCACACTGAAGTGACCGTCAGGACAGTTGCCTGGAACAACAAAAACAGGAGTGGTTTAAACCAACACGACAGGGAGGGGCACCATTTTGTAAAAGCAGTGCCGCCCAAACTGAACCCCTATAAATAGCAACATCAACACTAAAATACATGAAAGTTGACATATCACACTTACTAAATTCATTAACCCATAAGTCATTTATAAACAAAATAAGCACAGGCTCAAATGGCACACTTAGATGCCTATATCAATGTTAACGTAATTAAAAAAATGTGTTGTGATTCTGCATATCGTTTTGTGGCCATTGTGTGGAACAAGAATCATCAATCATTCCGCTCTTTAGAGATGGAGTCAAAGCAATCCTGATAAATGAGTTTAATTCCTTTTGATGCCAAAAAATACATCCAATACTTTACATTATAATCATTAAACAGGCCCTGAAATGCAGAGTGACTTACAAAGAAGATTTAGCGACAACCCCGTTCTGTTCTACTGCAGCTGACTCAATCCAGTGAGATGCTTACTAGGGATACAGATGTTGTATTAATAACATCGTGTCTGTATTGTACACATTCTGGAGTCCGTCCATATGGAAGCCCAGTGCACGCACACAGGTAACTTTGCCAGGTGGAGTACCTGTGTTCTGGGTGAGAGTCAGCACCCCATCTGGGACGGCGAACACCATGCCCTTAGCGTTGATGGCCTCACAGGTGTATGCCCCCTGGTCCCCTTCCTTCACGTCCCGGATGGTCAGAGTGCCCCGCCCGTTCTCACTGGTCACCGTGATCCTGGGCAGACAGCCAATCAGATGTCATATCCTGAGCTCACAGGAAGGAACTCCAGCCTTTAAATAGCAACATTTCAGCACACAGTTTTGGCTCCCTAGTTTCTTGTCTGTGGCTTTGCTGTTTTCCAGATGTTTTTTTTTATCTGTGGAGCAGAGCTTGGACACAACGAGCGTCCGGTCCAGGAAGGTGAGGCCACCAACCTCAACAGGAACATAGCCAGGTCTTTTAGCTGGTGACCCTGGTCTTTAGCTAAGCAACTTAAGCATACCTCATGTTGTATGATGACAATAGCAAAATTAAAAGTTTTTAGAGTATACGACCAACCTACCCCCTCACAGCTGCACTGGTATTCTGAATCTGACATTTGTTCATACCAGAATTACAGAAAACAGGCACCATTTTTGTATCAACAAAAAACACTGTATATGGAATCAAGCTAGAAGCCATGCCAGGTTTGCAAACTTTTCAGTTAGAAATAAGTTGTATACCTGAATGCATTCTCTCTCTCTTTCTCCCTCTCTCTCTCTCTATATATATATACACATATATAAATATATATTTTTAATATTTTTAAACTTGGACGTCTGTTCCACTAAATGCTTTAAAACACAAGCAGCAGTGTGACTTAATGCTCCTTCTGCAGGAGGAAATGACCTGATGAAAGCCACACCCACACGTCTGTGACCATTCAGACGAATGCATTACATATGTACATGACTGAGTTTCCTTCAAGGGATTTAATTAAGTATGGTCCCTCTGTCCTTCATATCCTGCTGTCCTCCGCAGTTGGAGGAAAAAACAGATACTGGAAACACGCCTTCTGCTCCAGTTTACAGAAACAATTTTTTTCACTGAAAGCAGAGAGAGGCTGAAGCTTCAGAAGAGAGAAGCTACAACAGTCCTGCAGATTCATCAGTCTGTGTTCAACTTTGTATAAACCATGGAGGAGAAGCGAAGTTAAAATCTGCTGTGAAAGCAAGTAATCTACATGCTGAATGCTCTCTTGGCTCAGGTAAAGGGAATGTAAAAATAACACTGATGCATTTCTTATTCATTAAGGCGAATGTGTGATTTGGACTAGTTGACACATACCTAGTAATATCTCTATTACATACACTGTTGCTTTGGCCAAAAATGAGCACATGTATTTTTGCTAAGGTCTAAATAAAATATCGGAACCAGAGAGTGGAAGATCTCAAAGGAACGAGACAGCTGCGGACACGTCAGCCCATTTCCTGCGCTGTAAGTTTGTGAAATTACCTCCTATATCTTCCTGGGGAGTGATACAGTTTTAAAATGCAGCAGGCAGAATGAATGTAAAAGTCTGGCCTCCAGACAAAATGGGGAGGTTATGGCCCATATAAATGTGTCTGTTAATGGCTTTATTTGATTTAGCTCATTGGCACAACTGTAAAAATAAGACATGAAGGCCAGCTTGTGACCAGCTACTAATATTCTCATCTCCTTAAATTAGCCGATAAAAACTTGGAAGCGCTGTCCCATCTCCACCTTAGCTGAAGACCAGCCTAACCAACTAATACATGCGAAAATGGCTAAGGAGGCTCTCAACAGCTAGCTATTATTGTTCTTCATCAAGAGCAGCCAGGGGCCAGAGTGGGCGGGGCCCTGCAGTGCACCTTACCTGCTGCTGGCTGGAATATGACCCCAGTTCAGCCTCCAGGTGATTATGGGGGTGGGCACGCCGATGGCCGTGCAAGTGAACGTCACAGTCTCCCCCCGCGCCACCTTGATGGATTCTTCCGGGGGGCTGGTCACCGATGGGGGAGCTGAGGAGAAACAGGCCGAGAGATTGTTTCAGCTAATCAGCTGCGATGCCCAACAGAGGTTTGTACGCCCACCAAGCCCAGAGAAAGCTGGGTTGAATATATGACAGTTCAGATAGTGGCATAGCGGACACACTAGCGGTTTGATCAGGGGTCTAAAAAACATTGAACAAATGCGGCTGCATAGTATGACAGACAGTAAGAGAGAGAGGAAGAACAGGTGGAGAAATAGGAAAAATGAGAGAGGGACTGGTAGAAAAAGAAAGAGCAGGTAGAGAGGAGACAGGAAGGAGATAGGGATCTGCAATGAGAGAGAGAGAGATCAACCAGACAGAGTGAGAGAGAAATGGAGATGGCATGACACTCAGATAAGATAGAGAGAAGGATTAGAAACAAGACAGTAGATACAGACATAGAGAAATAGAGAAGGATCGGCACTGAGGGAGAGAGAGGGAGAGACAGGGGGAGGAAGTGAGAGAGAGAGAGAGAGAGAGAGAAAGAGAAAGGGAAGGAGGGTCAGAGAGAGAGAGAAAGAGAGAGGGAGGGAGGGGCAGAGACACAGCAGGGGGGACGTTGACACAGAAGGAACTCACAGCAGTCGAACTCGTCAGAGCGATCAGAACAGTCGGACTCCTCGTCGCACTGGTAGCTGGCCGGGATGCAGGTGCGGTCCAGCACACACATGAACTGCTCCGGAGCACAGGCATCCCCCGGACCCTTGGTGGCTGCGGAGCCCATGAACATGTCAGGGTGTGAACTGATATACTGTTTTAGGAGAGCTGAGAGCGCTGACTTCGCCCTTCACCACTACTGTGCCTGTACACACTGTACGTGTGTGTGTGTGTGTGTGTGTGTGTGTGTGTGTGTGTGTACTCATTTGGATTTTCTCCAGGTTCTCTCACTCTGAATTCACCTGAACTGTTTTGTCATCTCAGGAGAAGGTAGTCCTAACACCTGCATAGTAATACCTGCGTAGCATGTGACACCTCAGATTCACATGACAACGAGCCCTCACTTCTTTTCAAACTGCAGATGCACTACCAATCACATGCTGCCTGCAGTGTCGGAGGATGACAAAGCCAGGATATACTCAGCCTGTGCACCTGCAGGTGCCCAGCCAACCAGCAGTGGCCGCTAGAGAGCAATGAGACTCACAAACTTAACTGGCTTAACCCCTATCATGGACATGCATGTCTGTAGTATATGTGCGTTTGTGGGAGTTTTGTCTACTTGTATGTATCTGTTCAGTTATGAAAGCATACAAAAACAGACATTCAAAAATTGGTTTAAATTACATATTTTTCACAGCTTTGACACAGTTTTAAAATGGACACATTCCTTGAATAGCTTACTTCCAGCAACAAAATCTGACAAACAAACAGCTAACCAACTGAGGTGTTCAACGATCCCATAAGGCTACAAACACAACAAACACTTTGTAAGAATGTAACACTTTCAGGTTGTATTTCATCCAGTAAAACACAAAAAAAAATTACAAAAGCAACAGCCTGAGCCTGGAGTCCACATTCTGAGCCATGATCAAGAGGAACCGAGCATAAACTGAAGACTGCATGGGCCTTCCCAGGAACCCATCTGGATGCTGTGTGTGTGTGTGTGTGTGTGAAGGCGTGATGAAACCGTACCCAAGCGAGAGAAAGCGGAGGCGCAGAGGAAGCAGGAGAGATTAGTCTTAAAGGTTGGGAAATGGAAAGGCGGGGGGCCTGTGGCCAGGGGAGGTGGGGTGGTGGGGGGGGGGGGGGGTGAGAGGGGCATGACTCTCAGCGGCAGCACTGATCAGCTGATCAGAGGAACATTTCACTACGTCACAAGCATTTAGTAAACAGCCTCACCCAGAGTGACTTATAACGCAAAATAAGGTCCTTAACTGGGTATGTTAACAGGTGCCGCTGGGACAGTAATGAGGTACTTGATAAACTGTCTTAAAACAAGGAATTAATATCTTGGTTTTAAAATGCTAGCTAAGAAAAGTAATTTTACAAACAAAAGCCAAAAAAAACAACAGCTACTGTCGGACTTTGAATTTGTAATACCCATTAAGATTTCATTTTTTTCAGAAAGGTTGAGTAGAAAGGGGAGTAGTAACTCAAGTTAGATGAGATGGGGCAGAGAGGAGAGAATCTTCTCATTACAGAGGAGAGCAGTGACTCTGGGTAAAAGAGGTTAACTGTATTTAGAGGGGGTGTTGGAGAGAGGAGAGACTCTGCACCTATGGCTGCACCTATGGCAGTACATTTAGTTAGAGAGAGGGGGTGCTCTAGAGAGGGCAGACTCTGTACTTACGGCAGTAGCTCTCGTCAGAGTTGTCCCCACAGTCGTTGTCTCCATCGCATCGCCAGAGCTTCAGGGCACAGCGGCCGTTCTGACACTTGAACTCATTGGGCTCACAGGGAGACGGGGTTCCTACGCACAGTGTTAACACGGCGTAGTGCAATGTGAGAGCGTGTGTCTGTACATCCGTGTATGCATATGTGTGTGTGTGTGTGTGTGTGTATGCGCATACATGTGTGTTATAATTACGCATTTGTGTCTACATACATCACTGTGATTTAGGGCTGCACAGTTAATTGTACATTGATTGCAACTGTAATCTTGGCTTGCCCAGATGGTTTGATTGTGAGAAGCTGCAGGTGTAGGTGTACAGGTGATACTCACCACATTTGATCTCGTCGCTGCCGTCGGGGCAGTCCCTCTCCCCGTCGCACAGGTAATCTCTGGGAATGCACTGCCCGTTCTGACAGGTGGCCTGGTCCGCCGCGCAGGGCCCCCCCACGGGGGCGCGGGGCGGCTCCCGTTCAGGGAGAGCTTTGGGAGGAGTGGGGGCGATTTCGGGCGGGCGTAACGTTTCTGAAACACGTGGGCAAAAAAAGTGCTGATACAGCTTTTCTAAGACAAAGCTTCTAAAATTCTATGAAGATCTTCTGGCTAGAGTGTAGTATACTGAGTTCAACTCCGGTCATTCATCCATACAAGGATTTTGTGAAATTACTCCCACACACACAAACAAACACACACACACACACACACACACACACACTCAAACATCTGTAAACAATCTGTCTATAATTTAAAATAGTATACACGCAATCATACTACTGCCGCTAAACAATACAGTTTAGGAGAATTGACAACAAGCTGGCTGTCTAAACATTCAAACCATTTTAATGTTTTTCAAATTGTTGACCTCACTTCCAGTTACAGAACTTCTTGGCTACAAATATATGGGTAAAACCTTGTTCGTATCTGTGAGGTTTTATCACATTTCTGCATATATAAGGATAGGATGCCTTACAAGCCCCAGGTGTTGCATTGTATGATGTCAAAGGTCACCCAGGTCACTTACCACATTCCAGCTCATCGCTCATGTCCTGGCAGTCGGGCCTCTTATCGCAGTAGTACTCCTGCGGGATGCAGCCTCCGTCCAGACAGGTGAACTCACCTTCCAGGCATGACCTGGGGCTGGGCACCACTGTGGGGTCAAACAGGGGTCAAAGGTCAGAGGTCAGACACATGTGAGCACATGACTGTGCCAAACTGTGACTCCGAGTCAGACATGAGCCGAGCTAGTTTCTAGCGGTTTCTGTTTGCAGGAAGTCAAATTCATGTGAGACTTACTGTTTCGCTCCTTTTCAAAAGCAGGCATCCAAGAACCCTGCAATCTTGCAGATGGTCATTGAGATAGCCAGTTATCTCACAGATTCAACAGTGACAATACTACTGATAGCATCAGCAAGCAGGTTATCTCTGCTGTGCTTTTGCTCAGAAAATTGTCTTAAGTTTGTCCATGCGGAATGGGCAAACACATTTAAGTGCTACTCCCGAACCCGACCTGAAGGGGGCGATGCTGAGCGGTGAAGGACAATGCAATAATGCAAATCTTTGTCCTGCCGTATTGTCAGGGAAGCGTGTACAGCTTTACTGTCTAGCGGCAAACATTCATTGTGTTAACAACCATTTCCTTCCACACAACCCTATCTTAAAATACAAAATTACAGAGTAGCAAAGAATGGGAGCTTACCAGTCTGTTCAAAGAGATTGTGAGAGCAAAGAGCAGTGATTTTAGAGCAAAACCAACAATACACAAGAAAAAATAAACTGTGTTGTGTTAATGATAAGAAACTTCTTCATTCTTTGACTTGTCTGTATTTGCTGTTAAACTAATAACCTCTTGTTAAGAAACTTTTTTTGTGTATGCGCACAATGTTTTGCAATGAAGTCATGCTACCGCTGCCTGTCAAACTTCAGTGAATAATTAAGCGATCTTCAAAATCCATGACGTCATGGCTTTCGTCTCCCGTAAAGGACATCCATCAGAGCAGTGATCAAAATTATACACATCTTCAGAGTTTTCGACAGACCAATGCCATGCAAAGCAGTCATTTCAAACTGTTTTTAGTGCGAAACCCACTCAAGTGGTTAACTAGATTCTAGGTTTTAAGACATTTTTGGCACTGTACATGATGCAGAGGGACAACAAGGCATGCGAAACATAACCTTCATGCTGTATTTCCTAAAAAGACATGGAGCATGAGGACAGGATTTTACTTCATTAAAATCAGAAAAAAAATGTACATTATGCATAATGTAAGGGGATTCTGATCACAACAATGTTAATTTCCTACATTGTTTTTTCGCAATTATCTTCATGAAAATGTAATGGATCATTATTTTTCAAGAAAAGGGAAATTGAAGAGTCTTCCTAAGAGAGAATAATAAGGATAAACACATGCACACACATACGAGGTGTGGCTATTAAATAATGAGACTAATGCTCAAGAAAAACACATCTACTTCAAGTGATGCGTAACAGTGAACCGAAGACGGGAACGGACTGAAACTTTCAGATGTTGTTTATTGCTTGCCCATTGGTCAATGTATACCACGTGGTTCACGCATGTGCACCATGGTTCGACTTACATAAACCCAATCTCGTTATTTTATAGCCACACCTCGTACACACACACAAACCCAAACACGCACAGAAAGGCACACAAATACAAACCTATACATCTGCACGGACAAGCTCACGCTCACGCTCACACAAATTTAAAAACACAGACTGAAGTTGTGAATTCGGACAGGTCCAGGTATTTTGTACATAAGAAGGTCTGACGTGCAGACACGTCTCGCTGTCAGAGAGTTAGCTAGTCGCTCGACGTGTCCATGCAACAGACACTACAAACCTGGGAAAGAGATGGGCTCCGCGGGTGGAGGGGTTCGGGCTAAAAATTGGAGAGAGACGTTAACCTGAAGCTTGCTGTCAACTGGCCTTTCTCCCAACAGACACCTCGACAGTCATCATTTGGTCAAATGACAGATGGTCAAACAAGGAAATATAATATGGGCTTGATTCAATCTGTACTGTTAACACTTTAATGGCATCTGCAATTCAATCAAAACAGTCTTTACTCTCTGTAAAGGGATATGCAATTCTATTTTAGAACAAGGAGAACACACTCTGAAGAATGTGCTTGCAGGTACTTAGCAAACCCAAAGAAAATGATGTTGTAAAGCACAGACAGTTTTTGCTGAATTGCAAATGTCCAGAAAGAGAAACATCTGATTGAATGTTACCCATAATCAATATAAACCAACAAAGGCTGAATTGGCGTATTAAAACTCTTTGACACTTAGTGTATGGTTTTCTCAATTTTTGGGGAGGCACTTCTTTGTGACTCCATTTTGGGCTGCCATCCCCCCCGATGGTCCTTTAGATCCTCACCTTCTCCCAGGCGGCGGAAGTTGAACCCCTGCACTGAGGTGATGTAGGAGGCGATGGAGCCCTCATTCACCACTGAGTACAGGACGCTGCGGATCTGCTCATCGTTGAAGTTGTAGTCCGATGCCACGTCCAGCTCCACAAACACGTTATCGCCAATCTTCCTGTGAGGGAAAAGGCAGCAGAACAGGTGAGCACTGGGACAAACCTTCATATAAACAGCTACATCAACACCGCACACCACTGAACATTTATTTAACTTCTATTACTAAACATTAACAGGGCTCTCCCAACAGTATGTTACACTGGCAATGTTCACCTTCAAGCGCCATGATGTGAAATTAGCCACGTCAAAATGCCTTTAGTTCCACTCCAATTCCACTCTCACGGTTTAATCAGAAAGTTCTAATGGACAGTTTTCCTAATGCAGCAGAACTTGGTGATGTGTTGTATTGTGTTGCGTTTATTGAGATTCGACTTGGATGATGTGACGTGACACCCTGAAGAAACATTCTAGGGATACCACTGATATACATGTATTACTTTACTCATTGTATTTCAGTACATTACTTATTACATTGTTACTGATTCACATCTCACTTTGGTGTGAAGTACCCCCTCTTGTCAGGCCTGAAATTATGACATCATAACTATGGGAAACTGTCAAGCAACCGTCCCTGTTTGGTTACGTCTGTCATTACTTCTGACCACTCATGACCTTTTGTAGACAGGACTCCAATCTGAGGCAGCTAAAATTCTCATGTGGTTCTTCTGTAATAATTGGAGAGATGAAATGAAATGGCCGACTGAATCTACTTTCCGAAATATGAGGACGCTGATATTCTTGAAGACAGCCCATGCCAAAAAATGTCTGCTTTTATGGTTGTGACAATGTATGTTTCATTTTAGTCCGCTTTCTAAAAACAGGGGCTCGTACCTGATTAAAACCACACTGACTGTCTGGACTCCTGTAATCCTGTTATATTCAGACTCCAGCTGTAAGACAAGACATAAAATATGCATTCAGAATCAGTGTACATGCCAAGAACAAGAGAAATATCAAGAGGAAGAAGAAATGAGTGTCCTTTTCCTGCCTCTCAAAGCATATGTTCTTAACCAGTGTTTTGTGCGATGATAAAGACTAAAATCATGCATATATTTTACTAATGGCTATGCTAAAATCAAGCATATACTTTACTGATGGCTAGGCTAAACTCACGCATATACTTTAATGATGGCTAGGCTAAAATCACGCATATACTTTACTGATGGCTAGGCTAAACTCACGCATATACTTTAATGATGGCTAGGCTAAAATCACGCATATACTTTACTGATGGCTAGGCTAAACTCACGCATATACTTTAATGATGGCTAGGCTAAAATCACGCATATACTTTACTGATGGCTAGGCTAAAATCACGCATATACTTTACTGATGGCTAGGCTAAAATCACGCATATACTTTAATGATGGCTAGGCTAAAATCACGCATATACTTTAATGATGGCTAGGCTAAAATCACACATATACTGCCCAGGAAGTCCTGACCAACCCACTCTTTGAAGGCTGCACCCTCCTGACGGCTTCAGCACTAATAACAGGCGATGCGACAACCAAACCTAATAATGTTTTTAGTTCCCTCAATTAAGGGCCGGTGTTTTGGAGAAGACGCAGCACAAACGCCACCTCAGAATTCAACTAAATTAGGACTCTGACTTCGTGAAAGGGTTTCCGCCCCCTAATCTGTGTTAATGCATTGACAGCTATTATCTACAGCACAAGATGAAAACTTTAATGACAGGGTTCTTGTGAGCAGCACAGCTAACGTTTAACCAGCTTGGATATTGCTCTTGGAAGCCTGAGTAAGGGACCATGCCCTGTATATTTAACTCTCCCTTCATATGAATTGCATGACTATAAGGACCACGGCACTGACTGGTAGAAGAACTGTCATTTAAAGATGGAGGTTCCACAATCATGGCAAAAAAAAATGGACAAGGGGGCTGGGACTCAAACACACTGTCTGTTTATAAAAGGGCATACCAGAGAGAGGGGCACCTACTACAGCCTCTCCCCTCCCGCACAGGGTTCTGCAAGCTTACGTACCGTGTCCACGACGGCATCGGAGATCTCCTGGAACGCATTGGAGTAGATGTCGTCCAGCTCCGGCCCGTACACAAAGGAGTCGGTGAAGTTGACCAGAGCTCTGTAGTACACTGGGAAAGGAGAGATAAGGCCAGTGTCAGGATATGGGTCTGCACTGCTAACACTGCCAGTCTGGAGGGCCGCTATCATGTAGTTGTGCTGCAGAGAACCACATGTAGCCAAATGATGTTCACCCCCCCTCCCCCCCCCGTTCCCCTCCCCTCCTGTCAGTCAAAGCGTAACAGGTACAAGCTTAAGCTTCGATGACGGATTCCGTGATCCATCCATCATCCCCCTGGAGCCAAACGTGGGATTTACGTTTCCCTTTTTCCCTTTTTCCTTCCTGACTTTGAAATCAATTTTGTTACCGTAATGAGAGCCTGATGCTCAGATGTTATATGGCCTGAGGTCCGCCATAATCTCGCCAACATCTGATCACGCTTTTCTGGGTCTGACATCTGAACGTCACGAGAGAACAAAGGCATAAACTAGGTCCGTTTAATACAGATTTGAACTTAGTTTTAAACACATTGGCCTATAAGATTTTAAAATAAAAAAAAAATGCAGGACTCAAAATGTTCTTTTACTGTTAAAATACTCATCCTTATACAGTTTAAGTATCTCTAATCCGAAATGCTCCAAAATCCGAAACATTCTACGCGCCAACATGACGATACAAGTAGAAAATTCCACACCTGACGTATGACCATTCGTACATACAACCAAAAAAAAACTGGATCAATTTTTAAAAATGAAGAAAAAATATAAGTAAATTAAATTGGACGTATGTCTGCCAGTGCTAATGTCTGCATGCGAACGATCGTGACTATCAGACAATATACCGGCATTGTGTACATTTTCTATGTGCTACGTATGTACTTCTACATGCCATGCTACCATACGTCTGACTTACGTCCATTTCCAGATACAACCGGATGGTCAAAATGGAACTCAGATATATTTTGAGGAATGGCTGTATATGCAAATATTCCAAAATCCAAAAAAATCCCCAATCTTAAACACTTCTGGTCCCAGGCATTTCGGATAAGGGACACTCATCCTTTTGTTGACATGTCCATTTTTGGACATGGGTCATTGTGCAGCACTGTTTCCAAGTTTCCTTTAAGGGCTACGTCAGACAGGAGACTAAAGCTTTCCGATCGCTCCTCCCTATTACCCAATGGAATGTAATTCACAGCACTGGAATTGTATTGATCTCAGCAATGCACAGTGAGTTTATTATGAGATTGTGTGAAGACAGTGGGCACAATGCTCTGTCTTTATGAGTTAATTTACAGAGCTCCAGGGGCTGGATAGTGGTGGATTTTTGGCACATCATGCACAGAAGCATTCAGCGCTGCAGAAACTTGGCCCTCGTCTCACGATCTGGCTTCAGGCTGTTTGGAACACTCATGCGCAAGTGAACCCAAAACAGACACGTGCGCACCTAGTCTCTGTCTTACACACACACACACACACACTTACATACATCTCCAAACACATGCACATGCACACAAACACACACACACACACACTTACATACATCTCCAAACACATGCACACACACACACACACACACACACATACATGCACCTCCACACATACACACACACAGAAGCACACAGATCTGCACACACATATGCAAGTATACACATATGTACAATACACACCCATACACAAATACGTACATAAATACATGAGCACAAAAACATGAATGTACAGTATCAAAGAAAGACAGAAATACACACACACACGTGCTGACACACACAAACACACACACACATGCTGACACACACACACATACACGTGCCGACACACACACACACATACACACACACACACTGTGGCCTCCTCTGTTCGAGCCCTCCAGCTTAACAGCCTCTCCAGATTTTCCGCAAGTGAAAAGAGGTGACATCATCGAGTTCCAACACCGTCAACCCACCCCACCCCTGCCTCTCCCCCCCCCCCCCCCCCCCCCAACAAAGCAGAGCCCCCACTGGGCCTCCACCATAAGCTCCTGGAACAAGGGCCCTCATGATTCTGGAGATAGGGTGCCACATTCCCTTCACACCTACGAAATCAAACATGCCAGATCAGAGAGAGAGGGCGGTCAGGGGGCGGGGCCATGCCCTGTCACGCCGGTCCTCACTTAAATAGGTCAGCGCCGTGCAGCGGAGCAGGGTGGCCCAAGGTTGGCATTCCCTCCGAACGCGGATGTCAACGATCTGAGCTCATCGCACATCTTACTGTCTGACTTACTGTCAGGGCCCCTCAATGGAAGGAATTAGGAACAGGGGGAAAAAAAAAAGTTTTATGCCTGGGAAGAAATACGACATCTTACTCCAGGTCGGCTCACACAAAGACAAATTAAATGCAAGGGGGATTCCACAAATTACTATATATAGGGCTTTAAAGGTCATCTGACTCATCCTGGGTTTTTTTTTCTTTCAGCTGTATCCATAGCTATACTTTTGAAAATGCAGTTTTAAATTGCTGTTGCGCAACAATCTACATTCAAAATTGCCATGTCAGTGTGACTATGAGTATTTTGGCTGTAAAAGTCAGGTCAAGCTTCATGATTTCCTCCATAAAATCATTTCCTACTTTGCTGTGACAAACATTCTTTACTGTATTGCAAATGTGCAATATCATTTACATGTAAATATAAAAACTGAGCATGGTCGTACGTCCGCCAGTGCTAACGGCTGCGTGCCTGCGATAATGACCGTCAGACAATATTCCGGCATTGTGTATATCTTCTACATGCTACATGTGTGCTTCTACATGCCATGCTAACATACTTCCTTCGTATGTCCATTTCGAGATACAGATCCAGTCAACGTCCGGACGTACATTGGGGAATGGCCGTATATGCAAATATTCCAAAATCCAAAATTGCAAACACTTCTGGTCCCAGGCATTTTGGAGAAGGGATACTCAGCCTGTATGTATTTTATTAGTGTATGTGTGAATTTTTTGTGTTTTCCTTTACATCCAAGTGGTAGCTGATCCAGTAGCCCACACAAATAACTGGCCTTTAAATAGCTCGAGCCCAAGGGGTGCCCCTCTCTCACCCTCCTGCCAACGCTCGGCCGGGCTGGGCTTTACCGGCCCGAGCTGGAGAGGAAGTCAATATTTGTGCTGTTTCTTACAAACCCCTGCTACTTGCCATGGCACTTCTGAGGAGACATGTTTGAAGTGGGCTCGTCCCGAGAGTCGGACAATCTGCTACGTCTCGGTCAGAATCATGGTCACTCTCTCTCTCCATTCCTCTCTCTCTCTCCCTTCCTCTCTTTCACTTCTCACACACACACTCTCTCTCTTCCTTGCTCTCTCTTCTCATTCCTCTTTTTCTCTTTCTCCCTTCCTCTCTCTATCTCTCTCCCCCTTTCCCCCTCTAAATTACACACACTCATAAACACACACAAGACAAAAGAACTGTAACCACAACACAGCAAATTATTGTATATTGCTAGATTGGTCTCTTAAAGAAACTGGCAGCTTTTGAACTGAATGTGTATCGTGCATATTTGCTTTTTTTTCGCAAACCCCTATAATTAAACTCTCAGCTGCATTTGCCTCACAAAGACAAACCTCACCCTGACTGTAACACCAGCATGCGTCTGATTGTTGGACTGGCAGAACTGTGAACGCAGAAATGGCTACCTTTCCGAACACAAATATGTTTAATTACACACTGCGCTGGCACGGCGAGGTCCGGTTCCTCTTAGGCGCCTTCCAGTTATTGTAAAGAGAGGCCTCATTTGTCCGTGAGTAAACTGAAAACTCCTTCCAAAAACATCTAATCCTGCAGCCGAGCGCGCTCATTCGTTCTGCGAGTGCCGCAATCAAGGGCCGGCAGAGGCGTATCTGGGACGGTTTCAATTGGGTGCGCACACACAGTGGATGAAAACGCAAAAAAAAAAAAAAAAACGGGACACGAGGAACATCAAAAGGCTACATCAAAAGCGTTTTGGCTGATCGTCGGTTAATCTAATCAGAGTCCTTTGTGCCGGGCGGTGATGGACGGAGCCGCGGCTCTCCTGCCCGGGGACAGGAGGGGCCTTTTTTTCCATGCCGGGTCAAAGGACTGTGCCCACCCCCACCAGCACCCTAGCAATTGTTGCCGGGTCCCACTCCGCTTAGCCTTCTTTCTAATGAGGTCCTGGGCGCTAATTCTCCAGGGTCGACGGTCACTTTTTCCATCGAGGAAAGCCCCCGTTACTGTTGAAGGGAGGGGGCTGGGAGGGGGGGATGAGTGAGCCAGGAAAAATGACATTCCAAACTCTTAATTCACAATTTTTTTTTCCCTCGCTCACTCGCTATTAAAGCCGCGTACAGAACTGTGGCGGCTTTGTGAGAGGGCTCCCGCGGCGGAGCTAGCGCCGAGAGGGACACAAAGGCCCGATTCAGCCATGCAACCCACCCTGGCCTTTAAAAAGCCCCGCCGCTTTCTGCGCGACCTTCAAGCCCACGGCTCCCAGCGCGCCCACAAAAAAATGCTGGAAAACTGGGGGACCCTGGGCCACTTCCCTGGACCTGTGCAGGCCCACGGACTGTGAGGTCTCTTTCTGCTGTTCAGTGGGCTGAGAATCCCGAAAAGGTGGGGGGGGGGGGGGGGGGGGGAGGGGTTACTCGAAACTTTGGCTTCTGTTGACGGGACCCCAACTATTTCCCTGTCGCCCTGTCGGGTCTCGAAACGGTCAGCCAAACTGCCGAGAGAAACCTTCTCATTCACTCCAAAAGCTCTGGGGACTGTCCCTCAGTGCCACAATCAATACGGTCTTGTTCATCCTTTTGACGTTCCCCAAAAGCTCTCACACTGGAAATGTCAAAAAGTTGCTAACCTTAACGGTCTCTCCAGCGCCACTGTGAAATCGAAAGTGGCAGAGTGCGTCTCGAGCCAGCGGCTTAAAAATGCACGGTAGCGAACCGCCGGCTACATGCCACCCACTGAGGGAGTCTAAAGCCATGCATATCCTTCAGTCTTTGTGTACTGTGCAGAGAGACTCTTTTCACACCACAGCCTTTTTTGTATTTAACAGTAATTCCTTAAAGACAGCACATAGGGGAGTCTGCCAAAGTTAGGAGTGAAACACAAATTCAAAATAAAGGAATACACAGGTCTGCGACACGAATATTTAGGGTACTGAAACATGTCGTACAGAAGACAGAATGGGCACAGGTCCTGCGAAGGCACTGCAAACAAAACAGGAAAAGGAAAATGCGTCTAAGGGCATGCAAGCTGAAGTCACATCGTATTTATAGCCCATTCATTTGAAACCGCAGTTTGGCAGTAAAAGCACAAGCCCCGGTTTTCCCGAAATCATTAATTCTCCCCAAACATGGGATGTAACTTAAGTGGAGAAAAGGCCTGTTTGGGGGGGAAAAAAGAGACTAAGCACACAAAACAACACGGCGTTGACACTTTATTCGACATGCTGTCGATGGCCGTGACTTTGAGAGCTTAAAGAGAGGGATTTAAAACCAAGACTCAAACCACAATGTCTGAAAACACAATTTACTCCTCGCACTTGTGGGATCTTTTCCACTTGTTTGAGGGAATGTGGTTAGGCTTTAAGAGGGTCCAGCAATAAATGAATGAGGGAAATACATTACACTGTGGCAGTGGCATATAGAGAATATGGCCCTATTAAAGCATGATAAAACTTTTTCATTTACCAAAACATATCTATGCAATGATCTACCTCACCCAGACGCAGGATGGGGACTGCTTTTGGCTAAAATACTACATTTCCCATCTCTCCCTTGGAAAAACCACAAGATGTCCATGTCACAATAAGATGTCCATGTCAAAAGAAAAATGAATATATATATATCTCCACAGAGGGGATATAAGAACTCAGTGTAACCTCTGTAAGAAATAAACACTTGGATAACATTTTGATTGATGACTAAGAAAAAATTAGTTTTTCCCAGTAACTAACACAAAACAAGGAGTGTCCATTTTTCTAACTGAAATTGTGAGATTAAGGTTCATATGATAACTAGTATCATATGGTGCTATGGGATAAAATAAATATGTGGTTGATTAAGTCTGAATATTCAATTTTGGGATGCCATGAAATATTATATTACAGTCAGAGTGACAGCGAATGCAAACACATTTGGGTATTCAGCTCTCGGATGTCACACTGGTCCTCCAGAAGCAGTTTGTAGGCATCCTCCGGGCAGTCAATCAGAGATATTGTAAGAATGAAGGCCAGTGTTCCTCTGATGCCATTAGCCCCACTTTGAAACTGATGAGGCCGAGCAATACAGCATTAGTCGAGCCTATTAGAGACTGATAAAGGGAACAATGACGTCTTTGTCTTCTGAAGTGGTCTCATGGAAAACAGAACAAGAGCAGCTAAGAGGTAAAGCTAAGGACACAGTGATGCAACGCTGGTCAGAGTTCAGTCGACCCCATTTGGTTAGCACGGTGACATTACCTCAAACACTAATGCCATTGGCCGGATTCAATCTAACATGTTCTCTTATCCTGGGATTCAATCTAAATCTGTCCTTTACATTCAGTTGCAATTTATTGAGTGTTATGCTTTTTTTTTATCTACAAGAGCAGTTTCGCAAGTCAGCTTTAATGTTTGATGAACTTGCCAAACTGTGTCAATGAAGACAAAAATAAAAAAAAACTTACAGTTAATTGTGAGCAAAAGTTAAGGAAAAATGCTAATTGAATCCTGGATTCAGTCTCTTTTAACGGCATATGCAAATCGATCATAATAGATCAAGCAATTGAAACAATATACTTTAAAGTTAAACTCACACCAGGACATGCTTGGTCTGCTTGTCTCCAATACAATAAATATATTCAGAGAAAATGATGCTGCAACTTCTGTTTTTTGTTTAAAATGCATGTGCTCTTTAAGAGACTGAGAAAAAACAAAATCCAAGGTGCTAAAAAGTAGCACTGATTCTGTTGTTCTCCTTCACTGAGAGAAATTGATGAAAGAGGCATGAAACCCATCATGTTTTTTTTTTTGAGACGGTGCATTTGTTCTACTCGGGCAAGTGTCAGCTCGATTCAGCGGGCAGCTGATGTAAGCACACTTTAATCTTAAAAATATCCATCCTTGTCTTAAAAAACGACAGGAGAAACACATGGCGGGGAGAACTCTTTCTGGCACGGCTCTCATTTGGGATGTGGTCAGGCATTATCTCTGAGACACAAGCGCGAAGGATATCCTTCAGACTCAGACGACTTCCACTCTGCTTTTTAAATCCTCAACCAGGGGAATCCCATCTCCAAAAAAAAAAAAATGGAGAGGACATATTCAGGGATCATGTTAGCGGGGAGGGACCATTTCCTGTTTTTGCTGAGAAATGGACAAAAGGGTGCAGGAGACTTAGATTAGTCATTAAGGCAAGGATGGCCTGCTTCGCAAAAATAAAGGGGGCCTCCGGGTAGTGTCCGTTCTGTGGTGCAGCTGTTATTCTTACAACCGGCCGTCCCACGTCCCGGCTATGGCCAGAGGTCCACTAAGTCAAGGCAACAACTTGCCCAGCAACACTGCAGAGAGGTAGCGGGCACGCTGGTTAGGGTCAGCCAGTCTCATCTCTCTCTAAGGGCCACTGTGGGCATGGGAATCCTTCATGTGCAGATTCCATGTCCCCATGACGACGCAGTCAGTTTGTGATCTGCGGTGTGGCGTAGCGGGAGGACTCGCCGTGCTTTGCGAAAAGTGCATCCCGAGCTTGCAGACATGTGAATTGGAGGAAGTCAGGAGATTGGGCTGCTCCTCCCTATCTGTGGGGAAGGGTCACTGCAGCGGGGCTGATAAGTTTGGTCGGGATGGGGGAAGAACCCCCTCCCCCTCCCCCAAAGAAAAAGAAAATAAAGGACAAGGCACTGCATTTCACTGGCCAAGAAACCCAGGATGTACTCGTCCAATGGGCACCGTACAATGCTCTACAAGCTGTGCAATGACACAAAACTTCCAAAACCCTTTCCATCTCCCTTCCCGAAACCTTAATAAGGCTCTAATACAATGCTCAGGATGTGTAAATAGAGATGCACTTTATTTAGACTGGTTATTGTTCGCTGGTTTAATGGGCAGCACTATAATTAGCGTAGAGCCAGCCAAGGTCACGCCTGACAGCTTCCTGTAGAACCTCGGGAGCACCTTCAACACGCTTCCTCATTCAACAAAGCGTTGCCGTGGCGATTACGATGAAACGATAAAAAGCACAGATGCAGTGGTGGGGGGGGAGGTTTGGTGGACGGGCGCATTGTACATCATAACTTAGCATTTTTTCCTCCTCCTCTAATGCAGCTGACCCATAAGATCCCTTCGTAATAAGGCCAGTTTGTGTACTTACCAAGAATAGAGAATACTTTCCACTCATGCATTCAGGAGAAATCTCTAGAACCGGCACAACATACAGCACTTGGAGTTAGCATAACGTCCGACATTTATTCACTGTCCAATGACTTTAATTCATTGAATATATACAAAAACAGTCTCCTGCATTGTTCAAGAGGTTTCTCTGTGAAGTATGAACAGAAATGGACACGGTTCTGGTGCATTTCTCTGCCCTTGGTACGTAAACAAAAGGGCTTAATTGCCAAAATGTCCTTTAACCCGGTGAAGCACTCCTTTCCAGAACATCAAAGAAGTCCATTTCAGAATCTCGGGCTGTCTGCAGCTCTTAGTCACAGAGACCTGTTAGGCCCAGCTGTTCCCCAGCTGCGGATGTCCAAAACAGTGTATGATATCAATTTACTGACAGCACCACACAGGGAATCTGCTTCAGAGTGTTCAATCTGACTCCGCTCATAAGATCTTGTGTTTATTATTCTATTTCAGCAAACCACTGGACTTGGATGAAAGATAAAGGCGCTGGCGGTTCGAGTGTGTGTCAGTGTATGTGTGAGTGTTTGTGTCTGCATGTGTGTGTCTCTCTTCTGTCAAGTGTGTGGCTATGTGTGCATCTGTCCCTTTGTGTTTGTGTGTGTGAGAGTGTGAGTGTGTTTGGGGGGAGTTGTGTGTTGGATAATGATAGTTTGAGTTCATTTACTTCTGCACAACAAACATGAAGAAAGGCAAAGTTATTACCTCGGTAACATCTAAACTGCAAAATTTAGGAGCTGAGAGCTTCCTCTCTTTTTTTTTGGTGAACAAGAACGTTGAGGTTGTGATGACTCAGACTAATTGGTGGTAATGAAATGTCTGCAGCCTGCAATAGACACTGATCATTTTTTTTGTTATCCTGCATACAATCTAGGACAGGGAATAAAGGACGACAAAACGATCTCCATGTGTCCTGGGAAGCTGGCTGCCATTCGCAGAAAACACAGAAACAATACATTTACTGCACTTTTAAACAGAGACCTGAAGAGAAGGTTTTACCCTTCATTTCCCAAAAAAAAGCAAACAACACAAAACAAACAAAAGATGTGGTTTTTCCTTTCCAGAAGACCGTTTGATCAAATCCACACAGGAAGTGTATTTGTTTTCTTAAGCTACTGGAGCTGAAGCTGTAATAAATTCTGTAAAAAATCACACATCTCCAGAGATGAATTATCAGTGTTATGGGCACTCCCGAGCCTTCTGGAGGAAACTATGACAGAGGCGTAATCTATTACAAAAACAAACCATGCTGCTGGGACTCCCGTCATTTCAATGCAGCCAGGAGCTGAATCTCTCTCTCTCTCTCTCTCTCTCGCTCTCTCTCTCTCTCACCTCATTTCCTTGTACCGTTCTTGCTTTGTCAGTGAATGGCCCCCTAGAGAAACACGCAGGTGTTAACACACAAAAATTGAAATTTATGAGACGTTTAGCTGTGTCAGATCAGAGAATTCCATCTGCATTTTTTGCGCTAACTGTCCCCCCCCCCCCCCCCCCCCCCCCCCCGAAGCAAAATGTTCCTGATTTTGAAAGTCTTGTCTAGCGAGTGAAGGACTGAATGAATGGTTTCCTCAAAGATGACTTGGAAAATCCTGCTCTCCATGGCAACCAGTCTGTTTTTAGCATAACAGCTTGTAGCAAGATCTGAGGACAGATGAGAGAAGTAAGATGGACTTGAAAAGCAAGCAGGGATATGTAATCATGCCCCAAGTGCTGTTTGTAAAAATGTGTACAAAAATAGAACATACAGCAGGTTTACAGTTTGTAGGTCTTTTGGATCATTCTGCATATTCTATGGCAGGTCATACTCATGCTCATAGACAATATTCAGGCCAAAAAATCAGCTGTTTACCCTCTGGACTCTGAAATCAAAATGTTTCCCAGCTGGGATATCAATAATACTTTGCTCAATTTTCTGTTTTTATTTGATCAAATGAGGACCATTGATGTCTTGTGGTTAAATGATGCGATGCCTTAATATAACTGTTCCTGCAGTGAACCGATTCAATCCAATTCAATGTGATTTTATTTGCATGGGGTTTTTCTCATGGGGACATTGTCACAAAGAAGCTTTACAGAGATCCTGGGACTGAGACGGCCCCAAAACAAGCCTAGAGTGACAGTGGGACGTTAAATCTCCCCGGATAGAAGGTAGATATCCAGAGCAGATTCACGGCTTAGAGTGGGAGTCCGTTTGCTTCTGCTCGTTCATGCCTCCTTCTTTTCACATGATCTCTCCTTGAAATAACACCCACCCCAGCGGCCAAAGCTCCTGGATCGTACCATTAACCGCTGAATTTTTCAGTGTCTATTTATGCACTGTTTTCGCGCTGGCGCGGTCTCAGTGCACCAAAGCGGTGCAGGGAGGGGGGGGCCCTGACTGAAGTCCCGTTCCCAAAGTAACCCTACTCGCATCTCAAAGTCACAATGTCAAAATCGCTAAGTCACAGTTACAAAGACACGGCCTGCGATTAAATCTGAAATCAGCTGGTTATATTTTCTCAATGTTCTGTTTACAGAGAAGCAAATAAAGAGTTTGTACATGGCCTCCTCTGCCACCAGCATGGGTCACTGGTCTGGGGTCAGGCATTTTGCCGTTCAGTTTGTACACGGCCTGCTCTGCCACCACGGGTCACTGGTCTAGGGTCAGGCACTTTGCTGTTCAGCCAACAGCTAAGAATGTGAAAATCTTTTCTTGGATTTCCCTTGTACCCTGATAGAGTATTAAAATCGTTCCAATCTGTTCCAAAAACGAAATAAACAAAAAAAAACAATGATTACAAAAAAAATCTTCTGCTTTCCCATAACCCCTTTTCCTTCCATGCACCCCCCTCCCACACATCCTTCGGGCTCCTGTCTCTTTGCTTCTTGAAATGTCAAGTGAAGTCACCGTGTCCACGGGCCCACCTCAAAGATGGAACATTTTACGACAACAAAGACGGCACCAAAATAACCTCAGCTGCCGCCGCATGTCGGGTTGCCGTGGTATAATTAACCGAAGGGCCAGGCCTGAGCGCTGACGCACACGCCGGCCCAACTGCCCCTGCCGCGGAAGGGAAGGGGGGGGTGGTGGGGGCACTGGGTGGCCCTTCAACGACTCCCCCGGGTCACATTCTCAAGTAAAGTATTTTATAGCGCTGCTTACATCTTTTATTTAACGCTCGGACATCTGTCCCCCCCCACCACGGTCAGTAATGCAACTACGCTGGCTTGAAGCTGCTGCCCTCAGGCTGGCAATATAAGTGATGAGAGATCACACAGTCTGGTTTCCCACCGTCAGTGAAGTTACGGTTTAATTTCAGCACTCAGCACCGAGATGCGGTTTGAGCCGAGGCAGTCCCGAAAGGAGTGTGTGACATCGCGAAATGGTGAAGGAGGGCACCGTGAGAAAGTCACTAACTCCAGCTGACCCAACCAACGTGGGAGCCGAACTTCCTGGGGAACCCCAACGGATCACAGACATCTTCGGGAAAACTACGCCTGCGGTCATGAAAGATATCTTTTGGTTTTTGTGTGATGCTGCGGTGAAATTGAGGGGTGACCAGAAAATGAAAAATTGTGGATCGACAAAACCCACAAAAGGATGATTTAGACGAGCATTTATCTAATGCTGAACACTTTTATATTCACAGTGCTGTTTCCTAAACATCACCGACTGAATTATGTCTGTCAATAATGTCACTGACAAATACGCTGCACTGCCATCTTGCCTCACATAATATATTGGAATTGGCCTGACATCGAGGGAGTTTCCATGTGTACAATGGCTTCAGAATGAGGATGCCTAAAAAAAAACAAATGAGACATTGGTTGTTTTTTTTTAATTTCAAAGGTTTTAAAATCTTTTCATTGCAGTCACATTAGGAGACCAGCGGATATTCCACAGACGGTTCCAGTAAAGACATTTCTCAAGCCCCTGTGTCCAAATTTAGCCGCAGAAGAGCTGGTTTCTCCCCCAGATACTGCAGACATCCTATAGAGATGCAAGTAAAGTTCGGGTCTGCGGTTTCGGCTGGGTCTGCCCCGAAGCACCCCGAAGATCGAGGGGGCCTGAGAATTAGGGGGTGTGAGACAGAGAGGAGAAGGAGACGAGCTGGGAACGTGTCTTTGACATCCCTCCAGGGCAGCACTCTGGGGCAGTCATTCCAGGGGGGGTCTGGAGGATGTTGGGGGGGGGGCGGGGGGGGGGGGGGGGCTGGTGATGGGACTACTACTGTAAGAGTCCTTTTTTCTCCTCAAATGATCACTTTTGAGAACTAGTCTTAGCAGAACTCTCAATGGGAAATCCAATGGAAAACCCCAGTTATACACACTTTCATGAATTATATATATTTACATATTTTACACGTTTCAGCTGAAGCAAAATACACAGATGGCACATGGACAAATGCAGATTATGTCATATTGCGAGTCCTGACACTCATTGGTGTTGAGATTGTTTAATGCAATTAATTGCATTTAAAGAGAGGGGGGAAGAAACTGAAGAAATACTGTGATATGTACATGTGAATGTGTGTTATTGTAAGGGACAGGTGCAGTAGGATCTGAAGGAGTTTCCAGCAGGAAGGCTGGAAGAAGAAATTCCATAAGCTGTTTTTTTTCCAGTGGAAACTTTTCCATTCCTCACTCCATTGTGTTCTGCTACACGCCGTGTCCGATAGTATCACACCTGACTTGTTTCCCCTGACCTGAGAAACTTCAAGTGTGTGTCACGCTGAAAAACAGGATGGCTTTGAAAGAAGATAGCACGGGAAGCTGGCTTTAGCCCCAACCCCCCTCCATTCCTCCAATCCTTGAAATGTTTAAGAAGAAAAGAGGGCAGAGGTACTCTCTCTACTCTGAGTCTCCACAGGAGGGGACAGGAAGGCATGAAAAACCGTCCAGAAACCCCCAAAACTCAGGAAAGCCATAACCCGGCTTCTCCCCAAAAGGAACCAAAAACAAATTTCCTCTCCACTAAAGTTTAAAAGTACAATCATTGTCACTGCCTGAACCCCACCTCTTAAAAAACATGCTACACAGATGAGTCTACATTAAGAAAAAACTACACCAAAAATGGAAGACCACCTGTCATGACTACGCTTGAGCAGCGATCACTCATTAAAGTTCCACTGAAAGATAAGTTCCACAGCGTGCTGGGGAGTGATTTTGTTGTTGAATGCATGGACTCCAATACTGCAATAACAATATTGTGCAGACCACCTGTGGTTCTGACAAACATCCCGCTATCTCGGAGAGTTAATAAACCGAAGATCGCAGCAAGACTGAGCTGAGGGTTTCTTTG
Organism: Albula glossodonta; assembly: GCA_019788955.1. Lineage (NCBI taxonomy): Eukaryota > Metazoa > Chordata > Actinopteri > Albuliformes > Albulidae > Albula > Albula glossodonta. The sequence continues at coordinate 2,265,639 of JAFBMS010000056.1, read as the reverse complement.
GATGAGGGATTTCAAAACACACTCATGCAGAGTGCTCAACGGCTGAGACGGTGAGGCCATTCTGTCAACTAGTTATTTGTCTGGACAATAAAATCAAAGAGGGGAGATAACTAAAAATGGAACTCACTAATCTTCATTACACTACTTTCAATTCATTCCATTTGCTTTAGTTAAGCTTTGTCTTATCAGGGCTCACTGGGATAAGTGTACATGAATTTCATAGTTTATGCATACTTGGTAGCAGATAGTCAGTTTGTATGGTGGAGTTTCACTGGTTCAGTTCAGGTTTAGTGTTTGGTTAAAGATGCACCGTCAGCCTAACCAGTCAGTCCAAATTCAAACCTTCACAGGCACGCAAGCGCACACACACGTGTGCGTAAGGACAAACACATACACACGCACACACACGTAAATAAATCACAGTCAGATACAAGCATTCTCACACACTCACAGATTCACACACACATACGTGCACACAGACAGACAGGCACACACACGCGTGACACACACAGACACACACAAACCATGGTCAGACATTTACACACACAAGCATTCTCACACACTCACAGATTCACTGACACTCACACATGCATGTGCACACACACAGACACACACGCACAGGCACACACACACACACACACAAACACACACACACATAACCAGATGAAACATTTGGTCAAGGTTACAACCACACTAACCATCAACCTGTAATCCCTCTGGTCACACACCCACTTGCCTGACCACTACAAGGGACCGCTTCCCAGAGTCCTGTAAGAGGAGGAGCCTTACAGAGACCAGACCTGCTTGACCATATGACCATATGAGCCAGGCCAGAGCCCGTTTCAGAGCGTGCTATTTTAACTCTCCCTGTCCTGCACCTCTGATGTCATCCCATGCCATTCCTACAAGAAACAATTATTCCCCTGTTGACATAATCAGCCAGGCCAGAACGGCAGGCCAGACCGGGCCTCCTGACTGACAACCGTTTCAGTGAGGAAATAGGCCATGCTCTACGCTTTAACACGCAGTTATACTCACACTCACACACACACGCACACACTCACACACACACACACAGCCATGAACATATACTTGCACACTTAAACTCTCATTCACACAGAAACACTCACACACACACACAAACAAACACACACTCACACACACACGCACACACTCACACACACACACAGCCATGAACATATACTTGCACACTTAAACTCTCATTCACACAGAAACACTCACACACACACATGCAAACACACACTCACACACACACGCACACACTCACACACACACACGGACACACGCACAGCCATGAACATATAGTTGCACACTAAAATTCTAATGAAGCATATAAAGGCTATATAAACACAAACACACACACGCACATGCACACACGAATACTTGTGCACACACATACACATACACATACTCACTCACACACTCACTCAATTGAGTCATATATACTCATGCTCATACAGACACACACACACACACACCCTCTCACACACACCCCAGGTTTTGCAAAGTCAGTCTCAAAATCATTTGTCAACCACCTTCAAACTTAAGTGTATATTTAAATGGCCTGCGGTTACCAGTTCTGCAAAAACCACATGTGACCAAATTCAATTCATGTGACCAAGAATTCAGAAGAAAGTAACAGAAGAAAGTACAGCACAAACATACTGCAATGCCACACACCAAGTTTACTTATTTTGGAATGAACCAAAGTTATGGCTTTGTCCTTAACTGGGCAACGCCATGTTGGTGAGGCCCAAAAAACAGTTCCTCGTGTGATGTTTTTTGTCCCTTTGTGCTAATTTTCAACTCCAGAGTACAGCTCCCAAAACAGGAGTAAGCGTTAGTGAGGTGCTGTCAGGCAGTCAGATGATTCGAAGATGTGTTTTTTTTTTTGTTCTCACAGTGCAAAAGTGGAAAACAGCGGTGCCTTTATAGCCGCTGTCTGTGCGCGTGTTGACAGTATTTATGGTGAGGTGAGCCGAGGGGAAAGGGAGGGAGAAGATTCCGTGGGAGCAGTTCCGTACTTTGACAGTGGGAGCGTTTCCCTCAGACGTCAGCGGACCCCGAAATAGTGCGTAAACACCTGAGCGAAAAGATGCTGCTTTTCCATAGTTAAGAGCCCAAACAGGAAGTGGGCGTGGCCACTGCAGGTTTTCGCATGACGCACGGGTGGAAGTGGGAAGAGACGGGACTTGCCACACGCAGAGCATAAGGATAAGGAAATCCCCCCCATCACGTCACTGTCAGCACCATCATGTCACAGCCCAGTCTTTCACTTCAGTCTCTCATTTTCTTTTCAGCAATACCAAGGTTGGGTGAGGGTTTATGCATGCACTAAATGCGCGGTTGTGTTTTCGCACCCACTCAAAAAAAACGCCTCGCCTTTCCCTGCGTTGTTCTGGTTCTGTGTCTGTAACCTCACGAGGAGAAACTGTGACAGTCTGGGGAAGGGCGGGGGGGGGGGGGTGACGGAGGTGTGAAACAAAGGCGTTGTCTCAGTCAGCTGCTGCCTTTTCTTGTTCTCCGTCTCTTTCATGTTCGGGATCCTCTTTCCTCTCGCCTTTCATCGGGCGAGAGGACGCCAGAAGGCTGTTTATGTGTCTGCCATGAGCTGGAGGACTTCCATCACGCCAGGCCTCGCCGCAGAGAGAGAGCAGGCAGTTAAGCCACACAACACAGGCCTGTGTTTCTCCCCAGCTGCCAACATACCGGCCAATGAGGAATCAAAGCTTTCTCTTTTCTCTTCTGCAGCCAGCCTTCAAGCCCAAGAGGAATCAGTTTCTTTCCTGTCTGTGAGCCAATGAAGAATCAGAACATTCCTGCAGCCAGCATATCAGCCAATGAGGAATCAGTACTCCTCTCCTGCAGGCCGCCTACGAGCCAATAGGAATCAGAGCACTCCTGCAGCCGGTCTATGAGCCAATGAGAAACCACAGCCCTTTGCAGGAGGTGTGCCATCTGATGAGACCAGACGATATGTGCAGCACTGTAAAGCTATAACAGTGTAACAAGCACCAAAAAACAGCAAATGGCGTGTTCTCATAATAAATGTTATTAAATGTTCTTGTGTGGTATGGGGAGCCTATACAGCCATGTCATGTACATTCATCCTGTGGTTTCCATGCTTGAGGATGAGAGGCGTCTGTTTCTCTTTGTGACATCACAGAAGGCCTCTGGACTATCAACACCAAGCCGCTCCCTCTTTTCCCTGCGGAGAGGAGACCACCCGGACCTGGAGCCACCGGCTCCACACGGGCCCATCCCTGCCCACGCTCCTGCACTTCACAGCATCTGAGCGACCGCCTCTTCTGGGCCCAAAACAGGCAGTTATGTGTGGAATTTATCAGACAAGCGACCCTCCAGCTAGGTGCAGTGGCAGCACTTCCTGTCGCGGATGAGAGGTGGTGGGCTCCAACTTCCCTGGAGTGGTTCTGGGCTAACAGGTCTGAGCTGGTGCAAGCCCAATTCAGGTTTGAGGTTTGGTGACCACAATTCAGTCTAACTAGTGGTACATGTGCACACACACACACACACACACACACACACACACGGACAAATATGCTCACAGACACATATACGCACACATACAGACACATATGCCAACACACATACATACACACACACATACCACTGGGCAGTTCAAACTAAAAATTCCCCTAGTCTCACACCGAGTATCCTGACCAGGCCATCAGGAAGTAGGGACAGCGCAGTAATCAGAGGTCATGTGGGGGGATCGCAGAGGGTCGGGCGCACTTACTTGTAGACGTAATCGTGTCCGTCTTGTCACCTGTCGAGGGCTCGGGGGTGCTCCCATCCTCATCTCCGCTCGGCAGATCTGCGGAGGTTACAAAGGTAGGATCACCCGAAGGTTAGCATGTGTCGCTGTACGTTAGCCTGTCTTGCTGTACATTAGCATGTGTCGCTGTACGTTAGCCTGTCTTGCTGTACATTAGCATGCGTTGTTGCATGTTAGCCTGCGACCATAAAAGTCTGCACCACAAAGTTAAATATAGCTGACATCATTTCAGCTGTAGCACAAAATTACAATAAGGATCATTTCATTTTAAAATTTGATGGTTATTACAAAAAAAATGTATATCAGCAGTAGCAAGAACATAATTTATTTTCATTAAACATTTGACATTCACATGTGCACATGCGTCACGCACATTCATGCAAGTATATGCACACCCAGCATGCAGAAATACTGCATGCTAATAATTCATGTGAAGCACAAACCCTGCTCAGCAGCTTGAAGAATCCCTATTTTTTGGAGGATTATGCACCTGCGCCTCCGCCCTCTACCCGACCCCCCCCCACCACACACAGACGTACCTCCTGATGCTTCATCCGCGGTGAAATCCTCATCGTCGGTCTCGGATGGGTAGCGCACGTACTGCTCCGCCCCTCTCTCAGCTTCCAGGTCCTCCGGAACCGCCACCTCTCTCCACACCTGGGAGCCCTGAGTCACCTGGAACACAGACAGACAGACGGGCCGAAACGTTTATGGGGGTTAAAGTCTGCACCTCCCCCCCCCCCCCCCCCCACACACACACATATCACCACACCCAACGGCCCCATGGTGACCGGGTAGAGAAGGGAAAACAAAGAGGAACTGACTGTAGCTCGGCAAAACAACAGAGAGATCAAACAGAAAAGGTGCCTCCCTCCTGTTTACTTTAAGACTCATTTGTCTCTTTGACACAAAGTGGCACACAGAGGAAGGGAAAAAAGAGGACCTAATTCACCTACTATGCAAATTCATCAACACATTCTTTTATTACTGGTCCTCCTGATTTTTTTTTTATTTCATGTCCATACAGAAAATTATCAATTTATGAATTCATACATGAAGTTTTGACAGGGACAAATTAAGATATGCACAAATGTGCTCACTCTGGAGTGCAAATTTGCTCGATGTGTTTGACTTTTTTGTGCAGGGTATATATAGCAGACAAGGAAAGAATTGCTCCTTTCATGTTGACAATAGCTGAGAGATACAAATCTGTTCGAGCACGCTGTGAGACTCCAGCACCTCAGGCGACAAAGTTCAGCATACCTCGCTCTCGCAGTTTTTATTGTAGCCGCCGAAGGAATGCGCAAGGAAGTGCTTTTGTCGGGGAGAGATCGTATCGCTTCCCTCACGTTCACCACGGTCTTTTGATGACCCCGGGTGTTTTCGAAATCAGGGGGCAGAGTGTTAACAACTGACGGACTCTGTCAACACTGTTACCAAGCAGTATGTCCAACATTCCAGTTGGGTTTTATGCAAAATACAGTTTTAAGCACATTCCACCATTTTTTTATGTTCATTTTTCTTTAACCCCGGTTTACTGATTTATATTAGTTTTATTGTTTTTTTTTTTGTATAGCTACTGAGATTTTATTATCATCCACATTGTAAATTTTTTTGTATTATTTGTATTTTTTTTTGTTTTATTATGCTTTTATTGCATGTGCTGGCACTACCCATAAAAATACAGTAATGACTGTACCTGTAAATGCGTGCAACAAATGGAATATTTTATGTGAAAATCAACCCACTTCCTGTCACAGAAACACAGCAACACAATGAACAGTTTGGAACTTGACAATATCAGGATGGATACTATATGTAGGTCTTAATTACAAAACTTACTCATACCTGTTTTCCAGCCATTCATCTCTAAAAGCTACTCTCATTTCCCTGCTAGTGTGCATGTGTGAGCTTAAACGTTTCAGATTTCACAATGTGTCAGATTTATCATTAACTCTATGGCTGCCGCCACACAGACACGTGATGAACTTTAGCTAAAAACAGGAAGAAAAAAACAAGATTTTCTTAAAAAGTTTTCTTCAGAAAAGAAAAAATCGTCAGTCAATTTACTTGTTAAGATGTCATAAAACAAGGAATATAATACCCAAGAAAAATAACCATAATGATGAAACATAAAGAACAAGAGTTACGGTCTGAATGTAAGTTTATAATAACCATTTAGATTTTATTTTTAATTTTTTTTTGCAGTGAACGAGAAGCTTGTCAGGATTTCCATGGCTGGTCAGACCACAGCCACGCCTCTGTGATAGAGGATCACTTCCCCCCCCCTCCCAAATTCTTCATAACTGCTTTCCTCCCGTGCCCCCCCCCAATCTTTCATCATAACCACTTTCACCTCTATACCCCCACAAAACCCCACCCCCAACGCTGACCACCCCCCCCTCGGCCGCCACCATACCCCAAACCCATCTGTGTGTTTACACACTTCCCTGGCGGGTTGCCACGCCCGGCTCTTCCAGGCGGCCCGGCACGCCAGTTCCCATTTCCACCGGACCCCATCAGAGCGGATTTTCCCATTTAAACGGCTCCGGCCAATAAATAACTTGATCTCTGCCTCAAATCCCCTCTCCCTCACACTGAGCTCCCTGTGACAACAGTCCCGGGACTTCTTCAAAAGGAAAGCGCTGACTGGAGCAAATTCTTTGGAGCCGCCCAGCGAACCGTTAGCACGATCACCTACCCCCGCCCCCCTACCCACGCCTCTCTCCCCCCTCCTCCTTACTCAGACCTCTGGATGTGGGGCGCACATTTCCATCTCATCTCAAATTCCCCATTAAGTGAATTTTTTGGGCAGGGAGGTGGGGTGGGGTGGGGTGGCATAGTGTTGGGCAAATTTGGGCGGAATGGTCTCTGGAAACCAGCTTTCTGTTCAGCGCGACTCATTTCCTCCCAAGCTCCACTACATGACAAACGGTTCCCAGTGGACAGATTAGCCAATCAGCGGTCGCTCCTAACATGGGTGTTGTTGGAAATATGAGCAACAGCACCAAAATAGCACGTCAAATTAAAATGATCAACCCATTAAAGCTCAACACACACCACAGACAGCTGTGGGATTATTTCATTCCAAAATAATGCCAGCTTGCTCCAGCGCTCGATGTTCGAAATTCCAGAATGACCTCTGTCTCACACTCATCCAAAGAAACAGATGAGTGTTCCCAAGACAGTCTGAGATGTAACACAGTTTTAAAGCTGTACCAGCCATCTAGTCTTTAAGCTAATAAGCCAGTCATGTAGGGCCATTCTGTGTATGCTGGTTTCCGTTGTTCCATTTCAATCGGCAGCCAATCAGCTACCTTGCGAATGAGGTGTGTTGAAGTTTTAGCCAATCAATGTCTTCAGCGCTTGATTTAACTGCTAAAATGCACCACACACAGTCGTATGCACTGGACCTCCAGGACTAGGACTGTGTGCCCCCGCAGAAGGTTAACAGGAGGGAACTTTTATGTTTCGGACCTCCCAGAAAACACCCCACAAAGGTCTGGACGTTGACCTCTGCGGTGACCCCAATGGCTATCCAGCACCACCATCCCTCGAAGGCGTAGGCTTAATGCTGTGATCCTGAATTCCCCCGACCCTCCTTTCCCCCCAAACCCCCAAACCCCCGCGCCCCCGAGCTCAAACATGTATGGGCTGAGTCCTGAATGGCCCCACCCATTCAGACGGGTCACCTGGTCAGAACAGATGCATAAACAAGGCAACGCTGGGCGAAAGCCTGCATTCCCCTCCTAAGGAATGCGGCCCTGTTTACTTTCGCATCGCGCCTTTCCCGTAACACCAACTGTCGGCCTCGCTCAAACCGTAGGGGGAGGAATTCGTAAGAGGGGCGTCGGATCGCACGGTTTTCAGGACCCGCGGGTGACGACGACACATTGGATGGTTCGTGGTTTTCCAGCAGGTTTCCCCAGCTGTTGTTTTGTGCTGAGAGGAGAGGAATTCCAGCGTCCGAACTCCTCCAACCGTGGACAATCGATGATCGGGCCGGGAGGGCAGAATGTTTCGGGAAGGAATTAGCAAAGCTGCAGAGAGCTTACGGTCAAATGAGCTGACCCAAAGACCCCAACCACCACCCCCCCCACCCAAACTGACCGTGACAAAGCCCGGCAGATGTGCGCGTAATTTAGAGTGGGCCGTGGTATCATCCCCGTTTTCACCACCCCCCCCCACCCTCCCTACTCCGCTGCTTCCCCGCTAATGACACCGGTCCTGGCCAGCACAGCGTGAGAAAAGCCAGCCGAACAGTTACATTTCGCCCCCACACTGACGAGGAGTCCGAACGCAGCTGCGGGGCAGTCCGTGAGAACGGTCTCCGCGGCCGCAGCTGTCGATCGCCGGTGACGGGCCAAAAAGCTGCTGTGGCGTATCTGACCCGAGTTTCAAATCCAGCAGCCGTGGTCATCTGTAGCATCACCTGTGAGCATTCATTTCAGCTGGGATGCATTTCAGCTGGGATGCTTTTCAGCTATGATGCATTTCAGGTTTCACCCCATAAATGCCAGACAGAAGCTGTGTCAAAAAAACTTTTGTGAGCAAATCTTGAGCCGCATTCCCCAAATCGGCCGCTAGCCACGGGGCTCAAGTTTTGAGGGATTAACTTTGGGTTTTCACCACAGGCTTGAAGCAAGCTGCAGTGTGACAATGTCTGGCTGAGGGCAATGGGAGAAACACTGTATGTTACGTTCAATCAAATGCACTTACTTTCTGTAAGGCCTAATGCTATTTCATGAAACCGACTTCAGTCTCTTTGTCAGGGCGCATGTTACTTTAGCCCCTTTACAGGCCTATGTTTTTCTATCTTTAAATGAAAAATTCCATTCCATGTTTTCTTGTCTCCTCTAATAAAATGTGACATACTCCAAAAAAAAAAAAATCATGCAGTAATATAAAGTCAGTTTTTACTGCATATGCCCTTGAGGTGACTGAAGAGTGAGAGGGAGAGAGAGGTGAGTGAAAGGGAGACGGCGAGGCACTTCTGTAAACAGGTCAGGGCAAATTGAGACAGAATCGCCTTCACATTTCAGTCAGGAGAGGAGAGCGAAAGGTAGGGAACGCACTAAAAGAGCGACTCGCACACCCCCCCCCCACCCCCACCCCTCAGCGCTGCCGGGCCCAGAGAAGGGCCTCCAGCACCACAATCCAGAGCCCGAACCAGCGCAACACCACCAGCCCACTGTCAGCTAGCCCGCAAGGGGCCATAATTTCCACTCTAGGGGTGCGCACTTCACCTTTACGGGCCCAGTCACGTGGCCGCGCCTCCGCAGGTCAGCTCAACGGGCCGACCCTAGGGCGCAGTAACCCGCTAGAGGAGAAGGGAAACGTGCCTCAGCATCCAGCGTCCCATCACATTCTTTAAAAGGCAGCAGTGACAGCAAGCATGCACTGAAATCCGCGATGACGGACGCCCCGGGTTGTGGGAAATCCACATTTTCCACACCTATTGTGGGGCGTTAAAAAAGAGGGACTTACACTGTCCCAAGGCAAAAGGGGGGAACGGGGGCGAGGGGCGAGGGGTGGTGACAACCGGATGCGTTTTTGTGTGTGCTCGCTTCCTAAAGTGTGTTTAACCCTTGGGCGAGAGGAGTGGCGCGAGGCTGACGACGCCACCATTCTCTGACACTAACCCCTCTGAATGCGGCCCTTGGGGCTGAGAGGGAGGTGAAGAGGGGGCGCTTACAACACTTAAACTGCCCTCCGCCCCTGAGTTGTTTCAGTTCAAATGGCTGAGCTGGAAGGAAAGGGGGGGGGGGGTAGCCACACACATACACACACTTCTCTTTTCGGACAAGTATTCCATTGTCTGTCGAGGCCTGCGATGTACAACGTCCCTTTGCCTTTTTAGAGAATTTTAAAGAGAGCGAGACCCTTACAAACACCCTGGCAGATGGAAATTCTACAGCTCATTTTTGGTTGCATTCTTTCAGTGACCAAAATATTTTACCCCAGGGCACTGACCCCCTCCGCGATCGCCACCCCCTTACCAACACCACGGCCAACCCTTACCCCCCTCGCACCCTCACTCACACACACATAAACACATGTGGATCGCACTGTGCTTTTTACGATGCGTCGCAACCGCTGCACACACACACCGGCATTTCTCTGTGAAACACGAGCAAATCTTTCCCCAGCGGCAGCTGCTTGCTTATGCTAAACGTTAACGGCATGCACGTTTGGGCGCAGCTCGGAAAAGCTGCATCGCTCAAACCTCTTTCCGATTACGACGCATTCCAGCCCATCCGCTTTTCCAAGTCCGATATATCTAACGAGTCAATTACGCATTTCTGCAGTTTCGCATGTGCCCTGAGTTAGCTTACTTTGTCTGTCTGCAGATGCTTTGTATATGCCTACACACAAGATAACACAGACAAACTCAACAGCATATAACACACTCTTTGTGCCATACATCTGAGCAGACCGCTCATATTAGCATATCATATTGCCTTGTTATTGTAAAACGTGCCATTTCCACAACCTAACGTAAAATGACACTGTGACCTGTTGCAGCGGTATACGTTTGTATCAAATTGTCATTGTTTGTGAGTTTGTTGCATAAACCCTAAGTGCCTCTCCCTGACCCGCACACACTTTTGATTACTGCTGTTTGCCCGTTATTGTGTGTTTTTAACATCGTGCTTGAATAGACTAAAGTAAAGTAAACTGAAGGCCGTCGCGGTTGCCTGTGGGTGTGTGCTTCTGCCCTTCCTCACAGCTCCAGAGTGTTCTCAGTTTTTCCGAGTTCGGCCGGGTGAGGCTGCCAGGCTGGGCCCCAGAGGAGTAGGGCTCGCTCGGTCCTAAGCCCCCCCCGCCACCTCCCCTCCCTGCCCTTTATTTACACCAGCCTCATTGTTCAGCAAAACATGTCAAACTGGAGTGTGCGCCCCTGTGCGTGTGAGCTTGTGTGTGCTAGTGTGAATATGTGTGTGTATGTGTATGTGTGTGATTGCATGTGTGTGTGCATGCTTGAGTGTGTGCATGTATATGTGTGTGTGTATGTTATGTGTATGTATGTGTGCTTGCATGTGTGTGTGTGCATGCTTTAGTGTGTGCATGTGTATGTGTGTGATTGCGTGTTTTTATGTGTGTGAACTCGTGTGAGTACATGCGCATACATGTGAGTGTTGGAATATTTGTGTGTGTGTGCGTGTGTGTGTGTGTGTGTGTGTGTGTGTGTGTGTGTGTGTGTGTGTGTGTGTGTGTGTGTGTGTGTGTGTGTGTGTGTGTGTGTGTGTGTGTGCGTGTGTGTGTGTGTGTGTGTGTGTGAGTGTGTGTGTGTGTGCTGTTGGATAATGTTTTAGCTCATCTGCTACTTAACATTTCCACCATGATATCTCCTCCCTTTCCATCTTCTTGGGATTATAACTGACATGGTCGTGGCACACTGTAACATGCACGGCACCACTTAAAAATGACAGCATGCGCACGTTTGCGGCAAACACAAGTATGAATGTACACAAGCACGTAGGCATCTGCAGCAGAAAACAATTACGCCCACCCGCACAATCAAGCTGAATCCTGGCAGAAATAAAACATCAAACCACTAATTGCCACTGACAAGACTGGGGTCTGCTGAGAGTCTCGACTTGTTACAGACACCTTGGTTCTGCTCCAGAACAATATATCATCAAAGGATGTGCGATTCTCTGTTCTGCTTGGATCAAAGTTTTGATCGAAAAACTTTACCTCATGGACTGTACCTGAACCAGGACTGTGTTGTCTGCGCTGTACATTGTTTTCCCACCTGGAGCCAAAATACATTTTTGTTTGGGTATTAACACGCCTCACCGTCTTCCAAAAGGCCAGAAGCCAAAACGCTTTTTTCTCAAACTGGTTAAGTAATGAATGTGGTCGTTTCTAAAGGGGTGGAGGATGGGCGGGGGGGCAATACCACATTTCTGTGCAACAACAGGGTATCCTTTTACAACACAGTCCCGTTCTCAAAGTCGAGAAGGGTTTCCCTGGCTTGGCAAAGTCGCTGGCGCAAATCTCATCCCAAATTTCAACGCCTAGCGATGACATCATCGCTGCCCCTTTAATTACGTGAACTGAGGTCGCTGTTCGGAGGGGGGCTTGAAAGAGCAGCTAGACTAGCGGGACTGTTCCCGTCATTGGTAGCTGCTGACTGAAAGCTGCATCTTCTGAGGCCTGCGGTTCCCATGGCGCTGTCATCCACTATTTTGCACTGAGCACCTGACAGATCGCAAAGGGCCTCCATCTGCCATGATGGAAGAGGAGCCTGGAGCATGTGCAGGCCAAGACAACACAAAGACAAGGTTTCAGGACCCCAGGCATGTTCAAAATAAATACCAGCTCTATTCAAATCATGTCCCGGGAAAAAACAATGTTCCATAAATAACTTTCAGCGCTAGCTAGAAGTGCTGAGACAGGGGAGGGAAACTGTAGTTGACAAATGAGATATTTCAATGGATCGGCTAGGGTTGAGGGAGTTAATTTTACAGCGCTTCGCTTGTTAAGACGAGAAATGTGTGACCGCCAACCAAATAGTGCAAGCCAAGAAGCTGTTCTGGGGCTTCTTGGAAATATAGGATCATAGTGCATAGGGAACTGAGCATGTATATCTTAGAGGTTGCAGGTTCAACTCCCAGGCTGTTGTACAGCCGCTGTACTTAAGCTATATTGCTCCAGTAAATATCCAGCTGTGTAAATATACAGTTTGCAGAAATGTAAACTGCGTAAGCTGCACTAGATAAAAGCATCGGTGTAGTGAAAATGCGAAGCAGCGAAGAGACAGGCAGTGAAGTGGACTGTGAAGTTGGAGAAAAGTGAACGGGTGAGGATCAAGAGCACCCTGAATAAAGTCTCTGAAGCTGGAAAGAGTTGGCGTTTCAGACGTCATACACTCATGAGCTCTGAGTCACAGAACAGTCTGCGTGGGATGGGACGGGTGTAGCTCCTGCTCTAAGCTCTGGGCTTTGGAGTACATACAGGATGAGCTCGGGTATATACAGAATCCACATATGAAACCCACAGGTGATGGAGCCAGCGCGGTCTCTGATGATCCTGCTCTTTCTGCTATGTCATCTCTCTGTCTTTCTGTCTCTCTCTCTTTCTGTGTGTCTCTCTCTCTCACACACACACACACACACATACACACACACACACACACACACACACACAGTCTGTGATACAAGTGGAATTCTCAGAGCACAGTTTGGCTCTTCAAACCTCTGCCAATAGCACATTAATTAGTTACAATAGAATATTTTGGAAGATACATTTTGTGTCAAAAGAAAACCGGGAGCAGCTACTTAAAATACCTTTTTGCACTACACTTAAACTGTCTTTGAGCAAAAGGTTGAGATACGGCTATACGGCCTCACTGAAAGGCAAACAGCTGTAAATACCATTTTTTGTTTTTTCAGCGTGAACTGCTGTATCATGCCAATATTTGTTTTTTTTTTTTGAACTGTGAAGAGAAATAATGATGAAAACCAGGCACCAAGTTTACTATTAGTGCTTTCTGGGTGTGTGTAAATCTGATTACATTCCAGCCAGCCTCCTCCTGCATGTGGCTACCCATATGGCGCTATCCCAGGACCCCCATCCCCCATCTACCCCTCTTCAATTAGCACCCCAGCAGGAGCTCCAGCTGAGGCCTAGCTCCACAAACAGCCCGGGCATTTCCTGCGCGCCAAGCCCTCAGGAGCATTGCCGAGCACTGCAGCCCGTCCATTCCTCTCCCCCTTCCCCACCCCTCTGCCCATCCCCCACAGCCATGCCCCCCATTTACACACACTGTCAAAACAACACATCAAAGGTGCCACACTTATAAGTTTGGCGCTTGTGTGAGGAGGGGGGGCTTCTACCCCTTTTAATTAAGTGCTGTGTTTTTGCAGGCACGGGGGTTTACTGTTCTACCCCCCACTTACTTAGCTGCAGTGAAAAAAAAACCCAAGGTGTTCTCACTGTAAACACCAAAAAGCCGTCTTTGAACAGATGCTTACAATAAAGAAGTCAAGCACAATTCACCAAACTGCTAGTCAAAAGACATTTTACAACCCATATTTACACCATCGAATAAAAAGAGAGAATCGCTTATGTAATATTCTGCTACGGCCAATGAACACTGTTGGATGCACAATAGGAAATGCCATTAGGTTTAAAGCCAACTCTCTGCAAGACTGCTGACAATACTGAAAGGCAGATCCCCGCCACTAAATCATCGTTGAGCTTAAGACTGCTCTCGCTAAAATTTCCAACAGCAGAATGAAACGAAACAGTACAATGAACAAAACTCTCCAGGACTGCTGTTCGTTTTGTTTTGCAGCGTTTGCGCCGGATCGACCGTCCACACATGGGTCCCTGTCATCGAACCTGCAGGACATATGGCTGAGAGAAAAGCACACATTCCTCACTGCCGTGCTTAACCGGTGACAGAAGGCAAACAGACACTCAGGGGGAATATTTGGCTTTTGCTTTTCTTTTTCTGGTGTCTTGTGTTAATTTGTAAACCGCATCCACCTCTAAGATAAACCTGGTGAAAAGCTGGTGGTGTTTGCTTCTCGCTGAGACGCCAGTCCTTAATGATGAATGGGAAGTCATTCAAGCTGGCCATTTGGCGCTAACATCAAAATGACCCCCGAGGTGCACCAGAGCAGAAAGAAAGGCATAACTCAACTAGGAGAGAATGAGATGATAGAATTGAACTCTGTGGATTTGGGGCAGGGGGTCGTGGTGGGGCTGGTAGCAGGCGGGGCAGGAGGGGTGGGGGGGGGGATGTGATCAAAAGTGGTTTTGCCTTTATCGTTCACTTTTTGGGTCAGCAGAAGAAACTCCTCCACCAAATGACACTCTTGGCCTTATACAGTGCTCCACTCTGCCTGAGCCCAGAGAAAGCATTCCTGGGCTATGATGGTCCGGCTCATCCATCACCTCATTTGTCTCCAGTTTAACAGCGTGTTTAAATCAGCACGGGTAACCTGGCGAGGGGAGGCCGCTCCTAACTCTGCCTGCTCACTTCATCTGGAAAACGGGATTAGAAAAGCAGGGAGGCACTGAGTGGCTTGTGTCTGTACACCATTCCATAAGGGAATGTTCAAATACACTTCAAACCGTCCTTTATTTGAAATTATTCTCACTGCCTCTCAATTTTTTAAAATGAAAATCTGTTGTTATTCAGTGTAGGGAATGCTGACTTCAAACATCTGTTTGGTGAAACATTTGGTGGCAGCATCTGTCTTACTTCTAAATTTATACTTCAAGGCTGTGTTTATATCAACAGAGATGTACTTGTTGGATCACTCGCCAAAGAAAAACACTGAAGGCCAACTTAAAAATGTGGGGCTCTCTTATTTAAAAGCAGATGAAAAAAGGACCTATTGCAGCTTATCAAAGTTATAAGTGAATCCCTGCAATTTCTTTCATTATGGAGCATGTCCGCATCATCAATATGTTTTGAAACGAGAGAAGCCTGATAAGGAGTTCTCTGAAGTTTGGAGCCTATCTCATTTACAGAGCTTTGAGAGATTCATTTCATTTTCATGCCAACAACCTGTAGCCAACCACCTCAAAAAGCCCCTCCGGCACGAAGAATACAGCCAGCCGAAAAAAGCCTGACCATACAGGTATCTGTTGAGTTATGGTGGCAGCAAATAAACATAAACACAGCGAAGCATTTTCAGGGATGCAGCCTCCTTCCTGTTTCCAGTAACCCGACCCCCGCGTGTGATTGGCCCTCAGGGGACCCGGGCGAGGTCCTCTTTCCCCAGACGACAGCTGGGCTGGAGGTGCTGAAACTGCTGGCAGCTTTGGGTGGGGGGGGGGGGGGGGGGGGGGGGGGTTGTGTATTAATAACGGGAAAAGCTTCTGGAACAAGGCCCCCGCCAGTCATTTGAGCCGTCCCTCTCTCCCCTTCGCTGCGCGACCGGGACATGGCTGCCAACGGGATCCAGGCTCCAGGAAGACGAGGAATGGCCCTGCTGCAGGGTTCCAAGACCTCCTCGATGCAAGCGAGATCGGAAAAAAAAAAACCTTGGAGGTCCTCTCAAGTCATCCTGACGTTGTTTTCCGTCGTGCATCACATCGTCTAGTTTGGATATGAATATGATGATGTGTAAAGATCGAAAACGAGGACGCAGGTCAGCTATATCTCCATCCTCCGTTCGTCTTGCCAACGAGGAGCAGCTGATCGACAGCGATGACAGAACTGG
Source organism: Albula glossodonta (assembly GCA_019788955.1). NCBI lineage: Eukaryota > Metazoa > Chordata > Actinopteri > Albuliformes > Albulidae > Albula > Albula glossodonta. The sequence continues at coordinate 2,249,634 of JAFBMS010000056.1, read as the reverse complement.
ACTAACCAGCTCACCCTCTATCTCATTCCCCAGCAGGGCTGAGTCAATAGCTGCCTCACCAGTGTGGACCTCCAGCCGTAGCTGGTAATGGCGTAGCTCAGCTGGGACTTGAGTTCCCACTCTCTGGCCTCGTGTCTGCTTCCCCGAGCGAACACCTCACCATACGAGCCACAAAGAGGCCCCACTGGAGCGCATTTCAGCAGGGATTTACAGCCATGACAACCCTGAACTATGACCTCTTTTTACTGTACTTTATGCCTCGAGGGTTGTGAAACAGTGCCCATTTCAGATGAACCATCAACCCCAGTCAAACTCAGCCACTCGCCATTATTTCATCGCCCAACGTTTTCCGCCTCCGTCAATTAACAGCCATGTCCAGATGCCCCGAACGATGTAATCGTAGACACAGAGATCACTTATATTAAAATTACCAACAGGGCTTAGGGCTGTTTTAGCCTCATTAGGCTACATGCTATGAGAGAAGGCCCAGCAGCTTCTCAATCAGGCTGATCGAGATCCAGTTACCTGCACTGACAGCAGCGATAATTTCATTTTAATTCAATACACTTTAATTTAAGGTAATGCTAATTTAATACATCTTGCAGTGCTCAGATTCGTACTGAAAACCATCTGGTGTGCCATCACCTGCCTTCTCAGCCAATACTTGTGTGCCCCATCCAAGGTGTCTGCAAGGTTGTTTTCTACATTGTGTCAAAACAGATATCAATAACATCGAATGGGACTCATCACATTAAAATGCGAACTGCTAGCAACATTTTTACTGTCACTGATATCACTACTGCAGTCATCTTAATTCTACACCTGTAAGAATCTTGCTCTGGTGATACTGGTGAACTCCATTTCCTGCGACTGGTGTGTCTTAGTATTATATAATATGTAAGAAAATATAATCAACTTCATATGTAACACAGACTTCAAGCACTTCACTGCCCTGCAGGACATAGTTATTAAAACTTTCTTCCTTTGGTTTAAAGACAAAAAAATCAAATTTCGATTTTGCTAGGAATTTCAAGAGCATGAAAATAACCAAGACCACAAAATGGCTCGTGGTTTGGGAAGAACATCAGTCATATTGAAAGTATTCTGAAAATGGAGCCAAAATATATCTAAATATAAGGATGCTTGTTTCTTGCACTTGTCCCGTCCTAGAAAAAAAATTTTTGGTGTTATGAAAAAAAAGAAGTTGTGGATTTAATCATGTATGGCTAGAGAAGATATTTTTCCAGACCAGAGTCATTTCTGGTTATAAATGTGTTTCCACTTTTGGCCTGTACCCATGGTCACGGTTCGTTTACAGTTTCTATTCAGGATAGCCATCATGTCATTAAAAGCGATTTGGTGGTGTATCACTGAGGAGTGTTTTTTGGAACGGTTAACAGAGATAATACTTGGACAACATCTGCCAGAACGGCGGACCACAAGTTCAGCCTCTTTGTTGGGTAACCTCAGACAAACGCTGCCGACAAGTATAATCATGACAAGTCCCTTTCTAGCAAAGCTTTCGACATCCTGAAACACATCCTAAAACAATTCACCAGACAAGCAAATTTTTAGACTAAGTCTTGACTGAATTAATCAGATCTTACTCCTGACAGCTTAATTTTCCCTCCCCTGGCAGGCCAAACGCATGCGGCTAAGTCGTCATGTTCGTTCAAAATGTAGTAAACATAACAATGGAGATTCCAAGATGTTTCCATCTGGGTAGCTGAGGAGGGTCAGATTCATGTGGACAACACAACGACCACAAAGGCCCTGGAGAGATGCTGTAAGACGGGGTAAAAATTCAGCGGTTATCCACCTCTCTCAAAAGTCTGCCTCAGTCTCCTCGCTGGAAATTACCTGACAGCTGGTCCCCCTTATCAAGGGATTCCACCAGAAAGACATAAAACATAGGGAGGAAAGATAAGAGTACTGCGCTAGGATATGAAATCTGGCTACGCTTCAGACACATATCAACTCTTAAAAATCCCACTGGTCTATTTTCTAAATCTCAGTGAAATTCGAGGTAGCAAAAAACACAGACATGACAAGCCCTGGCGATGCAAGAACTGCTTTTATTTTCAGTGAGACATGGATTCAAAAAAAAAAGTTTTAGCTGTTGTTTTTTTATTTTTTTTTTTTACAAAAAAGGAGAAAGGTGACAGCAAATGTATTTTTGATGCAGTTGGAAAGAAGCTGAAGTAACTTTTGGAAAACAATGATAGACTGTAGATTTGTCCTTTATAAAAGTAAAAAGCATGTTGAGCAGTCAGGAAGGCATTCTGCCTTACATCAGCAGTACTCCTAAACGTTATGCTCGGGTTCAGTCCTGGCAACGCTAGAATTCTGCACATGGTGACCATGTCTGCAAAGAGTGGTTTGGCAAAGCCCTTTCCTCTTTACTGAAGCCGTGGTGCTACTTAGTCAAACCATCTCCCCATAATTGAATTAAGGACCCTGACAAGGCAGCTAGAAACAGACCCTGCCCCCCCTGCGCCAGCTCCCATGGTGAGCTCCAGAAATAGCCCCGTTACCTCACGGAAGAGCAACCCAACAGTTTATGGGAACCAGAGAACAGGAGCATGGAACACCCAAAGTGAATAAGAGAGGAAGTACCATAGAAATACACTGTATCTACGGAGCATGGAACACCCAAAGTGAAGATGAGACAAGGTACCATAGAAATACACTGTATCTACGGAGCATGGAACACCCAAAGTGAAGATGAGAGGAAGTACCATAGAAATATACTTTATTTATGGCATATGGAACACCCAAAGTGAAGATGAGAGGAAGTACCATAGAAACATACTGTATTTATGGCTGAGTGTGTGACTGAAACCTTACACGGCAAATACAAATGCACAGAAAGAGGTCAATCGCATTCCTCCTCTTCTGCTGAAAATCAGTTACAGCTTTTCTGCAATTTTATTTAAACCAGACCACTCACTATGCTACAGCATGCACACCTGTAATCTACTAAAACTGACCGAGGCGCCTTGTTGCTACTGCTTCTTTTGACATTGTGACACGATGTAAGACCAGACAAATAAAGCTCCAAGTCTGGCCACTGTAAACACTACAGACCAGGACTGATTCAGTGCTAACCACAGAACATATGCCGAACACAGTAAACACACTCTTTTGTGATATAGCCTGAGGCTGTACCAGAGGCGTCACCAGACCCTATTTACCGTGGCACGTGCCCCAGTAATAATTTGTTGTGCCTCAATAAATGATCATGAACAATAACATGGTTTTAAAAATGTATCATAAATTGCATGTGTGAGGACATGGGCACTGGGGGCCTGTTCCCCAGTAGTGCTAAAAGTGTAGCAGCTTCCCTGGGTTGTACAACTTCAGGGGACGATTCATTCAGAAGTTGCTTTCCTCTTTTTGCTCGATAATGAATACTCCTATGGTTAGAATGGCACTGCTGATTAGCCAATGGCATGGCTGGAGTGATTTAACACAAACGTTCTTAAAAAAGCAATAAAATCCTTAAATGCTTTGCTTTTAATACTTGGAAAATCATTGCATAACAAAGCCGGAAAGTGGATTGTGGAAAGTTCTCAAGTCACCAGCTTGCGACATTACTGTGATCCGCAGCACCGAGAATACTGGGTCATAAACATGACAAACAGAACCCAGAACCATACCATGACATGTCAATTAGCTACTCAGGTCAGAATGCTAGGCTTGTCCATTACATCCTTGAGAATTTTCCATAGCATTCTGAAACAGTAACGCTTGCAACAGTACACCACTTCACAAATGGGGTATCCTGGCAGAGAATCAGGTGCACCAGCCTAATCAAATAATAGTTCAGTTCATACAGCACTGTGATCCAATACCCACCACTTTTACAGGCTAGTGCCCTCCAAAATATAATTAGAACAGACCGACCTGTTTACGATCCCAGGTTAAAATTAGTTCATTTTAACACAAGCTTGCAAACAGCAGCAAAGTCAATAACTAGGCATACAGAGAACATATAGCAAGCATCATTTCTGGACGAAAAGGAGTTTGATAAAAATTTAACAAACTAGGCAATTTCAGCTTCAGACCTTATGCGAAGGCAACACCTGATTGGCTGATTAAACAGTTCCGACTTTGATTGGTTACTATGGTTACTACTATTGGTTACTTTGATTGGTTACTTCAGAATGCTTAGTAACAGGGGAATGCCTTGGCTTAAAACCATGAGTTATCTTTGTATGCATAAACATCACAAAATTTAGTTTATTAAAGCACATAGATAAAGTATGACATGTAAAGTATGACATGAGGAAATATATACAGAGAACCCTGAATAGGGTACTGTGTAATAATACAGCTCAGCTGTCTTATCATCTTTCACATGGAGAGTAATTATTTACTAATAAAATTCTGGAAAGAGCCGCATGTTGTGCGTTAGAAAATCGACATCCTGTTTCATTTTACACTACTTCAGCTGTTCTATTTGGAAATCACAACCCTTTACGAAAACTCACGAAACAATCCAAAACTATGGACTTTATGAAGCTCAGTGATGAATCCGAGTTTCTTAAATGTTTCGCATAAACAGGGGATGTCTGAAGGCCAACTCTAGTCAATCTTATGGCCTGATTTTGCTCAAAGATGTACTCATTAAACAGAAGCAGAGAGAAGTGACGTAGGAATCAGAACTAGCTAAAAAGTAATGTACTCCTCATTTGCCCTCACAGCACCTTACAAATAGGACAGGTACGCCATACCTGTAATACAAGCGTTAATGTACATCAAGGCACATGGGAAAACATTTTAAGAGGAAGCCATGCCATTGGCTTAGATCACCATGCTGCATCATTTTCAGTTGGCAAGATGCAATAAGTCAGCGGAAAAAGTAAAAATGAGTAAAGTGCACTTATGAATGTACTTTAAATATATTATGGGATTTGGAGAGCCCGTCTGCGTTTCTTGGAGTGATGCACGTTAACAGAGGCGTGATTGGGGCTCCGCCGTAGTCCCTGAGGGGGAGAGGTCCGGTGTTAGCGGGATAAGTGAAATGTAGTGTGACAGGTGACTGCGTAACCTGAAGATTCAGCCTCGGCCCTGACCCCCTTTCCCACCCAGACAGGAGAGCGAGAGGGGGAGGTCAAAGGTCGCATTCCGTGGGGGGATGAAAATACCGCCGGGGGCGCTGCGTTGGCTGCAGGTGTTATTTCATCCCTCTCTGGGGGCCTCCTGGCCAAAATGGGGGGCGGGGGGGGGGTGTTCAGACCAACCTGGGAGCATACCACTCTCCTGCAGTCAAAAGGTTTTTTTTTTATTAAAAAATATTCATTGGTGTTTAACCTCAGAGGTCAAAAATCATAATGGCTTTATCTTTTTATCTTCCCCTTTGTATTTCAATGACCTCAATTAAGTCCGAAATGAAACAGAAAGCCAAATCACCTGTAATTACTCACCTCCACCTAGGCCCAAATTGCTGCTGGTTGGACATCAAAAGAATTTTTGGGGGTGCGACTGTAAATTAACTTACCCTTTCAACACCATAGTTACATGTTTGTGTGATAATGTGTACCAGGTTATGTCTTTGCAGATACACACTGTTATAGACTATGATGCAAAAGTATGCATTACTGCAAACTGCCTGAATGTGCAAAACTTGCCATTGATACCTTAAGTATAAACTTTAACTGCAAACTATAAACTGCAATTACTGTAGTGTAAAAAAAAATGATCACATTTACTTTATAGTTTGTGTAATTACAGTCTTGTTATAGAAAGGCTTATTTTTAATTTCCCAAACTTTACTTTTTCTACAGATTATTTTAGACATATTATATTATATACTGCCAAAATAATAAACAGACATGTCACATAAGAAGGCTTGCTGTATAAAATGCTCATCAGTCACACAATTAACCCTGGCAGCAGAGGGGTTAATAAATGAGAGGTAAGTCAATACCCCCGTAGCCCGTCACATGTCCCCCACGGTGGCCTGAGAATCACCTGATTCCCCAATTTCAGCTAGGATTACAAAGCGACAGTTGACAAAACAAAAAAAAATGTGGAGGAGGATGGAAGGTAGAGACAGACAGGAGGGAAAAAAAAAGGTTTGAGAATTTCACAGTCACAGTCTGAGCCTCTCTGATAGAATTCCCCCGCAGTTATAATCTCCAACTATCGCAGTTGGAGATTAAATACTCCACAGTGCATTGTGGGATACGTGGGAGCATTTGTTCAGTTCATCTTACACAATGAGGACCTTTTTTGGTATAAAGACCCACTCCAACCCCGCTCAGTGTTTGGGCCTGAGAACATTGATGTTGCTTATTCCACTACTGAGTACTGAGTCTCGCCCATTGGGTCTATAGCTGGCCTGGACTGGAGTCAAGGCCCACCCAAAACAAAATAAAAAAAAAGGGCGAGAGCTTCAGATTTTGAGGGCGGTGAGCTCGGCCGTTGCTCAGCACTTCGGAAAGGACACACAAACGCAGCCTTTCACTGGGGGTGAGATCACTGTAAAGGGCAGCGTTTGGGACAGTCTCCCCTCCTATTCATGCCCCTCTCTCTCAGGCCACAGACATTACAGTTACTCTGGTGAGCATGAATATGAGTCACATGACCTTTCTGAGGGTGACACACTCAGCAGGAATAAATGGTACATATATAGAAAGTCACAAATTGCATGGAAATATTTCAGATATTTCTACGTATGCAAATATTTATAACATTTAATCTTTGCTTTCCTTTCAAGAATCCACTGATACTGCACATTGATATTAACAATCATACGTCAGCGAACTCCCTTGATGAATTTTTATGTAGTCGAGTATACAGTCAAGGATACAGCAAAACATCTGTTATCCCAAAAATATCCCTCGAAAATTTGTTAACAAACTTAAGTTTTATAAGTTTCATGCGGCGCACAAAGAGTGAACTGTTCAAATCGTTTGAAGAAGTTTTCAGAGTGTACCTAATTTTCAGCAGAGGCATTCAAATACACAAAAAATCCTTTTCAAAAAGTGTCTGCAAATGCATCTGCAAAGACATATTTGTCAATTATGCATTTACATTCAATTTTTCCCTCCCCTTGCATAATTTGAGGCACATTCCCCGAACATGAAAGAGGGAAAACTCGGGGTGGTTTCACACCGTGTTATGCCGATTTTGCGCTTCTCTCATCACTCCCAAAGGAATGTACACATCATTATCACATGACCGTGACCGTACAGAGATCATCCTGCCCCACCACCCCCACCAAAAAAAGAAAAAATAAAAATACCAGCATCTTTGTTGTTGTCCCCTCTTGACATAGACACTTCATCGGAGCAAATCTCTCTCCCCTTTCCAGCTGTGCGAAAAGGCTAAACTCAGGGCGGATTTAAAACCCTCACAAGACTACTTCCAGCACTTTGAGGGGTTCAGCGATGGGTTCACCCCCAGGAAGTGCTTTATCCCCCCATTGCCCCCCACCCCCTCCCCCCCCCCCACCCCCAACAAATCCACAACAACTTGAAGATGTCGGCAAATCTCTAATTGTGCCCCCCAAATCTCAAGGGTGGCTTTCTGAACCCGTCACAAAAGAAGTAAATGTGAACATTCCTCAGGCTAATTATTTAGGTTTTCCAGCTTGTGAAAAGGGAATCAGGTCCTCGCTTTGTCTGCCCGAAAATCCTCCACCTCCGATTGGCTGACTCCTGCCCCATTCTCCGGGCTTTAAATCCGTGGATTTAGACTCTCCTGTCACCCTTTGACAAAGGATCAAGGAATAGACCACTTGCAAACCACGGGATTATCTCAACAGTGGCTGGGTCGGGGAGAGGGGTCTGGAGGACTGGGTCGGGAGGGGTTTTTTGGGTGGGGGGAGGGGGGGTGTTCCCCAGGTGCATCCAAAGATCCAAAGATAGGCACTGGATCAGATAATGAGGTTGCCATGCAACAGGCCCATTTAAAATGCCTGCACTGTTCATCTTCAGGTTGGGTTCCCTGCTATTATGGGATGGACAGTGTAACCAAGAGCCCCAGTTAAGGGGCTAGATTCAACACAAGGCAGTCAAGTCCCTTTAGGAACATATGCAATTCAATAAAAACAGATTTAAAATTGGCACACAATTTTCTTTTGAGTATGCTATAGTTTACTGAAAACAAGCAAACATGTCCTTTCATATGTGATCTTCTCATTCTAAAACGGAAGGGCATACACCATTAATTGACTTAGTCTGGGACCCAATCAAATGAACTTGCGGGCGTGTGCAAAACAAATCCAAACTGACATCAGCTGTTTCCAGTGTGGCACTTCAAAGTTATTACATTTTGATTGCTGACTGTCTTTGTCTTTTGAAATTTTGTGTTTACATGTCAAGTTTGTCCTTGGAAGAGATTTCGATCTCAGCGGAGTCATCCTGGTAAAACAAAGCATAAATGATGATTATTTTACAACTGAACTAGCCTCCCCCTTAAAAAATGGCCTCATAATCAGCCATTTACTTTTGATATCGTTCAAACTGACGGAGCGAGGCGGTGAAAAGAATTTGTACTCACATTATGCAGGAAGTTATCTGATGAAGGCACTAAATACACCCCCCCCCCCAAACTCCCCCCCCCCCCCCCCCACCCCGCCAACACATTTTGCTGACTGCTTGTGGATTTTCAGACTGTGCTGTAGGTACGATTTTCAACAACAAAAAAGAAAACACCCAAACTTGTGTGGGAATCTTGGCAGACCTGTGAATGAGGTCAGGAAGAGCGCAGGGATAAGCAGCGTCTGTGAGGGAGGGATAAGGATTGCCTTGTGAATGAAGGCTGGAGGGAAAAAGCTGTTTGACCGGAGATAAACAGAAAGCCAACCTCTCCGTTCATCCAAGTTCAACAAGGTAATTTTGAAACAGGACTCCTCAAAGTTTTTGCATATTATTTTCAATGGCTCTCATCCAACTCTTAAAACCGAGCAGTACATTCTATTTCCCCCTCGGAGAACGGCTAGCTACAGGTTTCTCTCAGCATGTCCTGTTTCGTTTAGATTTCCTACCAAATCCCGGGATTTGGGGGGGGGTCTGGATCCGGCACAGGCCATTAGAGGGGCTAATGAGGGGTTGAGGGAAAAATCGCCCCCAATGTAAACATATCGATAGGGATCGTGACATTAATCCCCCAAAAACATCCACAGCAGCCCTGAAAGGAAGTCTCACTTTTATACGAGCTAATCCAAAGCAGACACGAGCACCGCCAAGCCACGACAACTACACCAGACAGAACATGAACCTCCACAAAAACGTCCACCAACGATGAGGATCAGAGAGGAGATCCTGAGGGCAAACACATTTCGTCATGTGTTTTCCGGATTGCTCCGGGGCAAGCCCAGATGGAAAATCCAAGCAATCGTTCAATCCATGTTTTTTGCCAAAGTCACGGGCAGGCACGGACAACGTCTTGAGTCCTTAAACGCTGCCAGTAACCTTCACAACTAATATCGTCTCCGAAAGGATGACGCTTGGGCTTTATGCGCAGCAATGAACTACAAAGCATTACGCGGGAACGTCTGTGTGCACGCTGCTGCAAGAGCAAGGCCACTTTCCGCACAGATGTATTTAAAAAGCCAATGACTCAAAGACGGCCAGTTGGGTTCTGTGTTCCGAGGTTCACTCATTCTGTTGTGCCTGACGACTCTTGACGGCATAAGCAAGGCAAACAGACGGCTATTGTTCTAAGGGTTTATGACTCAAGACAAATACCTGTAGCTGGGCTGAGCCACTTGACGGAATGTCTAGATCACTGCCTGTTGGTTCATACTCAGTTTGAAAGATATATATGTATATATGTTGCAACCCTGAGCCATTAAACCATACATCCTGGTAGTAATAACACTATGTGGATGGAAGGTATCATTTATGTATGATTTCATTCTCCTTCAAACATTAAAGATATAGTGGGAATCGAATAATAAATAAGGCTTGTTGATGGATGGTAACTTACTGTGTTTTTCTTAATTACACAGCCTTGGGGTGCCGTGAATGAGAAAGCAATAGACCAAAGGGACACAGAAGTCCTTCAAACTGTGCCAGAAAATATTGTTTTTGTGTGAACAGAAATTTGACCTGACATGTTTGACAGAGTTATGTCTTTGCCTCAGAAGCCCTCTGATTTTGTATCTTATTATGTAAATTTATGTAAATGTTGGCCAATGCCAGGCCAGTATGTAAAATTTGACCAATGCTATGAATATGTAATAACAGGTCATCTGTTTGCCACATGAGGATACAATGATGATTGCTACATAGGGTAAAAAAAAATTTCAATTCGTCCATACATCCTTTGTATCTCTGAAATGAAGCTTAAATTTAACAGACTGCAGGCAGGCAACACACTGTCAGCTTGAGGTATATGAAAGAAGAACCCTCCTCTTCACTCTCTTTAATTGTGGTTTGGCATAAATGTGAGTCTGTCCATATCCTCTCTCTGTTCGCCTTTTCATACATTAGCACTAATCACGCTGGTAGCTTTTCTCGGGCTGTCCTGACCCATTTTCCACTTCCCCCCCGAATCGAGCTGCCTGTCTTTCATTTCACCTGTGCACAGACCCTGGGAACGACACTGAATTTTGACCTCCAGTCCAGGTACCAAAGTGTTCTTTCTTTTTTTTTTTTTTTTTACCCCCTTCTCAACATCAGATATAACTGGTTTAATTAAGCCTTCTTCCTTTTAAAATGATGATAATTACAAGGTCTGTTCACTTGAGGCTGTCACACAGGCCATGCCCCTTAAGGCCATTGCCATCTAAGAGCGGTCCATTGTTCAGGACGGGGGGGGGGGGGGGGGGGGGGGGAAGGAATTCTCCACAGACTTTGCCACGCCTGTTTGATCTAACTCAAGGAGGCCCGATAACAATCCCAGACGTAAAATGAAAGAAACATTTCCCCAGCTTTTAGTAACTTTCCCAAACCCCCGACGTTCCAAAATAAACCTGCTTATTAATCCGCGAGACAACAATCGAAATCTAAATTAAGAACTCGACGCGTGACTGCGGCACAATTTTTTAAAATGCATAATTATTACAGACAAACCGTACTGTCCAGAGGCTTATACCCATAGTCAGAGCAGGACGTACATTTAACAAATATATAATTCAGTTTAACGTATGCATGCCAACACAAAGAAAACACACATGGGTGACCAGTGCAGCAGGGCAAATTTTAACAGCTTGTCTCCAAGTCTTGCTCTAGCTTGTTTCACCGAGGGCACCCTGCGACAGTTCAACAGAAGTGCGTTTTCAGATCCCCTTGCAAGTTCAGTGCCTGCTCCCGCCCCCCCCCCCCCCCCCCCCCCCCCTTTCCCACCCCCCCAGAACTGCAAATAAGGAGCCAGGTTTTCCTAGCCAAGTCATTTCAAATATTCAACCATCTGAAGTCTGACAATTAGCCCTCTGAGGACTGCGAGAACACTCATTAGAGGAATCAGGTAGCCCCGACCTGCACGGAACGTGAAAGCAGCAGGCTGACCTGAAAGAGGGGTCACCTGAGCACGGGACGCCCAGATCACATGACAGCAGGTCACTGGCTGCATACCTTTTTTCGTCCTCAAATTCTCTCATCCACCCTCTCTCCCTTTTTTGTTTTGTTTTACTGTTGGTTGTACTGTTTGCTCTCTCGCTCTTTGAGGCTGATACCCTGGCTGGGCATCCAGTCAGACCCAATTACTCTCTTTAAGGAAAATTCAATTAAAACAGGCTTTACATTACAACGTTAGTTTCTTTGAGGGTTCTCTATTTCATTGGAGACAAGCAAACATTTTCTCTGGGCTGGAAAGTCTTATTTTCTCTCCCTCTCTTTTACTATTGATCCTCAGATAGACTATCTCTCTTTTTTAACTGCTTTTTAAGCTATCTCTCTTTTTCTACTGTTGATACTGAGTTATGCTTTTGGAAAATTCGCATTCATGCTTACTGTCAACTCCTTTTTCACTGTTTATTTAAGTGCTTCATTCAGTGTTTTTTATCTTTATTTTGCATATACACAAACATAAATACATACATAACTGCATACACACACAAGCTCACATGAGATTCTTGTTTTTTTTTTTTTTATTGTCTCTGAGTCACAGAAGCTGAGCTGCACTGTTGGCACGCTTTCTGTATTCCTGCCTGGCTGCTGCTTCTCCTGTTGGCCAACGATTTCCACAAGCAGCGGCAGCAGTGAAGGCACCACCCAGGGGCCTTCTGGGAATGAAGACTGAGTGAACCTGCATGTGGATGGTGAAGCTTTACTGTAGCTACCGAACAAAGTGCCATCGCCTGTTTCACTCGGTCGGCCTTAGCTCTAACAAGACCTGGAGAAACACAAAGCAGGGCGCGATTTTGGTTCGGGCTCTGAACCTGGGGAACTGAGGAAACCAAGGGTGCGTACTGTGGTGGGACAGAGACATTACAGACTTGAGTGGGGTTCTTAAAGTCGTGCTTGACCCATCCCAAAGAAGACCCAAAGAAGAACCTTTAAGGGTTCCCCCAGCAGCACAAGTGAAAAACCCTTTAGGAAAGTTTTTTTCTAAGAGTGTGAGCAAACAATGGCACATTACTTTTACAATAACTTTTGTTAGCTCCCATGTCCCCATTCTCTGCCCATCTCTGCATTCTCTCACCATCTTATCAGTATTTCTTACAGTATAATCAGGAGGAAGGTTCACCCAGAGAGGGCCTCTAAGGCGTAAAAGAGAAGTATAATAAATGGGTTAACACACATAACACACATTCACAGCTCGGGACAACATGAGAGGCACTCTAAAGACAGCTGTAGTGGAAAAAAAAATAAAAAATGCACCTCAACCGAACCTGGGAGACTTCACCTGTGCTTGAGATTCAAAGGCAGGTCTAATTGGAAGGTGCGCTAGCGCGGCTAACGCTACGCCCAAATCTGCCATCTGTTGCGCAGGAAGATTAATCCAGCCCTGCGCTGAGGCAGGGGACCTTCCCCCTTCCATTCGCCAGGAACAGATGTGAACGGTCCCTTTCCCACTGTAATGCTAGGTAATTACAGGAGCGCAGGCCTCGCCGTATCCGTGTGAAACTACAGGATACGCACAGTCCTTCCTCCGCTGTCTCACGTCCGTTAGCTTGACGAATGCATCTTTTTTAACTTTTTATTTAGCCTTCATTTAACCACAAAGTGCCTTGAGATATATAATCTCAGACCTGGCCAAGACGGTAGGTTTACAGAAAAAACAAAGACCTAAAATCAAAATGACACTTATCACACAATACAAATACAGTATACAATAATCGAATACAGTCCCTTCTAATCTGTCTAGTATCTCACAAGTAATCATGGTAAATATAGAGAGCAGTTCAGCGAATAGCAATATGACATAATGTAAAACCACTGCTGTTTCCGGTGCAGGTGCAGTTTAGCTAAAAGCTAACCAACAGCCCAAAGAGTGGCTAGCTAAAGCAAAGTTGTTTGCTCATTTCACTGATGTTAGAGACCTACAGGTCTGCAGCTGTTCAGCAAATACAAGAGTTATGCAAACCTGGCAATAGGATGCCAAGCAAGAGGAAAAAAGTTTTTGAGAAATGCATTTTAACAGGGAAAAAAGTTCACTTTTTTAACACAAGACCAAGAAAGTTGAACTAGCTGATGTTGTTCTGTACTCTGCTGTTACGTGAGGTCTCACTCTGCTGACGCATACACGCTGACTCACTGTTGCACATTTTATGAACAAAAGACCGTTTCAGAACATTAAATATATGACTCCAAAACTTTTGTTTCAATATGAAGTCCCTCATTGATTGTCATTGCCGAAGTCCATATCATCTGTGACTCTGCTCTATCGCCTATTTTTCACCCCTCACTCTTCCTCCCGACTCTCATCTCAAGCCCAGGAAGTTGGCACATGTTCCTTTGACGCAATTCCAGCAGTGTTTGAAGCCAAGAGGTGGGGGCACCAGAGGGTAAATAGTGCTGACTGGACTTCAGAGTCATCGCACCCGGTGTTCATCAAACTATGAAAACTCACAGCCGTCCAGTCTCGTCTGCCTTTAGTTTTTTTTTTTTGAAAAAAGAAATAAAAAAAAAATCCTGGGTTACAAAACGAAAAAAAAACCCAGGACCTATTATTCTATTATCTCACCAAATCTCCTCTGTGCAATCACTTCCATTATTCCCCCGCACGAGAGAACTCCAGCGAGAATAACAATGCAAAGTTAAACTAGTGCCCACAGGCCGGCCTTGTACTCGTGCCAGGAAGTCTGAGAGCAGAGCATTCTATGCCAGCTCACAGGCCTGGTGAGGCTTTGTGCCCTCTGACAGGCACATAATGGCCCAGCGGGAACACTGCCACGCTAAACACTGAGGATCTGAAGCCTGCTATTGGGTCCAGCAGGTATCCAGACCCGTTTTAAATAACCGGCGCTGTCAGCCGTCCGGAAGACTCTTTTAATTGGTGCCACCGAGTTAATAGTAGGTGGGGTTGGGTCGAGCGCACAGGTGGAGCACAGGCACGTGAAATAACGTCCTTCTGGGACTTTGAGGGATTTTCCTTCAGGTGTAGCCCGACGGACACCTACTGCAATAAGAGCACAAGAACATGTAATAACGGGAAAAGACCACTCAGCCTGACTAGGCCGGCCATTCAGCTGCAGCCTACACAATACCCAGCACTGCATCAAGCCTGGGCTTGACTACTCCAAGGGTCTCTTCCTGTCCAACTTGACCAGGCAAGCTGGCCCAAGCAATGGCAATTCTTTGTGTAAACTAATACTTCCTGATATCAGTATGTAATTTGCCCTTATATAATTTCCATCTATGCCCACTTGTTCTGCTGCTGAACTCAGCCCCAAACCTTTTATTAATTTAAAAACCTCTATAAAATCCCCCTTAATTCTCTTTTTTGCTACGCCTGAATAAGTTAAGTATCCTGAGTCATACACGCTGCAGGATGGTTATCAAACTAACAGCTGCAGCTGACGTTTTTTGGTGGAGCCCGACAACGTACAACCTTTTTACTCAGTGGGCGAATGGAAACGGCATGCTGTTTGAAAGCAAGTGAAAGCAAGGTTCCTGATTTCTCTGCCTTTGTGCGGTCAGAAGGGCATAACTTTCCTGGGACACTGGGAACGGCGCTAATTTAGAGATCTTACGGTTTTAAACCATTTTTGCTCTGAGTCATGGGCTGACAGCAGCTGGGCCTAACCAGGGAGGGGCACAGCGCTAAACTTTGTGGTCGTGAGCTGCCTACGATCCGGCAATTAGAAACACAATTACAGTTAACCCCACTTAGCTTACAAAAACAGCCTACTGGACAGCAGTCAAACCCAAACGCGTTACATAAACTTCCCCCTGAGACAAAGCAACAAAACAGGAGAAACAGGCTGATGTTTCTGAGAAGATACCATGTTCAAGGAAGACTGTAGCTCACTCCCACTCCCACGCATATGTCAAAAATTCATATCCCAAGGTTGTAGTTATGTGTCGTCCCTCTTTTGATATCTCTACCACGTTTCCTATCTGGTGAAATGATGCTTGGAACATGTTGCCTTCAGAGATTCTGTGCCCTTTTACAGATTTCAATTAGTGTGATTTATACCAAATAAAGCAGCAGCTTTTCTTTAGAAATCCATCATGTTCGCTACACGAGGCCAAGGCGGGACCATATATTTTAAACGGATCAAATAATTGTTTGCCATAATGTCTTGATGATGAAGCTCTTAAAAGGGATCTGTCCTAAACCCTCTTGCTTTAGTTCAGCTTTAGATTGGTTGGCTGCTTGATAATCAGCAAAAAATCAACATGTAACTGATGTTATTGACTTTGGAACACGCTTAGTTTGTTCAGTAAGTCTACATTTGAGCCATGAAATGAGTTTTTCCTCTGACTCCTGGAAGCAGTCTAGAATGCGGAAAACAAGTAGAAACCGATCTGGATGTGCAACACAAATCCGGGGTCATGCTCATGACCTCTGCATGAGTCACTGTCCTTCCTCACAGACGTTCAGTGTGCAGCGTGCAGCGTACTTGACACTGTGCCAAAGACCCATAAAACAGTTTCTTTGAGACGTCTTCTGTTTATCTGCTTGTCATAAAATCCCCTCTGTTGTTATACATTGATATAAACCAAAGCACTACATATGATGTGACTGACAATGTAATCTACAACGTAACTGATATGTACAGTTTAAATGTACGGCTTTAGACACAAAACGTCTTACCCTCTTTAAGGCAGGGATGTTCCTAGACTTTTAGCACTATTGAAGCACAGGCCCCCAGTGCCCACATCCTCACACTTACAATTTATGATACATTTTTAAAAACTGGTTCTATTTCATGATCATTTACTGGGGCACAACAAATTATTACTGGGGCACGTGCCCCAGTAAATAGGGTCTGGTGACGGCCCTGCTTTAAGCGCATATGATGGCTCATTTTAGAATGAATACAACACAAACCAAAAGATGTGTGTTTGTCTCTAACGCAATGAAATTGAAGTTTTAACTGAATCACAGGTGTCCATACAGACACTGAGCGCGTTTGATTGAATTTAGCCGTATTTATTTTAGGTCCTGCTATTCACAGTGTTTCTGTGTAAGAGAATGCCTTCCCTGCAGGCTCTGGAGGGAAGTCAGAAATGCAGAGGGCGAGAGCCCAGCGCAGTCCCAGGAATCGGCGTGAGGTTAGGGTGGAGAGTAAATTACACACTGCCGCGTTATTTTCCCGAAAAGCCGCGGAAATTCCTCTGCTGTGTTAAAACCACGCTCCACGACGAGCGCGCGACGCTCCCGGCCGCAACCGGCCATCGCGAAAGACGGTCCCCGTTACCACCTCCGGGGGCAGACAGGCATTGGGTTTGGCGACATCTGTATGAGAAATTAGTGACAGTATTCATTAGGGGGCTCTTGGCAGGACGTGCAGAGGCCTACTTCAAAGACAGCAGACCTACTCATGAGAAACGGCGCAGTCCCGTCTGAGTCGCCATCCCAGAATGGTTGCATTAATACGTTATTTGTTTCTCTGGCAGACGCCCATGTCCAGAGTGACTTGCACAGCTTACATTAGAATCGGGCTCTATTTATACAGCTGGCTGCTCCGCGAAGCAGCTGAAGTTAAGAGCTGTGTTCATTGCTGCAGCTGGAGTGCAGCAGTGCGAGGCTCGCGACTGCAACATCCCTGCTGTTGGCCCAGGGGTGGGCTTCCTATATATAAGCTGTGGCACTGTAGCACCTAGGCGAGGCAGTACAGAAGGTGAGCGCGGAGCACGTGAGAAACACAGACAGTCGTAACCTTGGCGACAAAATGTGGTGATCCCTATCTACCGCCCAGCATTCTTTCCTTATCGAGCATGAGCTTGGATTGCAGCCCGCATGTTCCCACACACACACACACACACTCACAGACACACACACACACACGCCTTTCATTCATGAGGGCCTCCGCTCTCAGAAATCCCTCGGCCGACCCTTGTACACGTCTGAGTAACCTATTATAACTCGGGCCCTACGTGAGTGCTGGGAACGCTCCGTGACTGGCTAAGGCCCCGCTAAGCTGGCCCTGCCCTACGAAGCTATCCGCTGGAACAGAACTAGCGGAGCCGCTCCTCTCTGTCTGGGCCTGACGGGCAGCAGTACGGAACAGTGGTTAGAGAACTTCAACTCTGGACCGAAGAACGCAGGGTGGGGCAACGCCTTTGCTGCAACCGCGTCGGGACTTTCACTCCTCTGACACGGTGCTGCCCATGCAAACTTCTACACAAGCCACCTCGATAAAAACCACTGAGTCTCACTTATCAAGCATTTACAGACATATAAAATTACACATTTTGTTTTTGAAGCAATGCAAAAAATGCAAAAATGCAAGCAAAAGCAAATTCTGTTAAGAGAAGAGAATCAAACCTGCAAATACTTTTGTTTTATGCTTTCCTCCATGAATGATTTGTAACTTTTTAGGGGGAATTTTTCCCACATTTTTTGCCACCCCAACCTCAAACCAAACTGTTCAGTCCTCCACAGAGACCTGCACCCACCAGGATGGGGTGGCAATCCTACACGACTCCTCCGATTCACGCGACAACAAAACCCCTCTTTTCTTTCCACTGTGCAGATGCACCACCAATTACATGCAGCCTAAGTCATCAGAGGATGATGAAGTCAGCATATACTCAGTTTGTGCATCCACAGGTGCCCTCCAGACCAGGAGTGGCCGCTAGAGAGACAAATGAGCTTATCCAGTTTACCCCTATCATTTCCCAGCAAAGCAGAGCCAATTGTTGCAAATGGCACAGCTGGGACCCAAATCCTGAGTCACCATGAATCATGTCTATTTTTAATCTTAATTTTTCAAACATACATTTCATATTTTATAACACTGAGAAATAAACAGGTGTAAATTTACACGTGTGAACGTTTGATAAATGAGGCACACTGAACACAAATATCAGCAGTGAAGTCCTAACCTTCATCTTTGACAGTATAATGCCAGGGTGGAGATGCCAGCTTGCTAACACTTGTAATTTGCCTATTTTTAAAAAAATGACTCACCTGTCTGGAGTTCCAGGACATCACATGGTTTGATATCAGGGGTGGTGCCACACGTGCGTTAAAAAGGTTGTTTAACGGTCTATTAATTGATTCAATCATTTCGCACCACCTTTCACATCATATTCTCAATGTGTGTGTCAAGTGTTTTTTATTTCTCGTGTTACTTGTGTTTTTTTTTTTTTTTTACTTTTAGGCGGTTGACATGTCTGTACACATTTTTGCTGAACAAAGAAAAAATATAATATCCTCAAAAGGACAGTGTAGTTTACCGTAATGTATCTAATAAAGGATGTTGAAATGTGATATCTGGCTTCTATATAAGAGTAGCGGATACAGTGTACAAAAAAAAGTTAACTTACTGGATAAGGTGATACAAATGAATCCAGTTAAAAGCCCATGACTACAAAGTCAAACAGATGTCAAACAAACCTATGTCACATTACACCAGAAAATACTGTAGGCTGTACCTGATTATTGTCAAAGCTGCACGATGTATTATTCGCAATTAAACAAAACAGTTTAAAAAATAAGTCCTCTGAATAATGTAAATACAACATAAGCACTATCAAATCATGTGTAATGCTAAATCAGCTAGACAGATGGACACAGGAAAATGTAAAAAGAAACAAGTAGTAAGGAACAATCCATTTGTTAGTCTGACCATTAGTGTACACATGTTGGGGCTGTAGATGCAGGGTTGTCACAGACTTAAGTATGGCTCCTGAATGCTATGAAGTATAGAGAGGAAACAGAAATCAATGGTGTAGCGGCATTACATAGGAAAGCCTATGTAAAATCTACTCCAGAGACTGGTTTCACCATCCTGCTGATAGCCAGTGATTCTGGACATCCCCTACAGAGTGACCCATTGCAAACCACTCACCCCCCTGAACCCCACCCCCCATCCCATCAGCGCTAAGATGAACCATGAGCTGCAAGGTTGGGCGATGACGAGCTCCCCCTAAAATCCCCTCGCTGTCTGTCGCTATAAAGATACCCCCCTTAACGAAAGAAACCAGACGAGGAACATTCCTTCTCTCTTACTCAGGCCATGTCAGGTGGTTTACACTTGGGAGTCTGTGTGCGGAAATTACAAACGCAGTCTGTAAAGACAGCTTTCATCGTGGAAGCTGCATGCGCTTCCAACGAATCGTACTGTTTCATCACGATCACTTTGTCAGGTGAGGATGAGATAACTCCTCCAACACTGAGCCAAAGACAGGCAAGAATCAAGATTAGATCAGACCCACAATAAGCCCTATGTCACCTGCAGACACAAAGAACACAATAGGCTGCATTCAATCAAAGCACTTAGCCTCTTTAATGTAATATGCAATTCAAACAAAACTAACTTTACCCTGCTTAAGGGCATATGCTACTCTGTTCTACAATTCAAAGAACAGATTCCTAAGGAAATTTTTGCTTGTCTCAAATAAAATATAATCAAAAAAAATAGTGCTGTAATGTAAAATCTGTTTTGATTATGTCCTATATGTCCTTAATGAATCTAAGTGTGTTTGACTGAATCTAGCCCCACTCTTAGTTCAGTGTTTTTCAAAGGTTGGAGGATGAGGGTGGACAAAAGACTGGGGGCACTGAGAGATGGTTGGGTATTCTCAGATGGGAGCTGCTGACGTGCAAGAAGGCAGTGGGATTGATAGAGCTCTCCTCTGAGTTATCTCGACCCCTCTCTCAGGCCTCAATCCGGGGCAGAGAGTGAAAGAGGTGGTGCTGGTGCTGAGTGCAGAGCTTGAGCGAAACATTGCACATATGTCTACCTAGGTCTTCAAATGCACCACACTGCAAAAATTAACCAAAAAAAATTAAATGTGCTGTAAATTAATTTACTTTAAATGAACAAAATTATCTAATTATCTGCCAATGGGATTAGATAAATTTACATGGCAAGATGTCTCAAAACAAGGAACAATACATTGAATTAAATTAAAATAATCTTGTTGGTTAAAAAAGTGGGTAAGAAAATTAATCTTATGTCTGATTTTCGGGTTAATTATACCGGTGAAGATTTTTTTTTTTGTAGTGATCCAGGGTGGTTAGGCGGTGGCGGCCTGTGTGTGGGAGGCAGGGAGAGGGTAACTGAGAGGTATAAACCTGGCAGCAAAATCAAAGGGGAAACTCCCAAAGCAGGAGCTACACCGCAGTGCGTTCAACTCCACAATGCCCCACAACGCCAATCACAGCTGCAACTATCAGCAAGTCAACAGTGCCCACGAGCTGTGGCTAATAGCTAGCCCGTGATATGTATCCAAGATTACGTGAGTTTACCTTCACCGCCTTATCTCTCGCATCTCTCCAGGGCAAGATGAAGGAGCGCTGTCACAGTTGCAGAATCGAATGTAAACGTGACTCCCAGTGTGAGAGAGACGAGCAGCCTCTGGGCCCTATTCGGTTGTTTATTCTCCTCTTTCAGTGATGCGCAATGGTGCCCTGGGGCTGCAAAATTCCTCTCGCCCGCCTGTCTCGCACAAGATCGGCTGTGGTTTAATAACAGCCTGAAAAGAATTTGCATCTTATTGGGGGTTGGGTGGGGGGGGGGGGGGTTAAGAAAAGCCCCCGCCAAACTGATCTGTGTTTTCTGTCGGACGAGCCCAGACTGGTGCGAGGGGTCAGCTCAGGTCGGAGGGAGGTGAAAACAGGGGCCTTGCAGCCTTAAAATGTCCATTTTTACGCCATTCGTTTGATTTGCTGGAGGCAACAGGTCAGACGTCCAATTATTCAACAGGTGAGAAAACCCACAGGACCGAAACAACATGCTTCCACAGAATGTCACTTCCAGAATCCCATTTCTTTTGCCAAAAGGGAGATATAAACATCGCCTGCACATTCATCTTATGTAATCTCCATACATCTTGACTCTGCAATATTAAATTTACATGCATCACAAGACTTAACATGCACTGAGCACAGCAAGCTCAATTTGAGCTGTAACACATTAAGCCAAGTAACAAGTGCTGTCTTATCTCCTTCATTCATTTAGACAAAGCCTAAGATTAATGTTAATGTTGGTGGTGCTACGTATAATTGATCCCCCATGGGGAAAGTAAAATGGCAGACAGGAGGATAACTACTCAGTCTTATTCACTGACAGGAGAAAGCAGGAACTCCCGATGTATTTGTCCAGCTTCAGCACAATGGAGAAGACAGACTTCAAATGAATGCAAACTACCGAGTGCCTCCGGATAAAGCATCCCGATTTAGCATTACAATGCATGTCAAGCTGACTGTGGCCTCAAACAACCAGGGACATCAAGTTTATATCCTGATGGGCTTTTCCGACACCCGGGGGTCAATGGACAAATAATTGAGGTCAATGGACAATAAATAGCATTTTAACTTGCATCATCTGTTGCAGAGAGCCCAATCTGTTTTTATTGCTTTAACCTGTCAAAGAATTGTTTACTTTATATGCTTACAAAGGCAAGCAGTTAAGATAAATTTACGTGGACAAAAACTTTCATTCATACTCATTCATTCATGGTTACTTGAGCAAATGGGGATAACTGCTTTGATCAAATGTTTAAAAGTCCTCACTGGCCACAGGTCAGAATACAGGTCACTCTCTTATGCCCATAGTAAGTGCCTTTATCACACAGACAACAGATCACAATGTACAATCCCAAACCACGTATGACAGAGCTTCCTGGTGCCACCAGTTGCCTTGCAAGTGTGTGTGTGCATGTGTGTGTGTGCATGGGGTGTGTAACTGCACCTCATGTCCACACATGCAGAGAACCACAAAAGCAGAGGAACAGCTGTGTTTAGACTCTGCTTCACACACACACACACACACACACACGCACAGGTGCGCACACACACACATAGGCGTGCATGCACACAGACACACACACACACACACACCCCATGCGCTCACACACACACACACACACACACACACACTCACAAACACACACAGACACATTCACTCACTCATTCACGTACACAAACACAGGAGTGTTCACACACACACACACACTCTCTCGCTCTCTTACACACACACACACACACACACCCTCTTGGTCTCCCTCTCTCACACACACAGACACACACTGGAGTACTTGCACACACACAAACACACACACACCACAGATGAAAGTGCAGAGCACCCACAACGCTTCCTGCCAGGTCAAAGACAGAGCATGCCGCAGACTTTGGGCTACAAGCCGCAGCATGGAGGGACAAGTGCTGACCGGTCGCCAAGGGGACAAAAGCACCCAGTATCCTGAGCTCTTGGGTTCCGGCACACCGCAGCTAGTCTTCACACGTGTTTTTCGTTTTCCACATGAAAGAAAACGAATACAAAAGACGACAACAAAAAACTACTTCTCAGACACAAAACAAGTGGAATTGCACATCTGGTTTGCATCACGTTGGTTTCCTCTGAAAGCGCATCTTGCGTTCTGCGGCCCAGCATAAACAAACAGGTCAGAGGTAATTGAAAACATCAAGTGATCAATTTCGCTGTTTACATATTTCATTTTAGTTTGCAGTTGGCACATTCTTTCATTGTTCTTTGCCTCTGCTTTGAAAAAGACAACTATTTAAAAACTAAACCAATGTATGCAAATTATTGCTGGACAAACGTAATACCAAATACAGCACTCGTGGGTTTTAGTTACAGCAGCTTGTCACTTTGCTGAAGTGAATCAGCGTAAGTGCATTGCTCCAGTGTAGAGCCGCAGGACTGCTTTAGCTTCAGTCTTATAATATTTAAATCCATCAATAAAAGGGCATTACCATCCTGGCCAGCTGTGTGCCACCGCAAATAAAGCGCCCAGTCAGGGCTTCAGCACGGCATGCAGTGTTCTCTGCACACGTACAGCCCAAATGAAGTCGGAGATTACGGCGGGCCTACAGTGGAATGCGCCCGCACCAACACCCGGACTGGCACAGCTTCCTGTGCCCATCCGCCTGCGTCAGGCCAGTGAAACAGCGGACTTCCCTTCCTCGCCGCGCCGCGCCTCATCTCGCCATGGGCTGAATAAATCAGCGCCCCCCACGCGCTTTCCGCCGAGGGCGCACCGCCACTCACTCCATGAGCGAAGCCCCCGACCGCGATAAGCCAGCTCCCCTCCTGGGAGCGGGGCTTCCTCTCTGGGCTGCCACGTTTATCGGGTCCTTAGGGTTTCCCCCAGTGAGGTCACACTCTGGGGGCCACAGTCCGTTAAAGGCATACTACAATATTCTGTTAATCAAGCCCTTTTGATTACTGACAAAGAGCAGAGAAACCAAAGTATCCCATAAATTTTTTTTTTCCATTCCGGAGAAATATTCTGACCAATTCTACAGACTTAAGTTGGCGGTTATTGAAATGGGTGGAAGTCTATGGGGTACCTCCAGGAATGCCATATAGCTCTCAATCTCAATTACAAGAGTTCTGGAATTGTTAAGCACTGTTTGCTCTCCTTTCCCTGGATAGGAACCCGGAACCCGGAACCCGGAACCCGGAACCCGGAACCCGGAACCGTTACCTGAGCACATCGTTTACCTCATTGCGTGGATATGTCATGAGGTTACAAATTAGCCTGAAGAGTGGGGGGAGGGGGGGGGGGGGGGGGGGCTGAAGCAGGGGCACAAGACACCCCGAGCAAATACACAGAGGAATGCGAAAAGCAAATTAGACCGAAATCGCTCAATTTTCAGCAGCTGTGTGGGTGACTGTGTGTCGGCCAATGGGTAACAGGACCGGTGAATAAGAAAAAAAAACAAAAAGATCCTGAATTAATAGAGCAGGGTTCTGTTTCCTGTTTATTTCTTCCTGGAAACTGAAATAAAGTAGATCTGCTTGCTGGCAGATGCAAGACGGAGCTAGTGCTGATCAGAGGGAACATGTAGAATTAGATATAAAGATATTTGACAGAGACGCAGACAAAGCGCTTGCATCGTATTAAATAGCAGAGCTGTATTCGCACAGACTAAACTGCGTTTATGCAGGACTTGGATCAGTTTAGCGCCATCTAATCCCTGGGGCTTTTGGCTCTGGCACGGTATAAACCAGGACAGCCAGCAGAGGAGCTCGAAAACAAGATATAAAAGAGCGCCGAATGACTGTCAGCTGAAATACCCACCCGCCCCCCTCACCATGGACTTCTAAATCATACTCAATATTTAGGACTAAGGTGTCACTGCATCGCTCAGAAAGTGATTTCACTGCTGGCTTTATATACCGCCCCGAGACAGGACGCAGAGCTCTAAATCCAGCGACCGCATGAGCTCTCAAGAAGGAATGACTGAGGTCGTGTTACGGAAAACAATGGAAAAAAATAGAAGGTTTGCTGAGGTGTGACAATGACCTCCACTGTGGTGTCCCCTGCACAGACATGGGGGTCCAGTCCCTGTCTGTGCCACCTCTCCACCTTACAGCAGGGGCGGCCGACCCTCCTCCTGGATGCGCTGGTTTTGGTTGTTACTCTGAACTAAATTAAACAATTAGAGAAGCTGACTGTGCAACTATTCTCGCCTCACCTAATTTCTTGGGTTTGAGTCGGCTGCTGATTTAAAAGTGAACCCAAAAAAAGCTTTCTGTAGCTCTCCGGGAACACGGTTGGCTACCTGTGTACTGCGTGAGGTCATCCTGCGACTGACACAGCTCCACTACATACATGTCTGCGCAGTCACCAGCGCTGTCTGCGTCACGTCGCTCTCTTTTTCATGCTGTTCTCTTTACCAGGGGCAGAGGGGAAATGGATGGCTTGGGTGACCCTTGACCCTAACAAGCCTGAACGCAGACTCCAATTCCAACTGAGCTTTTGAGATATCCGGCACAAAGAACAATATCACCTGAGCAATCATATTTATACATTCCAGTGCTACAGCCTGAAACTATAGCATGGTGGCTGCATTAGGTTACTGGTGCCACTGTAACTAGAGCATGCAGTAAAACACTATTTTTCACACTCATAAGCCCTTCCTGCACAAGCGCACAGAGTTTCAATGCATGTTAACACCTAGCCATCAAGAAGTTTTACTACTTTTTATTGGCTTGTTAGTCAAACTGCAATTTCATCCTCAATTTGCAGGATGAAGAAATAACTGACTTTTAAAATCAACAATGTAGTTTGAATTTCCAACTGCTATGGATTTTAATGAGTCCTGTTCCAGTTTCGCACTTGAGCGATGTTTCATGCTGTTCACACTAAGGTAAAACATCTCCAACTGTTATTTTCTTACTTCTGCTTCAAACTTGCTTGAACATCTCAAGATTCCCTCTGCTGCTTGCAAGTTCTTTGCAGTGCTTACTAACATGTTACCTGCCAAACCCGCTGCCACCCCAGTGGGTGACAGATTTATTATCAAGACAAACACTACAAGAAGGAAACAAAGAGTTTTTTAAATTAAATGCGGCAGTCTTCAATAAGCCTTCTGTCTTTATTTTATGAGCATTGTAAAACCCTGACGTGTAGTTTTTTCTATGTTTTGCCCTGATAAATTATGCCTTAGGTGCGCAGCTATTTTTTACTGTTTCACAATGCTCAAAAGCAATAACAACATAGAAAGTGCTAGGCAGCAGTCAAAATGTATTTCTTTTCCAGTCTTCTCATAAATGACCAGATGTGTTTTTAATAAGCACCTACAGCACAACATCCACAATGTAGGGGTAGCCAGTGAAAAATGCTTATAATTAATGAGTAAAAGAACCAATTTATGAAATCAAGACAGGATATTAAGACATTCAGGACTGAATCGAACGTACGGACAGTTTGTTAGCCACTGATTGACACTCATTATAATTAATCAGTAGTTGAAATATATGTTGTCTTCCACATGAACGTGCAGACCTTCAACATGAAAGTGCCAGACAAGTCCTCACAAAGTCACAGAAAGCTAGCCTTTGATTAACTCCTGTGAATTCAAAATGAAGAAAAGTCAGGGCTCTATTTGACTGTGAATGTGAAACTCAGTTAATTATTTCTCTACTGACAGCAAGAAAATAATGTAAGGGAAATTTAATCGATTGCTCTACCATCGACTAATAAAGTCTTGTTACTGGAGTATTGTTAGAGCTGATTGATGCTGATTGGTCAAAGGCCCAGAATTCTAATTGTATCCTTGGGGTGCCGGCAGCGGAACGAATTTCCTATGCTTAACACAGTTTAGAGCTGCCTGGGTCCTAACACTGCGCACTCCGGAGCGAATACACAGATGGTCCAGGGTCAAGATAATTCCATTACAGTCACAGTGTGTCTTCTGTTTCTGTCGTTTGAGGCGGTAACAATGCCATCTCACATTACAAACGACCATACAATTAGCATGCTGCAGCTATATGCAGCGGACGAATTTCAGAGCCATCATAATAACAGTAATAATTGATAACAATCACCCAATATTCGGTCAAAGTAAACAATTTCTGTTTTGATGTATGAGGGGGCAATACGTATGGGTTCCACTAATCTTGTCGTGTCACTGGTATCTGGTGATTAGCTACATATGTGGACGAGCAAAACTTTCAACTACCATGAAAGCGGCCAAGGGAATTAAGACAGGCTGTACTTCAAGAGGGGTCAAAAGTTTTTTCCCTCCTGGGAACTCTTTTTGGCAGTGTTATCTGTTCCAATCTAACAGGTGGTGGGGTACTGTCTGAGACAACGGCCCCCACCTCCCCCCAACACCCCTACCACCCAAGAACAGAATGCGGCCGCTTCGTAACTACACTGCGAGCGCAGACCAAAATTAAAACAAAGACAGGACGCAGACACCTCACTAGTGACAGCTATTTTCAAGTGAAAAGTGAGAAAGGGCTGTACAAGTATGCCAGTGCGCTGCCGCCGGGGCGTCTGGTTGCAGCAAAACAGCGCTGCTCTTGGCAGAAAGAATGCAGGTATTGTGCTCGGCTGTGGCACCCCTGGGGTCGTGGTCCACTTCACTGTAACTCCCAGTTATCGAGCTGAGGACCTCCATTTCCAACAACATAAAAAACATACTGCCATCAACCGTAAATAACAGACAGTCTTCCCAGGTATAAACACATTGGATGTTTCACAAATATTGATACAAGTAATCACTCATAAACAGAACTAATTGGAGAAGTTGTATAAAAACGTGTTTCGACAGGGTTGGCGCCATGAAGGCGAGTCTTTCACTTAAAGTCGCATTTACTTTCTCTCTACCACTGTTTTTGTCTTTGGTTTCGCTGTCTACAGATAAGCATTAATAATGCCCGCATGTCCACATACCTGTAAGTCAATCCTACATCCAGAGGCACTGACACAGTGCAGAGTTAATCATACCGTTCAAGAACAGTGAGCTAAAACGTCAATCGGTAATCGATCAGCACAGCCTCGCGAATGAAGGTTCAGGAATTCTCGATCAGTGTAAATAGCTGCTTCGCGCGCCATCCCTTCACACCTCCAGTGTTAAGTGGTGATTCGCGAGTGACTTTGCCTAAAACATCACAGCTCGGGGTCCCACGAATGTTCAGTGCATGTTTGCGGTCCTCACGTTACGGTACTGGATACCGTACAGAGCAACTGATGGCACTTGGTTGACCCCAGCCTCTCTAGCCTATTTACAGTGACTGTTTATGTTCCTCATGCATATATATTTTTTTCCTTTGGTCAACAATTTTATTGGCCATTTTCTGCCGATTGAGCCTCCACATTCACTGAAAAACACAAGTGACATTTATTAACGTATTTATTTTATGTATTTATTAATTAATTTATTTAGAGCACGTGTAGTACGGGTATGTAACAAATGCACTTGAAGAATAATCATATAATTCACCCGTTAATGAGAGACATTTCAATTCCCCCGAAGTTATTGTTCATCAAAATCAAATTCAGGAACAACTTTTAAATAACAGAACAATTAATCATTTAACATTTGGTCTAAATATATCAAAGAGTGTTTTAAATAGAACATTTATGCAGAATGGTCTGAATAACCTTTAAACAAAAACACTTGCCCAAAACACATCTCCTTTACTTCATAACTTGTGTCAGATCACAGTTCTGTTTCTAGCGCTGAATTAAGATATGACAGAATCTTTTAATCTGTGTGATACACCGTACAGTTTCACGGACAAATGTCGATGCAAAGCTATTACATTCAAACCTGGCACGCATTTCAGCAACAAACTCACTGAGAACGTGGTAGCTAAAAATGCTGTAAACTGTTCAACCCACACCAGTTCTCCACCAAAAGCAATACTCTACACTCAAGTCAATAAATGAGTCCTCTTAAAATTATTCATCTGTTTATTATAATTACAAATAACACAACTGTAAAATAATAATAATAAAAAACCTGATGTTGGTTGCACGACAACATGACTTAAATAGAAGATGTCCCATCAGGGTGGCAGATAACGTGTAAAGTAAAATTAGCCTGCGGCCAAAACTGGGGTGAGCGTGATGATAACTGTCCATCACTAATTCAACTGGCCCATACCTGTGAGCGGGTAAAACACTTACTGCATATACAACAATCCCAGACTGTATGATGCGATCAACGTGCTAATACTCAAGGGTATCCACATAAATAAAGCCGAGAAAGTTTAAAGGCAAGTAGACGCCAGCGAGACCAACTATGAATAGACTGGTTTCTGTGGACAAAATTAGATCCCGCAGAGTTATCTCCAAGCGACTCAAATACTCTTTAGCACAAGTTTTCCCTTTTCAGTAAAACTTCAAATGTACGTAAATCATCTCGCATCAAAATGCAGGTTCAACATTATGCGCGAAAACACATTTATGAAGAACAGAAGTGGGTGGTAAAGTTACTCTGCAGCCCGTCACATCAGATCCATCCAGCGCTATTTCCACTTGCCGAGTATAGCCTACAGTGCTTGCCATGAAGAAAAGTTAATACTCGTGCATTCCGTGCACGCTGAGAACTTTGTCAGAGTAAAGGCATACATACTTAAGAAATTGGTACTATAACAGCGCTATTGAAAATAGAACACCACGTTAGCATTCACCTCGAATTCTGTCACCAGAAAGTCAAAGCAGTTAAAACTGTGCAAATGTTCACTTACATTGATCAGATGCGAGGTTAAAATTAAGAAGATGATAAGTCCAGGGACTCTGTGCAAAACTATCCTCGTCCCCATTCTCCCTCTGCCCAGCACTGGATTCACACGCTGGGAAAAGGAAAATCAAGGTCTTTCACTTCTTGCCACTGGGTGACTTCTATTTCGTGCACTTTTTCACACTTTTGTACTTATGCAAGGCCTCTATCGTTTCTTCGCCCCACGTCCTGCGGGGACTTCATTAACCTAACGCAGGTCTTCTTGCAAACGGTATTTAAAAAAATAAAAATAAAAACAAAAAATAAATATTATTTGTAGAAAACAAACCCCCTGTCCTTTTCTACAGACTGCACTTTCCTCTCCACTCCGAAACGCAGCTCTGCATTAGGAGCGAGAGTCACTGAAACTCCGATTCCATTGGGATACGCGAGCTACTGGCTGTGGTAAAAAGCGGAGTGGAGTTCGTCTGTATATCAGGAACTGCAACGCCGCTGGAGCTGACTTCAAATCCCTCTGAGAGGTAAGGATACGCCACCACGTATTCCCGGAGGTTGCCACATGTTAGAACAGGCTCTGTATTACATATGCTGTAGTTGGCATTCAGAGTATAGATTAGTTGCTTCTTGAAAACAAACAATTTATGTTATGCTACTACAAAACTTCTGAAGAGATATTGCCTGTGAATTACTCTATTCATAAACCCTCCACTATGGGGAAGACAGATGCATATTTTGAGTAAAATTACCCCATAGGGTTCTCTATCTCATGGATTAAACTTGAATACAGTTTATGTCTATTACATACTCTGTCAAGTAAAATGCGAAGACTGTTTTATGCTATACAGATGTAAGTAAACCTGTAAAAAATAGAAAATAGATCTTGTTCAAAGACGTAACACATGCATATCAAATCGAAACATTCAAGGGACAATGTCAAGTTGACAGACTTCTCTGTGGTCACCGAGGCTTAAATACCTGCTAAACTATTGCATTCTCACCATGCTTTCCAAAGTGGGATGTCAGATTAATGAGAACAGCAGTGTTTGGGGAAGACAGACTAAATACACAGAGGGTGTAACATGTAGACATCTGCCTCTGGCTCGATTCACTGTTTATCTTCACAGCGAGGCAATCAAATTCCACTGGTTATCTGCCCAGAAGATAGTGTCAAGCAAGCAGGGTTCCTTCACTGATTACCTTTACCGAAAACACAAAGTGTGTCAGCGCCAGTCAGAGAGCACCTTGCGTTTATAAATAGCTTACTACCTTGCACAGCAGAACAATTACACGCCAAGAGCCAGACAGGACCATCAGGTAAAGCATTCCATTTATCCATCAATGATAGACGCGATCAACCAATCCATACAAAATTTTTCACGTGTAAGCAGAGAGATTACATGATAGGCCCCATATTAGGACACCTAATGCTGACCGGACAGTGTTTAGGATAAGAATGGAGACACGGGCTCCACATGTAGGTCAGTGTTAAATCCATAAATTCCACACTTTTAAGGGTTTTGAGACAGTTGTCGTCACCCTTGTTGACTGTGTGAGTGTGTCTCATTGCATTTATACAGTACTCACTGCAGAATATGTTTGCCAGTGTATGAGACATCAGTTAAAGTAATAGTATGTTATATTAACCTGCAATGAACTATGGGGGGGTGGGGGGGGGGGGGTGGCATTCCTAAAAAGGGACCATGGCAACAGAGCACTGACAGTCTTTGAACATACTTCACTTCAACATTCTCTTTACCACAGAAACCACCCAAGCATTTCCAGTTCAGTTTTTTTCTACATGCTGTACATGTCCCTGAAAGTTCTGCTCCCCATAAATCTCCTCCCAGGTATTCTTTATAAATATAAATAAATATAAATAATTGATACCATTTGAATCATTAATTGTCTTTTTCACTTATTCATGTCAAATTAAATGTATTGGCATAGTGCATTTCCACAAACATCTGCCACAATATGCTTGACAACCTTAGCATATTAAACCGGGCTGACATCAAAGCATTTACCGTTCATTTTTAGCAGAAGATCATTGCCCACGCTATTATACAAGCCAAAGAAGGATTTGAGAAAGCAGGCCAATTCAACCCTCCACAATAACCTGAATAAGGAAAGTACATTTAAATGACAAGTTTGGAGGGTTTAAAAGGGGGTCACTTCCCTCCTAATTGCTGAATGTACAACTATTCCGCATAAGAATGAGTGTCTCAGATTTCACCTTTGTTCTAGTACACACAATGCAACAAAGAGATTTCATTTTACATGACAAAGGTTCAGCAGTAGAACTTCAGTTGAGTGGCAAATAAAACAAATACCACTATATACATGGGTTTTGATGGCCATTCTGAATACCATGCCATGGGCAGGGTAGTTTGAAGAGAGGGAAAGATTAACAAGTATGTTTTGCAACTGCAATTTTCATGATAAAGTTCACTGTAATATGCGTTACATTTAAAATATTATTCTTGTTGTTTAAGGTTTACTTAGTGCTGCTGTTCAGATCGTATTTACGTAACACCATTTATTTATTTGACAGATTATAACCGCGATTTTTCGTTCATGACAATCTAACTTTTATGCTTTAAATGTGATTAGACTAAGAGAAGAAGTGAGAAAAGTTCGATGTCACATGGAACCTATTTATTAATTAGCGTCAGGTTAGGTCTGTACATTAGCGTCCCCTGCCGTAAAAGCAGCGTCAGAGAATTACTTTCCTTAACTTCATAATCATCAACACGTTGTTTCATCGTCTCATAGCAACGTAGTGGTACAATTAAAAACAAAAGGTCGCCGGTGAGGCTTTAACTCATTTTATTACACTTTGTACTTTATATACAGTTCGCACCTTTCTGAAGTATGCTCCCAGAACAGTGGGAAAGGTAAGGAAGTAGGTTAAATGACCTATTACTGGTTTAATCCATAGCTCTGGGTTTAAGACACCACCAGGACAAAACTGAAAAAGAGCACAAAAATGACCATAAAGCTTGTTAAAAAAAAAAAAAAAAAAAAAAAAACCTATTTTGAGATTTTAAGAAAATCTAGGGAACATTCACAATATGAAGCAGCAGCGTGAGTACATAACAGATTTTTTTTCTATTACAACTGTCATAATTGCAGGTGCTATCTTGGATTTTATTATTTGTTTCGTGCACTTTCGTTTGTACTGTCGTCGGGAAGCTAACGACGTTCTTTTGGTTATCGGCTGATTGCTAGGTGTGGCCGATTAGTAATTGGTTTCAGGTGTGTGAGGTCTTTATATTACCCAGGACTTCAGCATCTCTTTGCGTTAGTGTCGTCTATACACTTCGCCGGTTATGGCAGAGAGTTTGTCTGCTGGTTTTTCGGCTTAGTATGCCTTATGTGTAAGTATAATGTAGGAATCTTTACGAAGTTCTTTATTTTCTTTTTCTTGCGGGATTGATCCGTGTTCACCCACCGAAGAATTTTGGTGCTTAAGTATCTGCGTGGTACTTCGCAGTTTGCTCTTTATGTACTGAGAGCTGTTAGTGTTCTCACTCTTGAAGTCTTAGTTTCTTTTTATTTATCTTAGAGTTGGGGTTCTCCCACAGGAGTGTATTTTTTTTGTTTGTTTTAGGGATTTGTTCCCTCTAATCTGTCTCCTTCGAGACCTTAGGGGAATTCGTTTCTTTGCTTTTCGTCTGTGTATTGTGCAGACTAAGGGGTCCCATCATCTTCAGTCCTTACAACAACACACCATTTTATGCATAAGTGCTTACCGTGACCTGGGGTCTTCATTTAACAAGCCTTATAATTAGCTTTGATTTACAAATAAAAGCAAGCTGTTTATTTCTTCACAACACCTATCAACGTAATAAAGGAACATGCTAAAGCATCTGTATGACACAGTTAAGGATAAATGTCGGCTCCCTTTACTGTATGAATCGACCCTTAGTGAAACAGAGTCCACCTTGGTATTTTACACATTAGCCATTGGTCAGATGACTTAGAATATTAAAGGCAGTCGGGTGCAAAAGTGTCAAACTCTTGGAGGCCATCAGCATCTGCAGATTTTTGTTTCTTTTCCATCTTAGGCCAGTGAATCACGGAGTGTGGACTTTTAAGGCCATCAGTGACATAAAGGGAGCTCAGAAATGCTGCAAATTTACCAAAAAAACCTGACGATGTAGGCCTCCAGGATGTATGACAGGCCTGCTCTGATGTCTGCATGGGCCAGTGTGTGACTGCGTCTGCCAAGCTCATGTCCAGACAGGGAGCAGATTCCTTCTGCTGTGGTACTCTGCAATCTGCAGGACCCATGCTTTCCAAAAAATTGATTTTCTGGGTGTTAATGAACGGCTGAGATTTCACTTTTCTGTTGAAATAAGTTTGGAGAATTATCCACTGTTCAGTACTTTTTGTTTGGATAAGAGATTGCCAAAAATGGTCATGGGAAACAAAAATCCCTCGCATTGCTGAAAGGGGCATGCAAACATTTTGGCAATTAAGCCTTTTTTGTTTACTCACCAAGAGCAGAAAATCCCACCAGTGCAGTTTTCATTTTTGGACAAATCCTCTGAACAATTCACCAGACATGAGTTAGCAGTTATGAAACTGAATGAAGTCTCTGGGGTAATATTCCAGGAACACAACCTCGGTCCAATCAAAAGGGAAATGTTTCAGGGAGACCACATGACCTAATGAATGACTGGCTAGTTGATACGGTAGTAAAAGAGGTCATTTAAAGATGTCAAGAACACTTCTAACCAGGAGGTCTTGTGGTCTCAAAGGAAGATTTCATTTATTTTATTGGATATAGGATGTGTTCCCAGAAGTACCATGCTCATTTTCATACAATTAGAGAACTGTTTGTTCAGGAGCTTTCACGGTAATGAGCAAACAGAAATTAAAAGAAATTAAAACAGTCGCGATGGGTTGCTCTACTCTTGGCAAGTAAATGAATGCACATGATTGCCGAAATGTTGGAGTGCCCCTTTAAGACACACTAACGGGGAATTCATTGTGAGGGAAAATTCCACCATTGCTGAGATTCCTTCACACTCTCCCACACAAATATTTTCAATAACTCTTTTTTTTTTTTTTTCTGAGACAAGCTGACATATTATGAGAATGACACATTTCCAATATTAATTATTCATCCATTCAAAATGAGTATGTAACTTTGGTTGGTTTCCCAGTACAGTATCAGAAAACTGGCATTATGGGTAAAGAAGCTTCTACAATAATTTGTTGTTCCTGATGCATTCTTGAAAGGTTATAGATTTATATTATACTGGACTTTCTGTCTTGTTTGGATCATTATTTTTTGTGTAGTCCATTTAGTATCATATGAGCAAAAATGACACAGTTTGGAATAACAATTATAATGTTGAAACTTGAAACAGCAAATACCAATCAAGTACAAAAAATTAAAAGTTCCAATAAAATATTCAATATTAAATTTAGAAGAGAACACTATACAAACACACTGCTAGTCATCTTTGGAACTGAGGGCCAAACATCTGAGGTCACAAATAATTATTCACAAAATAATCACTTCAGGTCACCTACATCCAAGTTTCTGTTTTCAAGTGATGTTTTTTCAGTTGTTGTACATAATGTCTGAAATGTGTGCAGTGAATAAGGAAGTTCACAAAATGGCAATCCTTCATCCATTCAGAAGGACTGGCACCGCCTTTGTTCGCCATTGGTCCATTAGTGGTCTCAGAACTTGAGGGAACGCAATATGGGGGGCGGGGGGAGAGGGGTTGGGGGCTTCCATTCCTTGCTGCTGATGCAGCACAAGCTAATGTAAAAAGGGTACCTCTACTTTTTGTAGAAGTGGGAACACCAGTTTGTTTCAATTGGTATGTGGCACCAGGCTCTTATCTGGCATCAAGGAACTTTACCTCACCTTTTTTCATCCTTGTTCCAGAGAGCAGGTGATGTGAATGAGTGTCTGCTTAGAACTAGTAATGGGGGAGTGGGGTCTCATTGACCCCCAAAAAATGGGAGGAGCTATAATATAGTATCAGTGGCTCAATGATTTTCAGGAATGACTGGATTGGCTGTGAAGAGAAAGGAAATTTAGTTGGGTAAAAGAAGTCAGTGATTGACAGCTGAGTGTAGCTCCACCCTAATGGGGGTTCATGAATCCTCACTTCAACCATCACTGCAAAACATGCATTATGAGTGTGTTTATTTATTTAGTTGCATTGTGTATAAATTTTGCGTCCCTCTTGCATTCTGCTGTTTTAACGCCCTTGCTTTTGCTTCAGCTCAATCTCTTGTCTCATGCCTTATTGGGAGTTTGTCATGCGGAGAGTGACGTCTCTT
The DNA here is from genome assembly GCA_019788955.1 of Albula glossodonta. Lineage (NCBI taxonomy): Eukaryota > Metazoa > Chordata > Actinopteri > Albuliformes > Albulidae > Albula > Albula glossodonta. Next base: position 2,213,856 of record JAFBMS010000056.1, on the reverse strand, counting down.
CCCTGGCATCAACACTCTGAGTTTATGAATGGGAAGAGAGCGGATGACTCTGATTAGCAGAGTATCATAAAATATCATCACATAATTAAAATCATATAATTGTATTACTAACATTTTACAGCATTACATCACAAATTTCTCATTTGAAATGAAGGTACTTTCCCTAACTAGGTATGGCTTTGTCCTTGGAGCCTACCTCTTTCATGTCTGGTCAGCACTGTGACTCAGACCCTTCTTATCTCCTTTTTGGGCTGGATTTTCAAGTTGGCAGCACTTCTGTAAGGACAGAAACACTGTAAACAACCCCAAATGAAGTAGTTGACTCACCGTAGCAACCGTCATGCTGGCTCCTGGAGGCACTTGTCTCATCTGATCTCATTGCAGTTGTGACACAAATCGCATGATGAATATGTTTTCGGAAGATGACAAAGTCAGTTTGTGGCTGCTACAGGTGCTGACCAGGAGTAGCCACTAGAGGGCGATGAAGCCAACCAACTTACCCGGCTTGAACCCCATCATCCCCTACAAGGGTGGACCAATTGTCTCCTTGCTCGATGTGTAATAGAAATGGCGTGGCTGGGATTTCAACACCCTGTTACAAAAGCTCCTGGACAAAAGTATAACTCCATGAGCCACCTGGAGGCCCCTAAGATCCAATTTTCAGCTCACAGCTGCAAAATACCCTGCTAAATCAAACACATCCATAGGCTCATTTCGGCCCAGTCTTCATGGTAATTTGTGCCTCCCCTCCCCTTCAGTGAAACATTCCACTATAGACAATACTTAATATTTTCCTCTAAAAAAAAAATCTGAGCAGATTCTGGCTTGGCCTTCGTGAAGAGGCAGGCTTGGTTGGGATCTTGTTTCCCACCCGCAGTACTGTTCAGCTGTCTCATACTTTTGGGGGACTGTTTGGAGTTTGGGCCACAGAAAGATCTTGATAAGGGCCATTTTATTGAGCAGCGTGCTGGAGGACCTCCAGCCTCACATGAAAGAGTCAGGAAGTGATAAGAATATCAGATCACTGGCACGCTCAGCCAGACGCACTGCCCCAGCGAATATTTTCAGAAAGCAGACAAGAGTGGAAGTGATATACAGCAATCTGCCGGTTCCTTTCAGCCAAACATGCACCTCAAGGCTCCTTGTCTGATCCAACGCACCACATTCACACAATGGCTCAGTTATCAAGCATTTACACTTTTTTTTTTTTTTTTGCATTTTTCCCCCTCAGGGCAAAGAAAAAGAAAATATTGAAGACAAGACCTTGACATGCTTTTGAAATGCCTTGGAATGCTCTTCCCACCATGATATTACTAATCTTAGTTTTTCATTTCGTATTTGTAAAAGAATATGGTATTAAGAAAAAAAAAAACAGAAATATTCACATGTGAATGTACTTGATAATGTGATACTCGATACTATGTCTGTTCCATTGAAGTTTGAAAACATGTACTGGTCGGGCAGCATTGTGAAAAAATGGAAAATACCACCTCCAAAAGCAGGAGAACCCAAATATTTTTACTGAAAACTGTTCCTAGCACCAGGGGATGGATCCAGTTGGAGAAGTCCTGCAGATCCCAGATTGCTTTCAAATGACCCATGGTAAAGGTTAGGCTTTAGGCTGGTTGAAAGTTCGGATCCCAGACAACCAGCTGGGTATGACCCTGGAGAGCGATTCAAATATTCACCAAGATGGGTGCTGAAGTCTGTTTATAATTAGCATTCTAAATTTATTTGATTAATTTGGCATATATTTGTTCCGTTATGGACTATTTCAAAATTTTACAAAGGAGCAGATTTGGGGATCCCAGCCTTAAAGTAAAACAACAAGCACAAAGTGAGGTTTTAATTAGACAGGCAACAATGCTCCGATAAAATGGTCCTTTGGCATATGCTGATTCTGAGAACAATTTGAATTAAAGACTGAGCTCAAAAAAAAAATTCTCACCTGAGATTTCAGTCTGGGAGCTGCAGGATACATAACTCTGCACTGAGTTCTCTTTTAGCGTTCAATGTATAAACCTGACCCTTCGTCTCACAAAGGCCAGTGCACTGAATCTGAGTGTGTTTCCAATCGCTTTAATTAGAACAAAGTATGACTCCCTTTGGAAGAGGTTCAGTTCAGCAGGCATCTGCTTCTAATTAGGAGGTATTAGGAGGTTAACCCAGGAGGTGCAGATGCAGCCACCGATCTTATATGTCCCCCTCTGAAAGGAGACGGCAGGACAGCAAGCAAATACAAATATAGCAAGAGCGTTATCTGCGGGAATTATGTGAATGCGGAGGCCTTTTCCCCACTCAGATAGCCAATTCTTGTCTCCCCTTTCTGAGCTGAAGTTTTCCAAATGAAATAGCATCACTTAGTCAAGCAACCGGCAGGAGGTGAAACAATCACCTACTGATATCCCCATGAACTGGGAGCTCAGGTGGAGGTGGAGCTGCTCCAGCTGTAGATTATTATTTAGGATATAAATATATGATGGGTGGGTATGCAAAGGCTGATCGAAGGCTGGCAATTCCCTGCAATGAAACAAAGCCTATTTGTGTCAGTCACGGTAATTCATAAGACTGGAGAGACAGACTTGAATTTTCATTTGGTGTTTCTGTGTGTTTTAATGAAATGTGCAGTTCATTTGCATTAATCAAGTAATCTGCACAGGGTTGCTCTGGATATAGATCTAGTTTTCAAATTTGCAAATTTACATATGGCTTCTAAACTGTGTACTATAAACTTTACAGCTGACTTGGCCTAACAGCTCTCCGATTACGACTGCAAATAGAATTTACGGGACTTCAATTTCAGAAAAAGCATGAAGTTTTATGACTTGACTTTCAACCCCCACTTCACTTATTTGTACAATAGTAGTATGCTTAACATTCACCACAATGAATTATTACCTCCAGCTCTCTTCCTTCCTTGCTTTTGGTTTGAATGACATTTGGGCTGTGAAAATAACAAAAGATTGAATCTGAACTATGCCAAATTACAGACCAGTCAAGAGTCTTCAGCGCAATATATTATCTACCAGCTACTTATAAATGTCAGAATGTTAGGCTCGATGCCGCTCTCACCCCTGAAGACGGGCTCCTGACAGCATGGGATTTGCACTGGGCTCGATGGGCTATGCTGATCCACCATCGCCTGTGTGGGCACACATTATCTCTGTGTCCATCTTGGTGTACCCTGCCGAATTATCAGTTCAAATGGACATAAATTCAAATGCACAGGAATACACAGAACCTGAGGGAGGGAGTCAAACACAACACAGTAAAAAATGGAAAGAGCTTTGTCTAGACACTTTAAAAGCATTTTTATTATTGTTATTATGATCGATTTGCTCTGAAAGCTGACACGTGTATCTAAGTAAAATAACAAAACATCGTATCCACGTATAGCACAGGGTATTTTATGGCTGTAATTCAGGTTCAGTATCTGGATCCAGAGTGCAGTTCAATCTTAGTCCACCGCCCGTCTTTCAAAAGTGCTAGCCTACATACCGCACTGTAATGGCGTACTGTAAAGTTCCATAAATGAAGAACTATTATGACTGCGTTTCATTACCCCAGTGTTTTTTTTCTTCTTCTTCTTTTTTTGGACTGGTAGTCTTCAACTTATCAGCGGCAGCGTTCGCACTTGGCTGCGAAAAACACAATCCAGTCACCACTTTTATCTTGTTATCTTCTCCCTGTTCAGAAGTGTTCCAAACGAACCTCAAGACATTTCGTGTCAGACCAGACCAGCTTACACTCTTTGCCTGCATGTTTTGACTTTAAACGACTCTTTCAAATAAGGTAAATTAATCAAATCAAGGCAAACTGATGTCATTAACATCTACCTCGAAATCCATGGATTGTCATTCTTGAGCACCACGTAACTTGGTTAGTTATAACAGAACAGTCTTTTAGGAGCCTTTGGGGGTGTTTTTATCAGACATCAACACACCTGACCGGTATCTGTCAAAGAAAAGCATTTAATTAGCGGTAGAATCAATGTGTCAGCAATCATAAACATCCACTTCAAGATGTGCTGACAGGGCGATGAACTTTTGTTACATTTGCTGGCCTGTCAAGGCTACCACAAATACAAATGTATTTCACATTCAAGATGACTCAAGGTTTTTACAGCACATATAATGTTAAAAGTGCGTCGATGCGACGGAGAAGAGCTCAGCCGAGTAGCCACCTCTCCAATTCGAGTGCCGGCCGCCGCCCGGCCGCTTTGTCGTATCACGTCTCTGCCTCCTACTTATCTGCTCCGACGCTGTGAACGGCTTCGGTCTCTGGATTAAAGGATCACTTGAAGGCTCCTTTGTACAGGCCATGTACTGAGACCACAATGGCGTGATTGAAGGGCTCTCCCTACGGCCAGTTCCTCAAAAAGCCCTTTATGCTGAGGGAAATGGCGCAAGATAGAAAGGCGCTCACTGTGCCGTTGGATTCTCGGTCCGAGAAAAAACCTTATGAAGGTTGACTAATGTGTTCGACATTTAAGTAATTTACCAGAAACTCAAGAAAATATGGAATTTAAGAACCAGCTAAATTTAATTTACAGCAGGAATTTTCTAAAATTAGCTGATATCAAGGGAGGGAGAAAAAGAAAATGTCTTCTGAAAACCTGCTTATTCAGTCTATGAGCAAAACTGATGCTATTGATATTTTGATTACCAGGATTTATTAAGTAGGGAGACTTTCAGTTCCCCAGCAAAAGAGCGGCTTTTCTAGTGTAGCTTTTATCATATCAACACATGAGTTTCTGTATAAGTACATTGCTACGGCGGTTTAGATAAACCTACATTCTACGCGTTTGGCTCAATACTGCCCTCTGCTGGTGAAGACCGCAAAACCATCATGACAGAAATTTATTTTTGGTTTGCTCAAAATCAGAACAAATTAAGTTTATAATCGAAAATAGAGGAGGCTTTAATTATTTTAGAGCAACAGTCACATTCTGAAACATTACAGATGAAATAATAAATCCCTCATCACAATTGATATGAGTGGCTGTTGACCATTTGAAAGATTTTGATGTCTGCACGTGAGCAGTACCAAAAAAATGAATGGAACCGATTGTGCAGCTGTACCGGAACATCGCTGTCATTGAGCTGGCTACCTCTCAAAAAACAAAACCACTTCCGCTCTCCTGGGTCTTGTTGCTTGGCAACATGTGCTACCTAAGGTCTGTGGGTCGGAAGGTCGTCACCGGAATACAATCTTGGGATTCACTGAGGGGGCGTAATATAACAATATGATGGAAAAGTTCTGAATCACCATTCTACATGTGCCAAATAATGTCCCCTCCTTGACTAGATGAGCAAGGAAAACAGGCACATCGCTGGATGATATCTTCATTAAAGAATTTAATCTTTAAAACATAATGCTGTACAAAAGATCTGAATTGTATTCAAGGTACAAAAACTTCCATATTTACAATTAATTTCTTAATCTTCCAAATTGGAGAAAGTAATTAAAAGTACATCAAAACAGTCACATAACATTCAGTTGAAAAACCATTTAAAAAACATTTTAGTACCTGACTTCCTGATAATATTGTTCAATCACAGTCTATCCCTGACATACATAATGCTCAAATGCACCATAAACAGACTCAGAGTGTTTATGATATACATAACGCGTGATATACATAATGCTCAAAATGCACCATAAACAGACAGGGTTCTGCATCTCACGTCTCTGATAAACAAAAATTCAAAAAGCTTCTCCATGCGAGTGTGATGAATTAATGGCTTTCATTTTTTAAAGGCATCAATATCATTAATTTCCAACATAGCCAGACTCCTGACTTTTGCTAAACAGTGTGAGCAACAGTCTGTCAGAGAGAGAAATGGCCTGTCACAGATCTTTGACTGAAGTAACACAAAGGAATGTGCTACATCTAACAGTGGTTTATTCCATATGATATTTAGTGGGTTTCTTCTCATATACATCCATTTTTAAAACAACTCCCACCTGTGAAAACATTATTTTTACCGGCTAACAGGAGAGAAAACACTTGATTTAAACACTTAATCAACGTTAATAAGAGCCCATTTGCAGTGAAATTTGCCAGTGAGGTATCATGTGTATTTTACAATTACACAGCCCATTACACATAATGTTTTAGTGTAATGATTGCCTTCTCTTTTCCAAAGTCAGAAAATTATTCAAAAATTGGATGTATAATTTCCAAATTTCTTTAATTGCGTTCACTCAGATACACAGCGAGAAACTGCAAGTCATGATTGTACTCAAAGGGGACCCTGAGTGAATGTTCAGCTTTGTGATGTCACTGGGGCGGAGTCTGGCCCTGGCCGTGAGGAGGTTGGAAATAGAGGAGTTTGCGTAGGAAGTTGAAGGAGCCGGGCATCTGTTTGTACAGGCCTTTGGCAGAAATCTGAGAGACTTCGTTGTTGACCTGGACAAACATAAATATAGCAAACGAGAGAGAACAAATTCAGACATAAGATAATGCCATTTCAAGAGTGACATACAGCTGCACTTTTCATGGCTGTAGATAAGACTGCATGCCACCTGCCTGGGGGTTTCCTCTCAAAGGAGGACATCTTTCATAAAAATCACTGTGTCTGCCAAATGCACCGAGTGAGGGCTTCGACCTGTCGACCAATGACCTCGGATCTCATATTCGTGATTTCGACATTGTATTTCAAATATAACCCGATGCTACATTACTGAAAGCAGTGCCTTAGGTCTGCCTTTTTTTTCTGTGCACGCCAAAAAAATTAAACTGCACTGTCAGCTTTCTTTGTTTTAACCCAGATGTCAAGTTCAATAAACTTGAAGACAACAGCATGAAGTAGAAAAAGGAGATACTGCATAATGTGTTGACAAGTGCTAATAGTTGTAACTTTTCCAGGAATTTTTTACAAACATTACATTACAATCATTTAGCAGACGCTTTTATCCAAGGTGACTTACAGGCCAGCCAAGGGCCAGTCCCCCCTGGGAGCAGTGTGGGGTTGAGGGCCTTGCTCAAGGGCCCAACAGCAATGGTGTTCTTGCTGTGGCTGGACTGGGGCTTGAGCCACCAACCGCAGGGGTCCCAGTCATGTACCTTAACCATTGGACTACAGGCTGCCCCAAACAATGTTAACTGTGTGGACTGAAGTAGTAAATTTATAAAAAAAACTGAAGCAAATGGGTGAGAACATAAGAGCTGGTAAGAAGACCGTGCGGTCGAGGAGCTCGAGCGCGCAGTCCCGGGTCAAGAGCGCTCACCATCATCAGAATGGTCACCAGGTCGCTCGTCGCCACGTTCTCCTCCATGATGCGATCCAGGGTCTCCACGTACCAGGAGCCCGTCTGCGTGTCCCTCCATGACACGTACCCTGAGCACACACGAGCAAAACAGCAGAAATTCAGCCCAATCCAAAGTGGGTTTTTTTTTTGTGTGTGATTTCAGTAACATATTCCCTACTGATGATAAATCTGGAAAATTTCAATGTTTAGGGGTAAATGGCAGATCCACAGAATGTACTAGATTAAATGCTTTTTCAGCTGTTAAATTCTGTTTTCAGATGATGGATACCAGATGGTTTCTATCTTGGTATGCAGATAGATACTCAAGTTCTCTCATAGCCATGAAGGTAAGAAGGCAGCCAAATGTATGAATGTATGATCTCCAATATTCTAGACTGACATGGGAAATTAAAAAAAGACACACACACACATGCACACAGTCACACACGCCCGCGCACACACGCACCTGGGAAGGTGGAGTAGGACACCAGGATGTCGCTGGGCGTGGGCAGTGTTGCTCTGGCGTCCGGCTCATCCGATAGGCTGAGAGAGTCGCTGCTGGAGGACACGGGGAGGGCATCGGTCTCGTCATCCACGCCCCCCCCTGCGGAGGGTTTGAACTCATCAGGGGAGACCTCAAACCCTGTGTCTTTTTCACCTGGAGTCACAGAAAAATGGGATTAAAAACTGGTGGTGGAAACCAGCTTTGGCTCCAAACACTGGCACTTTTCTTGGTGTACTGCACTTGTAGTGCATCGATTTATTTTGTACTAGTTCACAAACAAGCTATAAAAATGTTTGAAATATTACACAAACACATGGCAGTTTCACTGCTGGGCATTTCGTCATTTCTTAGAACAGAATAAATCTGGGAAAGAACATTCAGTTTCAGCCAGTGTGAGAACCGACATTCTTCAGTAAACAACAGAAAGAAACCTGAGAGGATAACTCACAACAACAAAGACTGGAATTAAATTCAAAATTGAAAAGGACCATTTTTACATTTTAACATGCATTTATGTCATCATTAGCTATAAGTCACTAAAATGCTATTATTACGCATTTTTGAATCTTAATAATCTTAATTATTCCTCATAAATGGGAAAATGTACTGGAAGGGCAGGTCAGAGTTGTTACTGGTACTTTATCTGGCAGCTAGTTTATTGCTTCAGATCAACATAGGAGCCAAAGGCTGAATTTCATTTCTAAAAAAGGGCATAGCCCTTTCGCTTGAAGCTGGCCACCGTTTCTCCAGCTTATCTATTGAGTTGTAGCAATGTTCTGTTGAGGTATGCGTTCCCAGGTCTGTCGGGTGTCACTGACTGAAGACGCTGGTCTGAGGTGCAGCAGTGGGTTTGCATGCCATGACTGGCTATACCTAGAGGACTGCATTGGCAAGGCAACAAGGGGCTCAGTATCGCCATGAGAGAATATGGGCGTTAAGCCAGTGATAATTCTCATGGCTCTCCATCGCCCTCTCCTGGCCGGCCAGGCACATACAAGATTTGTGAGGTGATTTTATGTTGAATTTGTGTGCCTCAAGACGCAACACGCAGTACATGAATTCGCTCCGTTGCTGCAGCATGGACAGGAGTGAGGGCTAGTAATCACATGAATCGAAGGAGTCACATGTGTATGGATTCATCCTACTGGAGCACCAAAGTGGGGCTAACAGAAGTTTGGTTCAGGTGGGGTTCGGTGTTCTGTCACTTGCCTCCTCCGCAGGCCTGGATGAAGAAGAGTTTGGGTTTGCCCTGCAAAGAGGGGCAGTGCTGGCCGTTCAGATAGCTGGTGATGTTCTGGACCGGAACCGAGGGCCCGTCCACCCCGTGAACGGCACCGGGGAACCGACTGTGGGTCGCCTGTGGGTAAATTAACCAGAGGGACCAGGACAAAAAACAAAAGTTACAAACCCCCTCCAGCCATGATTTTACTCCCAGGAGTACTTGTAAATTCGAAGCAGACAGTTCAGAGGCAGAAATTAAACAAGCTTAACTCATGGACTCTGGTGTGACAAGAGGCAGTTGACAGTCATATTATAATGGTTAGAGTGTACTATAACGGTTAGGGAGCTGGGCTTGTACCTCAAAAGTCACAAGTTCAACTCTTAAGATACACTGCTGTTACACCAGGGGTGTCAAACTCCAGTCCTGGAGGGCCGCAGTGTCTGCGGGTTTTTGTTCTTTCCTTTCGATTGGCAGCCATTTTAGGCCTTGGAAACCAGGTGTGTGGACTCTTTAGCCAACCAGTCATTTTAATTAATCAATTAAGTGCTAAAACACACCAAAAGCCAGCTACCACTGCGGCCCTCCAGGACTGCAGTTTGACACCCCTGTGTTACACCCTTGAGCAAGATGTATGAACAATAAAAGTAAACATAAGATCCATAGGGCAAAGCTCTATAACAGGGACATGCAATGGAAATAAAAACATTGTATAAGCAGATTATATAAGACAAATGTAATATAATAATGTAAAGATGTAGTATAATAACAGCCCAAGGGATGGAGAGGAATGAAATGAAAAGGGGAGGTCTTACCTCTGTACCATGTGACAGGATGATCACCACGCAGCAGTCATATTTGGAATGATCCATCTTGGAGAGGGCTGACAGCGCATGCTTTATTTGCTGTACTCAACACAAAAAACAATTACATTAATTTAATATGGTCACATGTACTACATGGACAGAATCCAAACCCAAAATTAAAAGCTGCAAGACATTAACTTCTTTACGCGTTGAAAATCAAAAACAGTCATTTGCTATTATAGATATTAGAGTAGCCCACCTCCTTCCCCTGCATGTTTCTATGAAATAAATCTTACCCTTTGTTTGAGATTTTTCTTTACATCTACGATAAAGTTGAGGGACTTGAAACGCCTTTCCAGCCGGTCGCAGTCTATATCGGACCCCTTGCGATCTTTCAGCTCAGACTGAGACTCAAAGTCCACGTTGTTTATGATCAGACAGTGGCCGCATGGGCTGGCATCCATCTTGTAGTTCTGAAAGAGCATTACAGTTAGACACATTTACAAATAACCCACTACACCCAGGGTTTTCTGACTCTAGGCCTCGATGGAGTGGCTTTTTTTTTTTGGCTATGAGCAATTAACACAAGGTAAGTGTGGGAAGTGTTGAATATACAGGACTATGTGAAATATGGAATGCTATTTTTTTAATGAATTTGAAATATGCAAAAAACCTGGCTGGCTTGCTGTTTGCTAATACTGCAAGATGTAGCTCATTTAGTCAGGAGCACTCATTCATGCATGAACTAAGCAAAGCTTGTGCTCATTATACATTTCAAAATTTTATTCAGCTCTCCAACCAAAACAATTGAGAACCCCTGTGCACAGGAATGAATATATTTCTTAACTGAAAAACACAATAAGTCGACTAAATTACCTGGATGCTGTCACGTCTAATTCTTCCCACTGGCCTAGGGGATAATTTGTCCTTTTCTGAATCTGAAAAAACAGCATTAGTCATTTTTCATTTGCACCATGTATTCCATAAAATGATACAAACCATTCCATAACTAATGCATACATACACACATACATGGCTAAATAATTACTCTCCCTGTTTATGAAGCAACTGGGGATTTGACAACCTTCACCTGGCACTCTCAACTCACAGCCTCCAGACCTATGCGAGACTGCTTTATTAAACTAATTTATAATGAAAACAAGATTAGGCCTTCCAGTTAAGAGGTATTTTTAATGGATGGGGATGTATGGCAGGAGGTAGGCCGCCTTGTCTTGAAGTGCCAGAGATGTGTCTGGTTTTTGTTCCATCACAGCTCTTTATTACAGTTTGAGCAATTATGAAGTGCCAGAATATCCATATAATGTGAAACGTTTCCTCCAACACATAGTCACCTGCCTAATAATTAATAACATTATGTATTTAGGGGTTCAAATGTCTACGGATCATCAGGAACATGAATACCTTCTTCTAGTGTATTGTATTGAATGTGGCTGCTATAATATAGTAATTAATACTTACATGGAGAAGGAAGAGCATCTAATTTTTTGGGATGTGCAGTCATGTCTCGTTGAGGGGTGATGTCAAATTTATCGGGTTTGTCTTGTTTGTTGGTATCCTTGGGTATGTCTGTTGGACACAAAATTGGACAAGATAAGCAAACAAAACAGCAGCTGTCCTTAACTCAGGAAGAGTGTCAGAGGCCGAGTCTCATCCAGACTGCACTGTGCCTTCTTCATTCCATGGGTTTATATACTCAAAAGAGAGAGCGTGTATTTCAAAGACAGACACTGGCTGATGTCTCAAGAAAGTGGAACAATTAATGTGCTTACCCGATGGACTTAGAAGGTACCAAGGCACTTGAATTCATTTCAAAATTAACGTAATCATTGTGCTTTCTGGGATATGCACGGTGAAAACAAGTGAAGGAAAAGCTTAATATGCACTCACTAAGCGGCACAGGCAGAAGAGTGGGCCGCTCGAGGGTGGGGACAGGTGGCCTGGGTGAGTCACCATCCAGCAGGAGCTGCGCCACGTGGTCCTGCCCAGTCTCCTGGAGGCCCTCCAGGAACGCAGCAAACGCCCGGCTCCCGCGGGTCTCCAGGTCTCTCACCAGCTGCCGAGCCTGGTCCCTTCGGGTGCCTGCACTCTGCGCCAACAGCAAAAAACACGACAAGGGACGTTTTAAAACTCATGTCCGGTCAAAGCCATTTTTAAAATGCATCCTGTTTCTGTGCATCATCAGATGTTAGTACAATTATATACAATGTGAAAATTTTGCTTTTAAGTGGCTTTCAATTTATCAATGTGGAAAGCTCATTTTTCCTCAGATCACCTTGTTTAGAAGAATCCACTTACTTCCTGTTTGTAGTTTTGTCTCTAAGTCATGTGTACATAATGATATTCCCTCCGTGATGTAGCCAGATAGTTAGCTGTATTACCAAAGCCAGCAGCTTCAAGAGCCTCAAAGACAAGCTTTCATAGGTGTTTAAAGTCTATGAGCTTTTCCACCGATTGCAGCTCTTGGGGGGCAGACAAAGAGCCGTTGGGTGACGGGAAACCCTTACCTGTATTTCATCTATCATGTCCTGGGTAAAGATTCCCCTCGACAGCAGTCCGTCATACAGGCTCGATGGGTCCAGTTCCCGGACGAGATTGGACCGATTTTTCTGCAGAATTTGCCTGTGCGTCGCGTCCATTCTGAGAACAAGGAGAACATGAGAACATGCTGTGTAGGAATTTGGAGTCATCGAAGTCGCAAAACGAACAAGTCAGAGTGATTGACAAGTCATTTGAATACTGATCAGTATTAAAACAGAATCACAATGAAAAGGCGTTTTCAGTTTCAGTATCTCAGTGTCATGCGCTACTGATGAAGTAACACAGTTAGAGATTTATCGAATAGTGTCTGAAATAATTTCCATAGCTCACAGCCTCTCTTTAACAAATTCGTCTTACATAACGTAATCTAACCTAACATAACCTAACCTAACATAACATTACAGTATGTTCAACTGTACACTCTGAGGTCCGACAATCTGAAATTGATTTTTGTACTATCTTCAAACAGTAGCTAACTCCAATTATCGAGATAGCCAGTGATCTACTATGTAAGAGTAGATTTTAAATAATCCGTTAAATTCCTGATCTTCATAAATAACATTCAATAGAATATATTTTTGTTTCTGGTTCAGCATAACACAGCTATCTAACAACGTTGGCCACACAGAACACACAGCTGACAAAATAGCAGGTATATCATGTATTGGTAAAAAATAAATATATTTTAGAAAAGAGACACTTACAAATGTATCATGAAATAAACCAAACCCTATGTTATTTCAGTCAAAACAAAAATGACCGCGACTTTCCTGCCCGAAACAACTCACCTTTACAGCAGGTTTCATTTCAGTTTCATCATTTGTGGACTCTCTTCCTTGTTTTCATCGCGCAGACACGCCTGTCGCGGCGCAACGTCATGACGCAGAGGCGTGACACGGGGAGCGAATTGCAGCGCACTGGATGAACCAACTCACCGGTCAATTCATTATTGGAGGGTTAAATCGCCCAAGATATTCAACAAATAAGGAATAAAAATAACACCATATCAGTTAAGACTCTTTTTCGCGGTGTGGTGATCTGGGCCGCCTGATTCAGCAGTTTTCTCTGGGTGCGTTTAAATTTCTCCTGCATGAATTAGCTTGCTGGTTACTCTCACGATGCATACTGCTAAAGATGGATTTACATTTGTTTGCACAGGGGTGTGCAGGGGAATTGGGAGCTAGGCTTAGTGACCAGTGAGCTATACACCCTAGCAAGCCGCATTAGCCGAAATGAAGAAGATTGAAATAGCTTGACACGGTCTTTTTTATTCTGGATATAGCTAGCTTGTCAGGTGTGAGTGTCCTTCACTTGATCTATTAAAATAGGAAGAAAGCTAGGATCGATAATACCATCTGCTTTAGGTAGCTCCAGGATCAGGCAAAATAGCTTGTGAGATAATTACCTTCATGTGCATGCCCGACGCTCCATAAAAGCCTAATCCCATTCGTTTTGCCATAATAGCTCTTAAAAATGAAGATAACCGTAGAGCCTGAACCTATTAGATAAATTGGATAGTTGTGAGGTTAGTTTTGCAACAGATGTATGTTTAATTAGATGATTCCTGCGTGACGGTTCTCTGGGATTTCCCTGGCAACGTCACAGTGTTTTACTAGGGTACTATGCAGCCAGCATGGTTGCGCTGTGTAAGGCGTTCTTTCCTCTTTTCACGTGTCACATTAATGGGCGTTTCAATGTAGCTGGTTACAGGTAAATGCACTCTTCTCAATTGGCAGTTCGGTTTTGAAATATGCGTCAGTATAGCGAGCTAATTATTACGTTATTGGGTGGTTATTAACAAACTAAGCAAGACTGTTCAGTGAATGTCTTAACAGTGTGTTAATGTGTTGTGCCAGGTGGATATAGCATGCAGATTGTAAGTAACATTTTCTTGAAATACATCTGTTTATACTTCTCTTTTCTCTCAATTTCTAGGGTGAAGATAAAGGTCAGAAAGGGGGTCTTTGGAGCTACAGTGTAGTCCATAAATATTTGGACATTGACACATTTTTTCAACGATGAAACATAACACACCTTTCCAAGAAGCGTTTGAGCTGCCAACTGTGATTACATTTGATCCCCTGAAGTTGGGAGGCTATGTAAGAAGGGCCACAGCTCTTCCATGGTTTATCTGATATGGATGTAGACACCATCAAATTAAAGCTGAAAGTCGGTACGTCTGTGTCATAGTCACTGTATCATTTCAAATCCAATCTGCTGGAGTACAAAGATAAAACAACAAAAAATGTGTCCCTGTCCAAATACGTATGGATTGCGTCATATATTGACACTTTACCTGCTGTTGATGTGCACACCGGTGAAAACTGCCCCTGAGTTCGACCCTTACAAAGTCCTCGGGGTGAGCAAAAGCAGCAGTCAGGCAGAAATCAAGAAAGTGTACAAGCAACTAGCCAAAGAATGGTGAGCATCAATGATCTTATCTCTCAATCTTTCCATCTTAACACAGACTTTTATTCTTATCGTCATGTCATTCTTGAAATTTTCTTTTTACAAGTTTTATTCCATATTCCATTAAGCTAAACCTATAAAGCTATACCTTTTGCTTTTAATCAAAATTCAGGAATGTATATTGATTAAAATGAGAAGATTTGCAAAGAATATGTTGAACTGCAGACTTGTTCCCATTTTGAATAGCGGCTGGTTTTCCTCTTCTTCACTAGTTTATTATTAGTATTTTAAGTTTTCCATGAATAACATAGATGTCCGTACTAATCTCTGGAGATACCTTACTCACAGTCCTTTCATTCTTTTTAGGCACCCTGACAAGAACAAAAATCCAGAGGCTGAAGACATGTTTATAAAAATTAGCAAATCTTATGAGGTAAGAGCGTAAATTCTCATTGCTGTATCATCTGTTCATTTTTTCCTTTGCTTTTCTCAGAGTTGATGACAGCAAGTACTGAAGGTATAGCACTGAAGGTGTAACAGTAACTTGGAACTTTATCCACTCCATCCGATAAAGTCGACGGTCATCAGTAAAAACTGTCCCATTTCTATGTATGATTGTGATCTCTAGGCTGCATTTAGGATATCATTGACAGTAAAGATGAAGCTGAACTATTCTAATGCACCCTGCTGATACTGCAGATTTTATCCAACGAGGAAAAAAGGGCGAACTACGACCGTTACGGGCAGACAGATGAAAATCAGGCGTATGGCCAGCCACAGCATGGGTACCGCCATTTCCACAATGGCTTCTACTTCGACCAGTCCTTCTTCCACTTCCCCTTCAACAACAAGGGGAACCGCGACTCAGTCGACAGCAAGTACATGTTGCACTACAACCAGTACGTGAACGACGTGATGCCAGACAGCTTCAGGCGGCCATATTTGATTAAGATCACGTCCGACTGGTGTTTGAGCTGCATACACCTGGAGCCCGTTTGGAAGGAGACCGTGCAAGAACTGGAGCCCCTAGGTACCAAGGCTTATGTCCACAAAAGCTTACGTTCACAAAATTTATCACCAACTACATTCATTATTAAACTTTTTTACCAATTAGCGGAATGAGCTTCCCAAGGTTAAAAAATGAAAAGAGTTTAAAAATCCACTCAATGTCTTTGACAGAGTGATGAAAGTGTGAAATCTAGTAACTGTTTCTGGGTGGAGTCTTGACTCTTGACGGTTCTATTTTTGTAGAGGCTAAATAAATTGAAAGACGATCTCAGGTATTTTGGTTTTATGGATACAGGTTTGAGTGGCGTATTCTTAAGTGACACAGAGTGTCGTTGGCAGGTGTGGGTATTGGCGTTGTGGATGTTGGCTACGAGCGCCGCTTAGCCAATCACCTGGGTGCGCACCGAACCCCTTCCATATTGGGGGTGATCAACGGTAAAGTCGCTTTTTTCAACTACGCCATGGCCCAGGAGCACTTGAAGCAGTTTGTTGAGGATTTGCTTCCACAGCGCCTGGTGGAGAAGGTGAGTGTTGCAGCAGAAGTGAGAAACCATTAATTTGGTCTGTACCCATATCGAGCTTATCCACTGGTTTCCAAGTTGTTTAATTTGCTTTGAGTTAGCCTGTGGTATAAATTATCTTACCATAATGTTAGTGATTAAGTCTGTTATTTATTCATTTACTTAGTTATTTATTTTATTATTTTTAATGTTTGAAATCTTTGCTCACCCTGGGTCAGCCAGAGAAGGATGGGCTGCCCCTCCCAAGTCTCTCCCAAGGTTTCTCCCTCTCTGTTTTACATAGGGGGTATTTCCTTGTCGTTGTTGCCTCATGCTGGCACTTGTGGGGTTCAGGCTGAGGTCCATTGTGAAGCACACTGCGGCATATGTTTGTGGAATGTGCCGTACAGATGAAATGGATTTGATTTTTTTTTTGGTTTAGGTCACTGACAGGAATGACCTGGAGTTTCTGAACAGCTGGCATGAGCAGAACAAGCCTCGTGTGCTGCTGTTTGACCAGGTGTCTGCGGTCCCGCTCCTTTTTAAGGTACGTTACCTTGTGTGCTTTGGCTCCTCTGCTGCATGATCATCATTAACAGCCAGTAGAGTGCATGCCACATAAAGGCCAAGGACTTGCAGCAGCAGCCCGGGTTCGAATCCAGCCCAGGCCCTTTGCTGCATGTCATCCCTCCTCTCCTTACTTGTCTCTTTACTATCAAATGAAAAATGCCAAAAAAAAATTATCTTTAAAAGAAAAAAAAAAACAAAACTTGAAAGCCCTAATGTGGCTGTAAGAGTGTGGACTACGACACCTATCTCACCACCATCTGCTTCAGGTTTATGGGTATAAATATACATTACATTATCATTATTTAGCTGATGCATTTATCCAAAGCAACTTACAGTTGATTAGGCTAGCCAAGGGCCAATTCCCCCTGGGAACAATGTGGGGTTAGGGGCCTTGCTCAAGGGCCCAACAGCAATGGTGTTCTTACTGTGGCTGGACTGGGGCTTGAATCACCAACCTCAGGGGTCCCCAGTCATTTACCTTAGCCACTGAGGTGTTTCTGAACAGCATGGCAGAACAAGGCTTGTGTGTACATACATACATACAAGCACACATATAATATATATATATATATATATATATATACATGAGAATGCAAACACATGTACGCACATAGGCATGCATAAATACATACATACAAACAAAAACAAGCTTACACACTAGGTTCATCTGGTTACTCTGCATGTGGGTGTTAGGGTAAATCACAAACACATGGTAGAAAGTAAATTGGGAGGCTTTGAAGGGTATCTACTGATACCAATGCACAAGTCTGAACCGTCTGATTTACTCTTTGAGTAAAATTAGGAGGGAAGTTTCGTTGGAGTGGGCCTTTAACATATCGCTAACCCGTCCTCCCTCAGCTCACCGCTTTCGCCTACAAAGATTACGTACAGTTTGGATATGTGGACCAGGGTCTGTCTGAGACAGCCAACCTGCTGAGGAAGTTCAACATCAACACCTATGCTCCCACAATGCTCGTCTTCAAGGAAAACACTGACAAGCCAGCCGACATCATACAGGTAAGGCTTTTCTGCATACCATTCTCACTCCATACACTGTGTAGTTCACTGGCAGCTGGTGAGCTCAAAACAGGGGAGCAACAAACTTTACCTTTATACCTATTATTATGTACAACCTGTTCCTATTTATCTTCCTTGATTAACAATAAAACAAGCAATTCATGGAGTAATCAACACCGATTGATGTAAACAGATTTAAAACATCTATGGACGTAACAAATGTAGCACTAGTTTGCAAAGAACAGCAATTCTATTACAAAATGAAACTGGTAACCGTGTACTCTATTGATGTCAGCTGGTGTTGATTACTCCGTGAATAATTTGTTTTGTTGTTAATCAAGGAGAGCAATTCTTCCCCTGTTTCGAGCTCACCAGCCACCACTGGTGCAGTTCCTTTCATTATATCACGGGTTCAATCTCATCCATTCTCAGAGGAGTCTGTAATGTGGAGCACAGAGGGGACTTAGTGTCTGCTGGTTGTGATTCTGGGATGCCACTCGATCCAAATGTTGATAACATAATTCAACAGATCTAAAAAATATGCGGTCTTGTGGCACTCTAGCAGCAGCATTTGATGAGCCTGATAATTCCGCATATTGATTACTGTAAGTCCCTCCCCTTTCATTCAGACCAAAGGCATGAAGAAGCAAATCATGGACGAGTTAATCTCCAACAATAAGTTCCTGCTGGTACCTCGACTGGTGAACCAGAAGCTGTTTGACGAGCTCTGTCCTGTGAAGCAGTTTCATCGCCGCAGGAAGTAAGACGCTTGCATTTCCTGTCTCCGTTTCAGTCACCATAGGACATAGGTCTGGGTGGACTTCAAGAGGAGAAGTCAAAGTATCCGTTATGTACATGAGTCTGACGGCACACTGTGTCTAACCGAAGACCAATCCTTTTAGTTGATGCCCCAGTTAAAATCTCAAACTCTGTTATGGTTGATGACCTACCCACATATACTGACAGAAAGAACCAATAAAGGGACTTTTTTAACACTTGAAATGGTAGTTAGTCGTAATCATGCTCTAAACAGGCTGTATGGATCTTCATTTCCTGGTAAATGTCTGAAGAGAAAAGAGAAACGGTTTTTAAAATGGCTAAACTGTATCTTGGGGAAATATGTGAAAGAAACTGACAGCACAGTCCTCCGCCCTTCTCTCACCTGTCAGTCTCACCTGTCAGTCGCACCTGCTGTCTCTCAGGTACTGCGTCTTGCTGATCACGGGGGAGGAGGAGTCCTTCTCCTTTGGGAATGGTGCCTTCCTCTCCGTCGCCTCCTCCAACACAAAGGAGGTCCTGAGGTTCGCCTATGTCTACCAGCGACAGCAGCAGGCCCTGTGTGAAACCCTGCTGAAGAGCAGAGACAGCGCCCAACCACAGGTCAGCACCCACCTCCATTAAGGCCCCCTGCGCTGCATTGCTGCAGCCCATCCACAGGGTTTAGTCCATGCTAACCCCTTCTGGCACTTGAGACTTTTACCCCCTCTAGCACTTTAACACCCTTTTCCCAAAAGAAATGCACTTTGCAAGTCTCTCTGGATAAGAGCGTCTGCTAAATGCCTGTAATGTAATGTAATACAAGTACACCGAAGGAAAATGAGCTGCATGACTGAAAAAAGTCTGTCCATTACTTTTTCAATAAGCAGGAATACTTTTACCTTAGTCAAGACAATAATCAAATTACTCATGTAATACACCGGGCAAATGATAACATTTTCCATATGAAAATAAAATTCTATCTGCTATGTGTTGACAGCTGTCACAGATCCTGGGCATCTCCGCAAAACATATTTAGGGTCAAAGGTGTTGCAAAAACATTGTAGGGATAAAAGGGTTTGAGTGTTTCTTCAACAGGTCATCCACAGGGTTTAGTCCATGCTAACCCCTTCTGGAACTTGAGACTTTTACCCCCTCTAGCACTTTAACACCCTTGTCCCAAAAGAAATGCACTTTGTGTCGTAAGTCGCCCTGGATAAGAGCGAAAGAAACGCACTTTGTGTTGTCAGTCGCCCTGGATAAGAGCGAAAGATATGCACTTTGTGTCGTAAGTCGCCCTGGATAAGAGCGTCTGCTAAATGCCTATAATGTAACGTAAATGTACGCTGCTGCAAATTCTGGAGGGCTGCCATCTATTTAAACAGGCTTAATGGCTTACTGGCATAAATGACCATTTCAGTAACTGTATTCATTTTTTTGACTGTTTCAAAAAACCTTTCATTTTTATTGTGGATTCTTGAGAGCCTTAATAAATTAAGAGCCATACTGAGAAAGTAAAACTGATATAAGAAATATGAAGCCTAAAAAAGCCCTAATGTGCAAGTGAAAAAGCATATTCACTATTCACTGTTCATTTAATGATATTCTAGTAACTTTAGGTGGTTTTGTGGTTTATATTTGCTTTTTTGAACTTTTTTAAATTTGCATATATTGCATATGCATTGTACTTTAAAAAAGTTAATCTCACAACAATATCAGTTAATGTATTATTGTGGTGAAAAAGGTTAACCTTACAATAATACGTCCATACCCCTATGACCATGTGCTTCCACACTGGAGTCATATTAACCTTTTGATTGTACATCTTAGCAACAGTGTGCCTGGACCTTAGCAGCCAATGAAATGTCCTTTTCAGGACCTCATGTGTTGAGGTCAGGGGACACTAATTCACTGTAATGAGTCACTAGAAGAATTTAATTAAGTAAATGAAGGTTTCAGTGAAACATGACAGCTCAGTGCCTTAGTAATATCCATCCATCCTCAAATCATATTACGGGGAAAAAAATGACACACAGTCGCAGTCTGTTCTGAAGCTCTCAGGATGAGTGTGTTGATTCAGCATGGTGTTGGGGCAAACAGGGTCACTTAAAGTGACCTGAAATCAAATGGTTCAGACTAGTGCGTTGGTATCAGCAGATACTCCCAATTTACTTTCTACCATGTGTTTGTAATTTACCCTAACACTCACATGCAGAGTAACCAGATGAACCTAGTGTGTTTGTTTGTTTTTGTTTGTATGTATATATTTATGCATGCTTATGTGTGTACATGTGTTTTTGTTCATATATATATATATACATAGACATATGTGTGTTTGTATGTATGTTTATGTGTCATTGCACATTTATATTCATGTATTTATGTGAGTGTATTTTCATATGCATGTTTGTGTGTGTCTGTGGCACAGGTGGTGATCCTGGAGAGACGGAACTCAGCTGGGAAGGTCCTTTACAAGCTTGTGATGGGCGGCTGGAACGGGAGCGAGGAGGACAAACACCAGCTCCTGGAGGAGTTGGAGCGCGTGCAGACAGACCCGTCCATCCTCAACTATGACGCCACTCTCCCAGAGCTCAACAACGAGTTTGCCTCCGTGAGTCTGTCCCACCTCTCCTCCCCCAGAGTGTTTGTTTTGAAAGGCCCGCTTGATTCATCCTGAGGTTTCTCAGCTCAGTATCGCACCCTGCAGTTCGTAAATGGTATTGCACAGTGGTCAAAATCTGCAGATTGACTTCAGAGTAAGTATGGGTACTTTGGCCATAGAAGTGTTTGATTTACCCCGAAAAGGATTCCCCACCTGCTGTGATGTACGTTTCTACATATATTACAGGTATGATGTAGCTATGCTATTTGGAAAACCACTGAACAAATGAATTGGGCATTATTTCCCAGCCAGTTCAATGATATCCTACATCACCGCTGTCTGCTTCTGTTGCATGAGTGTTTGTCTGAGTAAAAATCAGGACGTAATTTTGAGTGGACTGGGCCCTTTAAATGCTGTTGGGTTTGTTGGCCTATTTTCCGATCCCTGCATAGGAAAGACCAGCTTAGTGAACCCTGTGGAGCAGCTCTGGCAGCGTGGCTCGAATCTGTAGCTGTGAAACGGTGGGATCACTGTAGGCTAATCCCCTTCTCAGCTCACGCACTTGACTGATACTGCAGTTTAAATAAGCCGCACCGCATCAGAGTGGTCCCCTGAATAATGAATATTAATAGATTTTTTAATTCGGTGGAGCATTACATAATGAATTATATAATGTGCTAAGTAGCAGCACAAGAGATAGGCCTCTCCAAACAATTGCCTGGTCGCATAAGGCGTACGTTTAGACATACACAAACATATGTACGCATGTTATGCATGTGTGTATGTTAAAGGCGCATATGCGCCGTTTCAAGTCAGCATCAAACAGAGGCAAACCCTGTCTGAATTTTTTTTGCTGAGATTACGATTTGTTACGGGTTCGCTGCAGCGTTGTCACAGGAGTGCTGCTGCCCGGGAGCCGTGGAAACAGTATCCTTAGATAACCTGCGCTCAGTTTCTCTATTGAGTCTTCCAAACGTACCAGAGCGTTTGTTCTCTCCTCTTTACAGGGGAACCGTATCCAGTGTCTGCTCTTTCAGACACCCAGTTAGGTAACGCTTTGGACGTTTCCATAAAAGACGAGGTCCCGTAATACCCCCTGAGGGTAGACAGAAATCATGACAGAGGCTGTGATTGGTTAGCATTGGTTGAGGAGTGAATACAGAGAATTTCCGAGGATAGTTGCGCGGAAGCAGTTCTTTGATCGTTTCACGGTGAGTATGAATTATGAATGAGTGCGTTTATTTTATGAGGATTGCGTGAAGATGCAAAATTCATGAAAGGCTAACTGAAACTGAAAAAACTATGTTATGTCCAGGTGCTGTTATTTTCTCTTACAAGTTGGACTTAGTGACTAAATGTCATGACTCAGAACAGCTGTTGTGATTGTTGTTTTAAACAGTGTTTACAGCATTGTGTTGTCTTTTCTAATTGCAGATGTTTTTCATTCAGTGGATTTACACAGCTTATGACTATCTGACTCAGATTGGCGATGATCTCCTTCACAATAACTGGTAGGTCTGCAGCCTTGCGTTGCCTGCACTCACCAGTAGGTGGCAGTGAGGAGACGGTGGTTTCGGCAAATCTTCCTCCTTTGAATTTGTATATCATGCATAAATGTTGTGTTTGCAATATTGTGTTGATAAAATGTATCTTCAAAAGTTGGTGATCAAAAATAGTTTTAAGCAAAAAAAAAATGTCAGTTATCATGTTAGCATGTAGCGAGGTCTGTGCATACCTTTGTGTTATTGTAGCATTTAGCATATGCTAGTTCTGTACATTTTATGCTTCTTCCAGATTCTCTAAAGAAAAATATCTTTCTTTTTTAGGCGTGAAATGATGCCCCTGTTATCTCTGATATTCTCTGCACTGTTCATCCTGTGTGGTACAGTCATCATCCAGGCCTTCAGGTGAGACGGGGAGGGGGGCAGGGTTAAGGTGGGGGGGTGACATTCCGTTTCACTGACCACATTATTCAGCAGACAGAACATCCAGCGGAGATCTCATTCCCTCACCGCTGCTATTTGATTTCAGCGACTCCAGTGAAGACAAGCACTCGAAACCGAAGGCCAAAGATGGGCCGAAGGCAGAGAACGGGTCACCTGGCAGTGCAGGCACATCCAGGCAAGAGCAGACTGTGAACTCTGATTCTGTGTTTATGATTTTGTATGCCTTATGTAAGAGCATTAGGAAAATTCTGGAGTGTTACTACTCAACGTCTAATCATACGGTAAGAGTGTACAAATAGTCATTTCTGAATGGATACAAGAAATTAATAATTGGGGTGTTTTTTTTAACAGCTGAAGAAATACGTTTAGTATGGTAAAAAACACACTTAGACTAATGAAGTTTTACAATGTGGTATATCAGAAGCAAAAACAAAATTGTTAAAATGTGTTTATAATTGTGCAAAAATAGGATGAAACTGATTAAATCTTTCTCCTACTTGTCCCAATGTATATTGCAGTGAAGCTCCATTAATCTCAAAATGGGTGGGACTATATGAGTGACCCACCAATCAAAGTGTATAGCTGTGGTTGCAAAATTGTTTGATTGGTCTAGATAGATTTGATCGAGCTAAGTGTTTGATAGTACAGTGCATTGTGGGATACATAAAGGTTGACTTGCCACTGAAAAGCGGCATGATGCATCTGTCTGACGAAGCTGTTCTGGTCTGTCTCCATTCTTCCTGCAGTCGTCCCCCAAAGAAGAACTTTGTGGAGGTGACGGAACTGACTGACATCACATACACCAGCAACCTGGTCAAGCTGAGGCCGGGCCACATAAACGTGGTGCTTGTTCTGACCGACAACTCCAAGAACATCCTGCTCAGCAAGTTTGCCAAAGAGGTGTACTCCTTCACCGGGTGAGCCTGGCGCCTGTAGCTTGGTCATGTGTGGTCGAGGGGGTACTACGTAAAAGGGTGCCCCTGAAACCTGATTTAAATTCAGGTAATCCCAGCTGTTATGCAGAGAGAAGAATTACCCAGGGTAGTGCCTACAGGAGGGTCACTGCAGGAAATGACATCATGCTGAAGACTAGAGCACGTGTCTCTTTGAGGAACCTGTAATAACGAGCAGTAACTACAAGGTAGTTGACATGGAACAAGACTCAGCTGTGTTATCAATTACACAATTAAACAAGCCCAGTCCTATTAAATGATAACTAATATGTAATAGGGCTTCCATTGTTACACACGTGTAATAACATCCCTCAATAATACTTTTTTACTATACCTAAATAAAGAAGTTATAGTAAAAGTACACAGACATAAGTGCAACTTAGTGTAAAACGTTACTAAAATAAAGGCTAGCCTCATTTTTGTGCATCTCCCATCCACCTTCCTTCAGGAGCCTGACTCTGCACTTCTCCTTCCTGAATGTGGACAAGCACATCGAGTGGATGGACGCGCTGTTGGACTTTGCCCCCGAGGCCCTGAAAGCGGACGGGGATGAGGAAGACGCCGGCCACAAGATGGACTACACGGGCTACGTGCTGGCCCTGAACGGCCACAAGAAATACCTGTGCCTCTTCAAGCCTGTCTACACGGGTGAGGACCTTGACGGCAAGTCCTCCGAGGAGGAAGGGGGCGCTAGTGCTGGTGGGGCCCGGTCCAGATCGGGCTCCAGAGAGGAGCAGCACACCCGTAAGGCCATGCCTCGCTCGCGATCCACCTCCACCCTCCAGATCCACCACAAATTGGACCGGCTGGGACTCTGGATGGAGCGGCTGATGGAGGGAACCCTGCCTCGGTACTACATCGCTGCCTGGCCTGGCCTGGAGAAGATCACCGCCAGCAAATAGACCTTCCTCCAAGGGCCTGAATCTACCCTTTATCCCTCTCTACCCCCATTTTGCAGGTGCAAGTTCCCCTTTGGAAGCCTTGGGGTATCTTGTTTGGAATGGGAGAGGATCCTGGACCATGGAAGGTTTTTTTGGGGGACTGTGGTTCCACATGTTTTTGCTATAGGTAGTTTTACATACAGAGACATTTTAAGACTTGGTCCAGGGAAACTTGAAGAGTTGATTTATTTCCAACCCAGAAATGTTGCTAGCCAGCCAGGGTCCCTGCAGGTTAAGGTTTGAAGCTTCTCCACATGGTTCACTATTTCTGAGTGCCAAACTCCTGACTGCTTTATAGCCTTGTCTCAACACCTTTAGTCCTGTTTCAAGCGTCACTATTCAGTCTCTATTGTGGCCCTGGTATTCTTTCCAGCATGTACTTCTACCTTCCTCTTGCAAGTCTATCGAAATAATTTTTGCTGTGCACACATCTAGCCTAACTAACTGAATTACTGTGAGTGTGTGTATATTCTGAAATCGTTTTCAAAATGTCTGTATTGCTTTTGTGGAGCCCACCTCGTTCTTCGGCTTGTCTTTGAGTTTAAATGTCCGCTAGTCTCATGTTACATTTTTCAGCTGATGTATCACATCCAGTAATTTGACAGAACAAGTGTTGTACAGTGATCCAGAATTCACAAATTCAGTTTTCTGACTTCCTCCAAAAGTACTTCCTACAAGTCATGATGTATATTCTCGCAACTTTACATATGTGACATATCTGTCCTGTCTGTAAAGTTACTGAGAAAAAGAGGGGTCGTTACTTTCCCCTAAACAGTTCCTTGAAAAACTGCATCACCACTGTTTATCTGGAGTATATTTTTTCAGGAAAAAGCAGGAAGTAAACTAAGCTGGAGGGGGCTTTTAAAATGCTGCATCACCATCACCAGTTTCAGATTTTCTCAAGCTCATTTTGTCTTTCAGCATTTTTGCACTTCTCTTCTGCTTGTCTGAGTACATTAGTAAGCCTTACTTAGTCTCTTGGTGTGTATTTATTATCTGATGCTTCGCCCTGCCAGTATGAAATAGTATGCAGGGTACTAGGTTACATTCCTTACCAGTTCCTTAGTTTTTATGCACGTGCAAAATGAGATCTTTGCATTGTATAAGATGCTTTATCATTGCTAACTAAGCATGCCACATGCTAGCCTTGCAAACCCTGCATTTCCTGACTCATGTAACCAGTTTCCAGGCAACTTTTCGGAGGTAGGAAGAATTCTTCCCAGTGTTGGCATTATGTAGCACTGACACCTTTCAAAGCACAGCTATAGAGAAGGTAATCTTTAATATTACCATGTAGTGTAAATAGGCTTCTTATGGATGCTGGTATTTATAAGTCCAAATCTTTTTTACGGACTGTATGAATTGTGGCCAGTAACATAATTTGTTGGAATCGTAAAGCAAACCTGACTGGAAGGATTTTGTATGTCTCTATGCAGGGGCGTAGCTAGAAATTCCGGGCCCCGTACACAGGCAGGCTCTGAGAGCCCCTCCACTCTTTATAAACAAAAAAAAATTACCAGATTTTCGTGGTCCCCTTCAGTCCCTTGGGCCCTGTGTACTTAGTAACCTTTTTCCCCCAGGTGCTACGCCCCTGTCTATGAGCCTTGGAGAACTGCTCTTGGTTGTGGTTTTGGAAGTTTGTATCGCCTGCACTGACAGTCGAGGACATACCAGGTCACAAACGTCTTCCTCTGTGCTTTATCGTGTAACTTGAACTTGCATCACTGTGGCTCACTGTGCCTGGCCTTGCATCCTCTGACAGACGTCTATGACCGGCTGCACTTTGCGTTTTAATTGGTCGGACTCGGATTCCTTTTTAGCGTGACCAGGAGATGTCTCAGAGAGTGTTAGACAGAAGATCAGGGCACAGTTAGTATCTTTCTGTTGGTGGTGAGGACAACCTGGTTTTCATGAAGGCTCATTGTAACGTCCTGAATTAACCTGAACAGGTGTCGCTCATGACCAGTGCCATTTTGTTGGGAGGGCCTTCTTGGCAGAGTCCTTGCTCAGCAGTTTGAAGGCGTGTCTATGGAAATGATGGAACGTGCCCATACTGTAGCTTCCATTTGATAAAGGCTACTGATGCTGAGAGGATGGCTTCTTTACCTCTCAGAAAATGTGGAAGGGAAAAATGTATCAGTATTATTTTTAACAGAGATGTGTATATTGTGTATTTCTGTCTACATATAAGCTGTAATGTGGTTTATATATATATTTTATTTTGCATTAATGTTCTGCAATGCTAACAAAGTATGATTTTCAAAACTATTCATTTTATGACCTTATACTGTAGTAATACCAAAGTTAAATCAGTTCAGTCTAGCCGTAGAATAAGTTCACTGTTTAATTGTAGAAGTATATAAATTTGTGAAATCCCTGTTGTCAAAAGATGGTGCAGAAAAGCCTTTGTCTAATTATCTGTCTGACTACACAGCTACACTAAAATGGCCTTGTGCTGTCAGATTGATTTAGCTAAGAGACGACAGAAAATCGTTCCAAACATCACACTTGGCAGAGATTTGGCACTGTAATATCTTGGCTGTAGCCACGTTTTGTGAAAACAGGGTATTATGTATGTGTCCCTTGTTCTAGGATTTGCTATCGTAGCTTCAGCTTCTTTGTGTTCATACATTAAAGATATCGGTACATTCAAGAAACGCATGTGGTTTTTGGTGCATATTACTGTTTGCTAATATTACATTACGCTACATTCTATGACAAATATGAGAGACAGTATGTGAGAAAATTGTCTGAAGAGTTGGTCATTGGACACTGGCCACAGAATAGTCTTGGAGCACAAAGATAATTTGAAGAAAAAAACACTACTTTCCATTCTTGTCAGTGACTGAAATAAATATTCCGCCATGAGCATATGTGGGTAGCAGTAATCACAGCAAACGCAAAAGCCTCCATTTTACATGCATTTTAATGCTTTTCGTCAACAGATACAGGACCTGTGTTTCACAAGCATTTTAATGCTTTTTACCTGTCATTATTCACATATACACATTTTACATTCTGTCGCCCGTTCTTGATGCTGCATTTTTAGCTTTCTGATTAATGTCAATTTGAAATCCTCATCATATACTGAAGAGAAACCATTAACTTTTCAGAACAATTGACTTGTCTTTTACGCTGTGTGCGAATGTTGCTGCATTAGCGTAGCAGTAGTTCAGTAGTATTTGATCATGGGAAGGACACACATCATCTCAAACAGCAGGTTAGCAGCAGTCAGTGCAGTGTTACCTAAAAAAACAGAGGAGAGGAGATTAAACCGCCATTTTAACAAGGTTTTTATGTGCACTGCAAATAGCATTCATATCTTTTTCATATCTATATTTACCACTGAACTACCTCACAATTGATTACAATAACTTTTTTTCATGTAAGCACTCTTGAACAGGAGGATGTACAGTACCTGTGGTGTCGTATGGAGGCGAGACCTCCACCAGGTCACAGCCAACCAGATTCAAGCCTCTACAGCCGCGAATGATTTCCAGACCCTGAATGTAAACAGAGGCGTGGCCTACTTAAGCACAGCCAATCAAAACACTTCTAGTTATAAGAGGGCCATTCCCATATTTTGACATGATATTTTGATATACAGTAGACAAACTCATACAAACACCCTCTAAAAATGAGATCTGGAACATTTTTGAGGGCTTAATAGTTTAAAAAAGATTAATTTTAGGTTCATTTGGACTCTTGTCATCATAATGGAATGTGAATAACATCTGTAATTACCACTTAGAAAATTCAGAAATGTTTCATACTGAGAAATGTATCACGATATTTATTGAATATCAATAAAAAGCCAGGTCATTACCATGGTACAGATTTCTGTTATGTTGCCCAGCCTTAAATAATGGGTAAAATCATTTACCCGAATAAAAGCACTGGGGAAAAGATGGAACTATGTCTACCAAACATCCTCACCTGGATGGGGGTGAGCCCAGCGATCTCAGGTGTGCCAGTGCCAGGAGCGAAGGCGGGGTCTAAAGCATCAATATCGAAGCTGAGGTAGACAGGGCCCTCCCCCATCTGCTTCCTGACCTCAGCCATGAGAGGCGTCAGGGACTTATGCCAGCACTCCTCCACCTGAACCACACGGAAGCCCTGCTCGCAGACAGACCAGCACCACGTTACTTACCGAGCGATCGTCTCTGAACTAATCAAACCAACGCCATGTTATTCATTCAGGAATTGTCTTGATACTAATCAAGCCAGGACCATGTTATGAATTCAGCAATCGTCTTATTGATTAAACCCAGCTAAATTTACTTCTTTGGCCATAGACTTGGTCTTGACCAAACCAAAATCATGTTATTCATTAAGCAATCGTATTGGTACTGACAAAACCATGCAAAATTTATATTTATACTATTTTAGCAATAGTCATGCTGTTGATCAAAGCAAGCCCAGGTTAGATTTTTAGCATTCATCTTGGTACAGTATGTAGACCCATTACACTACATGCCATATTTCAACTTTGAATAAATATAATTTTCTTTTCTCAGTAATGTCAAATATTGTTTAAAGTATACCATGTCTTTTGTGGCAGTTACCGTTTAACTATTTCAAAGGTTTTGATTTTGTCTCATTTGGCCGATTTTTTAAGTAAGGCACAAGCCACCATTTCATACTGTTACCTAGTGTCAGCAAGTATTCATGGTGAACAGAAAAAAGTATCCTTGTGGGTGAGCACTGGGCATTTGCCTCCTTCAACAGGCGCCAAGTTTATGCTGCAACATTAGGGGTACAGCGGCTCACAGTTTTGCTCCTTGACATACAAACAAAAAGTATGAGATTGCAGTCCACATGTTCTGCATGGTGATTTTTAGTGTTCCAATTAATGCAGGTTCCAGGAACCAATTGTTTTTGAATTGAAATTGAATTACTGAGTGAAATTCTCATGAATATTGTTTTGGTGCATATCATGCGCCTCCACAAGTCTGTCAGCTAAATGACTCTAATGTAACGTGATGTAACACAAGGTGGGTATAATGTAATGTAGGTAAGGTAACTACAATGTAACATAATGAAAGGTGATGTAACACGAGGGACCACCTGTTGACGGCTCCACTGGTAGTTGTCTGGCGAGTATCCCGTCCCACGTAGGCCGATCTGAGCCACCCTCTTACAGTCCAGCAGCCCCTCCTCCACGCAGCGCCGGAAGGGTGTGCCATGACCAATCTTCTCTCCCAGGACCACGTCACTGGTGTCGGCATGAGCGTCCACGTGGATCAGACCCACTGGACCATGCCTGACCAAACGGGCACCGCAAAACCATTACTCAATTACCACAAGCTCTCATCCAGGAGTAACTTAAAGTTTAAAGTCATACACACTGTTCATGAAATACACACACACCAAACCATTATGTTTTCAACCATTTAGCAGGACCTCTTATGCTAAATGACTTTTATATATTTCACATTTTTACACACTGTTGATTTCTAAGCGTGGACATTGGCAGCTGGAAACAGCAGTGCCACTACTAGGAGTGGAACCTGAAACCCCTCAGTCCAGCTCCCTATCCATTGCCCTACACTGCCACCCTTGCTATGGCCAAATCTTTCAATCCCTGCGAGCCTTTATAATTTACTTTCATTAGCACTGACAGTGTTGATGCTCCTAACTGAGCTCAGTTAGGTGTCTGATCGCTTTTAATTACCTTATTTATATAAACATTTCATGAAACAGCAGAGAATGCCACACATTTTATTAGATGCAGATGTTATCACTTGTTTATAGCATATGTGTTAGCATACCGTTATGTGTTGAACATACCATCTGCACATACGAAAACCATTTCATAAGCTAAGCTACAAAACGAAGACCAGTTGCCAGCACTTATAGTCTAGCTGTTCAATGAAACACAACACACACACACACACACACACACACACACACACACACACACACACACACACACAGACTTACTTCTCAGCAACCGCTTGAAGGATTGGGTATGCTATTGTGTGATCACCACCTGTAAAGAAGCAAAAAATATAAAATCTCCAGTGAAGACCGAAACATTTACTCATCAGGCATGGGAAAATGGGTTTTGTCAAACACACTGGTGCACTGGTAGAGGTGGAACACTTTGGCATCAGGAAGTACAAGTACTCAAGTGCTATGCTGTATTTGTTCTGACTGTGCACTAAAAGAGGTATTTTCAGCTACAAAAATCATCTGCCTGAGTCAGCTCATCTATCTGGCTGAAGAGATTCCCAAATTAGATTCTGCTGATTTTAGTCCATGGATAGAACAAATACAGGGTTGTGCTTTTGCTGAAGCTGGGGTTCCTCCCCCCCCCTCCCCCCAAGAGTGGGTATTGTGCCAGTCATCATATTGCTAGACATTTTACCCTGCCATAGTTTAGCAAAGGTAACTCCAGTGGTTAATGATTCTTAGATTTGGACTGAGTCTTTGATAGGTTTATGGAATCGAAAGACTTATGCCACAGACTATTTTGATATAAAAGTTCCACATAAACACAGCTATAAAAAGATCACTGGGAAATTTAACTGAACTATCCAGATAATTAATGTGCTATATAAAATAATCCACACTCCGAGTATTAGCTGGGCAAATAACAACCCTCATGTTCTGCACACAGACAGGCAGAAAGTCAAGTCCAAAGATTAATTATTCAAGATGTAGGGGACAGGTGAATGAATTCAACTCTAGGCTGATAACAATAACAACTGCATGGCATTACAAATGGTGGTTTCAATTTCAGGATATATATATATATATATTTTGTGGTGCATTATTAAATCCTCTTCTTCCTTCGCTCTGCTTTATTACAATAGCAAAATCCATGTTGCATCCTCACCCATTGTCAACGGGATACAGCCAGTGGCCACGATCTTGCGGTAGGCCTCGCGGATCCTTTTGCAGGTGTCTTTCAGGTCGTACACATTGACGTTTACATCACCGATATCGGCCACCATCAGGGA
Source organism: Albula glossodonta (assembly GCA_019788955.1). Taxonomy (NCBI): domain Eukaryota; kingdom Metazoa; phylum Chordata; class Actinopteri; order Albuliformes; family Albulidae; genus Albula; species Albula glossodonta. The sequence continues at coordinate 2,181,846 of JAFBMS010000056.1, read as the reverse complement.
TTCGTATGGAGCGGCCTTTGTGCCCCCATTATACGCCCGCAACATCGCCGACTCTGCCCTGATGTGCCGTGGACCAAACCTATCAGAAATGACACAGAATATTAAATCACAGAGTAGAATTTATCTAATATGTATTGATCATGATGCATTAGCACAAGTGAGTGGCATATCCGATAATGTAGGGTGAGAAAAGCAAAAAGAGGTGTGGAAAATCTCAGAAAAAATGTAAACTACTGGGAGTGACAGAGGAAATATATTGATATTATTCAGGTCATGCTCAACTGGTGGCAGGCATTTTGAAATTCCTTCTCAGCTGAAATAAAGTTTACAGAAGTGCTCAATTGTGTTTTTCTTGGGGGGAAACGTATTTTTAAAATGAATATTATTGTAGGAAAAGGAGGAGTGCATCATTCGCCATAACCTTACTGCTGGGTTCAAGCTTGCCGTACCTTGCCCCTGGACGATTTGAAGTGCCCGTGTCGATTGGGACTCCAACAAAAGCGGCGTCCAGCCCCTCTGCAGACTCTCGGAAAGGCAACTTTGCCATAGTAGCGATTCCTGACACCCTCGCAACGAATTCGGCACTGGGAGGAACATTATAAGACTTCTTATCCGAGTACTGTCTTTTAAGGTCTCTGCTTGTTGTTGCTGTAGCAAGTCGTTGGTCTCCACAAACAGCACTTCTTCGTGCAGCTTGAGTCAACGCAGAAATTTCTGAAATGCTTCTCTTCGAAAGCAAAGCTTCGAAGAAACCAGGACATCTCTTGCTTACTTGTTTTAAAAGGGTAAGCATGATGAATACGACTAGTCTACAACTGCACTTCACAGTTCACAAGTTCTTTACGGTTGCACAGCACTGCCTGACAGCTGCAGCACTCGACTTAGTTGGCTGCTTCTTCGGAAAGCGAACGACAAGGCCTTGGGGTTGCCAGGAACAGTTAAAACTCTCCGTCAGTGTGAACGAAACTAAGTGCACATTTGTCCACTTAAAAGTAAAGGTAAATTCACTTTATATAAATGTAAATATTAGTTTCAGGTACAATAAACTATTTTACACTATTGACACGTAGACCTTAACATATTTCATGCCCCTAATTTCCTATCAAAAATTTATAGACAACATAAACTGGGTTAATAAGGTGAACGATATAAGTTCTTTTCTTGGGATATGTGTCGTCAGAGTCTAATTTTCTCATTGAGTGTTATCATAGTGGTACAATCTCTTTTCCACAGTATGGGGAATTATCACCCAACCTGGTGGCTTTGCCTTCGTTCACGCCTCATTTTTGTCCAGTGGTTTCATTTTTAGCTGTGCCAGCACACGGTCCCCAAGCAGAAATTAAGAGTACAGCGAGCAATTAACGTTTATTCTGAAAGGTATTTCTCTAATAATTTATTTAATAAGGGATGCAAACTTTTTAGTGTGAGTCCCAGCCTTGCTGGTACCTGTTATGGCAGGAAATCTGCATTGGCAAAGCAGAATTGGCTCAGCCTTGATCCAGTAGATTAGATTATAAACCAAAATAATTACACTTTAGCGACCTCTCCTGGCCAACCAGGCACCAGTAAACCGAACATTATGTCTACTGCGTAGTTGGGCTATTTGCGACGTGAAACTGGAACGACTGTGGGGAAGATTCGCGGTGAGCGGATATTCAGTTTATTTTTAAAATTATTTTTTAAAATTAAAAATAAGTTATAATCCCTAATAAAATCCCGTGTGTGTGTTTGCTCATGACAGCAAGTATGGCCACTATCAGTCATGTTAATTTTGTGTTAATCATTCTTTGTGACACAAAGGCTATACTGTCTTCAGCACGCAGTTTTGCAAGTGCAGGCAGAAATTTTCCTATGCGCAGGGGGCTGTAAGCATTTTAGTATTCACGACTTCAAACAAATGTGGCAACAAAAACAAAAAAAATGATTTTTTTCTCTTTTATTTCTGCTACTTTGTCTATTAAATTACATGATGAAATAAAGACAAAAAATAAAACAACACAGGTAACACTGAGAATTACATTTTATTGCAATACAGGGTCTTCAGTGCCTCGTTTATCAATGTCCCTCTGATGTAATTTGGTGACGATGAGATCTTGTTACTTTGAAGTTCCATGAGCCCATTAATTCCTATTCATCTATCCAGCAAAGTATTACCTTGAAAAGTTAATAGTACAATAGCTTGTATAATAACCACGTATGAGCTTAGTGTTCGTGTTCATGATTACATTTGATGCAACCACGGAGAACATGTTTTTATTGCTTTCTAGATATTTGAACTTTTTAAGCGAGAGACTAAGTGATTCTTTAATTCTAATAAGATCACTAAATGCTTTTACATGTCTCAGTCTTAAAGATGTTTGTTATGTTTTTTTAAATAATTTCCAAAATTTTATATCAGCAAATACAGACGCGTTGATACTTTTGAAAAGCATTAATCCTTTCTCAAGTTCTGTCTATTTAAACACAGACAATGAAAACTAATGAAAGTTCTACATTTTGAAATTCTAAATTTTCACACATACACTTGGTTATACAAAGGGAACCTGAGGCTTGGCACTAGGAAAAAGTGCAAATTACGACTCTGTAAAAAGTGCTTATGAGAACATCCCACCCAAAAATTCTGCCCCACGTCTCCGACGAGCAACCACACTCCTCACCCCCAGGCTGAGAAAGAGATGCATGAGAGAGAGCTAAATGAGGCGTCGTACGTATTTCTGAAGGTTTCAAAGAAAAGCATAAAACTCAAACTCAAACCCAAACAGAAAGTCTAAGAGAAAGAAAACTCCATGTGACAGCCACACACTGCAAAGAAGCACTCTATCAGCCGTCATGTGATCCACTGACATTTAAGCGCTGGACCTCCATCTGGAAATGTAAGGTCAGTGAAGTAACACTGCTTTCTGCAGTATGCGGTTGTCATTTGGAGTGTCTTCCTTCGGTCTGCGACTTACACGGCCCCTCTTACACCTGCAACGAGCCACAAACAGGTGTGCACACACCTTCCTTTCCTCTCACTCATGCTGCGTTCACAAAAGCAGCGGCATAAGATCTGGCAGAATGACAGTACATGCAAAATGAGAAGGTCAATAGCAAAACGTGATCTGTTGCAAGGGTGATGTTTCTAGGCTATGTTGAAAGTAAATGCATTGATTCAAAATTTTTCATGTCCATTAGCGATTACTGATTGTGATTTAGATACATTCTTAGAAAATTACGAATTCAAAATCCAAACAATCTATAGCAAAATCCATTTTACCAACAACAGTACACAAATAAAGTTTGAAAATTTAACTCATTAGTAAGTACTGTCTGCCACTGGTCTAACCTTTGTTTACATAAATTTGTTGTTACACTTTGATTAAAAACATTGACTTCCATTTTGCTGTCTGCTGCCGCCCATGTGAACGCAGCGTTAAAGGAGGCCTAATTAGCCGCGATGCCGCGGTTCTGTTGCTCCCGACCGAAGACGAGGAACCCGGCCGCCATTCGCAGGTCCTCCAGGTCCAGATTGGCCAGGAAGCACCTCTGTAGCTCCGCCTCCACGGAACTCCTGCCCGGGCCGCCGCCCCTCAGCAGAACCGCAGCGGACTGGCACAGCAGCCAATCGGCAATCTTCTTCATGCTGGCTCGGTCCTGATTGGCCAGGGCTTGGCCGCCCCACAGGCTGAGGTGCAGGATGTCGGCAGCCACGCGGGCGCTTGGACGCTGTGGGGGGGGGGGGGGGGGGAGGACAGAACACACAGCTTCAGCACGGCTTTGGCAGCTCAGTGTGAAATCCACTGGGGAGTTTCTCCTAAGACTGCACACTGCTGTTGGAGTGTGCCTCTAAATTAAAGCCTCACAATTCACTCTCTGAACAAGTAACCTACCAAACAGCAGGACAATTAATACCCCTTTTAATCAACATGACTTTTTAATCAGCTACATATCACACCCTGTAGTTTGGAAATGATCCAGGTCCGACAATCAATAAGTCAGTGAAAGTATGAGGAACAGATTAAATCAAACACACCGAGACCCTCTGAGGGAATGTGTGAGAGACAGAGCAGAAGGCCTCAGCATGGCTAATGATCTGACATCACCTGCGCAGCTGCTGCAGCCTGAACGACATCAGTTGCGCAGCTACTGCAGAGTGAATGACATCGGATTTGCAGCTGCAGCAGAGTGACATCGCCTTCATAGTTCTTGCAGACTGAGTGACATTAGCTTTGCAGTTTGCTGTGTTGCAGACTGAATGACATCTGTTGCATGGTTGCTACAGAATGACGGACACCATCATCTCAGCTGCTGCACAGTAAATGACATCACCTGCGCAGCTGCTGCAGAGTGACATCACCTTCACAGTTCTTACAGTAACATTAGCTGTGCAGTTGCTGCAAACCGAATGACATCTGCAGCACAGTGAATGACATCACCTGCGCAGCTGCTGCTTCGGCTGCGTACCTTACTGGGGTTCCTGCGCAGGAGGAGTCTCACCACCAGCTGAGTGTCCGCGGGCACGCCAGCGGGCAGCAGGGGCAGCTGCGTCTCCTGGTACCTCCTGCTTTCCAGCCCCTCCGACCCCGCGCCGTAAAACGGGTTGGGCCGTCCGAAGACCTCGTACGCCATGGCCCCCACTGCCCAGGCATCGGCCTTGCTGTAGTCGATCACCACGCCCGGGCCGGGGACTGCGGTGGCCACCTTAACAGGAAGCAGAAACTCAGACCTGCACTCCATATTCACATTCACAGTTTACTCACAGGAAGTGCATTTACGTAACAACATTGTACCAACGGCATCAGATCCATGGGGTTTAAATAACACGTGCAGCGCTGCGATGGAACCAACAGCAACAGCTGTGGTAAGGGATTATTTTTCATTTAATTAAAGACAGAGGGACAGAGGAGAGGTAACTGAGGAGAGAGCAAGGCAGTCTGAAAAGGCTTGCCTCCATTGTTGAACACTGGTAGAAAACCCCCATTACTCCATTACGTTTACATTACATAACCCTACAGTTATTTAACAGACACTTTCATTCAAAGGGACTTACAGGGGATCAGATTATCCAGGGGGGTTACTGCACTTTGCTTGAGGGCTCTACAGCTTCACTGATCTTATTGTGGCTACACTGGGGCTTTTCTGGTCCCAGTCAAGCACTTTAGCCATTATGCTATTGGCTGCCCCAGAGCTCACAGTGGGTCAGTGTGATGCACTGGTGGTTTATTTTTACTGCGGTAAAGCTGCTGCTCACCTCAGGGGCCATGAGACAGCCGTTTCCCCCTCTGTTCACCCAGTGGCTGGTGAAGGGCAGCTGTAACCCACAGTCCCTCTCAGCCAGGCAGCAGCCGAAATCAGTGATGACCAAGCGGGGGCAGCCACCTGAATATCAAAGACAGGCACATATTCAAATCTGCACTACAAGCATTTCCGTTTTTGCTATCTTTTTACTGCTTTTTTTCTGTCCCTATATTTACTTTGATATATATATTTCTTTGATAGATTCATTAACGTTTTTATTGTAGAGCTCCATAACGGGTTGTGTGAAACAGGGGATCACAGTTTCCCAGTCTCACCCTGTCACACTGACCTGAGTCGAATTCCAGGAGCACGTTGTCGGATTTGAGGTCTCGGTGGGCGACGCCCTGCTTGCACAGATGGTCCACGCCCTCCAGGAGCTGCAGCACCATCAGGGCTCCCTGCCGGCGGCTGGGGACGGTGACCTCCAGGTACTGCCTCAGGGTGCATGGGTAGCTGTGACACGGAGCCCGTCATAGGTCAATTACATCACCTTACATTACATCACAGGCATCTACTACTCACTCAAATCTCACACATCTACAGCAGCTCATACATCTTCCATTTAAACACACTGTCCATTTATACAGCAGGATATTTCCTAAAGTATTTCAGGGGAAGTAGCCTGCTCAAGGGCACAACAGCGGTGCGCTGACTGGGGAATCAAACCTGAAATCTATCGAGTTACAAGTCCACCTACCCGTCCATTACACTACACTGCAATTCTCATAACTATTGCTACCTATTGGAAGATTCATGAAGCAAGTAGATGCGTTCATCAATAATAAATGTTGATGAAATGTTCAACGATAAATGTGATTATTAACTTAAATACCAAGGTTGGCACAGCCAAGATGTCAAGTCATAATGCATAACTGCATATTGTTAAATTTAAATTAAGCTTGACATAAAAATATGGAAAACTTCACAAAACTGTAAAATGCTGTAGCAATGCGACCAAAAAGGGACTGAGAAATATGGCTGCAGGTCGGCACAGCCCGAGATTAGATCATAGATGGGACATTGTTGTCCGCTCATGACTGTGGATTCTGTCCCAGATTTCTATAGTGCAAACAAAAACAAGAACAACAAAAACTCTCCTGGGAGATGTATGAGGACATAGGCAATGTGTGTCATCTAGTCACAAGGGGCGGTCGCTATGCAGACTCTGTGTATTATAAAAAGTAACTGAGAATCACTTGGAACAGGTGTTCCCAAACAGAGCATACGACCCACTTAAGTCTGCAGATTCACTGCAGCCCACCAATTACTTAAATGTAGCTAGACATAATCGCATATGCAATTACAATGCTGGCAAAACAACTATGTACTAGTGAATTCATGTAACACATCCACTGCTTCAGGAACAAATGGCTGTGAAGAGTAAATAATTAAAATTTAAAAATAATTAAAATTATTGGTTATTATTGAGTTATTTACGTCAACATTTTTCTCAAGACCTGTCCTGACCAACAGTATAGGAATCAATGCTTTACACCTGAGGTTCTCAAGTTTAGTCCAGGGAACCAACCATGTGAGCCAATTTCTGTTAATGCTAATCTCTTGGCAAGACTAAAAAAAAGAAAAATTAACAGTCTGTTGCAATTCACAGGTTGTCATTGTGGTTGGAACAGAAAACTAGACACAGTGAGCCTCCAGGATCACACTTGAGAACCCCTGCCATTGGCGGACCGGATGTGTTCTTACTTCTTCATGACCAGGAACAGGGTGCGGTTGTTGCCCAGGCCGGCAGGGTTCAGCCTGGTGGGAAGGACGTCGGGGTACTCCTCTCGGGCGCCTGGGAGCAGGGGTACCTCTGCTGTGAAGGCCCTATGCACCCTGATCACGTTGGGGTGCGCGGTCACCCTCTTAGGGACACAGCCGAAATGCCTGCGCAGGGCGAAGAACACCCGCACTCAGACCAGACTCTCATCTCATCTCACTCCGCCGCTCTGCAGCGCTATAGATCCGCCGCCACGGTCCTAGGGCCATTGCACAACACTCACCCATTGAGAGGGACCACGGCATTCTCCTGTTTCACAGCCTGCGGGCCTGTGGGGACAAGCTCCTGGGACATGGAGCTCAGGATGGCCTCACTTGAAGAGCCAGCCTGTAACACAATAAGGCAAACAGGCATTGTATGGACAATGTTGACAACACACCCAGGCTGAACACCCACAGACTGAGATGACTTAAGCGATATCTTAATGATCGGGGAAAAAAAAAAAAAGACAACGACACCAAAATGAAGACAAAAAGGTAAGTGCAAGGTCAGAGCTGAACTTTTTAATGGAAATAGGGTTTAAGTAACTCTCTCATCTAGAGGAGCTCGCTTCAGGCCGGGATGGCTAAGAGACACTTAAACTGTTGAATTTAATGACTGACATGATTGTTTAAAGCGTTAAAATAACACAGACTAGCATCTCTGAGATACTGCATGCAATTCTCTGCGACTGTCTTGAACCGTTTGCATTTGCAACCGAGTGCTTCTGAGTAGGGCCCTAACCTGCAAACCCCGAGTGTCAAAGAGAGGCCAGACACTCACCCCGATATTCCACATCATCTTCACTGCCAGGGGGAAGCTGGCTATGGAGCGGCTCCGCACAGCTCCGGCTTCCTGCCATTCAGCACTCCCGCTGGAGTCGAGCTCCACCAGCGAACACTTCCCATCATCCCGCGGGGCGGCGAACGCGGCGGCGGCGGCCTCGTACACGGCTGCGTTGCAGCCCTTCCCGATCTGCTTCCCGATCACATAGTCCTCCAGCTTATAGCCCAAGGTGAAGGGCTTCTGTGGACTCTGAAACTTCTTCTTCCTGAAGAGAGCCTGTGAGCGTGGAGGGGAATACTGAGAACTCTTCTTCGCTCTTTACTTACAGCGCTGTCTTGTCCTACATGTCTAGAGCAGGGGTAGGCAAGAACGGCCATACCCGTTACAGATTGTTTCAGACAATATTGGCCATTTAAAGGTTTATGTCAGCAGAAATTTCCCAGAAAAAAATGTCCTACATTTTAGGTTTTATGTGTGAGACTTTTAACAGTTTATGTGTGTGTGCTCTGATAGAATATCCGTTTTTTAAACATGTATTTTTAATTATCATGGCCTTTTAATTTGTATTTGTAACTTGTTTACAAATTACAAATTTGTAATTTGTAACATTTGTATTTGTGGTTGTTAATTATTAGGACAATAATTACTGAATTAATTGTTTTTAGAAGAAAAACCAACAGTACCACATCTGGTGGATCTATGACAGAAAACGTCTGCTTTATCGCAATCGCATATTTAAGTAAATACCAGCAGATGTATGGATAATCAGCTAATTATTCTCCTAAAAAAATATTCTAAATCATACCTAACATCGATATGGGACCCAGACGTACTGTGCAGGTCGGTCACTAGTATTTCCATAGGCTTGCTAGGTCAGATTCTCTCCACATTATTAAGGCATTAATGACGCAAGGAGGAGCTGTCAGCTCTACAATCCTTGCAAATATGGACTGATGGTTGAAGAAAAATTCTCTCCTCATTTTCCATAAATCCGTACACAAAAGGACAAAAGAGGATTAGAGACGGAGACAAACTCACACGTATGTTTGCTCTGCACAGAACCCATTTATCTTGAGCTCAGAATCCGACTGATAGTAATTAGTAGTAATTTACGTCGCTAAGAGTTAACATGTTGTTACCTAACTTTAGCCTGCCAGTACGCTAAGCTTGCCAGATGTCAAACTAACTCTGACGGTTGTCACTGTCTATTGGTATTTGATAAGGTAGCATAGGTAGTGATAGCTAGCTAGTTACCTGAATTTCTTGACAGGTCGCTGAACTCCTTCGGTCATCTTCCAGTTGTTGCTCGATCAAACCCAAGCCGAGTCCCAGTGCCAAAAACACGCCCCTGTTCCTGGGCGATCCGGTGCCCAGTAACCTCCTGAAACCACGGGACTGGAGCTGGGCGGCGATGCCGCTCAGGGACATGCGGTAGTACCGGTAGCGGGACGGCAGGAAAGTCTGAGGCTGAACGGTACGTGCCGGCTGGCCTACACGAAGCCGTTCACCTCGGAACTTTGCTGCGACTCGGGCAGCTGGTTTTAGGAGACCGAGCTGAAATACCGACCTCCCCAGTTCCAGCCCCCGGCTGATGGCGTGTTTCACTGACATGGTCTATGAGGAAAATGTCCTCCTTTTAAGCTGTTTTTTTTCTCCCAAAATCTACCTATACAGCTCTCTGCCCTTATGCATTGCGACCAAGGACATAAACATAAACACGGTGACGCCTGGGTCAGCATAAATCACGTGACCACAGATATCGCGTCAGAGAGGGGCGAGGCATGACCTATTTGTATTAAGATGGTTATTATGTAATACCATTCATTGAATAAAAATGTATTGATTTAAAAAAGAATAATTCTGTGTGAAGCACTACAATATTAATGCTCAAATCCCAGGTGCTACTTAACTGGTCAAGTAACTCCAATGCTCATATAGCCGGACAGACAGCTGCCGAGCGATAGAATGCAATTGACTTAATGGACTTACACCACACCACAGGGTAATTACTTCAGTGGTGGCAATAAGCAATTGTAACTATTCTAAGCTCATGTCAAAGGTTAAAAATTAAATACATTAACACAGCTGTCATTTAAATTTAATGTCATACATTTACATTTTATTTTTTTATCATCTTTATTACATGAAGGAAGACATCCGTAATCAGTTTAATAAAGATAAGTAAATGCAACATTAATACTTTAAAGTCATACAAATCTATTGCAATTGTGTATTACTAACAAAAGAAAAAAGCGTAAATTCCAACCAATGAACATATAAGTGTATTTTCAACCACTCTTATAATAATAAATAAATACAGTATCAAGTTTTGTGGATTCCCTAGTACCTGTTAAGTGATAAGATATTGGTTAAGTTTCAGCAACTATTCAGCAAAGTACAAAGCCACCGATTAACGAGTGTTTTTGGACAGCTTTCATTTCCGGGAGAACGCTTTGTGTCTGTAGCGCTCTAAAACACATTCTGAATAGCATGCGCCTTCTTTGTCAGATCTTCTGGCCCAAAGGACTCGGGCAGCAGTTCTCCCACGGTCTTCTCTTCACAAGACCCATCTGCCTTGGTTAGATACACGCCCCAGTTGTCCCCAAACTGCAAGGAAACGGTACGTGTTGTGACAAGTCGCAAAAACGTTTGTTGTGCTCGTGCTGCAAACCGTTGGCCACAATGTGCTGTGCTGGGGACAAGCACAGAGCAACTTACAATGTCGGAGAGGACAGGTGAATCCACCTGATTAATACGAGCAATACTCTATCGTCAGACCTGGCAAACAGCGCCCTCAGACTGGTATATATACATGTAATATTAGTGAAGTACTTCTCCAAGTTCATTGTGTCTACCATAAATAAAAAGACAAATCATGAGAACAAACAATACATTCTTAATAAAAACATAACTAAGTACTGCACTCTCTAGCACCTTTAAAGTTTTTTTTTTTCATGTGTCCTGCTGGGGGAAGCCTTAAAAGTTCATCTTAGATACAGATATCTTTAAGAGGTTCTTTATATAATCCTTAGAATAAGATTCTATAGAGAACCTGTGCGTAAAACCTATATCAAAGATTTAAGGGTTCCCCCAACAGGATAAGCGAAGAACCCTTTAGAACCCTTTAGAACCCTTTTTTTTTTCTAAGAGTGCATAACCGAAGGCATAAAATACCACAATTCAGTCAAAGGACTGCAGTGAAGTGAAGTGAGTCTTTAGTCTGCATTGGTGACGTTTTCCCTCCCTTGAATTAACATGACATGAAATAACAAAAAATATCTTCAGGAGTTCAGGAGACCTGGAGCTACCATGGAAGGGAGAGGGGATATGGTTGACACTCTTAAAACACTTTGTTATGGATGGCCAAAGAACATAAACAACGCTCACCTCCCGCATGAACTGTCGGCAGCCCCCACATGGAGAGATGAACTCCTCGTTTAGGTCACTATGATAAGATAACAATGACAAACACACTGGGGATATTGGGGTAATGTGGTGGAAATTTACAGTTTTAGAAAGGGCTTCCATAGGAAACCCCAAAACAAACCTCAGTGCCAATAAAACCCAATCCTGGGATGGATGTTGAAAATGAAGACAGAAACACTATTCTAGGTAATAACACATCTGATAATTGCAGAGGTGGAAAACTCCAGCTTCAAAAAGTAAAAGTACTACCATGTATTTGTCCAACCTGTGCAGTAAAACTGGTGATTTCACTAATTAGCTCATCTACCTGTCTGAAAAGCTGGGCTAATTAGGATCAGCTGTGCATGCATGGAACAAATATGTGGCAAGACGTTTACTGTTTGAAGCTGAGGCTTTCCACCTCTGGATAATTGCGAGTATGGAGTGCAAGTATGTTTCAGATGTTGTTACCTTATTTTGACACTAGGAGGCAGTAATGGTGCAGTAATTAAATGCAGTGGGTAGTGTTTAGAATGTACCTACTGTAACACAATTTCAAACATGGTCATTTCCTCTGTAATTAAGAAATACAGGTTGTGTTTTTTGTGGTACTGACCTCTGTATAAATACAATATGTGGCCTTTTGGACAGTAAAAGGTTTAGTTACCTGATATTTTGCTATAATACCAATGTTTGCATCAATTTATTTATTTAATTTTATGGCAAAAGAATGACAGCGGAGCTTTTGTAACATTACCTTGCAATGGCAATAGCCCTGAAGTGGGTGTGTCCCTCTGATACAGCTTTTGAAATGGCGTTCCGTTCCGCACAAATACCCAAGTTGTAGCAAGCATTTTCCACGTTGCATCCTGTCACGGGAAATGGACAACATGTTTAGTATTGTTTTTCACCCATTTTTTTCTCCCATTTTGAGAACATTTTTAGACATTTCAAAATCATCAGTTCCTAACACTGAGTACGAATGATGTGGCTTGAATATGGCAATTTCCTTTTGACATACAGTAATACGTAGTCACTGAGGTGACGTAATATCTGCCAGTAAGTCAGGCAGGTAGTCACTGAAAATTGAAGTATTTTGAACTAACTGTTGGCCGTTTGCTTAGGACTTTGCATGTACTCTAGACAGAGACATCAAAAGCTAGATGTGGGAAAGAAGCTCATCATGCAAAATAAAACAACTGACAGGGCAGTTTACTGAAATTCATATAATTTCAGGGTTGTACACTTGTGTTTGCAATGTAAGTCACTCTGAATTTGAGCGTCTGCTAAATTCCTGAAATATAATGTGAAACTTCAATGGGTCTTGTGCAGTTACAAGACTTAAAAAACAAATTCAGTGTCAGCATCATTTTTCTTTTCCTTTTCAGTGCAAAGGACTTTAAAACAATGGCTTCATGTAGAGGTTTTGACTCATTCAAGTATTTATTCCCAGTCACTACATTTGTTCAAACATACACAACTTCTGATAATGACAGGCTTGTTTTTTCTGATGTGTGTGTGTTTTCTTTTTTTTTTTTTTTTTTTACCAGTAGATGTTACATTTTGAGAATGATACAGTGAATAATGTCCGTGTGACTGACCTCTCAATTTATGAAAGAACAATATGTTTTACCCTGAGGGCGGCTTTGTTTATGATATAAAATTTACAATACATAAAATGCACAACTTCCAGAAACATGATTACGGTCTCAACAGTTTTAGGGAAATGGCCCTTCACAATTGTATTCAATAGGTATTGCAGGGTATTTGTTACCTGAGACAATTCAGTAATAATGTTCAGAGCACTCATGAGCTCTTATGCACACCTTTATGGAGTGAAGCAGACAGTGTTTTAATCCCATGTGACCTGCATCATCTGTCCACACACACACACAGACTCTAAACTGCATCACCTGACTGCTGCTACTATGTGACAACGAAACACAAAAGAGGTGTGACTCAAAACTCATTAGTGTTGTGAAATGTATCATTATTTTTGCTCATTATGGATGTTTCTGCTCGGCATCTCAGCTTATTGCGTACATATATCTTCCAGATTTTCGTTACCTGAGATAAACCAGCCTCCGTGTGATTTTGATTTGTCTAACCACGTGCCGTTTGACCTTCATTGAATCTAGAAAAACATGTGAGGATAATTGTTGACTGGTGGTGAATCAGTCCTTTAATTAGTGAGCCAGTATAAGCTACACTGAGAAACGTGACAGCGGACTAACTCCACAGGCCTCTCTCAATACACTTTCTTACTAAAGAGTTCAAACCTCAGGGTTAAACCACAAGACCACAGACCTGTAGTATAACTGAATCGGCTACTCTAAATCTGTGAGGAAGGGTGCTGTTGTTCCAGTTATAATGCAGGTCTTTAGTCTAGTGGCTTAAAACTGAAGTTTTAACTTCAGCTACACATATTGCCACATACTGGCAATGAGCTCATTTTAAACTGTGGTTTTTTTGTGTGTCATCTGTTTGTGTAATTTTCTTGGTGTGAAGGCCTCTAACTATAATGAAAATTTGTATTTTCTAACAGAGAAAAGCAGCTGTGACTTAATTTCATTACACTGTGGTACAGTCTTACAGTGTAAAACTGTCTAACTAAGCAACGATACAGAGGCAGAAAATTACATCACAAACATACGTACATAACATATCAATCATTTTAGTCCTTGCATTTCCGGAAGAGTTTTTTGGAAATTTTTATATTGATGTTCAGTGTTTTATATTGAGTCAATTTTCACGTTGACTTTGATGCTCTCCCGTTGACTGTCATTTACATTTTTGAACTACATTCATTGTATGTGCTGTAGTACACGCAGAAAAACACTCCCACATCCTGTTACGTCATATTTTTATCATAGGTTCAGGTCAAGCCAAAACCAGTTTTGTTTCATTGCTACTCACAACATTTATCTAACATAATCTGATATATGGGTTTGATCTGCATTGTGTTAAAGAATGTTTTTCATTCCAGGATGTCAAAATGGACATACTTCTATTTTAATTTGTTAGGGTTTTTTAAGGATAACAGATGTAAAGGTGTAAAGAAAAAGAAAAATATTAAGAAAAACAAAATAATATAGGTAGTGCAAAATGGTAAAACTATTTCAGAAATAGTCTGACCACTTGATATTTTCTACAAAATTTGTATATTAAAATAAGATCAGATTGTACCAAAGGAAATGTTTGTTAGCAGATGTTAACAGGTGATGAAAATTCTGAAAAGGGCAAACCAGTACCTGCTAACCCAGTTAATACTGTGAAAGTCTGTATGCTCAGGGTTAAATCTGTACATAAAAGAATTATGTTAAATAAAAAAAAATGAACTTAAAGAAACTTTCCACTGGAATTGTTTTATTTTCAGGCCAGGTTTATCATGGGGGAAGAGTCACTAGACAAGCAACCAGAACCTTGCTCCTGGGCAGAGTGGTCAGCATGATAAATTACTAAATAACTGGCATGATCTAATGAGGGGAAACAGCGCAATGACTGAACTGACTCACAGTTTTACTACAGGATGTGTGGCTGGTACGTGAATTATGGTGCATTTCACCCTTTTCCCCTCCCCACTGATGTGGCTCTTATGCAATGCTCATAGTGAGTAAATCATTTTCAACTGTGTTTCAGAATGAAAAAGAAAATGAAAAAAATATCTCAAACCTAGACACAAGTACCCGTGTTGTGCTACTGAGATATCAAATGACCCTCTGTTTAACTGAATACAGTTATTGTTAACTTTGTGTTGGCCCCATAAACTAATATTTACTGTGTAAGGGGTTCCAGCTATGTTATGTGAATGTGAAGAAGAGTAGAGTAGTTCCCATTGGATGAAGAGTAAAGCCATGAGGTAGCAGACACTTACCTGTGAAAATGGTCCCGTCGTCGGCCAAAACTGCGGCCCCCACACGAAACTTGCTGTAGGGACAGTACGCAAACTCCCGAGCCTCAAAAGACTTCTGGATCAGGCTGGCCCTGCTGGTGTCTGCCTCCACGTTGTACTGGACCATTTGGGGGTTTGCCATGACAACAGCACTCTGCGTTTCTCTCCGGGAGGTGAGTGGAGGGAGGCACACAACAAGCAGGCACTAGAGAGCGTTCGTAATGTACCGGCGCACTGCCTCGTCCTTCCTGACTGTCTGCTTCACATTAGCGCTATCTAGACTAGGAGGGGGGATGACACTTTTGGAGTGGCCCGCGTTGCTCAATGTTTTTTTTTTTTAAGAGGAAGGAAAATAACATGGCACAGCCCAAGCACGTCCAGTAAAACTGACACTGAAACCAACCTGGATCAGCATTCATGGAGGTCTGCTGTAGCCACAAGCATTATTTTTCAGATTTTTCACACGGCAGCTGAAGCGGGCTTACTGTTGTGTGAGCAGCGAATATCCCAGCACTGCAATAGGCCGGGCCAATGTGATTAAGTGTAGAATCGATACCAGTTTGTGCCCATCTGCAGACAGTCTCTAAGTGAAGTAGACGGACTACGTGTGGCAAGCGATTCTGAAAAATAGGAGGGGCCGAATGAACACAAGTCAGATGACTCACAGCTACACCACACTGTCCCATTCATTTTCTGATATTCAAATGTTGCAGTGTGTTCCTTGCCTATCTAATACTTAAAGTATTAAAGTACTTAAAGCACTTACTTTTAAACAGATGCTTTCAGCTCCAGTTGAAGGTGGCTTACCACAAAGTCGACTGGTTATCCAGCTAACTTATCCACTTATGAAATTAAATGATACTCTTCAGGTGATCAAGCTAGCTCTTATCCCACTCAATATTTTCAAATATTCAACAGCTAATGACTATCTGGAGATCAGCAAAAGCAGCCAATGTGAAAATATTACTTAAGCATATTAACAAAATTAGCTAGCTAAACAGTAAGCCATCTTCCTGGTTCAGTCCCTCAGAAGGCTGAAGTGTTTGTAGGTTTTTGTGGTTTTATTTGATCAGACATGCCCTAATTGCGTTAGAAACAAGTTTTCGCAGAGCTGGGAACCAGCAGGGCCGGGTTTAAAGCAAAGGCACAACCGGTATCGCAGGTTGGCACGACACCCTCACAGTCAAGCTCACATGGATCGAACCCGAGCAGTGACATTTCGCAGACTCGCTGAGCTTTAGATCGTAGATTCTGTGCGGTGACTGCGAAGATCACATCTTTGACTGTGTTTAACCACCCCGGTGCTGCAACACACTGAAAACCATCAGGAATCGAGCCCTTCCGAAGACTAGATGCTGACATCTATGGCTTCAAAATGGCCGCCGGCCTTGTTCTCAGGTACCATTCATCTGACACACACAGTATAATGTTCCTTTGGCTGATGAGGTTCCTCTTTTGTCAGCCAGCTACGGTGGAAAATAAAACCAAATGACTCAGATTCCTTATATCCTCATATATTATAAAATTCTTTTTTTTTATTCTCCCCTTACATATCTCATCCACCAATATTTTGTCATTTTTAAAAAGATTAATTACAAACTGTCGGAAATTGATGGTATTCTTGTGTCCATTATTTCAGTTGCTGAGTTGATTCAATCATATAAAACGACAAGTGCTATAAGTTTATTAACACAATATGTTTACTACTTCAAATTGCTGGTGCGCCCCCCCCAAAAACCCAACCCTTTAATAGGAATTGTTTACACCAAAAAAAAAAACCCACCCCTTTAAAAGCATTCAAAGTTCTGTATGTGGATCTCAGCCCATGCTGCCTCTGGTATATTTACCCCTACAGGGCTAAAGTCCAAGCTATGATGCGGTCAGTATACACTCTTGATTTCATAGTATCTGTAATGCAGCAGAACTTGCGAGGTGGGTCTTCATCGTTCGCGCCCGTCTCCGAGCTGGCCTGAGCCGCTGTCAGCCAGCTCAGCGGGGTTTTTGGGGCTCAGTTCCCGCTGTCGTTGTTAATGATCCACTCGATCCAGCGCGAGTAGTTCCGCACTTTGGTGTACACGCCGGGGTAGTAGGGATTGGCACAGCTGATTCCCCAGGAGACGATGCCCTCGAACCTGCCGTTGCAGATGAGGGGCCCGCCGGAGTCTCCCTGTGGAGTTAGCAAAAAAAAAAGGGAAGAAATGGTTACAAAGAGCTTTGGATGAACAAAGCGTTGCCTTTGTTCCGGCGCCTGAATGGACTTCGCCTTCTCTGATTCATTCCGACGGTCTTTATGGAGGCCATCTCCCACTTTGTGTCACGCTGAATGGAGTCTTTCTTCCCAATTTCTTTCCTACCCCAACCACCCAACAGCTACAGGATCCAAAAGAGGTCAGGGAGTTAAGGGAAGAAGCAGTCTAGACTGAGGAAGTCATGTAGCAAGGGTTGCCAGATCTTCAGTCAAAACTTCTAATTCATCTTAAGTTTCTCATCAATATATGGACATGCTATATTTAGCATGTCATTTATGGTGCTGGACAATTATTTGGAAGACTGAAAATTGACATGCCAGTGAAAATATGAGTATTTTGGCCACAAAACTAAATTTTTTGGCTTCCACCTAAAATTATTTCCCCATGCCAATTGGCTTTCTAGAGCATATAACAGACATGACAATGCAATACTGTTTGTGAAGTTAATGAGCAAAAAAAGGGGCAATTTCATTTCAGAGTATTAGATAAAAGGCTGGAGAAACTACCATACAGTATCATCCACTCAGAGATTTGGAATGTTGCTCCACCCAAACAGGTTTAATGGAATTTCATTTTCACCATTCCCGATACTGCCATAATATAAAACCATGTGGTCAAGTAGTAGACAAATTGCATTCCTCGTTAAGTTAAATCGGTCATTTGTGTTGTCTAATTAACAGCTGTTGCTTTTATTATTTTGCTGTCACACAGTTCCAGAGTTCCATGCATAAAGCTTAATGAGTAACTGAACCAGCATTTATTATTAATGAAAACCAGCTTAAACATAGCAGTTTTGCTAAGATCGGCATTTCCACATCAACACCATTAACCGCCACACATATTATGCATGCGACATTAGCCAGGTTTCAAAAATCCCCTTAATTTTTGTGCAATACGCCATGATCTGGCAACCTTGTCGTAAATTGGTCTGGGAAAGAAGAATGTGACGTGGAGAGCGTGGAGGGTTAGAATGGCGTCGATCAATCAGTCCTGTATTCTCACGATCCAACTCATGGAAATAAACCCTGGGAACCAAGTGCTGGGAGACGCAAACGTGGCGAGTTATTGTTAACATTACCTGACAAGAGTCTTTGCCTCCGAAGTGGGAGCCAGCGCATAGCATGTTGTTAGTGATTCTCCAGTAGTAGTAGAAGTGGCAGTTAGAGATGATGTTGACGTCCACGGCGCGGAGCACAGGGGAAAGGACGTAGCTGTAGACACGGGTAACCCCCCAGCCACTAACCGTGCACGTAGCTCCCGTTGGTAGTGGAGGGGTGTTCGTGTCCGGTAGGGCGGCTGGCTGAACGTTGGCGTTGAGCTGGGCCGGCCTGTCAAGCTGGCCGAGTATATTTATGTGAATAATTTTACATTTTGATTTCTCTTTTTCATCCCCATTTCCTCCCATTAGTATCTATAGGCTACTTTCTTCCATATCTTATAACAATATGCTGGCGTAAACACTTTGCAGGCCTGCCAGCGCTCAACACTTGAATGACCCAGGTCAGACGATCTCATGCCACACCTCTTATCTCTGTTTTCGCATGCATTTATGGATAGATGAGTGTGAATATTTACATTCAGCATGTCTTATAGCTTCTAAGCGTACCCACCTCACCTCCTGGCCCACTTCGCCGACTACGGCCCTTTATCTTATACATGTATTAAAACTATGTTATAACTGTTCTATCCGAGATTAATAAGACACAAGATGAACCACACAAAATCTTGTTTTTGCAAGGCTAGATAACTAGGAACCACTAACAGAAATAAGTCACAGGATAGTGTTTGGCTTTGAATGATCCAATATCCTGTGTTTTTAAAAGCATTTTGAATTATTGGTTCAAATCAATTATTTTTTGGCGAGTAGGCAAATCCAGATTATTTTGTGATTTTTCTGATGGTGGAACAGACTCGGGCGTGCCTTATCACTACCATGTTTAGTTCGCCTAGCTTGATAGTGGACGTAGCTTTTGTTTTATAGTTACTCAGCGTCATTAAACATTTATGATTAAAATGTTTAGCTTGCTTGCATTCAACTGGAACCTTTGTTGCTAAGTTTTTCAACTTCGTTAATCAGGCTACCGTGCGTGAATATTTTTTCCACAAGCGCGTAGCTTTCCCTTAAACTTAGATCCAATCCCACATTCACATACCACACTGTTAATTTAGTTCAAAGCTAAAAAGAAGAAAGCACTCTTGTGGATAAAGTCCAAACTGCAGAACTCTTCGGAACATGGTACAAAATTTATGCTGGCCTTATATGCTTGTTTCTGATACAACTTTGGAACAAATGTATTATGATTTCTCTGATGTCTCGGAGTTGCCCATGTACCAACATTGTCGCAGATATGTGCTAAAGTAACTGTCTTAGCCGGTGTTCTCTGATGGTACCTCTAGGTGGCAGCATTGCACATGAAAATACACACTTGTTACAAATACGACCAAATGGCCAATAAAAAGGTCAGAATGGGCATGTTGTGCACGCCTACCCTCAGTAGCATGATGTCATTATTGAAGGTCCTGTAGTTGTAGTTGTAATAAACGACGATCTTGGAGATATTGAAAACTTGCTCAAATCCTTCCTCTTCCACAAGACTGTGTTCACTCAGAACGATCTGGATCAGATTCCTCCTGCAACGCGGGAACAGAATCCAGCACATTTAGCATTGCAATTAAAAAAATGAAAAAAAAAAAGATTTTGATGCAATTAAAAATCACATGTAACTTCTGTGTCGATCAACATTAAGTACATAAACAGATCCCAGTACTGCCAAAAAACTTGTTAACTATGTAAAATCCTTGTAAACTTGTATACCGATTTACTAATTGCGGTTTTTTTGCTGCTGGTTTACTGAATAACGTTGACAAAATGGATAATACAATTATTGTGAAATAATGTTTGTACTTAATATTTGTATTTTAGTCGGTTACATATATTGTGTACTTCTCTGGGAATGTTGTCAGCCAGGTCTGGCTCTGTAGCTCATTTTAACTAGGACAACACACCCACTTTCTCCCACGCTGCAAGTCATTCGGGGAAAGAGAGTAGAACGACTGTAATGCAACGTTATGTAAAGGGCACACTTGATATAAATGGTCCAGGTTGTTGGACGTCATACAGATGCATTACTCACGGCCTCCAGCAGTGGGCAGCAGACGCTACCCATTGGGGTCGGATGAGCGTAGCTCCACAGTAGTGCTTATTGTTGTATTGGATAGACGCCTGATATTTAATGGAGTATGGCACGACTTCCTGGCCTCCGATAATCCTTTGCTCAAATGTTCCTGAAAACCACAGAGGAACATTAAATACCTCTTATGATGTGAGAACAGTAATGATATCCCCCTTTCTCTCTAATTCTTAAAAAAATCCTTATATCATTACCATAGAATGAACATCTTTTATTTATCACAAAGTTTATAAAGTACATGAGTATAGATAATTACAGCTGCGGAGTTTAATGTTCCTTATTTTTAACTGGGACATTTAGCAGTTCTCTTCAGCTAAATGAAGCTCTGTGCTATGAAAACCTGATATTGTCTCTGCATGATCAGTTCTTAAACACATCAAACGCAATGAGGCCATAAAGGGGAACACTTACTGGCAGACGAGGGTACACGCTCAGTAAATGAGTTAACATCACAGAGTCAGAGTGTTGCTACTCTCAGTTCCAGAATTAATGACCATGTCTTCTCAAAAACACACAAAAAAAGTCACCCTAAAGGATCTGCAGAATTTTGTTCCACGGCAGAGGAGAGCAAGGAAGGCCTTAGCTGCTCCCTAATTCTATTCTGGCCTCTGGTCTTAATTAATAAATTAATTTAATAATTAGCACAGTCATTTATGTGATCTGACATTTTAGAAAAATTCTTTATAAGCTGATGAATATATATTTTACCGTTTACATATATCCACATACATATATATTTTTTACATTCATTAAACAGTGAATCTCTTACCTTGGATTGAGAGTGTAACTATGAGTAACACTGCAGCCTGGAAGACTTGACCCATTCTACCTCCCCTAAAACATGAGGAAATGCCGTGGTTATTTTAAAGCATTCCTGAGATTGCCTTTTAAACAATTATAAAGAAGAAAAATTAAATCACTGTAGCCTAGTTTCTGCACATCTCCAGCTTTCCCTTTGGTTTTGTAATACAATCTCAATCACTTGTCATTGAAATGCTGGAGCTCGCTCTTCCCAGACATTGATTCATTGCTATGGTTGAATAATTAGTCCCTGGGAAACTTGTGGCTCGGTAGCTACATTTAATTCCAGGCGTTGATATCTGTGTTTTGTTCCATACCAACCGGAAGTTAATATCAGATTTCTGATCAAGAATAGGTTAAATACTATATCTCAACACTGAATCAAATATCTCATACTGTATTTACAAGTTTTTTTGAGGAAACATTTTAAGAAGTTGTTGAATAAAAGTTAAAAATATTTAGTATTTAGTAGTATTTAGAAAAATAAAAATATTTAGTAAAATATTTAGTTAAAGCTTTTTCAGAGTTATTTATTAGTATGGTACTCACCGTTCCTCAACAATCCTTTAAATATGCAACCTTAAAGAATCTCCAACTGCTGCCCTTGAAAACCCTCACAAGGTTTTTATAGTGCAACCAAATCCTTACTTTCTGCTTTGTATGTTCCATAATGGAATTTTCAAAAAATGGATCCACAGCACAATAAAAGGGACTGACCTAGTATGTGACAAAGGACAACGTGCCCTGTGGCATTATGCTTGTATTTCTAAGCCTCTTTGTTGACTGTAGGTGAGGAGAAATAAAACACCTCTCCCAGTTTTGCTCCAAACACATAATAGTGGTGTTATTATATGTCAATCAACAAGGGCCTGTTGCCATTGACATGAGCTGAATTTCCGTGAGAAGAACTGCATTGTGTTCTTATAAACAAAATTACTATTGTATTGTCATAAAATGTGTTCATGTGTGTTTATTTATATATCATTTATCAAGGACCTGATAACAATAGCACCATATCCAATAAATTAAGAGTTTCTGCTTTGTGCTGTTCATTGTGTGTTCTTTGTCTCACCGGGTCTCAAGTTTTTGCTTTTTTGAGTAATCTGGTCTGGATTACCAGTGAGAAACAGGGAGATTTGTACCAAATCATTCACTTAAGTCAAAGGTGATCAAGCCTTATCAGTTTTTCAAAATCCAAATTAATAGAATAAAAATAGGTCAAAATGAGAAAATAAGTACAAGGAAGCTAAATAAATCACTCTGTTAACAGCTATTTTTATGTATTAACAGTCTTATTAACAGCTATTCTTACGAATTAGTAAAGAAATAACTAAGTCTTTTAATATCGTTGTTAAACAGGAGAAAACAAATGTTGTTGCAAAGTAAGAATTGTGGTTGGGAGAAATATAAAAATTAAAAAAAAAGTTTGACAAAACACTTCAGCTCTCTGGCTCCACCTGTTGGCCATTGGGAGTAATTTAATGAAGCTTAGAATGGCCATGGAATGTGTGGCTTCAGCTCTGAGTGAAGAGAAAGAGATGGAACATGATGACAGTCAATAACTCTTTCTGAGACAGTAACACCATCAAAATAAAGCACAGGAGTAACTCAGACAATGCAAATCTTCAACTCCAATTTGTATGTGAGGTACAGCATGGTTCTTCTAGCCTCATTATTTACAGTTTCATGAAATACTCTGGATTAGATTTTCAGATAAATAAATGTAAATATACAGGGGAGTCATTATGAGCTATTTCTATATGGTAGATCCTGCATGGCTGTTCCACTTCTCGATGCTAGCGACAGAACGTCCCTCACGGTTTCTACAGCACCAGCAGTGGTGAGAACCAAAGTTTCCCGGAAGTGACGTCTGGCCTTTTCTCCTTATTGTTCTCCAAATCCCTTGTCTTTGAGGAAACTGAGCCAACTCTCTCAGGTGCGTCGTGGTATATTCCTACCAACATTGAATCATCATTTTATGGATCATGACAGGAAATGAATTGAATATTGGATATTGGCAGAAGGCAATGTGTCAACTGAAGCCAAAAGTCACATACAGAACGTCTGCCAAGCATCATATAAAAAGTAAAACACTGGAAGTTTTAGATTGTGCAGCAGCTCAGCTTGGCGGCGGACTCTCGCCCACTTTTTCTGACGTTATGTAATCACTTATTTATTTATTTATTTATTTTAACAGGGACAGTGGACAGTTAGCAACTGTCCCACAATTAGCTAGAAAGCTAAATTTCGTCTGCAGTCCTGCGGCAGATGATACAAAGATCGGCAAGGCACTTGACAGCTGAATTGGGAATAAGTGCTGTCGTGTAGATACATTTCAGGCCAACATCCTGAAATTGATCCGTAACACAGTGTGCCTATCGATTTCATTATTATCAGGAACAACCAAAAAGGGCACATATCACATATTCATACATATTTCATACATATTCTTATCACATAATCGACCATTGAAGGGCATTTAAAGGCTTTCCATTAACACTGATGTGTTAATTCTGAATGTGTTAATTCTCATTGCCACAGTCTCATAGTTTTCGCATTTCCATGATAGCGGCGAGCTGCAGGCTGTTGAATGGAGAGTATGACACAGTACTCACGTGCCTTCTGGACCCTGGTTCTGATTAGCTCATCTCTCTGTATATACGGACACCAGAGGGAGAGCTGTAGAATTTAGCAGTCCTTTTGTCAGATTCATCCAATCCAGGCACGTGAACACTGGCTACAGAATCTGCACACTGTGCAGACAACTTGTTTTCTGAGACAAGTTAGCCTTTTGAAGGGGGTTGCTAGTTTCAGTCCACTTTACAGAGGATTTACCACAGCAGGTTGCTTTTCCTCCAGCACTCTGTCTGAAATGTCCCTCTGGCGGAGGATTAAAATAAGACTGTTACATTGCACAGCTCTGCAGAAAAGCGTTGCAGCGTGTGCTTCACACATATCCGGTGCATTTAATCCCGGCGCCACCTCCTGGGAGCGGGTCAGAGGGTTTGATGAACGAGTGAGGCTGGGGGTTTTTGTCCACGGCCAACACCTCAGGGTCGGGTCCGACATCGGGGGAGCCGTACGGCTGAATGGATCTGGGTCAGACCTGAGGAACGTCCCCGCATCTGCGGCGAGAGTCAGAAGAGTTCAGCTTGCTTCTGTCTTTCATTACCACTGAATATGCTAGATGTCAAGAAGCTGACCCCAACAGACAATCATAACACCCTCTCTTTCTGTTGGACTCTGTTAAGCTCCTATTCTTCCCATTTTCATAATGCATTAGGCATTCCAACAAAGGCAGGGCTTAAGAATAACCTTGAATCCAATACTAGTGCTGAAACATAATATTCTGATAAAAAACTAAAATAATAAACTATGATTCTTTTTAAGAGAAATGTGTATTAGGTGTTATGTATGGAAAATATAAAGTCATGACTTTTAATCATTTTCTTCATCGTTTCTTTAATTTTCCTGCAAATAAACAACTTGAAAGTTGCTTAATAAAGTTTTCCTTGTTCATCTTCATACTATTTTATTAGTTTTCTAGGTCAACCACTGTCCTTACATCCTCGTTATATGCACTTGGTAGCTCTGGGAAACAGCATCCACCAAATGCAAATGTTATTGTTTTCATTTGATATTAAAGCTTTTATAGGTATACTAAATACTTTGTACTGATATTCAGTTTGTGCAACTACACATCAGTTTTAGTATGTAACAATTACACATCTACTGTGTCTTCTAACAGCAGTAATTTGAAGTTGAAATATAATAGGAAGACAAAGACTCTCTGACATGGGAGTCAATAGAGATGACAAATTATCACCTTTAGATTTTGAAGACTCCTCTTTGGCTCTTAAATGTGACTCCTCAAAGTCAACTGGTCTATACATATTCTTTTATTCCAGGGATTAACCTCGAAATAGAATCCAGTATATTATTTACAGGTTTTACAATATCAAGAGATCGTAACCTATCCGTTTTAATGACAAAAGTTGAGCATTTTTTTTAAATGGCTCATACATATCAAAAGTGATGTCAAAGCAGGAAAATAAAATATATATATATTGTTTTTTTTTTTATTTTGGTTTGGCAGCTATCTGGGGCTCTGTGGAACTCTAATGGATGGGGTTAATGATATTAGTTGGTCCATTTAGTCAGCAAGTCGCATGATCAAAGCTGAGACACTTGGAAGTACCCATGGCCAACAGAGGACCTTGTCACATGAGTCTCTATCCAGTCTCTGGGCTAGACAAAGGGGAAAGCTGTTTCACTCATGTCATGGAAAACAATTAAATACACATGCATGATTCATTAAAGAGCATTTCCTCCATGAGTTTGGTAAATATTTGACGTTTGTGAGATGGCATTATTTTGTAAAGCAGATGACGATGCTCTCACCAGTATTTGATCTCTTTAAGGACAATATTCAATTCAAGAATTATTTGAGTATGGGTCAACATCTGACACCACTTGAAAGATTTTAAAAATTTATAAAATTTACATTTTAGTCAGCTAGAAGCTATGCATTTACATTCAGCCATTTTGCAGACACCCTTATCCAGGTTGGCTCACACAGTTTATGCAGTTGGACATTTACTGATGCAATTGGGGGTTAAGTACCTTGCACATGAATACAGCAGTGGTTCCCTACCTAGGTGCTGAACCTGCAACCTCTGGGTTACAAAGCCAGCCAAACCATTATTCTACACTGCAGTCTGTTCATTTAGCATATTCAAAGCAAGTTACATGGAGTACATTTGCTCTGCAACAGCAGTGCAATAGCATCAGATCTGTGTAAAATAACACACACAGTGCTGATTATGTTTACATGGGTGCCCAAACTTATAGAACCATAAAAGGTATATTTCAAAACGCAGGACCGTGTAACTCATCAGGGTGAATCTGTGACCAGGTTTTAGATATCCTGAACCACTATTCTCTCTGCATTACATAGTTAGTTATTCCTCACATTTTGATAATTGGCAAAAAAGTGTTTCAGTTGGCTTTGCCACAGTTCACATCAAACAAAAAGACAGATTTTTTAAAGGTCACGTACCAAGTTATAAGGAAGCTTACCAAATGTTTTCTCGTTTCCCTGAATCGTACTGTATTTTGTTGCAGGGCGGCAAGGTCGCCATGGAAACGGAAATCGGAACTACGCGGGGAAACCTGAGCAGATGTGATTCTGTCACCTGAAGTCGCATCCAGGGAAACACTCTGAAGTCACTCTGCGCGCCGTCGCCTGCTGCTCCTTGCCGGTCTCACTATGCATCTTTTAGTCCTGTTGAAATGCGTGCTGCTGGAGCTGCTAGCGGTAAATTGTAAGTACGTTTCAATCCTAATTCACCTGCTAGACGAGGCCTGCACGCTCGCTGGCAAGAACGTGTGCATCATTTTGGTCTGTTCTGTGGATTTTCGGGGATTTTATTGGCTAAGCAATGGAATATAAAGGGAAAAACAGTCTCAGCGTGATGTTTCTAGGGTGTTTATAGAGAGGTTAGTACATGGCATTGTGTATTGTCCATTGGGATGGGTGTGGTATATCAGAAGTTTTTAGACCTTTAAGTAAAAGTGTTTTTATGTTCTTTAAAAGAAGTATGCTCCGTTTTCCTTGATTATAGTTGCTACAGTAGAATTTTTTTTGGTTTCTGGGTTATGTTTTGTGGACTGCAGGCACTTTTAATAGTTGCAACCAGAAAAACAATTTAGATGGAAGTATGAAAAACAAATCCGAGTAAGCAAAGTATGATCTCAGCCAAGTATAAAGAGTTCATAGAGTTTATGGTAACAGTCTGCTGCTGTTGCTAAAGTCTGCTGTTGTTGAAAGTTGTAAAGTTGTGTAAAGTTTACTGTAAGTGGAGCCTGGTGTGGTCCTTTACAGACAGTCCTGGGACTCAGACAGTTCTGTGAGCCAGACATGTTCTTTCACAGGGAGTATTCCGGGCTTGAGCTGCACATTACTTACGACCTGCTCTCTTACCCTGGTAGCACATTTAAGTGTCATAAATAATGTTCTCATGGATATTCAATAATTCATAAACTGGCATCCAATTGCAGAGGTTGATGAATTTGCAAAAGGCATGTCAGTGATGATGGTTTACCATGCCAGCCTCCAACATTTAGCCACATGCAATCTTATAAATGTCAACACAAACTGTGAAATGGTTTCTCATTCAAATCCTGCTCAAATGTGAAGACGGAATGGGTGTAAATTGTTATATTGTCATCTGTAGGATTTTCAGAAAAGAAAAGAATACTTTACAGTGCTTTCAAGATTCTTTATAATACACCTTCTTCAGTTACTGCTCTTTGTCGGGCACACATTCAGATATATGAAGAAAGGCAGGAGTTCATAATGTCACTTATGTATCAATCACTAAGGGTCTCACGTAGTGAGACGATATCTAGTTACTGTAACAGGGATAATCACAGTAAGTAATAGTGACATTTGATCATGACAGACACATTCACGATGTAAAGAACAAAAAAAATCTGTCGTCACAGAGCTGTCATGGGTTGTACCAGAGGATGGAGATTTCCTTCCCCGTGGTCTTTCCCCACGAGTTAGTTTCGGGAAATCTTTATTGCGTAATACTGTCAATTAAAGGCGTGTATGTTTCACATACATTGTGAAGATGCTGTCAATGGAAGGTCATTATGTATAGTGTTACCTTAACTGCTTCTAACTGGCGATGGGAACAGTTAATTGTTATTGTTACTGTGAGCTCACCATCCATCAAAGGCAGTCAGTCATTGTTAATGGACAGTTACTGTGTTCAAGCATCTTAAAGCTGTTTTTGCAAGTCATACCTTTTTGCACACTTTGCATAGTTTTATGAATTTCTATGCAAAATTACATAAGAGTTTTTTGATGATGATAAAAGGTTCATTTTATTATTTCTTGGCTCATGATTTTGCATACATATTATCTAAGAATACATAAAAAGTCAAAATGTTATCTATATAGTTAGTGGATGCACTAATAGAAATTCTGCGTTTGTCCACACTCATACCCACACACAAGCCTTATTCAGCTTTCTGCTGTCAAGCTTTCACCGCCCAGTAATTCAAACTACACTATAAGGGCAAAAGACATTACACAGTAAAAATGATTGTCTGTCCTATACTACCTTCATTGCTATCCTTTCCAGCCTAATAACCATCCACTGGATGTGTGTGATAGATGCCTGATATAACCATGCGACCATTTCTCCCCAAAACTGCTTTATTTGCTGGGAAAATGCAAGATTCTAGTTTTCCTCCAATACCTCTTTGGAGGCGCTGGATGGGGTCTGGCCACTGAAACACTGTGGTTTTTACCACCGGTGCCCATGTTTTGCCCACTTTTTGCCCACGGGACCTCTGCGGTGTACTGAACGGCCTTCCTGTTTTGTGTTGCAGGCCAGTATTTAATGCAGGGCCGCATCGTGGGCGGCTATGCTCCGGTGCCCCACGCCATCAGGTACATCGTGTCCATACAGACCACCAAGAGCCAGCATTTCTGTGGAGGTTCGCTAATCAACAAGTACTGGGTGCTGACAGCGGCCCACTGCAACATCGGGTAAGCTCCGCTGTGCTGATTTTTTTTTTCTTCTCTTGATGGCTTTGTGCAAAAACGAAGAAGCGTCAAATGTGTTGCCATGTCTGTCAAACATAGATGATGCTGTTTGATGGTTTCGGGGTACACCTGTTGCATCTTGGGAATTGTTCCGTGGTAGTAGCAATGTGTGATGAAAAATGATGTGTGTCCAAAAAAATGTTTTGTAAAATTGATTAAATTGAGTGTTTTACTTTGGGTTTATTTCTTTAAAAAAAAAGTGAAATAATAGTGAATATATATAAACATTCAAACACCAGGTCAAGTAACACTAATTGCACTCTACAGTTTGCATGAATAAAAATGTCAAAAGTAACATGCGTTGAACTGCAATTAATTACCATCTACAAAATGAAGGACCAAATTTAATTTGATTCTTATTTTCGACGCAAAATGCTTTGTTCGTTTTCTTTTCAGGGACAGTTTTGTTTTTCTTTTGGAGGGAATGCTAGGAATGACTGGAACTTGAGGCCTACATATAAACAAGGTCACTGAATTTATTAGTACTTTCCATTGGCTCAGGGATGCATAACGGCCAAGTAATGTCTCAGCTTTGCACACATGACAGTCATGCCAGGATAACTCAGACTTATTTACATATCAGTGGCCCCATACACAATTGCACAGCATATGTTGTTTGACTCTGACAAGGGAAACTGGCAGTACTGGTGCAAATAGACTGGAGTCATACAATAGTCCCATTGAACTAGGGCAGCGCTGACTTGCCACCCTGCTGCGTGTGCTAGCTCTGAGGATCGGTGGCTAGGTATCAGATTGTTTTGACCTGTAAGTAATCAAACTGGAGATCAAGTGCAGGTAAACGATACGGGCAAACTTCTGAAAATTTAACAATGGGCGATATTGTGCTCGTGGATCCGTGGCGGCGCTGTCTGACTCAGGGTTGACGACGCGGAGTCTGAGGTCGCTTGTGCTCCCACAGACTTCGGGGTGCTGAGGGTCCCGGGCTCGGACGGGATACGAGAGCTTTAATCTCCCATCATGCACTGGAGTGGTGATTCTAGATGGGTGCTGATTAAGATGCAGCACGCCGCGAGGATGCTAAGGGGTCATTTTGACCGTGTTGGTTGCAAAGGGTGATAATTTGGCAGGCGGGATGAACGTGTGAGAAAGGAATTTGGCTTGATTACTGCCAAGCCTGTGTGACATCTGCCTAATTGTCCGAATGAGTTTTGCTCTGGGTTTGATAAAGTTCTGAAAAGCTGAGAAGAGACAATAAGCCAGAAGTATTGCTAAAATTTGATATTTTCCCTATGCTCAACAAAGATAACAATGGGGACTATTTATTTTGAGTCAAGAAGCCCTAAACTATTTATGTGGCAGCAATGTAGTGTAAATGCTTAAGGAGCTGGTTTTTCAACCTAAGGGTGGCAGGTTTGATTCCCACATGAAACACTGTTGTTGTGTCCTTGAGCATGGCACTCAACCCAAACTGCTTCAGTAAGATATCTAGCTGTGTGAATGAGAAGTGTAAACTTTATAGGTCTTGCTGATTGAGAGCATCTGGTCAATGCAATAGAACTGCATTCTGAATCTATCATATTATCCAGTCATTCTTTGTCCGAAGCTAATGAAATGATTACAGGTTAAGTGCCTGAATATAAGTCTCAACAGTAATGTCACAGCTGGAAATCGGACCGAGAACTGACCTGAACTGGACCGCTGTCATCATTCTTGCCTCTCAGCTACCCCTAACGGCTGTAACTGTGTGCCTCAGGTCCGACAACATGATCATAGTGGCTGGGGATTACTCCCTCAGCATGTACGAAGGGACGGAGCAGTTTTTCAGGCCGCACCTCCTGATTCCGCATCCGGAGTACAACAAAGACACCAACAACGCTGATATAATGCTCATAAAGGTAAATCTGCCACAGAACATCCAGCGAAGAGCATCACTGTGTGATTTTACAGCACATTTGAATCCCTCGGTTACTCAGCTTACAACGTTCATTATGAATTTTAAGGGTTGTCCTTGGTAATCTTTTAAAGGCCCGCTTGAATCATTTTGACATTTTCAGCTGATGTAAAAAAAAAATGTAATTTGACATTTAGCATTTTAATGAGTATTTTCTTTGGCAAATTACTTCCTCCTAAAATGGTTTCAGGATTTTTGTGCCATGATGTATACTCCTGCATTTTTTACAGATGTGACCTAGCCATGTGACCTAGCCATGTGACTTAGCCATGTGACCTAGTCATGTGACCTAGCCATGTGACCTAGCCATGTGACCTAGTCATGTGACCTAGCCATGTGACCTAGTCATGTAACCTAGCCATCCTGTCCACGGAGTCACTGGGAAAATGAGGCATCGTTACTTTTCAGACTAGTTTCATGAACTTATGTCTCCACTCTACTTCCAAGTGTTTTTTTTTTTCAAGAAAACCAGGATGTCAGATCAGGCTGGAGGGAGCCTTTAATACACTCCTCGAGAAAAAGCTAAATATTCCTGTCTGCCTCCCTGCCTTCCGGCAGGACTGAGTTTGAAGATTGCAATCAAGTTTGATTGATGGTCCTTCAAACATGAACATGTTCTCTCTGCTAGTCTGCTGGAAGGAGCGAAATGAGCTCAGACATTTATAAAGTGCAATATGCAAATATCATAATCTCGCTTGGACATTTTTTAAATATTTACCAAGCCAAGTGACAGTGTAGGATGTGAGCTTTGGTCCCCAAAATCAGGAGAGGCACATGCATTAGTAATGAGCTGTGTGAGTATTAAAAATGTATCTGTCAGCATGAATGCCACTCTGCTCAGTAGAAACAGAGGAAGTACAGAATCCACTCATCTGACTGGCCCCGTCCATCACATTCACCCACACAATGGACAGCAGAAAGGAAAGCACAGCTAGATTACAATGTATGATTGGGTCCACATGCCTATATGTGAATTTGTGACTATTTATGGTGTAAAAAGCTCTGTACAAGTAACATTAGATCAAACAGAACTTAATTTACATATATATATGATCTCAATACTCACATATAATGTGCATAATAATGAGATGCAGTAGTTATTCAAAGGACAGCAATGTGACTGAAGATTACTGATATTTAGAAGATTATTTATTTTCATAAATACCCTCATTGTCCCCCTCCGCCCAATTGTACTTTCTGGTTTTCTTTGAAAAAGACAATACTCTGGAAATGTATGCACAGAGTGGTGA
This sequence comes from Albula glossodonta, assembly GCA_019788955.1. Taxonomy (NCBI): domain Eukaryota; kingdom Metazoa; phylum Chordata; class Actinopteri; order Albuliformes; family Albulidae; genus Albula; species Albula glossodonta. Next base: position 2,149,703 of record JAFBMS010000056.1, on the reverse strand, counting down.
TGTAGCAGACGGAAACTAGCAGGTAAAGCAATGGCCCCCTCACCTGCTCAGTAACTTCATCAACCTAATTACTACTTTGTTCATCACAGCACAGAGGAAATTTTAAGAGGAAGTGACATGTTTTCCAGCCAAATTGTCTTTCTGCAGCACCACTGTCAAAATACAGGATGGGATCTATTGGCGGAAAAAAAACATCAAAATAAGTCAAGTGGGCCTTTTAAAAACACCAAAGCCTAGACTTAAAAAAGAAGGCAGTGATGAAAATGTCCATAAAGTTGGTCCGATTTGAAATGGAAACTCTTCAAATTGCTGCAATTTATTATTCATTTAACTGCAATGAAGGGTAGAATTTGGGAGTAAAGACAGATCATGAGCGAGCTGAAGATGGTCTTATTACCCAAGAGAAGTGGCACCATGTGCCCATGGGCATTAGTTTGGTTTCAAAGGGCTGGGGACAACGACGGGTTCAACTAAAAAAGGCTTTCAAAAACGTGGTGGGGATGAAATGGCTAAAAGTGATGGGGACATGTCCCCAGCGTAAATGACACCTATGCGTATGCCTACTTAGCTTCCCTCCCCTCTTTTGTCCCCCGTCCAGCTGAAGGCCCCAGTGTTTCTGAACAGATTTGTGAGCATCGCCCCCCTGCCCCGCCAGGACACGCTGGTGTCGGAGGGGAAGCTGTGCCAGGTGTCGGGGTGGGGCTTCACCAGCTCAAGCGGGGGCCAGATCCCGTCCACGCTACGCACCGTGAAGCTGCCCATCATCTCCTCCGCACGCTGCAACGGAAGCGAGTCCTTCCAGGGCAACATCACCACCAACATGATCTGCGCGGGGTTCAGCGCTGGCGGGAAGGACGCGTGCGAGGTGGGACAGAGCTCCGTCACTTTTTACGCTCGTTTTTGTGACGTCTAGTGATGCACACCGGCCCCTACTTGCCCACCAATGCCTCATCCAGCAGTAGCTGTGTTTTCTCAGGCAGTTTCCAAGTACAAAGCAAGCTCACACCAGCTTATTTTTCAAGAGTCCTATCTGTTTTTTTTTCTCATATGTTCAGTCTTGTGATGTAGCATACCCTCTAACACCTTCGAATTCACATTTGGGTCCTCAATGCTGCACTAGCCCCAAAATCTTATATTTTTGTGCAGTCGCATGGAAACCCAAAAATTAAGCTCAATTTTACAAAACATGGCATGGGATCTTTAATAATTACTGCAGGCAGGACCTTGGAGTTCTGTTTGGTTGACAGAGCACAGCGCCCCCTACTGGCTCACCAACAACTATTCCAGGAGCAACTTAATTTGCCAAAGATGGCTGCCCTTCCAACCGCTAACTAATGTGGGTAGGGATTTCAAGGGATTGTATAACCAATCAGATACTGTATAGGGGATGATCAGGTGACCAGGTGTATGGAGCCAGTTTTTATGGGAAATTGACGAAGACACTGGGGTCAATGCCTCTGCTTCGAGTGAGTCAGCACCTCAGTTTAACGTCTTACCTGAGGGAGGCTGTCACTGTGAAGGGACATTTCAGTTATAATTGGTCCAGAGGGAACAGTGACCCCTACTGGACCCCAAAAGAAGGTTTCTAAGAACTCGCAACTCCTTAGCACTAGCAGTTTGCCATGAGAAGGGCTCAGGGTACCTGAAGTGTTAAACTCTCACGGACAGTTTAATAATGAGCTATTGAGGTTCCATGATCCCAAAAATGGGTGGAGCTACATGGAGCTGTCAGTCATTGATTTCTTTGAACCAATAAATGGGTTGTGCTGTCCACACTCATACACAATGTTTGGTTCTACTCAGTCAGGCACCGGTAGCATATGGTACCTGCACCTGCATTTGTGTTGTCAAGAGATATCTTTCTCCCATCACTTATAAAGAGTATGTAAATAAAACTAGCATACACGGGAGAAATCCGAACTCCCTGAACCCCCTGTGACTGCGATATACTATACTGCAATCTGAATTCTTACTCATTTAAACAATAGAGTGTGGAGTGTGCATTGTGTGTAAAAGCATTAAAATGGTTAGGAAACCATGCGCAAAGCTCAGAGGTTGCCAGTTCAAATTCCAGATCAGGCACTGTTGTACCCCTCAGCAAAACACTTTCCCGGAATAACTCCAGTAAAACATGCAGCTCTGTGAAAGGATAGTATGTTGGAATGTAAGCCTTGCATAAAACCCAGAATAAAGGGTCCTATTTACGCAAATAAATCATGTAATATAACAATGGAGCTTGGTGACCTGCACCTAGGTAACAATTTTTTGGTTCCCAGAACATTCTGGAAAAGTGAGATGAACCTTCCTGATATGTAAATTTGTTTGGTTTTCTGGCTGTCTGTCCCTAGATCACAATTCATTCACATGGAACATTGTTGGAGCAGTTATAGAATGTTACTCAGTGTTACTATTTGAGTAAAAAGGAATTGTAATTGTGCATGGTCTTTTTAATATCATGTTTATGTTATTGGGAGAGATGGCAAATATTCAGCAATTCCAACATTTATATGCTAGTATTTGGATCGTTATTAAAACTTCACATGTATCCTCCAAAACCAAATAAAAATCAGAGGATACATGTATGTTCTAATAAAGAATATCATCTCATGTACATGACAAACCCTGCAAAACAACCTGTTTTGAACAATAAATATATCTTATAGCATTGTGGATATCCTCTATTAAATGGGAGTGTAATTGTGATGTTCAACAACAGTTTTTCCAACCGTTTCACACGTTTTGGGCCATTCAGATTTTTTTTGGCTGATTGAAAAAGCTTTTGCCATAATTTGTATAACTTTTCTTATCTAACAGATTGGACCTCAGAGAGTAAGACAGACAAATAAATATGTGATTGCGCCTTTCACACATCACAGAAACCTTTGATTCTCTGCAGCACTTTGAAAAGGAACACTTTAATCAGAACATTCTACCATGCTCATTGCTTCAAGTAGACATTTTGGCCTACCTAAATTTGAAAAAAAAAAAAAAGGTTCTAACCATAATAAACAATTTGTAAAATGTATATAAACTGTGAAGTTCATACGAAGGCAGCATGTTGAGATTGAGAAATAAACACACTGAGTTCTTTATTTTGTTCTCGGGTTTCTTTCATTAGATCCACCTTATCTGAACCATCATAAATGCTATTCGTCTTGATACTGCACTTGCTGTTATAGTATGTAACCTGGTCCTCCCTAGAGAACAATAGGGCTCACCCCAAGGTATTTCGAGACAGACAGAAGAGTGCCACTCCTTGCACAGTGAAAGGCACAATTAATCTTCCGTCCAGCACATGTCGATGAATACATATCAGAGCCAAGAAGTACCTACCAAATCTATTCAATGCAATTCAATGCAAAAAAAATGAGATGAAAGTATAGTACTCTCCCAAGAGAGAAATGAGGCCCATTAAAGATTTTAGATCTGAAAGAACCTATATCATGGTGCACAGAGCAAAGGGGCCAGCCCTGTATTGTCTACAGGGTTCAGAAGAAAATCTATTAATTGGAGATTAACTGGAAACTCTTGCAAACGCATGTGGTTTTTCTGGTCTGCCTCCTCGTCTGGGGGAAAACCAGGTTTCATGACTCCGTGGTGGTGGAATAAAGTGCCTCCCCTTGCCACCTCACCCTCCACCTGTACCGGTAAATTACTGGGATCCCTGGCACGAGATGTGCGTGACCCTACCTTGCAATGATGGCATTGTCTTACTGCATTGTATTACGTAGCTACCGCTGGCTTGCTCTTAATTAAGATCATTACACAGCCAGTAATAGGCCTGGCAACAACTGTGGTTTAAATTTGTGTTTGAATCCAACTTGCTAACTATTGCATCAGATGATGCTAAATTTACATGGATACTGTATTGGTATCTATTGCAATGTCTAAAATGCTATGTTGTTCCTATGTTGTTGTACAATTACAAATTAATGGAAATAATTTTTAGCTATATACCAGTGCCCTTTAAGTGTGAATTATTTGTAAAATAAACCAACATAGTTGATTTTTAGGAAAATGTGCTTGCAGATTGCTTTGTTGTACTGGCATATGCAATCCTCAGATGTCATAATTTGCATGTAAATTTGTTCTGTTGGGATGATAATCTCCTCAGATGAACCTGAGTCCCTGCTTTTATTGCCATAGTGCCAGTATGCAATGTTAAAGTTGGGCGTGTGATATCAGTTAAGATAATGTTAACTGCGTATGAAAACAGACATGTATTCAGATATTAAAAGCTTGTCGGCACTTGGGAATAATACCGATGATTTCAGGACGAGGACAGAACGTCCAATAACCCTTAGAATTGAAAAAAAGAACAAACTTTGAATGAACGCCAAACTCTGATCTTAAATTTAAAAACCCCCTGAGGGCAGTGGATTGTTGTTTCACTGGGGACAGAGGAGCATGTCAAATAAGACTGGATCATTCAACAAGCTCTTTAAGCAACTTTCGCCCTTAGCGAAATGTCACTATAATGCCAATGGAAAAATGTGAAGCTGGAATAAAACACAAGCATGTCTGGTCCAGCGGTGAAAGTGAGAGGACCTTTTCTGAAATATGAGCATCAGGATGACATGATTGTATGCTAACCTCCCTTCACTTGAGTTTTTACAACATAAAATATTCCACATGTCTCTGTAAAGTCCGTCATTTTTGTGCCTTCTTGGCTTTCTCTGGCCTGGTCAGTTGTAAGACCACATTATGAAAATTTTTATTGTTGCCTCAAGGTGAATTTATTGAAGCAACAATAAAAATTTTCATAACCAATCTTACAACTTACCAGGCCAGAGAAATTTACATCTGATTAAATTCTTATTCTCAGCTTTTTTTAAAAGTGTATTTTTATACATTTTGGTCTCATTATATGTACATAGCCCCCCATTTCAGGACGACAGAATGTTTGGGACCTAATAATATTAAGTGAGTGAAAGTAGTCATGTTGAATATGTTATTGCATATGCTTTGCAGTACCTGCCTGTAATATGTGTCCCATGGACATCATAGGTACTCAGTATCCTCTCTGTGTCCATTGAGTTTGGAGCATTTGCTGGAACTTGAGCAGATACAATGTTTCTGCATGCTTCAGAACTCATACTGCTGCTGCTGTCCCCACCATGTTTCAGTGAAGAGGTTGTATGCTTTGGATTTTGGGTAGTTCCTTTTGGCCTCCACACACAGTGATACCTTTGTGACCCCACTGATACAGGTGAATCTTGGTCTCACCTCTCCATTAGACCTTTCTCCAGAACTCCTCAGGATCTTTTAGGCACTCAGGTGCTTGGGGATTTTTCCTTGTTATTGAGAGAATACTTTGGTCATGAAAGTGATCAGTTTCATTGAATTGTATAATTGGCAACTCCCTGTTTTTCACTAGTGATGCTGAGTAAGTTATGACTACCAATTTATACCTCTGGCCATGGCCAACAATGGCATAGTTTGGACTACAACTCCCTCTGGCCATGGCTAATAATGGCATAGTTTGGACTACAACTCCCTCTGGCCATGGCTAATCATGGCATAGTTTGGACTACAACTCCCAGCTGCATTATAAACATGACCAATAGTGGAATAGTTTGGACTACAACTTCCACTGGCCATGGCCAACAATGGCATAGTTTGGACTACTACTCCCTCTGGCCATGGCCAATAATGGCATGGTTTGTACTACAGCTCCAAGCGGCATTATAAACATGGCCAATAATGGCATAGTTTGGACTACAACTCCCAGCTGCATTATAAACTTTCCACCTGAAGGCCCTGAGCATGGTGGTATTTAACCGTACGGCTAAGTTTCAGCATTTCAGATGTTGTCATGAACTTGTACCTTCCTTTTACTGGCAGTGACTTTTGAATCAAAAGATCGTAATATCTGTAGCTCAATGCAGGGTCATTCCCACAGCCCATTGGCTACTCCACCTGCTGCCGATCCACAAAGTCTTAGAGCTTTTTCAGCAGTTTTCAATGCTGATCTGCTGTAACCCCTATTATGCAAGCACCCGACTACGTCTCCTCTTGGCCCAATCAATTCTTCTCTGCATTCTGGCCATTCATGTCCTCGCTGGTCAGCTGGAACAAAAGTTGTGTCCTCAGTGAATTTAAGGAGGTCTAAACAACCTTGGACCTCTCCAGAGTTAAAAACTACTAAAAACCTTGAACCGATCGCGTTCTGTCAATTGACAAACTACCTGACTCAGCCAAGGGTAAAGTACATAATGATGGTATCATTTTACTATTTTGTACATAAAGTTTGAACTTGGAACACCTTAGCGGGGCAAGTGGTAGAGGCAGAGTGTTCTGGCATGTTGTAGTCCATGCTCGATGCAGTACTGGATGCCCAGTAGATTGGTTGTAAATGGCAAGCAAAGTTGGGCTGGACCAGGAAATGTCCTTATATTATTCGCTTTTGTCAGGTGACCTCGTATGACTCACAGTCTAAACACGGGTGTCCCTATGGGATATATTTAAAAAAAAAAAAAAAAACCTTTATTTAACTGGGTTAGGTCAGCTGGGATCTCCTTACAATAAAAACCTGGGAAATCAATGGGGAGAAAATTTTGTGGAAAGGCAAGATCGGCAACTGCTAGTGCCCCCGAGCATGAAGGGGACTCCCAGGGAAATGAACGAGGGTAACGTAAGGGCAGTGAATGTCAGTCAGAACGGCCCATATGGCCCCAACAGTCTCCCCTAATCTCCATAAGGGTGGGAGTGGTTACAATAGATTGTATAGCCAACCAGATGTTGGGGTTGTTTTGGTGGTCAGTCTTAGGAAGCCAGTTGTGTTGGCCGGTGAATTTCACCAGGACAATGGGGTTATCCCCACTTCTGCTCTTTACTGACCACTGTGAGTAAAGACCATCATTTAAATATTTTTCTATAAAATACATTTTGTGTGTAGATATATATATATACCAGTGGGGTATATGGTATATAGTGGAAGAGCCTCTATTTGGCAGTCTTTTATAATTCAATACAATTGTTTAATTACATTATATTATAACATTATATTAATGTTATATATAATAATATTATTAATATATAATAATAACATTATATTAAAAATTTGAGTGAAAGGTTGAAACTTTGACAAATGTACATGCATTTCCAGATTGTCTTAGTTTTTGGTATTTCCTCCTTTTGTGTCATTGACAGGGTGCACTAGAGCTGGTGTGGACTCCACAAGTTTGAGCAAAACCTGATGATACATGTTATCACATGGTCTTTAAGTGCCCAAAACTTTCTTGACATTTAAGCGCTCCCATAAATGTTTGATGGAGTCTGACCTTTCCTGACACGGTCAATGTCATAAATTTGTTTAAATTTGACTTGGACATAGCGCATAGAATCTAAACTATTTCTTCTTAATTTTAAATGTCATAACTTTTCTTTGCTTTAAATGTATCAAAACCCTAAAACTTTCTGATTATTTCCAGGTTTACATGAAAAACTTTTTTAAAAAAGTTCAATGTGGTCTCAGACTTTTGAGCCCCTATATACATATATTTCCTCCCGGCCCCAGTTTCACAGACATGTCTTGAGCTAAAAGTGGTGATATTTCTCACAGATTTGTATATGTATTCCACTCAACGCCAGAGTTTCTGACAACAGATCACATGACTAGTGCCTTACCATGGCAACGTGGAGGGTGTGTTGATGCTTTGTTTTCTTTGTTTCCAGGGGGATTCCGGAGGGCCGCTGGTGTGTGAAGGCCGTGTGTACGGAGTGGTCTCCTGGGGCAACGGCTGTGCTGATGCCAGGTATCCTGGAGTGTACACCGCCGTGTCCAAGTTCCGCAGATGGGTAGACCGGACCATCTTCAGCTTCTACAGCAGGTGTCTCAGGGATTAGACCACAGTGTTACACTATAACAGTCCTCCCCCGAAACAAAAAAAAATCCAAAAAAACCCCACTGTAACCCTTAACACATGTCAGCTGTGTTAGCAATGTCAGGTAACGTCTCCCCAGCTCCGCTCCTCATTCCCGGTTAACACCCCTACGTGGTTTTTACCCCGTTGTTGTTTTTCAGATTGTATGTTTTGTTTGACATGTGTTAAGTTACATGCTTGAACGTTTAAAATATTCAGTGGATGATATGTCTAATGTACTGTTTTATTTAAAAAAAATGTCTTGGCTTTGTTTCCATACTCATGTTCCAAATTGTGGTTTTTTATTTAATATGTAGGCTGGTTTATTGTATAAGTTCTTACATGATTCAACAGTGGTGCCATATTTGGCTTTATGATAAAGAAAGGACTGTAACTGCCACTGCAGATTAAAATGCCAAGCAAACGGGACCTGGACTGTGGAAAAGGTCAGAGCGGCCGATCAGGCCTCTTTGGAGGAAAGAAATGGGAGAGCAGGAAATGAAAAATCTGCACCTTTTTAAACTTGAGAGCGGAGTGAATGCATGCAGGACCAGACTGGAAGGATAAATGTGCTACAGTAAGGAGAAAAAGACAAAGTGTGTGTTGTTTGTGTTAATTTTGTAAGTAATAAAAAATAAATTTCTGAATCTGGGGTGTTTCTGAATTTTTAAGAATAACACTGTGTTATTATTAGACTGTATTATCAACATACTAACAATGCAATGTGTCCAAGTGGTGATGTAAATATTAATAAGGTTGCCCATATTTCATTTACAGGAACATACCTGTTTTTTTGTTCCTGCTTTTCTGAAATAGATTTTGGGGAACTGTTGAGGAATTTTTTCACATAATGAAGGAATTTCTTAAGCGGAATGAAAGGAGTGGAAAAGGAGGATTATTGTTTTGGATTCTCCCTTTATTTCTCGTTTTCAGGAAGCTCTGTCCTTCTCGCCGTGATTCCAGTATGGAGGGGTTTGAATGCGGCGGTACACCTCCCGGTGTCGGAGACACCCGATAGTGGTAGAGAAATCTCCACAGACTCGGGCTGAACCCGATAGGGCGAGGCGGTATCACAGCACTATGAATAGTTTATGGCCTACTTTAACAGGCTTCAGAAACCTCTCTGATTTCAGCGTCAGCAGCCGTCTCTGTGCTGTGGGTGTGTCCTCAGGCGCATGATTGATGTAAAGGACTCCGCCTTCACACTAATTTAAAGAGGCTGTTACATAAAGCAAAAATAAAACGACAAAAAAAAAACCATCCCCTTTGTCCTCTGTCCATCAGCTGGGATTTTAAAGGGAGCGTCACAGCTCTGAGTCTGGGCTCGTGTTACACATTCAAAGTTCCCCCTAATCCATAGGAAACCCCAGGGGGGACCCAAAGTTGACTTTTCTTTTTTTGTTTTTTTTGGTCGTGTGAACATGCTCTCCATGTTGTGGTGCACGCAGTATTGATTCAGGGCTTGTACTGCTCACTGCTCTCCCTTTCAGCGGCTCCCGAGGGGCCGGCTTTATGGTCGAGCAGACAAAGCATTCGGTATAGCTGTAAGATGAAATGGACCCATGCTGCAAAAAAAAAAAACTAGGGCGACCAAAACGGCCACAGTTCCGTGTTTGATTCCCTTTAAAAGGAGGCCGGCTTTCTTCTGACCTTCAGAGAGGGCTAAACGCTTCAAACATGAATAATAGAGGCAGGAATGATCATATTAATAATCTTATGGATTTCTAATTTGCTTGCAAAAACAGGGTATATATCAAAGGTGCCAGCTCTACTCTGGGCAATAGAGCTTAGGATGAAACATTTTGTTAACTAATTGCGTGGAGGGAAAGAAGAGGCCTAATGGCTATAATTCTGCAAACGAGGCATTCGAATAAATCATGTGATGTGGACTGTGTAGGACACGTTTGTGAAAACAGTTTTGGAAGTCCCCCCACCCCCCCTTTACTGATCCTAGTAGCCTCTCTCAATCCCAGCAGTGCCTCTTTCCACCACAAGGGGGCGCCTGATTACTGTGACAAACATTGGATTGCTAACTTTCTCTTAACCAGCCTCCTCCCCTCACATCAATCCCCCAAATAAAATTAAAAAAAATAAAACAAAAGCCAAAAAAAAAAATCTAGCAGATGGCAATGTTTCTCTTAATCCAGACTCATAAAACCCTCCCTAGACACCTGCTAGGGCTGGTAATATGCTAACACAATATGGGAAAGCTTGTTCTGTGTTAAAAGCAGTCCTCGCTAGACAAGTACACCTGTCCTACATTTGAGCATTTCCAGGGCCATTATGTTCCTCCCCTTTAAAATCAAACATCGCAGTAAAAGGAGCTGGAGAATGCAATTTCCTGCATCACACTTCAATATTTAGTTTTTAGAACTGGCTGTTCACATGATTACTGTTCTGACACAAAAGTCCAATCAAAACCCATCAACTGGGATCACATACCAGTAATGTAAAAGTACCTACAACAACCGTGGGGTGTTTATAACGATCAGCCTAGCAAGTGGATTTAATGGCTCTTTCAGGGGATAATGGCGGCAGGTCACCCTATTGTAGTCCCATAGAGAGCCTGGGATGCTGCACTGATGCTTGGCCACACACAGGAGAAAAAACGGCTGGTGCCACTTCAGCGCTTATGGGCTATAAGGAATAAAACATGCTTTATCAGAGTTAAAATTGACTGTGGTAGAGCTGAATTAATGCTTAACATTCCTTCCTGTGCTCTCTTTCAGTCCGGGGCCGAGTGCCCCTGAGTGGGTTTTTAAAAAAAGAGTTGCGCTTTTAGTGCGTATCCGCGGCCATGTTCCGCCGGAGCCCTCTGGCTCTTTTATTCTTTTTTTTTTTGTACCGTTATCTGCAACATGGCGCATTTGTTCCGAACGGCCGGCCGGGGCTTTCGGAACAATGCCAGCTGCATAGCGCCCGCTCTGGTTCCGGCACTTTCCGCCTCCTTTATCACTGAAATTTAGGACATCTGGTGCTTGTCGTTCAGGCGTGGGGAAGGAGAAAATATGACAACGGCGAGTCGGTCCAAACCCTATGACGCGCGGCGGTGTGGCTGTGAGACAGACACGGGCCTGCTGTCCAAGGTCCCACTTAATCTCCCCTCCTAACGCTTCTGCGTGAGCTAAATGTGTTTTTGCGCTAACACCCAAAATAAATGATCTCAGCTAATTATTTCTCAGAGTAAGGATTACCCTGACTACTGGGAGTCAGCCGTGTTATGGTCTATCAGTGGTAATCAATCCATCTAAATCCTCTTTCTTTTGAGACTGATCTGTGGTTATTAGGCTTTTAGATTGTTTTTTTTGTGTGTGTGTCTAATCTTCTTCGTCACATACAGTACCTCTCACGCGGGGTACAGATGGAAATTTTTAAAGGGACGATATGCCGTGTATCCTTCATGTTCAGTTTCAAAGTGATGAAAGCATCTTTGGGTGAGTCGCTGACAGAACGACCTGACTGATTAAATACTGTGTAGTCTTTGAGTGCACATGTGCAGATGAGACCTCAGAGAAACACATTCTTGCTTCTCCGTTGCATCATAGCCATTTACAAATGAGCCAAATGAAATGGGATTATTTTTGGTGAAAATCCATGGGCCTTTTCTTAGCACAGAGCCACACATACACACACACACACACACAAAACGCCGAGTTTTCAGAATAAGCATTGCCCAGGGTTGTTGAGAGAAACATCCTGCTCAGATGGTTGATCTTAGTGTAGTGCTATGCCGCATCGCTCAGGGTTGAAACCTGACTGTTTCAGGGCAGACCACAGTCAAAAGGCCCATGGTCAGCCATGTAACAGGCTGTAGGAATGGATCATTATTCTCTCAGCCTCAATGAGCAGCAGCTGCTCCTCTGATTGGTCAGATGCCTGCAGTCTGCCTGTCCCAGCTGCACATGGCTATGGCTGCAGCAATACTTGGTGAGGCAACAATTGGCCCAGCCTTGCCAGGGAATGATACGGGGCAGGCTGGCTAGTTACAAGTCTAATCGCTCTCTAGTGGCCATGCCTGGTCAATACAGGTGCCTGCAGGTGCATGAACCAAGTATATGCTGACCTCATAGTCCTCCAGGCATGGCCTCATGTGACTGGTGGTGTGTCAGCAGTGTGTAAATGAAGGGAGGGCCTGTCGTCATGGTAACTGGAGGAGTCACTTGCTTGGCCTCCTCCTCCTGAAGTCAGCAGGTGGGGTTTTACGTGGGCGATCAAGTTCGGTTTTGGTTTGGGTTGGGGGAGCCCTGAAAGGTTCATCTTGATCATATGGATATCTTGATATTGTAGTGGCTTGTTACATAACCACTAGAATAAGGTTCTACACAGAGTCCCTGAAAAGTAGCCATATCAAAGAAGAACCATTAAGGGCTCCCCCTGCAGGACACAAGGGGAACCTGTAAATAACCTTTTTTTTTCTCAGATTGAACACAGCTAGCTTAAATTAAGATTTCCTGCTCAAATGGTTCAAAGAAATCTGGTTCCTTGAAGCATCAGAGTAAACTGTACTGGTTGGGTTTATCCAGGGTGCTCAAGGCAGTGCAAGACTGAACTGAGATCAGTGTGAAGAGGAGGTTGTGCGTCAGGTCTTTCCTAAAGGCACAGGCTGGTAACCTGTAATTTCAAGCAATATGTACGGCCTTAATGGAATGCACTCTACACCTTAATTGATTTCCATTAGGCCCTTAATGCAGTGCATTCTGGTCTTATTTTTATATTCCCTGATTTACAGACTACACTGAGAGGAGAGAGAAGAAATATGACATAATCCATAATTCACTTTAAATGGCCATATTTGCCATTCAGCAGTCGTATGTTGAGGGTCTATTAGTTTGGGCTTGAGATGCAACAAGGGTAACTTGGTTCTTCTTTTCACTCATTTTTCACCTCTTTACATTAACCAGGAGTGAAGATGTGCGGTCAAAGGTCACGATCAAAGCAGAGGAAAACAGGAGTGATGATGTGAGGTCAAAGGTCATGATCAAAGGAAGAGGTCCCGGGTATTTAACAGATTCTTTATGTCATTTTTAGGTGAAAGGACCAAATATGGACCATTTAAGTCAGGCCACATTAAATACTGTCAGTGCTAAATGAACTCTTTTAATCTCTTTCATTCTGAAAAGCTGGGATTGAGATGAATTGCCCCATCAGAAATCCTTGTCACCTTTGCCAGCTTTGCTGGAAGCATGCAGTTGTACATTAAATCTCAGTGACATTCATAAGAGCTGTGAATTTTTTTTTTTCTGGACCATTAATACAGGAAATTATGTTGTCACTTCTAGAGGAGAAGGCCAGACCTGCAGATAGTGACAACCAGCACAGGTTCCGGACCTTTTTTCCTACCCCATTTTCGAACTGGGGAGCCAAAAATGTCCCCCCGACCCCTGTCCCCCTGACGTTGGAGGGTGGAACCGATCATGCGACTTCCTCCAACTCATTGTTTTCAAGCTTGTTGTTTTTCGCACTGCAAATGCGTAACCAGGTACATTTCACCAATGCTGTCAGAGGAAAACAACGTCAGAATATAATCGCTTTATGTACCTGCAGGTGCCCGCCAGCTAAGAGTGACCTCTCTGGAGAGTGATGAGAATGATATATATATATATATATATATATACATATATACTTTTTTTTCTTGCTAAAGCCTCATCTTTCGCTGGTGAGACTGTGCCAGTTGTTGCCTTGACGATATGGACCCCCGGCCGTAGCCGGTAATGGTGTGGCTGGTGCTTCAGCACCCTGTTGCAGATATCATCCCCGCACCACAACCATGAGCCTCTACTGCGTAAGGCACCCAGAGGCCCATATTTCAGATAAATTTTGTCATTCCCATAATGCATCTGGACATTATAACCTCACCGCTCAAGGCCCAGATTTCATTCTGCCTGCCTTCAAGGCTCTGTTCCCACAACCGCACCTCCCTCTCTCTCCCTGGTTTTACTCCAAGGAAGACTCGTAAAATGGAAGCGGGTCATGGCGACGCAGGAGCTCACAGAAATAGCTGGAAAAACAACACGCCTTCATTTGCTCAGTCGCATTATGGACAGCATCACTGTGTTACGTCAACAATATATGCTCAAAAATATGTCAGAGCATATTTACAAGCAAAAAGGCAGGGAAAAATACTCTCAATTTTACTGACATGTACATTTTTGGACTGCAATTATTATGAAACAATATTTTCAAACAACAACATGTGAAATATAGCAGGGCCTTTTGTAATTAAGATATGTCTATTATTATTGTTACATGGTAATATAAATAAACCATACACAGCGAAAAAACTGTAATACTTAAAAGTGGTGAGATTTCCTTTTGATGCAATAGAAGTGGCTTTGATATAATTCAGAGAATGTACATCTGACTTTGCTTGCATCTCAACAGAGAGCATTCAGTCAATAAGGGCGTTGTATCTGGCATCTGTACCCATCTGTACTTTCTGGTATCTGAGAAAGGCAAACAGGAAAAGTACAAAAGCTGGAGATAAAATTATCATCAGTTAAACAATCTCCAGTTATTTCTCTTAGTCAGTAACAATCTAAAGCACCTTCATCTCCTAAAAGAACAAACACAAATGCATGTACATCTTGAAGAAAGCAGAAGTTGAACTACATTGACAAGGAAGACTTGCGCTGGGTTTTAATGTCTGCAGTGACATCAAAAATCCAAGCAGAATAGGAATGGGAATGGGAATGGGAGTGGGAATGGGAATGGGAATGGGAATAGGAATGGGAATAGGAATGGGAATAGGAATGGGAATTGGAACGGGAATAGGAATGGGTTGAGGGGAGTTTTAAAGAGTTGGTTTTACTTACCATGTTCCACACTAGCCGCTTTACAAGCCCAATGACAACCAGTTGTGGCAAGACTATTATTTATTAAAAATGCTTTGCTGCCGTGGTTGCCAGTTCTCTTCCCTCCTTGCTGTTCGTTCCCTCGTTCTTTTTTGGAGCCTAGCCGGCTGAATTCATCCAGCCGCCCTGGAGGGGATTGGCAGAAAGTAGAGCACTTTAATCATGTTTCCTAACTTAGTGCTGCCATCAAATGGAGCGGCCACTTTGTTCTGTGCCAGAGACGATGCTGATGACTTCCTCTCCATCGCAGTGCAGATGGGAGAATCCTGACATCGACACTACCTCCTCACACAGGACATTGCGCTCAGCTACAGTCTGACAACTGCACATTACCACTACTACACACTCTCACACACACACACACACACACACTAACAGACACAAACATACACACACACACACACAAATACATGAAAGTAGTCTGACAACTACACATTACCACTACTACATACTCACACACACACACACAAACATACACACACAAATACATGAAAGTACAGTCTGACAACTACACATACACACACATAAACTATTAAAACACACTCTGATACATGCATACTCATCAAGACACACACACGCATGCACACACATTACGCTCAGCTACAGTCTGACAACTGCACATTAGCAGTACTACACACACTCACACACGTACACAGATACTACTCTTTAAGACACAAACCCTGTGCTCCCATCAGATTAAAGGGTAAAACCCCTCAGTCACACACCTTGTCTGTACCCTTGTTAATTTATGGCAGCATATGTGCGTTTGGTTCAGTAAAGATATTGTTAATGATTGTCTGTCATAAGAAAATCATAAAGCCATTTACAGTGATGTGTGTGTGTGCAAGACCTTTTTATCCCATCAATTCCTACATCTCTATCTATCGAAAAACGTTTTACAAAAGGTCTAATAGAAGTGGGCTGCAGTGGGCTGACTTAATTTTGTCGTGTTTTGTTTAGCCGGTCACGTATGGACGGGCTAATCACACATTTGGTGTCATGGTTAATTACAGAGGGAGAAATATCGTGAAACTCCCACTTGTTCCTCTCGGCCGCCTGACAAACAGCTGAAGGGGGAGAGACGTGTTTTTTGGGCATTAATGCGCTTCAGACAGAGAGTCACTTCCGTAAGCTCATTTTGAAAACCAGAGTCTCTTTGAACCTTCTTGACTCACTTAACTGATTCTGACAGGCTGTATACTGTTCATGGATGTTTATTTAAACGATTTAATGACTTACCGTGTCACATGTTCTCATTTTTTACCCTGTCAGTCAGTCAGAGCCAAGTTTCATTTCAAGTTCTGCTTAGGTAATCTATATTTATAGTTTTTTTTATATAGTGTTGTTAAGTGTATCTGGCAATGTTTCACAGGTTGGACTGTTTAAAATATACAATAAAGCATTACTGACTACATTATAATAATGAACAGGGTAAGAAAATACCTTATATGGTAACAACATGCACAATTAAAATTGGCGTATGCTCCACATTTTAAATATGCAATTTATAAGTTATAAGTAAAGTAATACGTTTTTGTCCTTTGCATTGCATTTTGGAAGAATGGATGGCAGTAGTGTAAAGTGATATCTAAATTTAATAGTGTCTGTATTTAAATGAGGATTGTACATTTGGCGAAGCATCTTTAAGCTGAGCATGTTCAAATTAGCACCACTGTTCGTAAAACAATTATGAGAAACAATAAAAGCAAGGAGAATATCAATAACTCTATTCTCTGGAGTAGTTAATAAGTGTAGCATTTCAGTGTAATAGGCCTAACATCATCTTTGTATTGAAGGACGGTTGACCAATGAGGTAAGAGCTTCTCAAAGACAAAGCGTTCACTGTTGTCCCCTCCAAAAAGTCTTTCAGGAAACATTCAGATATTGCTCTGCTTGACAAAATACGCTCGAAAAAATCTGTTTGCAGACAGCTGTGCACTTCCAATGTGCAATCATAGTAAAGATTAAATGTTAAACACCTGTTCAGTGAGTCTCAGCTGGAGAGACCAAGAGATCTACTGAAAATCGTGCGGAATGCATCGCTACCGTGGTGACAAGGTTGCTATAGCCACAGCTTAGCCAAGCTCCATCACTAGCACAGCTGAACACAGGCAGAGATCACAGTGCCTTCACAAAAAAAGGCTGTAGGAGAAGACACAGTTTGGAAAGTATGCTTACACCCCCCCAAACACACACACACACACACACACTGGCTGTGTGGGAGGGCAGTAATTTCACTTTTTTGAAAAACTTTTTTTGGAAGATGAGTCAGTCAGATTTAATCATGAAAAGATATGGCAAAGACTTTAGAATCACCACCACTACTCCCTGTGGGACTCTTTAATGTTTCTGGCTTCTGACTTCTGAGCAGAGACACCCAGTCCCATGGCAAACCCAAAGCCTGCTTCCCCCCCCCATCAAACTGATTAAAAATTTGATCTTTGATATTGCTTTCCTAAGCTCCTTTTCTTCAGTTTGTTGACAGGTGGAATTAAGGAAATCCTCCCTGTGGTAGCGGTGGACTTCACAGGCAGGGGGTCTTTGGTTCATTTAGCCGCCTTTTCCACAGCTTCCCTATTTAAAACACCACCTGCCATCTAAATTATTAAAGCCAGTACAGTTCACATTTTACCCTTTGGATTTTCTTTTTCTGCTGCCCTGTGAACTGTGAAATGGTACCTTTAGGCAGACGAGGGAGCAGGGTCATAAAAGGGGTTAAATACCTCTGATCTGGATACCCCTGCTGTTGTGCAAATGGAGGACTTTCTTCCCAGGTTTTATGATGGTTATAATTTTTGAACTCAGGTTCATTGACAGCAGGATATTTACAAAAAAAAAATATAAGGTTGACATCACAGGAAAGACAGGCATTTGCCGCGTTCTGAGTGTTTGGTTTAATTTTTCTCCTCCCTTTCAGCTTCGTGTCAGTCAGTTGGTATTACTCAAACTCCCAGCCACACTCAGACAGGAAGCTATGTGGCAGCATGCACAATGCATAATTAAAAAGGTACACGTTTGTGTTTCAAGGTTGTGTGATTTCATTTTCGTTTCTAATGTATCGGGCTACATCCTGCAGAAAGCTGCTGCATGGTACACACACACACACACACACACACACATACACACACAATACTGGTTCCATCATGCGCATTTTAAGACCCTTGCTTGAGGCTGCAGCAGCAGAGGGAACAAATATTATTCGAAACCCAAAATCTTCATCGCAACTGCCAGGCAGAAGGGGGTGGGGATCGGGGGGCCTGTCAAAGCTCTCAGTGTACATGGTACTTTAATATAAATGTATAAATATCAGATCTTCACCACTGAAACCCTGAAGCTGGCTCATTTAGATCAAAGTAAAGCAAGCAGGGCCATTTCCTCATAACATATGGCAGGGGCTGGGATCACGATGGTGAGAGCTCAGATCTGTAGACTGCAGACAATGGGGGCTTGGATTGTGAGATCACAGAGAATCAGGGCTTGGATTGTGAGATCACAAAGAATCAGGGCTTGGATTGTGAGATCACAGAGAACCAGGGCTTGGATTGTGAGATCACAGAGAACCAGGGCTTGGATTGTGAGATCACAGACAATAGGGATCAAAGACAGTGAAATCTGGAATGTGGAGAGATGACCAATTGCATGGGCTTAGATCAACAGATCACTGACAGTGAAGGCTGCAATCAAGAGATCACAGACAGTAAGGGTGCAGATCAGGAGATCATAGATAGCAAGGGATAGCAAGACATCCCAAGATCACATATAGCGAGAGAATGAAGACAGATAGAGAGAGATCATACATAATGAGAGATAAGGTGATTGCAGATAGATACCATGATATGGAGAGATAATTGATCATGAGAAATCTACTGATCACAGATAGCAAGAGGTTGAGAGATCACAGATAGTGAAAGAGCAGGAGATCAGGGATAGTGAGAGATCTGGAGATCACACATATGGTGAGGTAGTGGGAGATCACAGATGGTGAGGTAGAGGGAGATCATAGATAGTGAGGTAATGGGAGATCACAGATGGTGAGGTAGAGGGAGATCATAGATGGTGAGGTAATGGGAGATCACAGATGGTGAGGTAGAGGGAGATCACAGATGGTGAGGTAGTGGGAGATCACAGATGGTGAGGTAATGGGAGATCACAGATGGTGAGGTAGAGGGAGATCATAGATGGTGAGGTAATGGGAGATCACAGATGGTGAGGTAGAGGGAGATCACAGATGGTGAGGTAGTGGGAGATCACAGATGGTGAGGTAATGGGAGATCACAGATGGTGAGGTAATGGGAGATCACAGATGGTGAGGTAGAGGGAGATCATAGATGGTGAGGTAATGGGAGATCACAGATGGTGAGGTAATGGGAGATCACAGATGGTGAGGTAATGGGAGATCACAGATGGTGAGGTAATGGGAGATCATAGATGGTGAGGTAATGGGAGATCACAGATGGTGAGGTAGAGGGAGATCATAGATGGTGAGGTAGTGGGAGATCACAGATGGTGAGGTAATGGGAGATCACAGATGGTGAGGTAGTGGGAGATCACAGATGGTGAGGTAATGGGAGATCACAGATGGTGAGGTAGAGGGAGATCATAGATGGTGAGGTAGTGGGAGATCACAGATGGTGAGGTAATGGGAGATCACAGATGGTGAGGTAGAGGGAGATCATAGATGGTGAGGTAGTGGGAGATCATAGATGGTGAGGTAATGGGAGATCACAGATGGTGAGGTAGAGGGAGATCACAGATGGTGAGGTAATGGGAGATCATAGATGGTGAGGTAGTGGGAGATCACAGATGGTGAGGTAATGGGAGATCACAGATGGTGAGGTAGTGGGAGATCACAGATGGTGAGGTAATGGGAGATCACAGATAGTGAGGTAGAGGGAGATCATAGATGGTGAGGTAATGGGAGATCACAGATGGTGAGGTAGAGGGAGATCATAGATGGTGAGGTAGTGGGAGATCACAGATGGTGAGGTAATGGGAGATCACAGATGGTGAGGTAGTGGGAGATCACAGATGGTGAGGTAATGGGAGATCACAGATAGTGAGGTAGAGGGAGATCATAGATGGTGAGGTAATGGGAGATCACAGATAGTGAGGTAGAGGGAGATCATAGATGGTGAGGTAATGGGAGATCACAGATGGTGAGGTAGAGGGAGATCACAGACAGCGAGGGATCAGGACATCACATGCTGGCTGCTTCTCATCTGTATGCCGGAGGCTTTGCCTGGGGGCTGCTGTCAGTACTGCACTCTGGCCGCGACTGATTACCTAAAGAACAGGAGGGAAATCAATAGCAGAGAGGGGGAAAAAAGTGCAGGACTGCTGTGGGAGAAGCCAGCCCGCACCGAACAGGACTGGATCACTTCCCGGGCCTCCGCCTGGCAGGACGACCGCGGCGCTGTCATTAGGGGGGGTGGTGATTCAGAGGTTTGATCTGAAGCAGCTTCAGCAAGGAGCCGTAGCGGGGGGAACGGCAAATCTCGACTGACGGGGACGGTGTGAATGAAGGATCAGACTGCAGCCTCGCAGCGGGGCAGGCTTAATATCAAAGAATGTTTATTCCAAAGAGGATATTCCTTGACAAATTTCAGTTCTCACACTTTTTGACAAGGCCTATTGTCAGTCTGCAGGCCGGAGGACAGTTTTATTGAACCCCTCACATTCTGGCTTGACCCGTTCCTTTTCTCGAGCTCAGAATTTAATGGTAGCTATGCACATAAAATGTCTTGGGAGACAAGCATCTGCAGAGTGATCACAACCTGCACATAAGTCCATAAAATATTCATGAATAAGTTGTTATTCAAAAAGGGGAGCTTAGCTCAGTGGCGCTGAATTTCAATATAAAAATGTTTGCCATTGTGTATGAGCACTGGCAAGATAATTGGAAAAAAGGAACATGCATTCCTCCCATAATGCTTTGCTGCATCATTCCCTTTATTCCTGTTGTTTAGTGATTCTGTTTTGGCATTTTGTACAATGAAAGCTCGATGCAGCAGAAAATAACTACAGCCCTGTCCTGTGAACAAAGTAATTAAACACGCCTCAAGTGCCAGACAACCAATGCGACCACGTGACCTGTCATCACTCATAGATGCCATGAACAATATCACCATGACAACATCTATGCCAGTGTGATGCTACAATTAATCTGGCCATAATGTTTTATGAGTTAACCATGTTTTAGTCATCCTTTATACCAGCTAGCTTTTAGCTAAGTGACATTATCGGTCATGTCACACTTGCCCGAAAAGTTTGTATAAAAGGTGGTGTTACAGTGGGATTTCCTCTATGGAGCACGAAATTTGCTTATGCAGGATTAATGAAGTTGTTATGTCATGTTAATGAAGGCTTAATATATGCTAAATAAAGCCTTTATAAGCAGCACACTGTTTAATCATCAGTCATTGTCATTAGTGTGACCATTAGTCCTTTTGTGATATCTATGTGGTATGCGCTTTGTAAATATTGTAACTTGACATTAATATTTTGTTGTGATATATTTACCTACAGCTATACACAATTCAATATCTTTTTCAGTGCCTTCTGCTTTTAATATTCTGCTCACTTTGTTGTTCCTTTTTCATAATATTTTCTATCCACTTATCCTATTGACTTTTATTTTCATTTAAATGGTTTTACTTTTCTCTTTACTCTGTAAACCGTTTTGATCTGCATCAGTGTTCCCATATTTTATTATTCCGGTTTCATTATTTTGTTTATTCTTATTTTTGAGTTTTCTCTACCAAGCACGTTTACTTGCTGTTCTGTATGAAAGGTGCTCTACAAAACAGTCATCTACCATGTATGAAAGGTGCTATACAAACAAAGTTTATTATTATTATTATTATTATTATTGCATCAGTGGAATATCGCCAGCATGCCCTCGCTGCGGACGGCGCCCCTGCGCTGTGATGTCCCTGCATCTGAGAGATGAAAGCGCAGCTCTCGCTGAGCGCAGAGCTTTAGGGCAGGAGATAACAGGGTCACATGCCCCAGAGAGAACTGCCATGAAGCCTTTGAGCAAACTCTGCTACACTGCCTGGGTGGAGATATTAGGTTTTATTGAAATGGATTACATTTATGAAGGCACATATATGAAATGATATAACTACAACAACATCATCAACTACAACAACAACTACAAAATATTACAATACTACTACTGCAAGTGATAGTGATAATAAAAATGACATTAATAATAATACACTCTAAACAACTGAAGTATTTCTGTCTCCCAGGCTGGTTTTGTTCTCTCAAACTCAGGTGTAAGCGCTCCTCATCTGATATCAAGCTAAGACAACTTATAATGGAGCTACACATTGGTGCAGTCACTCTCGAAAAGGTTACATCACTGCGCTCCGAAGCGCGGAGCACAAACATCCGTTTCAATTACCTCAGGGGTGCACTTACACGCCTTACGCATAGATTCACCAGAGGGCCGGGACTGGAGCCTTGTGTTTATTAGAGGCGTCCGTGACTCACAGATCAATCATTACGGAGCCATCCGCCCGACTATCGTATTGACTTGAGTCAGCTGGTATGAGCTGGCCGCACCACAGGGATCCTTACAGTGGGACCTCTGCTCATTCGCTGAGAGCAGAGACAACAGCAGCAAATAAAGGAAAGGACTGTCGATACAACAGGGAGCGAGGTATTCCCTGCTCCTCACTGCTGCAGATTCCATTAACTTTAACAAAGGGAGGTCTGTGCGTGTGTGTGTGTGTGTGTGTGTGTGTACACAGGCCTTTGAGAGTGTGTGTGGATGTTTGTGTGTGTGTGTGTGTGTGTATGTATACTCAGGTACACACATCTAAATACAAATTCATATACTTATATGTGTGTGCATGTATGTATACACACACACTCACATATATAAATACAAATGTACACATTTATATATGGGTATGTATGTGTATTGTTTGTGTGTGTATATCTATGGATGTTATGTATACACACATACACATAAATACAAATGCACATATTCATATGTGTGTATGTGAGTGTGTATGTATGTTTACACACACTTACATATGTAAATACAAATGTATATATTTATGTGTGTGTTTGTGTATGTACGTCAGTGATCTAGACTAGATAAGTTCTGCAAGCTGATGAGCACACAAAGTCATTAGCTGACTGACTGTGCCGTATTTGAAATCCATAACAATGGATTGGAAACTGACAAAAATCCTTCTGGCTTATCTTCGTGGAGACGTTTACCGGTGGAGAGTCCAATATAGATCTTGCATGTTTTTTGGGAGATGAAATAAAAGACGGAGCGTACCGTCTCTTTCACCTGGGCAATAACTCTGTTATTTCCAGCGCTATGAGGTTGTTATAGTCCAGGTGTGTGCAGCGCTGGTCCTGGAAAGCTAGACAGGTGTCTGGGTCTGTTCCATCTGAGCTTTGATCTCATTTTGAGCTACCATTATAGTGCTACTAATTAGAACGCTTGAGGCTGATTATTCAGAGTCTGGGTAGAGATACTCCGGCACATGGTCACCTGCCTTCATTACGCCTCATAATTGAGTTGTTTTTCTTTTAGTTAGGGGTTTAAGTGGAGCAAAACCCAGAGACATATGTGGCATTCTAGCACCAGGGTTACCTTCTCCTGCTAAAGTCTCTTGTCATGTTAAACCATCATCCCATTAAGGCACGTTAATCATTTCGATTATCATCAAATCACCACGGCTCACAGGAATGTGTATTGACCTTAAAGTAAATGTGTGCTGACACTTAATCATTTCCGGGTCCAGCAGAGACACACACTGCACCATGTTACTGAGAGGAGGACACTGCATGTTTGCCGTAGGAACTCCTTACTGCTTTGAGAACTTCCATCGCTGGCCAAAGGAGCTGTGGTTTATTTTTACCTCGAGAGGGCTGTAATGCAATGAGTTATCTGGCATCCAGGTTTTTAAGCAGATACATTGCATACCCTGTTAATTGAATTAAGTTTAGCATTTTTAAATTCAATAAACACAAATTAAATTAAAAAAAAATATCCCATATGCTAAAGATAATGTCGGGACCTCATGTGCATCATTGCTGTCTGGAAAAAATTGAATGCCTTGGAAGATGCATCCACTTAGAGTATTTTAATCTGAGAGCACTTAATGCTGCTTTCGGATAACCCGAGGGGGAAAGCATTTGAGTGTTCAGCTAAGGTGAGCTGAGTTCATAATCACATAGTTTCAAAATAAACATGGCAGCAATTAGTCAAGGTAATACACTCTCTTTCTTTCTCTCTCTGTCTCTCGCTCTCTCTCCAGTCACACAGCCAGGAAATTAGAAATTCAAAGTGAGAAGGAAGGCAGTAAGTAATAAAGTGATGTTGAAATAAAGGGAAGAAGAATAAACACATGGGGTCAATCCAGCAGAGGGTATGGAGATTTATCAAAAGAGAAACATCATCAGAGTGACATTACAAGGCCCTGTAATTCAGTTTGCTCTATCTCTCAGACACTTTTTCCCGGTGTGATGTGGCCCCCTGATATACAGTTATCCAGCCTCACTTCAGCCGTCAGGCTCAGGGACCAGCAAAGGTTTCTGATCTGTGGGCCTCACAGCTCCATCCTGGCACTGGGTCAGGGCTGCTCTTATCAGTGCGAGCCACTCGCAGCCACGGAGCGCAAAATCAAATCGCGGCCGCGGACCAAATCCGAAAGACTCAGATAAAAGGTTCCTGGTTGCGGTCCATCTTGATCTTGTTCTGCTGGCTGTTTCGGACCGGCCCTGGCTGGACCGGGACAATGCTGAAAGCCTTCCTGCTGAGAGACTCCGGCACAGCATAAATTAATATAAATATAAATATAAATATAAATATAAATATAAATATAAATATAAATATAAATATAAATATAAATAATATTGACCAGTGACTTTACAATGCTGTTACTGTGCTATATCAACTGCATCCTACTGAGCAGGACAGCACAGCTCTCAAACAGAATGTGCATCACAAGGGACTGAAATGAGAAATGAGTGGAATTTCCCCCCCCCCACCCCCACCCCCACCCCCACCCCCAATGGATCCCCCATAAGAAAGATACATAAAGAAGGTTCATGAGGCAGTATGTAATGTGTTCTTCTTGTAACAAATGACAGCCCTATCTAAATACAATATGGGTATTTATCAGGGCCAAGTATCCAATTACACTTCCTATGAAAAAAAAGTTCAGTTTATGGATGGGGCTAGGCTTCTGTTTAATGTCTGGGTTAATATCTAGTCAATTAATATTTAGTACTGGATTCATTTCCAGGAGAAATTTCTACTTGTTTAAGGAGAGTAGGCAAAGATAAGGGTGACATTCACTCAATCACTCACTCACTCACTCAGTCACAGGGTAAAACAGCCTAAAACACATTACTTACTGACAGGCACTAATTGGGATCTGCCTTCCCTTCTGAGAGCCAGTGGAGGATGGAGACCAAAAAAATCTAATGTTGTAAATCAAGACAGTTCCACTTCCTGCTCAGGTGGTTGAAACGCAACAGCCTCTGGACGGACTGTGCAAATGACAGGACACAGACTGACATGGGGAAATGAAATGTACATAGCGTGAGGCCTCCTCACAAACTGGCTAAAGAGCCACCAAGAACCCGCACACCCAGCCCAGCTTATGGGCCTGAAGCTAATCTGAGCTTCCTCAGTGCTAGGGGTGGCATGGCTTGTAATTCAGAGGTTGCAGGTTCAGTTCCCAGCTAGGGTACCCCACCTTTCCCTAAATTACCTCAGTTAAAAAAAAACTGTATAAACTAATAGTGTGCGTGAAAAACGTAAGCATGTGTGTGTAAAAGATGCAGTGCGTAGATAAAGGCATCTAGCAAATAACTAAAATGTACTGAAATCCTTGTATTGAAAGGGGATAGAAGCCAAGGCCAACAGGACATTGAAATTCCATATGGCCGTGTGTGAGATTCACATAAACAGGCCAAATGTTCTGGCTCCACAGGCCATCCTGAGCTGACAGTGGGAAACAGAACAGACTGCCATGGGGGTCATTATCCCAGCCAACCAAGTCTGGTTTTAAATGGTTGCTACAAGCATGCTTTTGGAAATATTTTTTCGACACAAAATATGTCCTGTTCTTTTCATTTTCAACAACATTTGCATCAATCATTTCAGGAATGTTTTTAAAGATTGCTTGATTTGTTTGCCACAAATGTTTTTTTTACTGTAATTACGTTTTTGGAGAACATTCAAAGGAGATTATTTTCCTGATAACCTGCAACGAATGCTCCACAATGGCTGTCATAGAAGTTACAGAGGTTCCTTGTTTTACTGCCAGGAAAATATTTCAAGAACATTTCTGATTGTACATTCTGTTAGAAGCACAATTTGGTGGATGAAAAATAGATGCTGCCATTACATTTAAACTCTAATGTTGTCTAGGAAGCTAAATGGAAGCCTAATGACAGCATGACCCGACGGCCGCAGAAATATGGCGGTTTGCTCGCCGCTCTCTCATCCTGGGAGTGGTCGCAGCCCAATGCTAAATGATGAGCGGTCAGAGGAGCCGCTGAATCACCCGCCGCGGCCAACGGAAAAGTTGATTTATCCGGCGCCATGGCAACAAGACAGCCATTCCTCGCCACCTTTCAGGTATTTAATCTGTCTGTGTGCCACGGTAAAGCTTTTATAATGGGAAAAAAATAAACATATTATTTTATAATCATGAATTCAGCTTAGCTTTTTTTTGTGATTCCCGCATTAGACATCCCTTAGGTGAGAGTTCACATGCGATCCCTCGTAATTCCCACTCGCTTTTGTTCGCTGGTGCGAAACTCAATCACGAACTGCAAACATCGTGCAGACACCCCCAAACCCCCCCCCATGCTTCAAATCGCCCACTTAACTACTTTCAGGTAAACATTAATTTATTAACTACAAATGACTGAACATAAGTACAATTTGCCAAAAACATGTTTTTCAAAAGCATTTCAGCATCCACATGGGTGTGCATGTGTGTGTGTGTGTACGTGTGTGTGTTTCTGAGTGTGTTTAGGGTGGGATTCAAGACAATCTCTTGTAAAAACACAGTGTGCAGCACGAGTTTACTTATTTTTTTCGCCTCTGTCTGGAAAAGCTAATTAAGAGAGAGAGAGAGAGCAGACGGGAGCACCGAAAAAAAAGTGAAGCAAACTCCCACAGGCAGCAAGAGTATATCTGGCTACTGGAAATTCATTTTCATTGCTGTGTCCTGTTGAAGATAAGATAGATTAACCTATCTGTTACAGAGGAGGGGGCGGCAACTCCAATGTGCAAAAATCCATTCCCATGTCCACTTCCAATACAGACACCTCTGTGGCCTGGGGTCAGACATGCTCACGAGGGATGAGATTTCATTATTTCACCATACTTAGAAATGGGCAGCAATCAATCAATGATCAATGATCGCTTGCAGAGTCCGTCACGTTGAAATAGATTTTTATAAGTTATCATTTATATTACATGTAAAGAAATCGATACACAGCATATGCTGGCAAAAGTCGATCTGTATCGGTGAAGATCTGAAGGAAAGTCATTCAAATGTGTCCGTCATCTTTATGCCTCTTTGGCCTGCCGCACAAGCCGGGTCAACAATCTTGTTTTACCTCTGGTCCCTTGATGGTAGAAAGAGACTCACCTTACACTGGCCGCAGCATACCACCTACAGGCCCTGCAACAACATACTGATGAAAATGAGCAGGTGTGGGCTTGGTTAGCACCAAGACCTCCTGGGAAAACTAAGGTGCTGCTGGAAGAGGTGCTGGAGGGCCAGTAGGGGGCGCCAGTGCCCCAGCACAATGATAGGGACACTGTAGTGTAGGAGGTGCCATCCTTTAGATGACACATTACACCCCGGGGTCCTGACAATGGTCATTAAAGATCCCCTGACGTTTTTCCAAGTAGCAGTAGTGTTAACCCTGATGTCCTGGTCAAAAATAAATAAATAAACTGGCTTTCCACATCTGGTCATTTAAACAACTCCATATCTGACTGCCAACACAGTCAGTTGCAATCCTTACTCACATTGATCCTCCTGGTGGATTCTTTGGGTCAACCTACCTGGATAAATAAGAAAAAATAAAAAAAAATAAAGCATAATAATATGAAATGACCAAGACAGGCCGTTTTGACCCGCTAAGTTTGACATTGACAAAAAGTCTGGAGAGTATCCAGCACTGCGTCAAGAATGGACCTGCACACTTCAAGGGTATCGGCCTCCACTACATAAGTCGGCAAGCGCAAGCTTCCAGGCATCGACAATTCTGTGCACTACAATAATACTACCTGATGTGAGACGTCACCCTCCACTACTTTCCATCAATGCCCCTTTGTTCTGCTGACAGAACACCTGAAAAAAATGTTCTGCAGTTCACCTTCTTAAAACCCTTTTATGAATTTTAAAAACCTCAATTAAATCCCTCCCCTTGGAGGGGGAGAGCTGTTTTTTCCCCCGCAGATCTTATGAAGACTCAGCTCTCAGGACTCTCCATGGTGTTTCTCGGGGTTGCGTCTGTATTGAATCTGAATGGACAGAGACTCAGGTGCTGTTGCTTACTCAGCCCTTCGGTAGAATGACCATGCCGCTGTTGCTTTGGTCCTGTAATTTCTTTCCCAGAATTGTGCGATGTTAGTGATTGTAAACGATCTTGCTATAGCTGTGCTTGCACTTTGCTATACTTGGAGCTGAACATACGGTACGCCAGCTCTCAAAAGAACTGTGCACTGTAAGTCACCCCAAATCAGTGCATCTGCCATCGAATGAACCAATGAATAACATATTAATAATATGCTGTTTATTGATAATTGCCTCATTGGTAACAACGGTAATAACTACAGTTGGATATTTTAATGGTTAAGTGTATTACTTCAGAAAACAATAGTTTTTTTTTTGCTGTTGGAAACTTAAAAATATATCGTGTAATATCACTACACACACACATTGTTGGTCTACTTGTCACAGATAAACGGACCTGAAATCACCTTCAATTTCCCCTTCATTCTGCATCACCTCTCTTCTATTATTTCTATCCTGCTGGACCTCCTCCATCTGAAATGTCCTGTTTTGTGTACATTTGCTAAAGGGAACCAGCAGCTTGCATTTTGCAGCTGAAATGTGTGTGGCACCTTAACACTTTGAATAACCATTCAGAGAAGGTACTTCACATCAGGGGTCATTCGGTCATATTCACGCCACATTACAGAGTGCAACGGTGAGCCAATGCAAATGGCGGATCGCTGTCACTCCCGCGCAAGGTCACCCAGAAGGACTCTCCCTCCTTACCTTAATAGAACAAGGCACGCATCGTTATACCCTGCACAGTTCACGGTGAAGGTCACGGTCTCGTGCGCTTGAATATTCCGTTCACACAGCGGCACACCGCATCCATGTTAATGCGAATAATTATTCATGAGCCGGTGCCGATATCTCAAACGAGGGAGGACTCTACC
The DNA here is from genome assembly GCA_019788955.1 of Albula glossodonta. Taxonomy (NCBI): domain Eukaryota; kingdom Metazoa; phylum Chordata; class Actinopteri; order Albuliformes; family Albulidae; genus Albula; species Albula glossodonta. The sequence continues at coordinate 2,120,532 of JAFBMS010000056.1, read as the reverse complement.
CTCATTTTGAAGTAAGTTTGACGGTGATGCGGTTTGACACTCGATCAATGTGTGAAGTTATGCCATGTGCGTACAAAGCCTCTACGGTGAGGCCCACCATCCCACTGGTAATGGAGGATTTCTGGGAAAAGGTGCCAGGTATTTCTTTTTTTTGTTTTTGTAGGGCCTCTAGTTTGCAAGATAACAGATCACCTAGCTCATAAGACCCTCGTCTCTACTCACCAGATGGTTTTGGAGTGCTTACATACACCTAACAATATAACTTTTAAACCCAGTTGCTCTCTCTGTCTCATTCTCGTTTTCAGTGACCTTTATTTCATAATTCTTCACCTTGAAATAAAAATGTATGAAAGATCACCGTCACAAAGATAAAGCAACAATGCACTTTCTGGTCCTGTTCCCGTTTTCCATTATAATTATGTTTTATCATCCAGACGTCTCCAGCTATATATCATCCTCGCAACAACACAACCCTGAGAGTTTTCTTTGGCTTTTGGCTGGCAGCATTAACTTGTAATGAAAAGCTGGTTGGGGCGGGAGGGGGGGCAAGGGCACAGTTCTATAACGGGGTTCCGTCTGACCTTTAAAATCCCCTTCAGAGTGGCCTGAAAATTGTGTCGCCGGTACAACGGATGGAGAGGCCAGAAATAGCAGAAGCCTATATCCTTTGGTAAAACCTGCTGAATGCTTAACCAGCCGAAGTCATAGGAATGATAGCTGGTGACTGGCCAATCAGAGGTCATGGATTCTGCACACTGCTCTCCAATAAGGAATAACCATCCTCAACCGAGTAACAGATGGCCTAAATACAGGGTGTGAATGAAGGGAGGAGTAAGAGGGTGTATTTGCCCCCAACGACCCCCCCCCCCCCCCCCCCCGCCAATCTTTAATCACAGTGTTTTGTTAAGTTTGTTTTCTCGATTAATAACTGGCATGTTTTTGGCAACGATGAAAACAAAGTTGAGGCCGAAGTGATGACATATTCAGGTAGGTGGAAAAGTCAGACTCTTTTTGCAGGTGGTTAATGCTGGCAGGGAAATCTGTGTACTCATTATCTGGTCTATTTGACTGTATTATGTGCGTCCTAGGTCGAATAAAAGCCCACGTTCTCTGATAAATGATGTTTTTTTGGGTTGCTGATTCAACGACATTATGATATCAGAGGGATTTTTAGAGAGCAATCGACCCACGAAAGCGTCAGCAGACGATCATAATGAATATCGCCATACAATCCATGCAAGAGTGTGTGTGTGTGTGTGTGTGTGTGTGTTGGGGTGGAAGTTCGGGTGGGAGGAAATTGCAAACCATTTTTCTCCCCTACATCTTAATGTCTCACATGGGTTCCCCCATTCAGATTGCTTATTTTCCACCTGCTGACTTTTAATAGGGAGGCTCTCCTATGAGACCAGGCAATTGGGGAGATGCCATAGCGGATCTCTGTTCTCGGCTCAGTTTGAAGTATGAGGTCACCAAATCCAAGGGGCAAAGTGCGAGGCAGGGCCGCTCGGAATTGCTCCAGCAGCAGAGCCAGCTATTACTGCGGTCCCTTCCTTACAAACAGCGTAAGTTATACAGGAAGTGGACGAATAATGGAATCATCTGTACACCAGGGATGAAGAATGTTCTATACGCAAAGCAGAGGTTACCCCTGCAGGCACTTTTACTCTCTGGTTTTCTTGAAAAAATACTCAGAAATATAGAAGCAGAGAATGTTGATGCAACAGTTTGTGAAAATATCTGGAAAGGTAACAGCTCTATACATTTATGAATAGTTTGGCTATTTAACATCTGTGGAATATATAAGAAACTGTACAAATTATGCAAGAGGTTATGCAGGTATGTAAGAAATTATGTAATGGGAATTAGTTTAGGAGGAACAAAAAAAAATTATCAGCTGATAAATGTGTCAAGCCGACCTTCACTTATGAAAATAATATCCCACCATTCATAAGGTAAGGTTAAATATACTGGACAGGCCTGGTTACCTGGTTACCTGTTATTATGACTTACATGGCTTCCAGAAGGGACGGAAGCTTCAAGGACTAAGACAGCCTAACTTCCTGATGTTTCCCATGCAACTGTATCTGTGTCAACAGGGAACCAATCAGGAAAGGGCAACAGTGGGTGGAGCGTGAACTACAAGCATGTGACATCTGGGCATTAATTTGCGGTGGAAAGCAAAACAAGGGAGCAATCACAGATCAACTGAACGAAAGCGGCAACATTTTCAAGAGCAGACAGTCTCATCAGAAACACTGCTAATCCAATATCCTGCTCTGTGACTTTGTGTTGTTGTTCACAGTTTTTGTTCACTATCTATCTAAACCATATAAACAAGGAGCTTGGGCTGCCTACAAAAAATACCCACACTTAACCTCCTGTCCTGATTAATGCATTATCTGGATCATTGTAGTGATTTCACATGTGTTAGAAGAGATTAAGTGATGAATTCCCTAATGTGTCTGGGTGAAAATGCATGCCCCCAAAAATTGAAAGCGCATATATCTGTAAGAACATATCTGCAACCTCTATCTGTCACAATAAGCTTCTGCTTTGTGCCTCCTGGAGTTTAATAATTGAAGCTTATACCCTGAACAGATTGTGAGCAAAGATTATTTCCCATTCTACCCACATGAGCAAGGCCTACTTCTTAAGTTTGCTCTCTACAAACTCTCAAACCTGATTGACAACACAGTCTAACTGGCCAATTACTGACTTTCTAGGCCAGGCCAAATGATGGTAGAGTTTTCCTTATGCAGGTGAAATAAAATTGCCGGATTTGACTTGCAAACATTGACTGGTTAATAATTGTTTTTTCATTTATAGTCACTTCTAGTAGTTGATGAAAAAGTTCATTTTTGATTGGGGCTCTGCTTCATTTTGGAAGTTCATTTTGGAAACCAATAAATTTGATTTAATTTGCGTTCAGTATATGGGTTTCTTATACTTCAGTGGGTATCTCTGTTAATGATAGACATGAAGCTGCCTAACAAGCCTTCACAGGGCACAACACTGAGACGCACCAGCGCACCGGTACCCTCCTAATGCACCCGAAAATGAATGCAAGCCAGAGGAGGACAGGAATAAGCTGCCTGCAGCGTGGCAGATATGCGTGTGTACCTGTGTGTGTGTGTGTGTGTGTGTGTCTGCGAGCTAGGCAGGTCCATGTTAGACACGGAGAAGCCTGGCGCTTTGCACGTCGCATCGGGAGGGGAGGGAGGAACCGGTGTCCTCGCCGCGCTGGGCCGAGTCCGTCCCGCTGGCTCTGGGCCACAGCAGGTCCCCGGGCCGTGAATCATCCCTTCCCGTCGCACCGCGGAGATTAGCCGCTCTAAGCATGTGACAAAGCCAACAAATTGTGTCCCTGGGAAACCGAGCAGGGGGACCTGAAATCTCTGGGAATTATGATAAGGTAACCGCCCATCCTCACCCGGTCCCCCCACCACCCCACCCCCCTACCCCCCAAGGGTTCAAATGAGCCCATTTCTCTCTCGGTGTGTGCCATGGATGAGTCTGCTCCAAGAAGCATTTACAGCGCGTTTGCACATCCAAAGCTTTATTACTATGAGCCTCTCACAGCACAGCATTCCCTTTTTTTGTGAAGGTAAGCTTTCCATGCTTAATTTGTTCTGAGTGTTCACTTACTGCAAGAGAGGTGCTTAAGACACTTTATGAACTTACACCGCTGGGCAATTTCATTTAACTTCCTTTGATATTTACTGTGCAGTGGACTCTATCAATGTATCATGACAGTATTATTATTAACCCATAGTGGAACCATGAGAAGAAACAAAGAAGTAAAGCAAATAAAACGTACAGCCAACCTAACATTGTAGTTGAGGTTTGGTTGCTCACCAGATGACCTCGAAAGGAAAATTTACGCCTTATATACGCAAGTACCGCAGGCCGGCGGCTGGAGAACGGGGCCCTTGCATGAATGCAAATTAACTCGTAACTGTCAGCAAAACACTCCAGCGGAGCAGAGCGTTTCAAGGGCCTGGAATTTTCCGGCAGACGGTGAATAATCCATTAGGACCGTCCATGAAACTTCCACCTTTTAAAGCGGCCAATCCCCTTCAGCCTGTCGCGAGCTAAATTAGGGGGAAAAGAGGGACCCGTCAGCGCGTCCATCCCCAGATAAGAGGGCTTATCACCCTGCCCTGAGTCACCCAACGCGTCCTGAGAGAGTCTCAAGGAGAATCTGAAAGCATCCCTGCATCCCACAGTCCATGGAGACACAAGTGCACATGAGTAGCGCTTGAATTTAAATGCTCTTAATTACAGACAAGGAGAGGCACAGCAGGGCTGGCCATTCTCAGGTATATAGTGTAGCAGAGACTTAATAAGCTCCCTGCCTGACATAAGTGCTTTCAGCCCTCTTACAGGAATAATAAGGCCCTTTGGTTTATTTTTTTTTTTTTGGCACCGAGGTTAGCATTCCTACAAACAGGGAAGGCAAATCCAAGGTCATCTCCTTTTGGCGGTGAATGTTTACAGAATGTATTATGTTAGTGTTTTCCATTGTGTCGTGTGGAGTCGCGCTGAGTGGCGTCACATGAATAAAACATCAGGAGATGCGCCCACTTTAGCGGGATCGCATTCAGGGAGGCGCGAAACACGAGCTCTCATCTGAGAATGTCACAACGAAACTCAACACTGATAACGGTCTATTTTTTAATATTGTATCCCTGAACTTGTTTTGACTGAGGTATTTGAAGCAAATAACTCACGCATGGTGGCACATTTCTGCTCCCATGCGTTTTTATTTAGCTTATGTATAGACAATGATTACTGTGTATTTAGGAGGCTCTTCAAATGTTTTTCTTTATATACAACACAAAAATCCTCCTGCGCAATCTTTCAAAAGATATAAAATTTTGGCACTGTACCCCGTCACAAAGTCAACATTTAACAAATTTATTTTGGACACTGCTGCCAAGGGCCTTGGTCTCCCAGAGGAAGTACCTTGGTATCCAAATGTCTGTTAAACAGGGTTAACTAGAGCGCATCTATTCTCCAAACATCTTAGGCATTTTACAATTTAACAAATTCATTTTGGGTACTGCTGCCCTTGTTTTCAGACTCCCAAAGGAAATACCTTGGTATTCAAAATGTCTGAACTACAGTGTATCAAGTACGTAGTGAATGTAGGCCTCATGGACACTGGCAGGTCACCAGTTTCACTGTGAGCCAGTTTTTAGAGGGCTTTAACAGAATGGAATTTGAGGCATTCACCAATTTCAGTGTCAGTGAGTTCATTGGCCCTCGTCTCATGCTTCATTTTGACAAGTGCGTAAGCACAAATGCACTCGCTTCCAAAACCAGAAGGTAGGAGGTCGAGGTTGATCTTGGCGCAGTTGCGATTGCAACTGGCGACGCTTCAGGTCATCTCTGGTTCACCGGCAGGGAAATGCCCCCCCCCCAAAAAAAAAAATCACTACTAAATAAGTGAGGCTAGTTCAGGTGGGAAATTCAGGTCAGTCCACATCAGCTGATAGCCTGGAAAGTCTGCCGACATCAGCGGAATTTACACCAATCAGATGGTGACTCCTTACCCCACCTGTAGCCATAGGTTTTGTTTCCAGTTCAGGTGTACTCACCATTTTAGGGTTCCAACTTCGACAGCAACACAGACACAGTGACTCATGAAAACTTTTAGAATTCCAGTACCCAAGTGTATTAACATCTAGAGGGAAAGACTATGATAATCATTCTACTTAAAAAAATACCCATTTATATAGGAACAGTGAGCCCCCAACTTTTTCTTCCAGCCGGTTCCCATTGAATATCACACATATGTTATGTCCTCTCAGCATGTTATCTCACAAAAATTATAGCTCATGCAATTTACATGTTGTATACTGTGATATCGCCAGACAGCCATGTGAATATAAGGTTATATCCAATTCATATCCATTAACATCACTGCACAAAAGCAGGTATTTCTGTGCTTCACCTTTCTGTTTCTGTTTATCACTGCCACCCCGGCTTTATCCTGATCAGCTCTGCTTTTCTATTGGCCAGTTGGGGACATTTGACTGATTTTGCTCTGCTTTTCTATTGGCCAGTTGGGGACATTTGACTGATTTTGCTCTGCTTTTCTATTGGCCAGTTGGGGACATTTGGCTGATTTTGCTCTGCTTTTCTATTGGCCAGTTGGGGACATTTGACTGATTTTGCTCTCCCTCCCTGTCATTTAATTTGGACATGTAATTGATGTGCTTCCTCGACAGTAAGTCACCCCAAAAAGCAGAGCCTTCCAACAAAATTAAAGTGATGACACAAATACCTAATCAAAAACAGGAGCTTTCCCAGTTGAGCTAAGGACAGCAGGAATCAGAATGGGAATTGTGACAGCAATCATGAACCTGCCACAAGCGTTTTCGATCATTTGCATCCTTTCTCTCCGTTTGTGACATGGCTGAATTGTGTTCTGGCACTCCTCATCGACTGGCATAAGAAGTTATGAAAGCAAATCTGAAAGCACGAATAGCTAATGCACAGCATTGAGCTGAAAACTTATAACCGTATGGCTGACAAGCTGTGTGTTTTTAAACAAAACAACATTGTTGCACTGCGTTCGTGGTGATAAAAAGTCTGCATCAAAAAAAAACGAATAAACATCCTGTTTCTTGGTCTCATACAATTTTTTAAAGAGGCATTGTAGAACGTCCATTTTAGCATGATAAAAACCTGCCTTGTTTGATGAAGACTATGGTTCTGTTGAGCAATATGGGTGAAACATGCTCGCTGTGATTGGTTACCTCCCTCCATTCGCCACTCCCCCAGCAATGTTTGAGTCACACTCATCAGCGGTGAGGCTTTGCTAGAAGAAATTTGCAGTAGGAAATAAATACAATAATAGGGTTTACTGGAAGCCTGTTCGATCAGAGGAAAAAAAAGTCCTTTTCCCCACTCCCTCAGCTTTTTATTTAATCAGTAATTAACTTCAGCCTTACAGAGGGCGTGCAAACCAATTCCACCGCACGTTTCTAATTTACGAGCGACCGAATTTAAATGTAAATTTCCTCTGTTTCCTCTTGCTCATGCGGAACTTCCAGACAGTTTGTGAGGGCAACGCTGCGTAAAGCGAGGGGAGGAGAAGAGGGCTGAGAGATACACTTCAATTAGCCTCCGAAAAAAAAAATATGACAAGAGTTTCTCAATTCACGTACGGGTGGGCTGAGTTGAATTTGAATTTCAGCAGCTATAAGAACTATTGATCATCAAACAATACCTTATGAGCCAAAAAATATTAACAAAGAAGAAGAAGAAAGAAAGCTACCGATAAAAAGTTCCTACAGTAGCCACTGTTAAACAGCACATTGCTTCAGCTCAGTAAAACTGACAGAGATAGGCAAAGTGCATGAGATTAAAGATGTTCTTTGTGCTGTGCAGGTTTAATATTTAATGTAACCGGAGGTTTCTTTAAGCTTTGCAGCTGTGCTATTGTTTTGCCTGGTGCATCCACCAACCCTAAAGGAACACAGAATTTGGTCACAGATTGTCCTTTGGGACTTTTTGAATAAAAGCTCTACAGTGAAACTCTTTCAATCACAAAACTCTCCTACTAAACCCCCACCCCACCCCAAATTCCCTGCAGTTCCCCAAGCCACCACACCCCCCACCCCACTTCACAACCACCATGACAACCCCTTTCCCCATTTCAAACGCCCCCACCAAACCATCCCATCCCCACCCCCATGAGGAACGAAGAAAAATAGAAGAGAGCAGGAAAATTCGAGTTACATAAAAGCCAAGGATAAGACAAAAAGGATAGGAGATAGAGGCTCTGTCAAATGGCTCCAAGGGTCCATAGACAGCTCAAAGCGCTGCACAGCACACACTGTGTACCCCGCTGTGCCTGCGCTAGTCAGGGCCTGAGGTCCACACTGATGAGGCAACAACTAGCAATCAGCCTCACCAGGGTAAATAACGGATTTAGGCTGTGGGATCCTAGATTTCCGTTTAATATGTCTTGCGATTTTTGTGCCGCAGGATGTTTAGATTTCCAGGGTACAGGGAGAGGTGGGCTGAGGCCTTCTGAGGCCTTGGCCCTGGCCCAAAGTGATAGCAATGTGCAGGTACCGGTCCATTGTGTGTTATGTCTCGATGTCAGGCCTGCTCATTTGACATTTGACCTAGTTAAGGCTCACTTCAGCGCCCTTCACCATCTGAATATGCATGTTCAATAAACGCCCATTTATGCAGATGTCTTTGTGTAACCGTAGAGTCCTCATATCTCTCCAGGTATAAATTTATCTCCAGGGGCCATCCCTGGCAGAGCTGTGGGGTACAACTTTGTGTTCTGTAGCTCTCCATGCTGCGTGATCATTATTAAACAGCCTTACAGCCCTAAACGGAGTGTGGACTTATTTTTGCCACAACACAACAAGGCTATTAAACTAATAAGATCTCTGGTGATCACCACTGGCTGGCCAGGTGCCTGCAGCTTTGTGAAATGATAATGCTCTGACTAAGGGCTGCTCTCCCTCACATGGATTTATGTGATTGGTCAGATCGGTGAAGACTGATGACCAATGGATTCAAGCAGACACGTGTGTCCATGTCCTCAAAAGGGTAGAAAAAAAAATCTGTCAGTACCTTCAGAAGGAGTATTGCATTTTCTCTTATGTGCTACATTGCGGTATGGGCTAGGTTCAGTCCAATGGACGGAGTCTCCCTGAGGTCATATGGAATCATATCAAAATTGATTTTAGTCTTTTTTTAAATAGCATATGCTAAATTTTTTAAAAATATAATTCCAAATGACTTATTTCCAATAAATTATAGTCTTACAAAATACAACGTGCTTAAAGAAGATTTTACTGTAAGGTAATGTCCATTTTGATTGAATTGCATACGCCCGTAAAAAAAGACTAAGAGGGTTTGATTGAATCCAGCCAAATGTCTCCTATGCTGCTGGCATGTGAGGGTGAGGCAGCTCTGCAGGGTAACAATAAGACACAGGTCACAGGGTCCAGCTGTGGCTCACAAAAAGGCACATCAGTTCAGGTGGTTGGAAAAAAAAACTGCTCACAGAACAGTGGGCTCAATAGTACATTTCATTATCTGAGAAAGACTGCACTCCAGAATTCTGCTAATCCAGGACACAGCCAAAACATGTGGGAAAATTAGAGGCCGGGGCAGTCTGACAACTGCTAAATGTAGGATTCAGCTCCAGGCTAGTTCTTGATAATATTGCTTTGGAGATAGCAGAGAGTGAAGAACTCTGAATTCAGAAAGAACACGATGGGAGCAAATGGAAGAGAAATGACTCCATGAGTCATTTCAATTGCCATATTAAGATCTCATTTCCATGAATTTCTCACAATGGACAAGGACGATTCAAACTAGACACAGTTATGCAGCCTCGACTTCACTTTGAGGAATGAGTCAGTTAGATTATTGAGAGGACCTTGAGAAAACTGGAGTATTAGAGATACCTGAAAAAAAAACAGAAGTACCAGCAACTTGGAATTGTACACTCTCAAATATTGGACTAAAATAAACATCCATAAACAAGTCTTTCAAAGATTTCAAACCTTCTCTGCGAATGTTATTCAAATACATATCACACAGAGGGGAACATAATCAGTTCTGCAATCGGGTAGAACCGTGAGGGTGACTGAACCCCAAAAATGTTCCTAAATCAAGCCCATATAGGGCTTCTGAATAGGTATTACACAACAGGGGCACTGTAGGATTCAGGAATGTTGGTGGGGTGGGGGGGGATGATTGACAGGAGCCTGGACAAGAGAGTGAGGCTGAGCTGCACAGCCCTGCCAAGTACAGACATGCATGGAGATCCTCTGCTCTCTGTCAATCAATTGTTCCTTTCCATAAAACATATTAAAAAGGTGAGCTGAACTTCACAGAATGAAACCCAATATACCCCCAGAGGCTGGGATAACTTTTCGCATCTTATTGCATTTCCTGTTCTCTTATTTGCTATTATGTGTTGACATGCTGTGTATCTTCTACACACAACAGGCATTGATACAGACATATTCATCACATAGCATATTTCATAAATCATATTTATTGCTATGAATTTACTAGAAGGCCTTAGCTTTGAGGAATGTACGGGCCTACACATGCCTTTGATATAGGTTCAAAAGTTTGGCAGAACTCCTCCCCACTTACACACACACAC